>JABBOT010000080.1:38002145-38633246 GCA_016165875.1 Acanthopleura granulata | reverse complement strand
CTGCCGAAAAGCTTAAGGGAAATTTTTGCTACCTATGGTACATCTGAAAGGATAGAAAACAACAATGGACAATGGAGTTTGCTGAGTTCGCAAAATTGGAAGGATTCCAGCATCACAGACTAACTCCTCTCCAATCAAGAGTCAATGGGGAAGCTGAATACTTCATGAAACTACTAAAAAAGACTGAACAAACAGCACATCTTCAATGCCTTAACCACAAAATTGCAGTCTGGGTATGCTAACAGGATATCGCTCCACACTTCACCCAGCTTTCAGAATGACACCATATCAGGCACTGATGAATCGAACAGTGTGAACCAAACTGGACTACAGACCAGAAGTAGAATCACAGGGGAAAATGAATATAACTATAAACGACAAAGACAACAAGGTTTTATATTATGAAGATTGAAGTTGAGCCTCAGATGACAATGAAAACGTCATAGTTTTCAAGACTATTTTCGATACGAGAACCAAAAGTAGATTAAGATATTTTTCAAAATGGCTGCCAACAGTGAGTCGTTTGGAGTGGAGTGCTGACTTCGAGTTCGGAGATACTTTGGACAATGGACACAGGGTTGCCATGAATCAGGATGTCAAAGTCAGAATAGAACCCAGAGTTCAAACATGAACTACATCCAATGTAATGGCACCAAGGTGCATGGGTTAAAAAAGCGTAACGTTCGAAACGTATTTTTTAAATAAAGCTGCGAGTTACTCAAAAAGATAATGACAAAATGATACAGGTAGTAAAAATGCATGCCAGGATGCCGGAAACTAGCAATCAAGTTTCATTGGCCTTAACAATGCCCCCACCCCCCCACCCTTCTAGTGATTACTGTGTAAATGGCATTCACGGGCTATCTAACAGGTTTGGAACATAGAAAACCTTGACTACGTGACACATGCCACATGATTAGCAGCAAATTAAGTTGTTCACGGGAAATAAAAAGAAAAAAAAAAGTCAACAAATCATCACATGATCTAGCGGACTTATGACAGTGAGTAAGCGACAATATGTAGGCCTACTAAATTACTGTGCTAGTTCATTCAATTTTATCCAATGTCACTCACCTTTAGCAACATATTAGACTCAATCTGGGCCATATTGCTCGTATCCTCTTGTCTGCTATCCTATAAAAGTCTCTGTCGGTTACACAAACCCTGTATTTTGACCGCTATATATGTGGAGTATCTCGTCCCAACTGACAAGCCGACATCCAGAAAGCACGAGTGTTTAGGTCAAAGGTCATTTCCCCGGAAGTAGGTAGCGCCATCGATGTTGAGAGTGGAAGCATGTGCGAGAGGGAAATAGCATTTAGCTTGCTCTGAACAGCTTTTAAAAACTTGCTGACGTGTCGGAATCTTTCACGCAAGTAAGAGCGAATTTGCACTGTTAAGTAAGGATGCCAGCATTGTAATGAATGCACAATTTGCGTAGTATTAAATTCAGCTGCAGTCATTTATGTGAGTTGAAATATCGGGTATGAAGGGGAATAATTCTCAACATCAGGTAGCAACAGGAATATGCACACACTACTTGCATTTTACGGTGTTAAAAGTTGCACAAATGTGTCAGGTTTACACCAATTAAGGCTGTTTACATGCTAGTTATAACTTCCTGACCATGAAGCAAAGTGAACTGATCATTGCCCTAGTCCGATTTTCCTCGGACAGGTCTGACATTAGTCCAGCTAGATGGACTCCAGTCCGAGATTGCTCTAACGTTGGGATTTGCAGTAGAATTGGCGCGATCAGAGATACCTAGTTTGACAGATGTGGCGACTAACAGTTAGCACCCTGAAAAAGCACTCCACATAGCTGGCCAAATCATTGTCGTAACATCTCCCCTTCCCATAGGCACACATATTTTTGCAAGGGTAATCCAATTGAGTGTTATCTATAAGGAGAAAGTAGACTGGATGTGTAGCACTAACATGTTTTCAAGTAAAGTTGCAAGTAAACCGGTAAAATGTTGGAAATGTGCCCATGAGTGGACAGGTGTAACATTTTTTTCAACATATTTTCTTTCTTCTTTTTGTTTTTCTCTCCTGAATTCTTTTCGCAGTGCACTTTTGAAGCCCTTGTAGTTGTTTTATTTATAGTATTGTTATTTTGCGCTATATTGAAAACAGTCAACTGTGAATTGTGTATTCCAGCAGTTTCACTGTTTGACCGGCTAAGTACAGAAATGATAGACTGGACAAGCATAAAAACCTGACTAGAGATGGGCCAGCCACACATAAATGACCGTAGCCCATACACAATAAATAAATGACCAGTGGAAGATGTTGAAGCAAGGCTCACTGCATATAGGTGAAAAAAAATGATAAATGTTGTGCATGTCATAGGTTGCCACAGGAAAAGATCAGGAACATTTATGACCAAAGCATTGTTGCTGTGGATGAGTTCATAACAGCTAATTTTTGGCTCAAATGCCTTGTAAAATTTGTCAGGGGAGTGAGCAACATGTTGATATGTTTCTGAACTTTAAGAAATAAAACCTTGGTCGTCTGACAAGATCTGCATCTGTATGTGTATTTAATATACTGACAGGTATTGCATTACAGACGTCAGACGGAAAAGGCTATTTCATGTGGAGAATGGCTGGTGAATGCTTGGTTGGTGGGGCACTCCCTCCCTTCTATCACTTAGATCTCCAAAACCACAGATCATTTTCACATGAAACAGGCATGGCTGTGTTCCTTTATAATTCGCCTTCTTCATGGTGAATAATGTACACATTATATCAAGCGTTATTACTCTAAAAATCTGTTTTCACTTCTCATGCCTCTTTCAGCACAAGTGAGCAGGGCAATGATATGTTTTTCAACTCTCGTTCATGTTACATGCAAAGCCAGATGTGATATGGGGTCATTGGCATGACCTATTACTCGCTGATATAAACTCTGGTCAGAGCCATCAGTCATCTCATCGAGCACATTTTCCTGTGAACCATCGAGCAATGGAGAAGGCAGCGAAATGAAATTTTGCATAGAACAGTTTGATGCATTTTGTGTTTTGTTAACTGGATACCTCATGCATACATCCACCCAGCCCTCCGTTATTATTGCACACGCTATGACTTTGATCGTACTTCTAACATTGGCTAGTCTCATGTCTTATATGAGAAAAAACACGATCTGAGAAGTGTGTCATACAATAGTTATCCATTTTGAGAGAGGAAAGAGAAATGAAAAAGATATTTGTGGCTTTTCTAGAGTGTCAGTGCAGTTTTAGGAAGAACAAGTGCACCCTCATTTGAGACAGGTCAGCTGAGAATATATGCTGAAGTTAAATAATATGAAAAAAGAGTGTTTTCCGGTCATCCATGTTGCTGGGTACAGTAGACCTCATGTAGCTGCCCTGTTCTATAGATTCTGATGGACGCTGAGCTACAGTATTGTACTGCCATTGCTCCCAGTGTGAAAGGTAGCATTCAATAGCAGAACTAGAAAAACAATGTGATTGAACTCACAAAGCAGCTCAAGATTTCTTAATAATGCAGTGCCATTGTTTTCTTCTGTTTTGACAGATTGGTGCAAGTTATCCATCACCATGACAACCTTCCTGTCACACAAGATGGGGAGCATTTGCAGAAGGTTGCCTGGTCTGGTGATAGGAGGTACATACTGGAATTATGGTTATTAATTATGCCTTCAACCCTTTGGCTGGAAGCCCTATTGTTTTGTTATGATTATTATTATTATTATTCTGTGCAAAACTGCGTCACGTTTCTAGTGAAAGTGGTTGTGGAGAAACTCATGAAACTCGGGTATGTTGTAGTGGAGGACTTGAAGGTGTGTACCTTAACTTTTGGGCTGATTCAGTCACGTGACTTGGCGGCCATGTTGGACTTTAATGAAAACTTTTAAAAATGAAAACTCTTAAAAAACTCCTCCTACACGTATAAACCTATCATGTCATCCCAAAACTCGTTTTTTCAAATTACTTTCTATATTGTTATAGGAAATAGTCCTATCTGATGCGCTTTTGGATGCTGATTCCAGACGTGCAAATTTTGGAAAACCAGAAGTGACGTCATCAAAACTGAAAGTGAGAGTATCTCCTTAACCAATGAAGCTAGACACGCAGTCATAAGGCTTAACATTATCCCAAGGCATGGAGACAAATTTTACATAACCGACATCGTAAGTGACATCAGCAAACCGGAAGTAGGTTATGCCCCCCAAAAAATCGCCATTTTTACAATTTTTCAAATTAAAAAACTTCTGCAGCAGCATGACAGAAATGTGTGAAACTCAAGCAGGCAGTAGGACTGGGGATTTTCTGTTGCGTCTAAAAATTTGGATTTTCTCCAGCCACGTTGACCTAGCCACCATATTGGATTGACATGAAAATTGTTGAGATGCATTTTCTTCAGAACGTTAAGTCCGGTTGACCTGAAATTTAACATGTAACAACTATTAAATTTCAATTATTTGTGCAGGAAAGGAATGTTATGTGTGAGCAATAATGCCAATTTGGAATTTGAGTATTACAAATAGGTTACCTGATGTAGTTTCATGTTGCACATTGCGATCATAGTGCGAAAAAGTGCAGTTCTCTTCCCCTATATACAGGTCATGTCATCGAAAATCATTAAAGCTGTAGAGCTGAAAATTGCTCTTTGGAAAGGACTATATATGTGCTTTATGTTTGCCTAAACTCGTTTAAATATGATAATAAATAGAAGACTTGCAGGGCTTCCAAAATTATCGAAAGGCCGATTTGCTACCTCAGAGACAAGCAGATTTCGAGCCTTTATGTTTGATAACACGAGAGCTTTGTGCAAGATGACATAAAATCCTTTCCTGAGTTAAGTCAGTGGCCTCATGTCAATGAGGGCTGTAGAAATCAGTCTTGGTGAGGCTTTGTTTTCTTCGTTCTTTTTTCTGTCATCATTGGCTATAAGCTGAAGATCAAAGGGGAATTTTCATTTTACTGGTCTCTAGTACTAGGCCTATTGTATATGATTCCTTGCAGTCTAGATTTCAAATCCAGTTGCTATATATATACATATATGTATATGTATGACTAAAATGGTTTATCCACAAATGAGGTAATTGTTACCAGAAGAAAATAGCTTGAAGCCTGGAAATGCTGTTTACTAACAGCTTTAATTTTAATGTCATTTCAAGAAGATGTGACATTTATGATTGCTGTCAGGTTCATGATAAAAGGAACGTAGGGCAGAGAAGTATTTTTGTTTGCCCTCGGCTTAAATGTGTTGACTGTGTTTCCTTAACTCTCCCAACAGTGTTTATTCATTTTATTTAACTTATGTACTAAATGGTGGACAACAACTTGTGTAAGTTTCAGCGGCCTGAGCCTACTTTTCAAGATCAGGGAAGTTTGTTAAAATTGTTAAGTTGCATGTATTGGTAAATGTGCATGAAAAGATTGTCATTTTGTAATCTCCGAAAGGCTATGTATATGATACGTATCAAAAGCTTGTGTTCTTTTTTAGCAGCACTGCTTGAATATTTCTGTGAAGATATAAGAATGATTTGCTATTGCAGTCTCATTTTGAGTGGGTATGAAGAATTATGTATTCATATTGTGTATTATTTCAGGGCTGAAAAAGTCTCTCTCCATCAGAACTGTGGGTGACTTGACCTCGACATCCAGTGTCAAGGTCAGTTCCAGACAACTTGAGGTTTCTTCCCATATCCTGAGGAACCAGTTCCAACTGCAGACAGACTTCTCCAGACATCTGGGTCTCTCAGCCGATGAGCTCAACTCAGGTTTGGAATACAACCTGCCAACAACATGTGTTAATAGTGTCATTCAGAAGGACAAAGTTACAGAGAACACTGCATATGAATGTCCAACATTTATCAGTGGGCATCCTCTCTCTAACTCCATCATGGATCCCAGCACGGAAAAGGAAATTATGGCCCCACAGCAGGACACTGTGGAAAAACTGGCCAAAAATGTGCTGAAAATTCGCAGAAGGAAAATGAACCGACATCATCTGAAAAAACTGCGAAAACGCATGAAATTTGTGTTTCGAAGGCGACGTCATCGTAAGCTGAAACTGAAAGAAGCCAAACTTCAAGAGGAATTTCGTGCAATCATGAAACGTGCGGAAGATTTTGACCCCAAAGAGTTTGTCCAGAAAAATTTGGAGTTAGCCCGAAAAGGAGGGTTTCATGTTAATATATTCGAGTCTTCAAGGCAACAACATTAATTGATGCCATATTCAGGAGAAGAACTTTCCTGCTTGATTTTTGATTTGTTTAGATGTCTAGATGTCAAAATAAAAAAAGTAGAATTTTATGCTTAAACAGTTCTGAATTGTTTTGTTTGTTTTGTCAAGAATGTACGAAAATAGATGTTTTATTTGTGTAGAGTATTGATACTGTTACTTTAAACTGATGATTATTATTTTGCGCTAACCTCATAAATGAAAGGTGAAGCATAATGTATTGGTTAACAAATCGTGACGTGCAGGGAGCCTCTAGATTCTTGCTCTCACTCCCCCAAAAAACAGATTTAATGTGCTGTACTTTTGTTTGGAAGGTGCGAAGAGTTTGACTTAATGAAACTAAGATCTGTTGTACCAAGGAGGAAGCAAATGATGGGGCCTTCGGGTGAAATGAACTGAAATGAACTAATTATAAACAACACTGTTCACAATAATCATAATGAAAAACAAGGTGCTAGTTGTCTATTATATGTATCATAACAGAACTCAAGCATACGCCTACAACCATGAATCTAAAGCAGTATATAGGCCTAACACTATTCTTATTTATACTTTCAGCCCTCACACTGGGATATATTTAGTCGTACACATATATACAATAGTCCTAGGGCCTGGTGGGCCTACATGTACCCTAATTCTTCTAATTCTTCTAACGTTTGATTTGCTCTTTTTGTCCACAAAACATGTATTTATAGATGCAATACAGAGTTTCTCTTTTCCAACACGATTAGTCCCTCTAATGATTAACATGTCCAAATCTTTACTTCTCTGAAAACACTGGGATAGAAATAGAAATTTTTTCTTGTAGCACCACTAACATCGTCCTAAAAAATTTGTGACAAGTACTGTAGATGAAGGTAACAATAATTTAAATAATTATTTCTTTCATTTTTTTAAAATGTTTTCTTTGTTTTTTTTTTTTCTCTATATATTGATAAATAATTTACTGTATATTATTCTGTAAGCCATGCCATGCCTGTCTGTGTTTACTATTTTAATAGACTATGTCGTCATACAAGGTTCACATTGGTGTGCTCTGTAAATTCGTTCCCCCTGATGTCTGGAGAAAGCCATAGTACAGAGCAGTTGGGGTTATGACTGTATATGGATCATTGCATGAAGGTATCGGCAACAAAAAGTAATGGCACATGCTTGAAATGACTGAGTCCTCGCGCATTTACAATCTGGATGAAAAGAATGTGACAATAAAATGAACCAGCCAGTTAGCATGGATTCGATTGGCCTAGGCCTATGGTTCCAGCCTTCTGGTAACTTCTCACTTGCTACAAGTTAAGCCTGCCTGCAAGGGTCTCAGAGTTTGTTATTGAACAATGGCAAATTGATAGAAAATCGTATGAATTAAACTATCAACTTCGGGTTATGTGAACCATCAGTATGTAGGCTGACTTTGCCCAGTTGACCCTCACTGAGTGAGTGTGGTGTTTCTCCTTGTAACATTTGGGAAAGTTCATCAATAACTTGCCCCAACCATAAAACTGACCACACTATATTTAGTAAAAAAAATTGCTACAGTATGGGGGTAAACAACAAAGACAATCAATTCTACAAATATTCTTGAAAATGGTTTAAATAAAACGGAAATTTATACTGAATCATATGTAATCTTGCATCATTTCTTGGAGTTGCCAAACCACAGTACTCTACAATTCTACATTACCAAGTGGGTTTCCCACGCTGGCTCTGCCCGATTTCCTCTCACCATTAGGTCCATGAAACTTCTGGAAAACTGATGCAGGCGGCGAAATATTTTTACTTATTATTATATTCACTTAGCTTTTGTCATAATGTCCCCTTTGGTGACAGTTTCTGATAAAAAAAAAATGAGTTTTTGTGTGGTGGGTAAAGTGAAGGGAAACAGGAGAGAATCGCCTTGCCCCAGTCATATAGGCCTCTAGCTGAAAATGATATTCTTGAGTGAGGCATAAAACAATCAAATAAATGAATCAAATACGTTACATTTACCAAGTCCATGTAAATTTCATCATTTAGATATAGTATTATGGGATATAGTATTATCGTTGATTTAAGTTTGTGAAAATGCAGTACTAAGTGGAAAGTTAGATTATGATGGTAGTTGTGACTTGTACCAGTGCCATGCACTGGTCAGTAGTTAGATTAGGATGGTAGTTATGACTTGTACCAGTACCATGCACTGGTCAGTAGTTAGATTGGGATGGTAGTTGTGACTTGTACCAGTACCATGCACTGGTCAGTAGTTAGATTAGGATGGTAGTTGTGACTTGTACCAGTACCATGCACTGGTCAGTAGTTAGGTTAGGATGGTAGTTGTGACTTGTACCAGTACCATGCACTGGTCAATAGTTCGCATAAAGCAACACCCACGGGCCTACTGGGTGATGTAATGTAATGGACTATTGTCCTTACACAAGTTTCTTTATAAGATTGGAATTTGTATTTCCTCTGCTTGAGTCACCCCACATTCCACCACGTTGCTCTAAGTGCAGAGTAAATCCACCTTAAAATACCAATATGAATGCAACCGAGTACATATATATTGATATGTAGTTTTCCTGTAACTAAATTGCAATCAAAACTGATATTGGGTGGGTGTTTCTCATTTTTGAAGGTCACATCATAGGAAATTGTGACAGTTGTAAAGTTGGAAATTAATAAGCCAAAATGAATTAAAAGATTATATGTTGAGATTATTTGACTTACAGCGCTTCAAAAAGGCTGTGTTTTTGAGACTTTTAAAACTAGATACTTGTATATGTACATTGATGGTTCGAAAGGATTTGTGCTGTGCGCTGACGCTGTGCATTGCTTAACAGATTCAGATGCTACAGAGTTTTTAGCCCAACAGCGTAAGTGGTGTTTCAGGGACGGCGGGGAGGAGAAGAGGGTGTGGGGGAAGTATGTTATGCGATGTTGATATAATCATGGAGCAATTGGGAAAGTATTGATTTTTTAGGTCTGTATATCTTCCAACATACGCCATATAAACTAACTCATTGTCTATAAATCTAATGCAAGGCATGTCTTATACAAAGTGAATATAACATCTGTTTACATTTGTAGTTCGTTACAGTCAGCCATCTACATGTATGTAACGAGGGCAGGTTGGGCCCGACGGATAGAGACGACACAAAGTGGACTGCCGTTCGAATACTTTATTGGAGACCACCATCAATGTGTGGTGCAGTTATCCAGTGAGGGGAGAAAAAAAACCCTGTAATGACAATCACAAAATTGTACGTCTATGATCATTATTGTAAACACAATAACCCTACCAACGGTAGTCACTATGCATATCCAAGTACTACAATCAATTATCAGTTGCACATATGCAATTAACATTATGAGGTTCCGAGGTGAGTATGTCTCACAATATAACTGACAACTACATGGTAGGTACTTTGGCCATGGATATACACAGCAGCGCGTAACATCAAATATATGCTACTTAAATGCAATGTAAAAGACATTACAATGTAACTTTACGTTCATTCGAACTCCAAAATGTCCATCAAGCTGGTAACCAATTCGTTAAACACGTGTAGGTTAATGACAGTAGTGTTAAACCGCAAGCATCACGACTAGTGGCATTCTTGTAATGTAATACTGCAACAACAACCTTTTGAACTGTAACAACAAATACTAATTTTGCGAAACAAAACAATATGCATAACACCCCTTAATGTAGCACAATGCCACCGTATAATGTGACTACAATGGTCATTTCCCAGGATTACAAATGCTCACAAAATTACCTCAAGGTGCCTGAGGGTCACAACGGTGCTCATCCTGTTACAACATGCAGCAGGACAAAGGCCACCTACAAAGAGTAGATCAAATGACATACTGTAACCGTAACCATAACACAAAGTAAAACTGTTTAAAAAGTAACCCCTTGAAATGAACATTTGAATGTGAACACATTTCTTACAGTGTAGCGAGAAATACTTTTACAGTGTACAACCAGAAACTGCATGAACTTAATTCCTGTGTATTTCGCAGCAAGTGCACACCCACTTTACCTTATCCTAGCATATCATGGCGCTAAACATCAGTATACCAGCGCATTATTACAAGAATGCAGTTTTACAACGCGTTAACATAAAAGTACATGCTACCCGTTACATATAGTAACGTTAAATCTGCAAAGAGTTTGTTAATGTACAGCTTATCGCTTCCGCAGTCAACTGGAATGTCACGTACGGTTATATCAACCTCTCCAGTTAACATTCTAACATTTGCTGTTGATCCTACACAGCGGATAGCACAACGTAAAAGCTACGTTTTGCATGATTGTGTGTTCATATTTCGTGACCTAGCCACGTGATGAGGCTTTATCTCAGAACATCTATAAAGATACTTCGTTAACTCATTCAGAAATCTATGTACATGATTCCACCATTGTAAAGGTTACCTCACACCACATTGGTTGCAAACAGTACATCGGCTTAATGGGCAAAAATGGGATTAAACTCACCACACGGCGAGGACGCTAACCAAAAATGTCCGGCGACATAACTTCCCCTACAGAAAAGGGAGATAACCTCTACTTGCACATAAACATTGCATAATGTGCAGTAGCTACTGACATCCTGTCACACATATACATTCTAAGGCCTCCTCATCGTCATGTAGCTGAAAACTTGTCGAGTACGGCATAAAATCCAAGCATGTGTCCATACATACGTACAGACAGACAGACAGACAGACAGACATACATACATACAAAGCTCAGTACAATTGGCCTCTACTGCATTACCTCCGTTGAAGTCAATCTCCTATATTAATGGCACGTATGTTCGTCAGGTTTCGTGGCTGTGGGTCATACCTGCATACGACTTGGTAAGGTTAAAGGGAGATCACTTGGTAATAATTTGATAAATGTTGGTTATTTGAAATGTAATTTATTTGTCCAAGTAGGAATTTTAGGAAAAATAGGGGGCTTTTTCCAGGAGTTTTATTCACTATAAAGTGTTACTTTCCCACTTGGGAGAACACCATTCGGCAGGCTTTTGTTTTGACTGCATAGGTGAGTGTCGAGGGAGTTCAACTGGAGTTATTTCTGAGCGGTTTACTCTCCTAATGTCCCCAGTTGAATCAGCTAGCTCTACAGTGTATACGCCATCCTGGAAATCTAAAACCTTGTAGACTTGAGATCCAAACCGGTCTGTGATTTTAGAACGTCCGGCAGGGTGTTGGCGCAGATAAACTTGCGTACCGACAGCAAGTGGAGGACTAGTTGGCTTTCTGTTGTGCCTCTGTCTCCTAGTGTCATAGTTGGATTGCAATCGTTTCTGTACATGTTGCCTTGCCTTCCATAAGCGCGCTTGATGTGCTGAGACCCCATTGCTGTACAGATATGAAAACAGCGCAATCAGTAACTGGAATCATTCGACTTCTGGACAAGATTATATTTTACTGTTGGAGGGATTTATAGCGGTTACAATTTTTGTGTCGACATCGTTTGGAGATAACCATGCAGGCTGAAGGGCGGTTGGAATTCAGGATTATGAAAAGCAGTGGTATCGCATGGAAAAAGAACGCCTTCATAGCCTACACGGATGTCGGTGGATTTCTAATCTTTTTGTCCAACTCGTCGATTGTTCATAACAATTGTACTACCAACAATTCTGTTGGCCTTTCCATTCTAATGCATAAGGTTACATTGTCTTTTTACATCAGATGATCGATAAAGCGTAGCATGTTATAAAGTTTTATATAGCAAATCGCTCATTAAAAGACAAACAACGGAATGTTCACGCCAGCTAAAATAGCCCATGTCTCCTCTTCTAAGTGCAGAGTGCCTTGAAGAGAGGACTTGTTTGTGGAAATCATTGTAAGAGATAATTGAACTTCGTGAAGAAACAGTGTCCACTTTCCGAACATTACTTATGTAACCGATTACATTTATTTTCTCAAAGCTATAAGTAAACATGCGTCTCTGAAAACAATCATACCGTACGGTATTATCCAATTTCTAATTACTTCATTTAAGTATATATCATGGGTTATACGGCATATTTATGGAAAATTTGCATAACCTGAGAACATAGCATATTCCTTGAGGCCATCTGCATAAACAAACAAAATAATCTTTGAATCCATTTCTACGATGGCTATTCCAAGAAACCATATCCAATGACTGCAAGAAAACAGAAGTATTCTACACTGTAAAAATTTCGATATTAAATTTATTTATAAAACACGCTTGTCCAAAGTTTAATCACCCATTAAACGCGTTGGATGTTGGTCATTTTACAGTGTAAACGTCAAATCATTAAAATCGAGTAGCTCTGGGTACGTTTATCTGCATTCAACTCGAATCCCATAATGTGCATCCAAAAATTGGCTTAGCCAAGCTCCGTAAGACACACACTTCGATAAACAGCTTTCCCTCCTTACAGCCTTGAAGCGGTACATCATGCTGAGAAATGCCCTCATCCGTCAGTGTAACATTATGTAAAGTCAGTCGCGCTTTTTGGTATGTATCGCTATGATCCCATCAACCAAACAGATACCTCAGCGACAAAATAGAAATCTGCACCATCTGTTTATGCTGCCTGTACCCGCCTTGGTGTATACAGGTTATATAATGGACTGACCGTGGAAAGGTCGGGCACCTTCGAAATCCTGGCATCGGGCATATTAGTTAAGGGACAAGCCTTAAACAGTCGGTATGGATGCTTCACTATGCACCAGTTATATCTTATCTAACCTCGTCAACAGGTAACAAACGGTTTGTTCTGTCATTGGCATCCAGGCTAATGTATTCTTCGTCATATAACATTTGGACGACGAGGTGCAGCCATCAGTTCTGTCGGTGCCTCAATCCATACTAACTCACCAAACGCGTCTATACCTAATACCTATTGTAAAACAGGGACTGTGTGAAATACTATACCAAAGCAAAATTTCACGTTCAATATATTCTGTGTTAAATATTCTGGAAAAATATATTATAGTGTATGTCCAATATAATACATAAAGCTAGGTTTCTCTCCATGTCTTCATACAGCACATTAACATATACTACCATTATTGATCAAACAACGGCGGTAAACCAATGACCAGGCATCTTCCTATCTAATTATAGCTAAACGGCTGGTTTGAATGGGTGCAGCTATCGAATAACAACTAGTGTTGTTCAGTTGAAGCTGGCGTTGACTAAAACCCTGTTTTTTCATGGTCAGGAAATTCAATACTTACTCTGGAAATAATATCATGGAAATGGCTTAATTACTCTCGGAACGTGAACCACCTGAGATGGCTCAAAACACGTACACGGGGCAAAGAATAGAAAGCTAAAATAGGATTGGAGAGATCAGTATGAACTATACTGTAATTACTAAAGGTATTGGGACAACCGATTTTTATTTTACCGTTATCGCGGTACCGCCTTTCTGTGGTAAGGAAAGAGCGGGCAGGGCTATATTTGAAAAGCAGCAAAATTAACTGCGCAGACGAATAAATCTAGTTTTTCACATTTTGATAGACGTCTGTTGTGCACTGCATCCGAGTTAGCGCCAGCGGAGATTTAAATCCTCATTAAGGAGGTCAGCAGAACCCAGGCTGCATCCTACAGGCACAAGGTGCACTCTAATAGCCCGTCGATGGCAGAATGGGACTAGTATTTGCAATAGCTAAGTCGTCGTTGTTGTCGTCTGTTTTGTGCTGTTGGTGAAACTTGGTCTGGGCTTTTACCAGACAGACAGGAAGTCTTTGGCCTCAATAATTCAGAGTCTGAAAATGTTAGCTGAGCAACATAACACACTCTTCTTCTGAGAAAAAATTTGTCAATGGATGAGAATTTGGAAATGATCTCTGACGGGGATAAAATATGCCTGACTGAAATAGCCAATATAATTACTGAGTTAGTCTTCCGTGATCAAAGCTTGTATGTGACTATCGCTTCTCGCAATTACTCTGTGCCAAAACTAACCAGTATAAACAACAAATTCATGGGAAAAATCGGGTAATCCAACTAGCAGGAAATTAGGTCTTTGAACTGGGTAAATACCCGGTCTGATTGCCTGTTGATAGCCACACATGGAATCATTCAGCTTTTGTATACCATCATATTTTACTATCGGAGGCATTTTGAGTAGGTTACTGATTCTTTCTTCTTGTCTGCATGGATATCCTTTGACGGCAGGCGATATTGAGCGGCGGTCGGAATGCCCCATTATGAAACATTAGAACACCGGCATTGAAAAGAAAGCACTAAGCTATATGCCATCAATTCTATTGGCCGTTCTACTTTCATGGGTAACGTACACGCTTGTCTGCTTACAACAGATCGAGTGCAAAAAAGGTACAGTATGTTACCGATTTTTGACAAATTACTCACAAAATCACTAAAAAGCGGTATTACTACGTCGGGTAAAATGTTCCGTGTTAAAAAAACTGAACCGGCTCATTGTTCGAAGGCTATCTTGATCTTCAGGTTATATGCCACTAAAACACTAAAACCAGCAGATGGTTTCTGTTTCGTTCGTAAAGCCATAAAGTCTGACCGAGATCTGGAAGAATTTCGTTGGAGTCCCAGGGCGTCTCTTCAGGCGGAAAAAAGGCGCCCCACAGTTGTGGTCAGTGATGTAAAGACGAAAGGGAAGCTGTCTAATAGTGACGTCTTGTATGGCGATCGACTCTTCTCTCTCCACATAACAGGGTCTACCTCGTACAATTGATAATCGATATGTTTTATTCTATACCAGTAAGGTTGAAGCAGGTATCTGCTAGTTATACCATGTACGTTGTATTGCCACCCAAACACATCTCGAAATAAATCCAAGCCTATTTGATGGATACCCGCTGTAAGGGGAAAGACAAATGGTTCTTTCTTCTCAACGATTTGCCATCCTTTCAGTACACTTTATTCACTAGATATAGGCCTATCCCCTAACGTTACATCGCATTAAATCGCCATTCCGTGCCACTGACATATCTGACCGATGGTTCCTTTCAACTTGATATATTGCGAGCTGATGACAAATTGGCGCAATATAGGGAAGTTTACATTAGATTCAGGTGTTGGCATGTAAAGGCCTGCTTCCAGCCTAGAGTGTATAGAAAGATACAACAACCCATCTGGTTGGGAAGGCCGTATTATAGGTATAAAAACACTAAAATATAACTTTACTATTTATGTAGTAATTTCACAAAGGACACCCATCTAAAACTGTATTCCCTGATTTTTGTTGGCCCAAATGACACATACTGTCATCTAATCAGATGCCTGATCTACAACATATCGAAACATCATCAGGGGTTGATTACAATTTTCTTAAATGAAATCAGCTGGAATGCAAGTACTAGCGTCCTATTGCTATAGAAGCAGGGTGTAAGGGGCACTTGTTCATTGGATAATATTTTTCTTTGTTTAATTTTAGCCACAAGTAATGGACTTTTTTTCAACCATTATTTATCATAGTTTATAACTACAAACATTACCTAGCAGTACTCTGCCACACTTCATAGCTACAGCCAATCCATACCCGTCTCCACTGTTTTCTGTGCGCCTGAATTTTGCACACAAAATCCAATTAGTGTTTTCAACCTCAATCTAGGGCTGGACGCCATTTTTGGCTGGTGTACTCGCCGTCGCGTGACCCAGGATTCCGGCTAGAAACGTCATAAGCTGTCAAGCTATAAACAGATCGAGCGTCACACAGTGCTTCAGTTCACCCCGACAGCAAAGGCTAAAAATAACATCCCTCACTTCTTTTGATTTGTTGACAAGTCGTTGCACAGAAAATGTGGACGTCTCCATGCTGTGGCAAAATGATAGCCGGAATTAATACACTTTCCACTCGACATCATCTGATGTTTCTCCTGTACTGCATGTGACCCTTGACCAAAGGCTGGGGATTCCCAGTAAACAAACCCATGTGATGCAAAGACCGAGGTGTCACGATGTCACGTGACATGAAATTGATTATTGAGTGAAATTTAGATTCCAAACATGGCCGAGTTATACCGAAGAGAAGATGTTTCGTCAAAACACCAAGGATTTACTCTACCCGTTGATCGGAACATAAATCTGAAGCTAGAGTTGTATGCAGACATGATTTATCTGTTCATCGATGCATAAATCTACAAGATCAGGGTTTTATTTAAGATCTAATACTTAAGATTTAAGGCCGCTTTTGAGGTAGAACAGCGAGTTATATCTTAGACCTTTCCAAGGGTGGGTGAAGCTGATCTATCAGCTCGGTACGGTGATACATTGTTAAATCTGCTGTAAGCTTCATATGTGGAGATGTATTATATCAGGAGTATATAGATGGGTATGGTTCATAGGTAAGTGAATAGAGACTCACAGCCGTGCACTTCGGGCTTCGCTGTCACCTGTACAGTATAGTCGCCATCAAAATTACATCGCCTTTTGTGTTTCCCGATTTAGAATATCGTGTCTCTAGCCGGAATTAACTTCATCGCTTTGCTTGATTCCTCGCTATAATTAAATATGAATGCAATAAACGAAGAGTAATGATGTATACTGAATAGAGAAGAGTGACTCACCGATATAGTAAGCAGCATTGTGGACAACAGATGCAGACTGAAGGTAACGATACAATGCATGCAAGAAAGAATGTAATTTTACAGAACGTTTTTGCAACCAGCGATGTACACTGGAACAGTGAATTCAAGTGTAAAAATAATGCTGCAATATTTGGTGAGAGTTTACACCCTATTCCTGTAGGATTATTATTATTAAGATATAGTGCAAAGGTTCATCACACCTATAAATTTACAAATGTTTTGCCCTTTACCAGTGTAATTCTTCACGTAAAGGAGGTGTTACTAAAAAGTTGAATATGCGATAAATATACAGTTGACTTTCTCTATACAGCAACGTGTAAATATACACCAAAATTACTGGTTATAAAATTACCCGCACTTTTTACTGTAAAACTACACCATTTGTTTTTACAGTGTAAATAAAAAGTTAATATCGAACATTTATTTGTATATTGGATATATTTCTCTTTCTTTCTTGTAAGTATAAGAATGGGTATAACCTGACCGTAATTGTATGTATGAACTGAGTTTATTAAAGTGTACTCAGAAACTGAGTATTTTCAGTGTATGTGTGAACTGACTATACTGAGTGTATAAATGCGTATATATATGAACTGAATATATTAAGTGTACAGAGGAGCTGAGTATATTAAGTCTATATATGAACTGAGTACATTAAGTGTATACATGAACTTTGGACACTTTCGCCACTGCCATCGTTGGAGTGAAAAATTCATAACTGTCATTCATAAGGTGGACCCTCAGTTAAATTGAAAGTGTTTTCTTTTTGCTGGGAGTTCGTTGGAATTAGGAATAAAATGACACAGCTGTCGTAAACCTTAGAACGGTATAACATCTGTGCAATGTAGCAATGTATATCCCCACGACTTCATTTCCATTGAAATAGACATCGACTTTTAGGTGTAGCCCATGCGAGGAGAAAACGCAATTGCAACTCTTGTGACATTAGATTGAAATTTAAAATCTACCCAAAGCGATAAAGTAAGTTTCTTTAGTGCCATTTACTATGTATTGGATTAAGAGATATACAGGTTTTAGGGTGTTTTTTTGTGGGGGGGGGGGTGCTATTATCTTTATTTCTTATAATTATTTATTGGAGCAGTAGTGGCGCAAAGATTTAATTTTATCGCATTAATCCCAGGAGATTTTTTATCTCAACTCCGACCATACAAGCAAAATCAAAATATGCAAAAGCTCCTGAAAATAAGGCCATAACACAGCCTTGTGGCATTTAAACTCCAGGGAATTCGTCTTGATCAATTACTGGCTCAGGGAAGAGGCTTTCAGCTGCCGCTGTTTGGTCACTCTGACACCTCTGTCATGGTGACCTGCAGGAAAATAATGTCACCACCCACGTGCACATCTCCCAGCGGTGTTCCCCGGTACAATGCTGCAAGGAAAACGCACACCGAAGGAAGTCAGTAAGTATTGGAACACGGATAAGAAGCAGGTATCTACAAAGCATTAGGCTTAGTTCGGAAGCCGTTTATTTTGCCAGCAATATATTCCCAGAGCTTGGAAGATTTTGATCTTGATGGGTCTGATAGATTTCCATGAGTTGGTGTTGTGTTGCCGTTGATTCAGACGATTCGCATTCACGATACCGTACAGAAATGCCTCAAGACCATAGCCACAGTCTTGGCGCATCCCAAAAGCGACAGCACCGCTGTAATAAGAAAAATCCCATCCGCTTATAGTAGAGAAGACTAAAAGCAGTTTTTCTGGAGAATCAGATGTTATTGGGGATATGCTCCTTGGTGATAATACAGTTAGGGCGCCTTTAATGGTCCTTCGAAGAAAACTTTTTAGATGTACAAACTATGCATGCGTGAACATTTAATAAATAAATAAATAAATAAATAAATAAATAAATAAATAAAATATAATCTCATGTGTTCAGTTAATATAAGAACCTGAAATTGTAGGTTTAGAGTGACATGGCTGCATCGAAAGATGCTCTGAAAAAGCAAATGTGTACTGTTTTGTGCATATCTGTTAGTGTAGCTCGCGAGGTAAGCCAAATGTGTACCCCAGTACACAAGCTGGTACGTTTTAGAAGTGTATACAGTTACACAGTGATGTCCTATGCAAGGCAAACATTGATGTTCCTGTGGAAATTTGTTACACTTAACATCTACCTGTGGTTCACACCATGTGTACATTTGGTGCACAGTTGCTCCTAGAGAGTAGGGCAAAGGAATGGTTGCATGTATATTACCGGGATATCTCACATTTGACAAGGAACCTCCGTGCACGTTAATGAAATATGGCAAATGTGATGTGATCGTATACATTCTTGGGCATGTTGGCATCAATGGCAAGAACAAACAAACACAAACAAACAAACAAACACAAACAAACAAACAAGCATGGAGCGAGAGACTACATATCGTAGGCCAGTTCATACAGATGCACAAAATAAAATTCGTTATCTACAAATTATAGCTTTGCGTGTGACAAAGTTAGTCAGTAGATTGTAAAAGGTCAGTAGTTTATTCTGGCCAATTCGGTTTGCTCCACCCATAAATCTGAGTTTGGCGTTAAACAACAATGAAATAAATCAATCTATAAGTCAAAATATAGTTCTATACTACATCATACACAAAGTTTATAGTTTACCGGCATGCCGAAGGTAAGATTTACGTGTCGAGGAAACCTGACGGATCCAAGAGAAAACCACCACCCTTCACCACCTCAGGTACACATAATTGATAGACCTACTGCTTTCAAATCGCCACTAATTCAGCGGCAGCTTGATTTGAACCCTTAACCTCATTGGGGAAGGGACACACCCTTACCGGATGATCCATCATTGTACGGTTTAGCCAGCGGGGGCCTGGTGTAATATAAGCAAGTCGTTGTGCATACCCCTCCTTGCTTAATTGTCCGTGCATTATAAATGAAGCAGATACCCGGTTTACCTCCCCAAAGCTCGCGTCTTAATAGCCGGGTGTAGCTGAGTACATAGACAGTTAAAGCCACCTGTAGGGATGGATTAGAGCGTACAAAGTACCTTCCGTTCCTGGAATGATTGATGCCACACAGCTGGAAAGTTGCCGCACCGGCCATGTCATTTCTATCAACAGATGCACCCAGCTATATTTCTCCCGTTAGATTTTAGCCTTTTTGCAAATATATGCTCTGTAGAAAATAACTGTGATGTTATCTTTGAAAACAGAGTCTTGTTTTGGATTCCTTCGAAAACAGTTACTACCTCCACAAAGTATTTAAGTGCTACGAGAGTCACACAGTCTTTCGATATATGGTATTGTGCCATATACTTATTCTAAAAAATACACACTACATATATATATATATGCACACGCTTTTAACACAGCGTACTGATTGGTTAGTCTATTTGTTCTTGCGCATCTTGCACTGATTGAATCTTTTACAGGTATGTGTCTAACTCATTAACCGATCACATGTGAGTGGTTAATTTTCAGGTTGAATGGGTAGTATCGAGGAGGACTGGAAAGGGCTTGACTGATAAGCCGAAATTAGTGGTTGGCTGGGAAACCAGATCATTGTTAACATTGTCATCATGGCCATGGCATCGCTATCTTCATACGTATCATCACAACCATCGTATTCATATAATCACCATCGTTATAATTATCATCATCACCGTCGTCACTGTCATCATCATCGTTATCATCATAGTTATCATCGTCGCCATTTTTATCGTTGTCCACATCATAATCCTTAATTTTTCTCACTGTCGCAGCATTTCCAAGTACGTTAATCAAGGCACAAGGAATGACTTCATGTTGCCTAGCAGACGCACAAATATTTACATAACTGATAACTAAATCGAAACACAGCTATATCTGTCTGTCGTTATTGACATTACCATGAGTAATGTCGTTGTTGATGTGCACATTTCGCGATTTAATGATGATTCATGATGTGTTGCACTGTATCAGACTTTACCCAATGTCCTGAACAACAGCCAAAGAGTTCCCTTCTCGACGCATTGTCCACCGCCGTCCGATAATATATGGAGTATCCATCAGATCCCAGTCTTCTCGATCCTAGGTTCGTTCTTGAGTTAAGCGTTATACACCTATCCAACTTAGTTCCTGCGCGTCTCTGTGCTCGACCATGGACTTTACTATTAGTCACAAAGACAGTTTGCTTGCTTAACTCAGATCAAGCATACTTTTTAACTCGAAACCCATGAGCGTTTTTTACTGTCTCTAATAGTAACAAATTCCACACACAAGCGTGTCCACCATCATTCCAGTAGAAACACAGCACCGCAGTCCCTTCTTGTCACGAAACGGTGCATTCTGGGATTCTTATTACATAATGGCGGCAATTTTGTTGGCATTCTCTGTATAGGGCAGCCAGGACCGTGCGCTTGCGACTTAATGCAGTCGAGATATGCATGAAGACTTTGTATCCAATTTGCTAGTGTTAAAGGCAGGATAAAAAGATTATGTTCTTTGAGCGAATAGGTATGCTTGATCTGAGTTAACCAAGCAGTGTCTCTGTGGCCAGTTGAAAAGTACATGGTTGAGCAACAGGGAAACACGGGGTCTAATCAAACTCTAAAGAACTCATCCAATCCTGCAAATTGCTCCCACAGATACAGGTATGAATTGCGGCATTATGCAGAACTTACTGTCAGTGGTAAAAAAAATCATTTTAATATCTTTCCTGGAACTGGATCCCTATCTGGATCATCATGAAACTTGAGCAGTTTGGTCGTTTGACAAAGGGGAATCTTTGAATAAAGTTCCCTAAACATACCAGTACAACTTCTGTCGTAAAGTTGATAACAGATAGACTGACATACAAGATGTCGACAATAGCATGACGTCCTTGATAGAGACAACAACAAAGAAACGATGAAGTCTAAAGGAGGATTCACGTCACATTGGTAAACAACAGGCACGTCCAAGTGGAACGGTACTTACCTACTGGTTTCTTCCACCTGTTACGCTCTAAACCTGACCACTACCACATAAAACATAAATACTTTACCATATATATGACGTTAAACACCAATCAAATTAAATCTCACCGAAACTACTGGTTGTAATTACGGACTGTTGTTTTCTGATACATCATCTTTGGTGTTCTCTCGCTGCTGTCCTGCAATCCACAGATAGATGTAGGTACATTAGAGAAAATCATGGTAAGTCGTGCATAAGTATACTGGGGGCATTGCATTAATTTCTATTACCCCGGGGCAATGTACGAGTTTCTGAACATCTGGCCGCTCATCATCAGGTCATTAGGTTATTTCTGTTGCCTCGAGGTGAACAGGCAAAACCATACTGTCGGTTATCCGGTTAATTAGCACGATTGTGGCTAAAGAGATGTTTTTCATTAAAGGGCGGCGTAACGGTCAAGATGAATATTCATTAAGCATATAAGCCTAAATCACGTTAGTTTCGTTTTACTTTGTTATGTATTTTTATATATTGTACCGTTGTGACACGCCATACTAAAGAATTTATTTACGTGTTAGATAGCGGTGGTTTTTTCGATTAGGGCAAACAAAGTGCCAGGAGTAAACCACAGACCTTTGGCAAATCACTGGCAAAAGACGTGTGAAAGACGTTATATTGGTCAAAGGCAAGCGTTCACAATGAAGCAAACAACATTCATGTAAGACCACACAAGACACCCGCGGTGACCGCTTCTTATCACCCGGGTGCGAGAACACAGGAAGCATGGGAATTTTGAAATGAACCCACGCCTTCGTTGACCTAGCGAGTGAATACTTGCACCTTAACAGTCCAAGTGTGCTGACTTGTAGACTGGGAAATACTTGAACGATCGTGGTATGATCATGGCTGCTCAACCTCTAGTCAGAGACCATGTACCACAACCAGATATCGAGTGACAAACTGAACCGCCAGTAAGCACTCCACATACTTCTATTTGGTCAAATACCGTTCGTAACATCTCCCCTTCCAACTGCCACACGTAACATTTTTATGGTAATCAAAAATATTTCATTTATACGACGGCGGCCAGTATTATGGTTGGAGAAAACCGGATAGAGTCCAGGGGACACCCTGACCTTCCCACTCACCGAGAAGGAAGCCAGTCTGAGTTGTATTATTGTGTACCCACTTAATTCTCTACCAATTTCTACGTACGAGAAACCAGTTCTATAGGGCAGGAGATGCTACAAAAAATTGGCATGTCCAAATGTAAAAAAATGTATAATTACCATAAAACGTTGATAAATGTAGATGATTGGTGTTGTAATAGCTTGTGTTCCATGAATTCCATCTATTTTCTACAGCTCCCACGGCTCCGCGAGGCAAATTTCAGTGGAATCTCTTCTCGCTGTAATCACATTAAATGTACTAGAGTACCGAAGTCTTGTATTGATCACAGAGATATTTGATTACACTGTGAGAAAAACGAGGTACAATGATGTTTAAATAACCTTTTCTTTCTTTAAATACATGGTGAGCCACATCAAGCAAACCATCTTCGAATCAACAATACAACCTTTCAGTCTCCTAAATCCCCCGCGATTGTATTTTCAATTCGCACAGTTTACGCACACTAGCTCTGTATCCAGATTGCCAGACTGAATATGCCGTGCGACCGTTTACTGTGTCTAACAGTTTGGAATATACAGTCCATGTTTGTGCTAAGCCCATGTGCCGTGCACATGATAACTCATTTATTTTACCGCTTTTCATAACAATCTACAGCCTGGATATTCTTATCTGGAATTTATTTTACCAACTTCATCATCTTTGTGGCATTTTCACGTAAAGTGTAAGGTCCGGGAGGAACCGTGTTTGGTAAACACAGTGTCAATGACGTCTTTGGTCTATAGAACCCGATCGATGGAAAAGCTAAATCCGCGAAAGAATCAGCACGAAAGCTCGTCGGCGGCAATGTGTCCCGCGGAAGGATAATTTGCACGCTAGGGGGCCGCAGAAGGTCTGGCTGTTACTGTTACCTTTAATGTATCAAGTAACGATCGTCACGGAAATTACAGCGGCTGTGTGAGTGTATTTGACTTCTAATCTGTAGTCTACGGCAGCTCACGAGTTCTGGAAAAACCATACATCTTGTGTTCAAAGTCACAGGCAGTGGATGCTGTGTGTATTTACACAGAACAGTTCCACACCTTTTCAAAGCCTATGAAATTTCACACCAAGATAATAGTGTTTTCATTTCAGGTAAACTTTGCAGAAGTTTTTTTTTAAAACAATGACGGTTTATTTGGTAATGAGTGAGTCAACACTGTTCGGGGGAGCTTTCTCGTGTTTTTCTTTTCTTTCTTACAGTTTTTATGCCAAGTGCACCTGAGGAATTGAGTAGTTTGGTCTGAGACCATCAAGCTACTTTATTTTAACACATCCGTGATTCTCTGGTCCAGATTCTAATTGACTGGGCCGGCACTCGCTGTTCTCGTTGGACGCTGTATATCACAGCCAGCTCCCCTTAAGCTCTGCTCGCTGTCTACGCTTTCATACATATTTTACAGTCGCTGCGTAGGATTTACGGGTGATCGTGTATAAGTGGGGATTGCGGTCTTATTCACGCAGTGTTGACCGGGGCCTCTTGTCAACGCACTAGCAAAAGTGGTATGTTTGAAAGTGACATCTCAGAATGGGCCTTATTAACGTGTTACGTGCCATCGTCGTGCGGCTCATGTTTGCCGGCCACGGAGTCATCGCCATCTGGAGGCTGTACATCATGACCAATGACATCAAGTCCTTGTTTCTGGGAGCCTCGCTCGTGGGACTGTTTCTAGAGTCTTGCGTCACTCTCTGCTTCAAGAACGGCAAGGAATGGAAATGGTAAGTGACTTCAGTATATTATACCCTCATTTGTCTAATTTATTGGGACAGATATCAACTCAGTTGAAGTCAGAAAGTTACATTTCTTTCCCAGTTTGTCCCGAAAAGTAAAGATATGGATATTGTGTTCTTTAGATGGACTGACCATGTGAGAAAAAAGAAACTGTTCTTTCCTGTTACAATTACCTGCATATTGGCTAAAATGGGCAGATCAAGTGTCCCCAAAACTAGAAAAATTGGAGTATCTTGAAAAGCTTTACGGAGGAGATCAACAAGGCTTACACATCCACATGTGCAGTAACGATGTAGGTTTATTGAGCAGTTTCATTTCAAATGTATGACTGGAGGCGTGTTTGGGTACTTTTGTACCCAAATATATTCTGCATGTTCTACCCTACAACATTGTTTGTAAAAGACAATGCGAAATTATGGGAAAGGATTTAGTATTTTATCTGGCTATGTTTCGTACACTTTCTGTGTCTGGAGAAATATCTTTATGGTTTCTTTCCTTGCTGTGTATTCGAAGGAACAAAGATAGAATCAAGCACGGATTTCCAGATTTCTGTCATACCTGGACACCCTGATTCTCTATTACCAGAAAGAGAAATATACGTCATTGGTAAATTTATAAATAGCCATCAATTTTATTGTACGCGTTTCTATTGGACAATGTATTTTGAAAGAGCTGTTGTGAAAGAAGATGTGCAATCATACATTCTGGACAAAAAAAATGTTTTTTTTCCCTTTGAATTATATATTTGATTGGTATTTTACGCTGTACTCAAGAATATTTCACCTACACGACGGGACCAGCATTATGGTGGGAGGAAACCCAGCAGAGCCGAGGGTAAGTCCACCACCACTAGCGGGTTGCTAGCGAACCTCCCCCGAAGAGGAAGCCAGCGGAAGCATGGGCTTGAACTCACAGCGATTGCACTGGTGAGGGACACCTGTGTGACGCTCTCATTTTACACTATATACATTTTAGCAAGCATTTAACACTTAGAAGTATTATTTTAACATTTGCATTCCGAGACTGCGCATGCAAGTACTACCTTGGTAATTTCGGCCGACATTACGTGGCGATGGTAGTTATTTGTATGTAAAACCAAGTGTATTGTATGAAACCGATGTCTGAGAATTGAGTAAGAAGTCAAGAGTTATTTGTTGTAAAACATAGAAGGGCAGTTTCTATACTCTACGCAAAATCATCAACCATAACGGTTTCTTGGGTTTACAATAGTTCATTTCTAATGGGCCTCCGTGGCCTAAGCGATAGCCCAATGACCCAGACGCCTCTCATCGATGCCCTCGCTGTGAGTTCAAATCTATGCTTTGGATTGCTTCCCCTCCAGCCGTAAGTACGAGGGAATGTCTGCCAGCAACTTGCGGATGGTAGTGAGTTTTCCCTTCTTATAAGTTAAACATTCTTCAATACAGCTTAAAATACCATTCAAATTACTAGGTAAATGAATTTCTGCTCGCCAAACAAAACATTCTACAAATGCTCGTATGCTAAAACTGAGCATCCGTAAGCACTGACAAAATGTATACTAGGCTGTATTAAATGTACTAGGATGTATTAAGGCTTGTTACTGTTGCTTAAATGTGGCTCCACTATCTTTAGTGTTTTATTTGTGAAGTTGATCCGGTTATTATCTGTGACAATTTATCAATTTGTCTCCAAACGCAATAACCACGACTTCCATCTCATTATCACTTGTCATTAATACACTGGTATCCAGGCCGACAGGGAGAAGTCATTCATTATATAATACCGTTGAAATATTCCCCGTTTTTAACCCACGGCACACCTTCAATTTATCAGCGCAATAAAAGTTTATTTTGCCTTACACAAGATAAAAATAGCGGGCAGGCCTAACGTATCTGAATACAGGAGTGCTTGCACATTAACGGGAGAATTTTTGGATGCGGGCGGAAGGATCTGTATAGATTATATAATAGCCTCGTGTCTGCATGGAATGGTCCACCCACTGGTAAGCTATTACCTACTTTGCGGGCTCTGGTACATATAGTCCAGGGTTCAAATATTTGTCTTTTGTATGGAAATGCCATCAACCACAAGTTGAACTGACTATTCTCTACACTATAAACTTGCATTCATTTGCAACTTTATAAAAGTCTTTTGCCAAGTAGAAAACTTTTTCTAGTCTACTTCCAATCTCGCTATTTAAAATCCATTAGTTCTACCCACAAGGCACGTATACCGCTCGGTCACATTTAACAGATTTATGCTAAACTTGCGCATTTTGATGGACTGGGTCTGGATATGTGATCGAATCCAATCAGATGGCTCCCTAGGTGGTCTGCCATATATTTATTCCTTTTGCCAACGTGCGGAACTGAAGTAAATTGATGTTCTGCCTTTTTTTCTCGACCGTTAGCGGTCCAGAGGCTATTAGCCGATTTTCCGTACGTTGGCAGAATCAAACACAATGATTCTAATCTTAAACTGTATTAATTCAGGCGGCTGGTCGGCGACTTGCTTATTGAAATCCTCCGGAAAGTCCAATAAAGCCCACAGCCTGCATAGTGACTTGAATCTGTTCTTAGAAGAGGTTTCGAAGAAGGAATGGTTAAGCACTAATGGCCTATTGATCGCGTAGAAGATAATGATCTGTAACTATACGGACTTTGATTTCATGTCCTCACAAACCTTTGACAGAAATAACATCCGTCCTCTTACAAAAAAATGACAATTTTGCTATCTCCCTACACAAAATGATATTTTTCACTTTAAAAGGTCACAGCTTTATTTTGTACATTTTGTCGGAGAGTTATTCTTTACGGTACAATAAGGATTGTGAATAAATGACGTGGGCAATGGCAAAAGAATTTTTTCATCTTGAAAAATGTCATATCTGTATTAAGTATATTGGCCAAGCATGACAAGGTCAGAATTGTAATGTGTAAGATCTACTCCAGTTATCCCTCTTTTTGTAGTAGGCGTTTGGTTGTTTCTTGTTAACAGGCACAGAGACTCCGGTATTGGAACGTTACTGCATATGGCACTTTTGTCTTTCATGGTGTGTAGCTTCAGTCATATAAGAAGTCAAAAGATTAATATCTCTATCAAATATCGACCAATCAGACACATTGTGATAAGCTAAAGAATGAGAAACTTTCAGTAATCCTTCTTTTGGTCCTACAGGTTTGGTTCTTTCTTGTCAATAAGAGGCATTGAGTCTCGTGTATTGGCTCGCTATGGCATATGTCACTTTTACAATACTTAGCGTCTAGATGATGTCCAGTGTTTTATGTAATTAACGTTTGATTTTAATGCCTTATACTCGGAATAAGTAAAATATTTTAGATAATGTAAGCCAGCTTGTTGCGCAAACCAATTTTTCAATGTAGAAAATACAAATGGCCGAGAAATGGTTCATAAAAACATTGTTAAAATGTGGTGGGAAATGTTCTTTTCCGTGCTAAACTCTGAAGGACGGGCTTGTTTTATACAATGTTCATTACTTCAAAATAAAGCCTACATAGCATTGCCGTGAGCATCATTATATCCGCACATTATACAGCAGTGATGCCAAAGTTTGATGTACACTCCTAGGATGGCGGTGGCACCACATAGAACAGTAACTCATAAGCTCAGTACGACATTTAGATATCAGCCAAAACAAAGAGCAACAGGTGGTTTATCTCCCCCGCCGGGGTCGGGTCGAATGTTGTAAGCCAAATATCGACGACAGGGGATGATGAGATTTTGGAGGGGACTTTTAGTGAAACACTAGAGATGGCTGGCGCCAACCACCAAAGCGTAACATACAATTCCGTCAACTTATAGACAAAAGTTGAGTCATTAGCTTCGGAAACTGCATAAAGCCTGATCGGACTGATGCTTGATGGGAATGGAGCCTGCGCCGAGGCATCCCACCAAGGAAAAAAGAGAGCGACGAAGTAATTCGGAAATTATGGCATGCTTGAGTATACATACACACATGAAGACAGCCCGATCCACTGAAGAACGCGTGGAGCAAAAGAGAGCGCATAGCCTTCCAGAAACTAATGCCACGCTCGCGCATGGGTCAATGGGGTTTCGATGGCAGTCTTTCTTGAAGTCAGGGGAACACATGTGCTGTGCAGCTTAACACACCCATTTCCACGTGCACACGGCACTGATGAAATTATCAGTATTTAAGTGTACTCAATCACCTGACAAGCTTATCCTGTTCCCAGCCTGGGCTCGGTAAGACCGTGCACCGTGTGGATAGGGCGGTGGAATGAGAGGCATTTTGTAAACTTATTATATTCAATTTCCCCTCCAAGCATAGACAACTGGATTCTTGCCCAGTTTTCCCAGTGCATGGCTTTTCAAACAGGATAACCGTCGCAGTTATTCGTCTCAAAACAATTTCCGCTGAATATTTCATAAGCCAGTAATTTATATCGTTTGCGTGCTGTTTTCCTCACTAGATCCCAAGGAAATTTGACAACGCATGTAGCACTCACTTCAACTCGCCTTGTTTAGCCACTTTCCATTCGTTTGTTTTTTCTCCTGGATCTGTGAAATCAATACGAAAAGAAAGTTATATACCTGACACAAAAATCACTTCACCAGTTGAGAAAATAATTTCACCAGGGTATAAAGCTCACAAAAACAACCTTACCAAGGTTTAGCGTTGACAAAAATGAACTCACATGGCAAAAAATTTCTCATAAATAAACTCAACTGTTAATAGCGTTAAAAATATAAACACACCAGTGTATGATTTAATCTAATAAAATATAATCTTATCTTTTAAATATTTACAAAAATAAACCCACCGGGGTATCGCGTTGATACAACTGAACTTCCCAGGGTGTGACGTGGACAAAATAAACTTACCAAAGTAAAACGTTGACAAAACATACTTACGATATTATAATGTGGTCGCAACTTAGACTCGGTGTAATGTTAATAAAGTTTTAAGTGGATAATTAAAACACAGGTGAACCGAATGAACATCATGGTCTAAAATAAATTTACCAAAAAAGTAGAGACTCGTAACAACGGCTGAATGAAATCGAACATGTGATTTTAGATTAGTGGCCGTGATGGAAGGAGATATACCTCAAACAAAGTCAAAATTCCATTTTTAGGAATCACTGAGTCAGTTGCGTAATGACTCAAATATAGCACTGGTTTTATAACAACGCTACAACATGTGACTATATGCATATAATACTCCTGCCGGTCAAGTCTTTGACGGGGTATTGATATAAGGACGGTTGATAATTATATTTCATTGCACTGGTTGTATGTGAACCTCGAGCCGCCGTGATTAATATAACCAGTGAAAACACCGTGAATTTGGTCAAACAATATAGGCAGAGAAATCTATCATTGGAAACATGGTAATGACCGTGTTCATTATACAATGTACGAGACCCGTTCAAAAACTCGTCTATTGTCGTCGTATTGATTTGTATTCCGTGCACCCATATAGCTGTGAATCACATTATTACCAATATGAATTACAACACAATGTGTGTCTTGTGTTACGTTCAATCAGTTCGGGGGACGTTCTATTAATGGCAATTGTAACGGAATTTATACCTGTCCCAAGGGAGTTCTCAATACAGCAGATTCATCATTTCCTGCACTGCCGTCATTAGCAAAATCCTTTGATTTTATCAGGCCGGGTTGGCGTTTAACACAGACTATATATATATTTTCTGTGATTAAACATGATGACCGTAGTGTGTCCTGTATTCGACAAGTCAGGTGACTGTAAAACTGTTTTACGTGGTGATGTACCCACTACGCCTCTGAGAGGTGATTCACTTTATATCCACAGCGCGTTAATTGTGTCACCTCATTATCAAGTTCTTTTCACATAAAATTTCCTTTCTCTTCATTCCTTTCCATTGATCAGTTGTCAACAAAGACATATATTATTGAGAATTCAAGAGAAGCTTTTTCAGCACGACTGCCCCATTGAGAGTGAGACTGAGTGTTCGAATGCACTTCTCGCTAGGGATTGGATGGCAGACACTTGCCATTCGCTTAGCCAGGAGTATGGCGACTATAAAACACCCTCAGAGGTGTACTCCAAGTAAAGTATCCTTTTGTACCCAATTAAATAAACAAGTAAATAACTTAAACTAATGTCATATTTCAAACGGAACTCACTTAATATGCTGGAAAAAGCCATTATCAGGATTTACATAAATATACCGAATTTCCAACACTGAAATTAATTTTCTCGAACCCGTGAAAAGCCAAAATGGAACTCGAACTCCCGTGTACAGTGACTGAGTAAGACGTCATGCTGGGTGTCCTTCGCTTGAAGTTGCGGTGGGGCAACATTAAAAATGTGTCGGACTGAGGCCAGTTTCATGAAGTATTCTTAAAACTCATTATCACTTAGCTAAGTGTACTTGTTATCTGTGTAACACACATTGCCATGGTAATTAAGGGTTAGTTAGCTTAAGTGTGCGCCATGAAACTGGTTCTTGGTCCCTTTCAAGCGGATGTCGAGGCTATATGACCAATTAATGTTGACCGCTAAGTTAAACCCTCAGGAAAGCAAGTCTAAAATTAATAGCACTCTTCTTAATTTGTGATCGAAAAACAAATCCAAGCACATCAGTCTTGCTCTTATTTACACCAGAAAGCATAATACGTTCACAATGCATGGCTGTTTGCTTTCATCGGATTAATGTACATGCATATTGTATTAGTTTGATCTGAGATCTGTTTCATTCTCTCCAGGTTAGCTTTCAGAATTACAGATCACTTCCATTCGCCAAGATGGAGCTTGGTCCTTAACATGTCAAACTACACAGTACAAAACCAGGTTTCCTTTAGCCCTGAAGTAATTGTGACTTCAAATCACCTAATTATTGGTGAAAAATGAAGACTGTGACGCAGTAAATAACACGAATGTGACTAGTGCATCGACAGCCAGTCAAACTTCCAGCGAATCCCCATTTTCGAAACGAGTCGGCCGCACTCGACATCGTCTTACACCGTCTTTGGATTGAAACCAAGAAGACGTACACCTTGAGAAGGCCGTTAGACAACGTATTTAGAAGTTTTAGTTGTAATTATTGTTTTGATAGTAAAGAGAAGCAACCATTGCCAAATATTGTGAAAAACAAGATGATTTTAAGTAAAGGAATTGTAGCCTTGTCCACCTTTGGCACTGGAGTCACGTGATTCAAAAATGGCTTTTGTGAAGTTCGGATGCTGTCCTAGTGAATCCTTCAATAACATTTCTATTAGTTTCGGAATGATCTTTATTGTTCACGGGCGATCTATGAGGTGCTATGAATGTAGAATCACTTCAACGTCACGGGAAACCTGTGTTTGCGAGAGGACCGACTTCCCCGTAAGTGAATGTAATGATACAGAGCGGTTGATGTGGAAGCTAGGCACAGGCGCAGTACACAGCGGTTTCAACACTAACTCCATGAGCAAGCAAACCAAAAATTATCTATAATTTCATTATTAATCTATAATTATTGAGCGATCAAATGGACATAGTTTTTTTTTTCTTGGTTAAAGATCAAAACAGAGGCACGCACATTAGTAATTATGCTTCCTATGCATTAATTAGTGATATTAACCGTCATTTTTATATGTATTATGCTACGCTAGGCTTTATCGCAGATAAATGAGAGAATTCCCAGAGTTTTATAAAGCGCATATACTTTGAGAGCACGCCGATGTGGATGTTCCTGTAACATGTCATGGTTTTATCACTTATAAAATGTGAGATACACAACGTATCATGTGAATATATAGCAACTTGGATATCTTGTTTGAGGGCGGGGCTAAAACTAGCATTCAGCAAAATTAGTGATAGATGTAAATTTCAGCTTTAGTAAAAATGGACGTATTTTAAATCAAGCCCGAAACAGATGAACTGTTGGCTGGAAAAGTGACTGACTATATAAAAGATTGTCTGAAATCTAATAACTCATCCTAAATGGTACCTTTAAGTAAATACAAGCCGTCTTTCATACACAGATTTCCTCAGGCCCTTGATATTCCAGTCTATACGATCCTGACGAGTCATTCAACACAGTTCGTTCGATCCAGTGATCTATAAGGTCTTATTTGACACTTTCGGGGGTTATGAATTCAACAGATTGAGTGCATAACAGCATCCTTTAACAAACACCTCTGGAGTTCATATATTCATTCAGTCCAGATGTACATTTGTGGAAATAAATGGTTCCTCTTCATCTCTAAGCGTGGAATGTTTTATTCACAAGTCTGATACTTTGGACGACCAGTGCGTGCGATACACATTACGTGAGATATGAATAAACAAACGTTTCCCACTGAAGATAGGGATTAGACCTGTTTTCACACAACATCAATCACGCGACTGAAGGAATCAGACATGGTCGACGACATCGAGAAAGGACGGGTTCAAGAATCAGTCTTGATGCAGTATCCTTGTTTGGCTCTCAAATATTGTGTAAACAGAGAACGCGGTTAGAACGGCAAATACGTCATTTTATTTAAGCCGCGCGTTTCCTGGCAACATTGACAAAAAGCCAATGACTCTGACCCAGAAGACCGTAACTTATAATCGGAATCCCAGAATTATATGGCTTTGGCGTACGCCAACAGAGCTATGAGCTCTCAGTGAAGGAACAGACCAAGCTTGCCACGCTTCTTCTTTTCCTGTTATCTTTCTTTTGTTTGCAAAACGCCTCTATGCCCGACCAAGTATAAAGTATAATACGCACCTCTCTATCAAATAAGCGTTCAATCGTAAAGCTGTCCGTGAATGTACAATATATGATACAAATGCAGGTATTACACTGTGAAGTTTGAATAAAATATATATCGTTTGATTTTATGTCATTGTTTTACAACTCCATGACATTTTACCAACACGCGTTTTACCTGAAAGCGGAGTGCCTCTATCAGGTATGATGAAAAGCCACAGGTTTTCAAACAACGACTCACATTCCACAGGGCCTCTCGAGCGTCTTTGAGCGCTTGTTGTTTCCAGCTCAGGTCTTACGCGGAAAGGGGGAGTGGGGTAGGAGAATGTACAAATCCTCCGTTCATGGCTGGGTTTGAACGCAAACCACGTGTGTCCGCCTTATGTCGAGATTACCGAACATAATCTTCTTCAGTGTTACAATAGTTGCCGTGTGTTTCTGTAACCTCTTAATAACATGAAGTTATCTTTTACAATGACCTTTATTATTACACTTAGTAAATCGTCACACTGTCTGATTAAGGGAAAACTTTCCAAAATGTCAATACTTTCGGGGTACATACTTTTTATTGCATGTCTCAATATCCTTCAAACACATTTATAATTTATTGTCTTACTGGAAAACACTTTATCCCATGATGTTGATCGGTATTGTCCGGCGAGGTAAAGTGATAAAAAGCAGATAGTAAAATTCTCTGTGACCTATACAACTAGTGTTACAATAGTGCAGCACGTGGGAAAGATTAATTTTCTCGTTGTTGATTATGTTCACCCGGTCGCCCTGCTAATTTAGGTGACGAGGTCGCGACCACACCTGGACTACTAATGAGAAGGAAACCTTAATCACTTGGGACTTTCATTGGAAAGGTCAGAGGAACATTGCCTGCTCACAATGGTACCCGGGTAAATAACAAACAAAGGCCTCACACTGACCCATCTCTGCCAGTAAAAAGTTTGACCATATATAATGCGTCTTTCCGCATTTTAACATTTTATTACGGTTGTTTCTTTTCCCTGATTGATTTTTAAAGACGCACTCAAGAATTTGTGCGCTCGAGATAGTAAGGGAGTCAGGTTTATGGATGGAGGATATCATGGTGCGCGGAGTGAAGCATCGAAATTCGTTGGGCGTACCCGACGAAACCTTTTGACTTATAGTCGAACCGACTATGGTTGGATACGAACAGCCGGGCCTTATTGCATAATTGTTTAAGCCAACCTATAAATTCTTTACAATGGAATTCTTTACAAGGAATCTGAGGACTTCCAAGCTCTCCCTGTCAGTGTGACCGACGCCCCTTTGGCCCATTGCACAGTCTAGGGTTCGTCAAAGACCACTTGTATTCCACTAATATGGTATATTTATATCTGTACAACACACGTGGAAAGGTTTGTCAGTAACTTCCCAAACGTCGGCTGTTTTCGCCGAGACCCAATTTTCCCCCATTCACAAAAATGGCCGCTATGATATATGTAAGTGAAAAATTCTTGAGCAACAATTAATTAAATAAATAAATCTTCTAATTTCCAGTTTACAGATAGTGTAAAAATATCAGCTAAACAAATACATACGCAATAAATAAATAAATAAATAGATAAATTCACTATATGTATAACATCACCGTCATTGCTAATAAAGAATGTAATCAGCTCATACAGAGTTTTCTTTCACAATCTACAATGGGTAAATTCTTATTATTTCTACTGTAGAGTACAAACACATAACAATTACGGTTATAATCAAGTTCAATGCCCGGGCAACACCTCTGGCGTTAAAATCACAAACTATCGCGTGTGATTCCAGTTTGGTGTATTTTTGAAAAAGGAGCTAATCGTGTAAGAAATCCTGAAGCGTTTTTCCAGCAAATACTACAAACAGCAGTTAACGACTCACTCCAGGTCAAGTGTAAACACAGCAGTCGTCAGGAGCAAGCGTCAAAACGATCGCCTTCTTTCATCCATGGAATGAGGGCCATCAACTTAACGATATCATCCCATGAATACTAACAGGTGCGTTAGTGTCGGTGCATGCCATCGACAACCCCGGACTGGAATAATGACGCTTTACCGATGTGCGATTTCCTTAAGTTTCCTGGACAAGAGACGGCAACTGTGTTCGGTATAAAGAACGTGGAGTAAAAATGGCCGCTATGTGCACTGCCTGAGAAAGCAAGCCTTCAAGTGGCTGCCTTTCACTTTGGCTAACTGTATAGACTTCAAAGACAACCACGCGTTGCAGATGCTGGAATTAAAAACTAGCAGCTGAAATGCGCGAGACACACTTTGTGACCAAATTCGCAAACCGAAGTATGTGCCGTTCTATAGATATTTTAATGTTTGCCTCTAGACTTTGAGTGCTGGAACCTTGAAACATACTCATACACCATCTAAACATACGTCAATGACGCCACCCATGTCATATTATAAAATGTTCTCTTTTGCCCCTGGAATATATTGCATTTATGTGTAATGAAATTCCCCCAAATGTTGCAACACGTAACTATGTATAGGCATTCCCATTACTGTTTATTGATATACCAGGCAGTAGTTTGGGGAAACGACGTAAAAGGTAAATTTCACATCATAACTTTAGCTTGCACAGCATCTATAAGCCATTAAAATTCTAATCCTTCAAGTATCACATAATCATTCAAAACTTGTATTATGCGTCATTTCCCATAACGGACTTCATCCTAGATATGCTATGAACACCGTCAGTCACTACTTCTTGACAAAATGAGACATACTTTACTTGAATGAGACGACTACGGGAGTTTGAGGAGCAAACTCTTTTGTCGCCAAAGTCCTTTCGTATCACGTGACTGGGCAAAAGTGCTGACATCATTTTATCTACCCCCCGTCTCAAATTATTCTGGGGGTAAAATAACACCTCTTTCCGTCTGGAATTTATAACGTTCACAAAAGCTTAGCTCCTCAATCTTCTCTTTGGTTCACGCTTAATAACTTTTCGTGAAACATTTGTCCGACCTCCGTGTTATAATAAATGTAATTCAAAAACAGTTTCTTCCTGCAACATTTTGATAGAGTATGCTGGGTACAGAGGAACATTTTTACATTTAACTTGAAAAGATGTAGAACACGAACCTTCCCTATTCCTTTGCACGTGAACGATAACCAACCGGTAAACATGTGAATAGAGTTTTCAATCCGTCATTCCAAAGACATCGAACACCTGAGCAATGAAACAGAGGAACTATTGAACTCATCCACTGATTAATAATTCAAAACGTGTAAGATATGTTAAGATATCACATAAACACCGTCGTAATCAATTAAGCAATCAATTCAAATCATAACTGAATTTAGAGTGTCTCAATGATAGTATCTATCCCTATTTATTTATATGAAACCAATCAGTGTAATGTGTATAATCATTCTACAAACTACCGTGCAAACAGCAACAGGCTATAGCCCAGCAGGTCCACATGATGATTCACTTTCAGACTTCTATGATGAGGGATAACTCAGGAACCACACTGACCTGGATACCACATCAGCAGACAGACAGATTCCCTGGCGCCGAGTTGGGTTTATTCAAAGCCCATGCGAAACAGGTGCGCCGACCGGAAAAACAACTTGGCGTGAAAAACAAAGACATCTGCGAAAGTAAATAAATTCCGAGACGGTTTTACACTGAGCTACCTGTACATGTCATTAATAACTTGTACACCACAGGAAGGACTGTGTGTATTTGTTCTCTTGTTCCTATGTTTTATTTATTTACTCCTGTTTGTTTTTTGCCAATGCAGAGAGTTAATGCAGAATTTCCGAGTATCAGGGATCTTGGAATCTAGACCAGTTAGAAATGGCAAGGCACGAAAAATCTATATTATTACAAAAGTGCAACAGAGTAAACAGAACACTCGAAAATTCTATATTGTGCGAAAATAATAGACCATCTAAAAATAAGTTTATAAGAGATGTGGACTGTACCTTACGTAACACCCAGCGTAAGCCCTATATTTTACTCCATTCTAAACAACAATGTGAAAGGCTTTACCGTTTTTAGACAGGGGCACCTAAGTAACCTACTTAATAGGATAGTGCTGTTGTTCATCTGAAATATCTTTCCTACCCATGAATACTGAACGTTCGCCGCGCTCTCTAATGTCATTAAATCGAAGTAACAAAAAGTGACGTTGACCATATAATGTATTTATCTAGATTTTCTTCTATAAATTAATATTATATTTGGCCTACAGTGTGCGGAGAGATGTGCAGAAACACTTCTTTTTATTGACCCAGTATTTTGATCCAGTTCTTCACAGAAATCATTGCCAAACTTTATGGTGTTTATAATGGATCCGAACAGTGGGTAAATTCAATCAGGATCCCAGTCGCCCTGCAGCCAACCTATGATGTAACAAACTAATTCAAAGATACATACATAAATGGAAAGATGATTTTGGTGAGTGGCTGTTTCTTGTGCTTATTGATAATATATTTCGTAAGGATCTCATTCGATTTGTTTTAGCCCATACAGCGTTATTGGTAAGATCTGTTTGCGCACTCACGCACTCTGGCTATCGATTGAGCTTGTCTTCGACACTTTGATGTACTGTTTAATAACGATGCCCTCTCATAAACTAATCCATTGATCACTTTCTTTTGACGTTTCTGAAGAAAAAAAACAAGACTGTGTAATTTGTTTTCTTCTTGAATATAGGGTAGCAAAAATCGAACAGAAATCTGCCCAATTGTTGTGGCCTTCCTGACCCAAGATTAATAGATAACCAAATACTTTTTCAGTGATGTCTACGTCAAACTGGCAATCAATGGAGTGTGACAAGAGACCCATCAGTAGATGGACGCACGCCAACACCTTTCACCCCCTATAAAAGGAACATCTCAAAGACAGCCATTTATCTTTGAATAATATTGCTCAAAGACGATATTTGTTTTGACAGTTCTGAGTGAGAAGATGCTATGTAAGAGTATTTAGTGTCCAGGCCAAAATTGGATTCAAGAATTAGATTTTCGGGATTTACACCTGTCTGCTTGTTTGCTCAGTGTGGTAATTTGTAAAGTTCATAGATTGATCCGTTAACCATTATGCTTTAATAGACACATTCCTGTCCTGGGAAGTGTTAAAACTATTCAGACTTTGTCATATGTTCTGGAAAGGCACTGGTGGCTCGTCTGACTTCTTTCAGAATGCCACATAGCTCCTGATACATTTAGAATGCGAATTAATACCGACACACTGAAGTTTCAAATGTTCCAAAATGTAGACTAATAAACCCTCCACTATTACATTTGAACAGACAAAGGTCGTTCTTGTCATATGCAATTAGTTTTCTGTCGCGCTTTAACAGGTGAACCCTTTTCCTCAATTAACTCTAACACAAACACCTCCTGTTATGTAACATTTGAACAGGTGAATATGCTTTTCTCTCACACAATTTTAGCACAAAAAACTCCTGTTATGTCACTTGCAAGCGATGAATATTATTCTCTTCAGTTAATCCCAACCCACACAACTCTTGTTATGTTATATTTGAATATATGAATATTCTTCTCCCGGCTTAATAAGGACAACTCCTGTTCCATCACATCTAAGCAGGTGAATGTCGTTTTTTTCCACATAAAACTATGATTCAAGCAGCCCCTGTTATATATCACATTTGAACACGTGAATATTCTTCTTTTCAGATAATTCTAACACAAGCAACATTTCAGCAGATGAAATGTCGTTATAGAGTTTTAGAATATGTCGCTGCTGTTTAGGCATTTACATTCACAGAATAAATTATTCGAATAAAACTCTAACTGAGGTAAACTGGCAAGAGGCCGGATTTCATTTGCCAATTTTCAGCAATCACACAGGCTTCGCTGCTCTCCTTTCACCCTCTATGTTGTAGTGCGTTACACAGACATGTGAATTTGTAAACCCGCTTGACATTTTGCATCAAATCTACGGGACGGTATAATATCACACAGGGAAAATCAAATGCTGACTTCACCTATTTACATCTTGTAAACATACTGTATCTAAGCCAGCCACAGAAGAACGGGATTGCGTGTGCAGATATTGAACTGACCACTGAACACAGCTTTCAGGCAGGTGAATCCAAATATCATCAGGAACTGTAGGGCCGTATTGTCATCAGTATATTGAATGTTTACCAGAAGCATTTCCCCCAGCTGTAATATAAGCAAGGGCCTTCTCCTGTGTACTAACAGTGACACAGCAATGCGGTATCCATGATGATTGCCCTACATCATTGTCTCGTTTGATTCACTCACAATACCAGCTAATTAGTTTACCATTGCCTGTTTCCTGCAATAACAACGTTTGATTCATTGATTCAGTTATAAATGGATAAATCTATATATACAAGGCGCATGCAATTGGGCTATTTCACTACACTGTACATGGTGCCCAGACGGGCTCAGATGGTTAAACCTGGCTCGCTTCACCCGTATAAGCCGTGAAGTCACAAGTTCAAATACAATTGCCGTTGTTTCCATAGTGCGGCCTTGTGTCAGGAAGTTTGTTAGGTACGTAGCGAAGTCGGTGCTTTCCTCCAGACTCTCCGGTTGAAATATTTCACTTGTACGATGGCGGTCAGTATTATGGGTAGAGGTAACATTAGTGCCTGATTAAACCTTTGATTACGGCTTTGTAAAACCAGTCGTTTACACCGCTTATCGTAATCAATGAAGGCATTGGTAGATAAGCAATCTGACAATTCCCTGTCAAAAGACTACGTGTAATTCTGAGCCCGAATCTCGTTTGCTATGCTGAAAAGCCAATGATAAACATTTGCTGGAATGTGGCCATTTTGATATGACAAAATGGCAAGAATGAGTAAATGGTATTTGAAGTACATTGGACTTATCCTGAAATATAAGTAAATTAACCGGGTGCTGACCTATTCTATGAAGCAATGTTTGAAAACATCTGTCCCGAATGTAAGTCCAAAGTATGCAATGGTTTATTCATCAGTTTTCTGTTTATTTGCTGTTCAAATAATTATATTACGCATCACAACAAATCTATTGCGGCTTTGCACAGTTAAGAAAACTGCACGGTTTAAAAAGATAAACCTACTTGTTCTGGACTGGAATTAGCTTTCTGGACAATTTTTCAGCACATAGAAAACTGTCTTTACTAAAACAAAAAATCCCCTCCAAACACGGATATCGAGAGTGTAAAAACTTTAAATGATCTCGGCTAAGATAGTTTATTGTCATGCATGCAGCTGATGTAGGCTGCTAATGCTTGATTCATCGAGGAATACATGATTTATCCACTGTTGTGCGCTCTGTACGAACTGACCTACAGGTAGGTGAGTTATCGCCATTTGACAAATGCCTGGTTTAGTCCTGCCAAGTCACCCAGGATTGAAGTGATTTGTAACTTATGAATAATTTGTGCTGGTGCACATTTTGATGCCGATATATGTTCGTTTTACATCCGCAAGCTAATGCTGTGCTTGATAGTGTGGATCATTTCACCCAGTGATGCTTCAATCTGTTTTAGGTGCGGTTATAGATATGGCTATATCTCAGCGTACCTTCAGCTCTTTATTATCTTCTTTAAGTATCGTTATTCCTGGATGTATCCAGGTAAAACGAGGGAGTTTGCATTCGAAAATTTCTTGACACTGTCAGATTTTTTGGTGGCGACTCCTGTGTCAATCGTTCTGCCATTCTATCTTTTAACATGTGCCTCCGATCATTTGACTTAGCCATTCATTTTAAAGAGAATCCTGTGTGCAACCCGACACGAAATCCTATGCGAAGGATATCAGCATGCTAATTGCGAATTTGCATTTGTCTGGGACTATTTATGTACCAATCCATAATTTCTTTAGAAATGACAGTCGTGGGCATATATACAGCGAATTGAGCTTCTTAAAAACACGGTCAAATGAAACTGTATATGCAGTCACCATGAAGCATTCCACCACACACATCTTGACGAACAATACTGGGACCTCATGATACCAATTTCGTAATGACTATTTCTCTCAAATTAACATTAGTATTACTGTGTTTGTGTCAACACCCAACTGTCCGCAACCATGTTGCGGTAGCAGACTTGGTCGTCTGAACCGGGAGATCTAGTGGCGTGGCGCGGCAAATGAATGAGAATGTATATGATATATAATTGCCACCAATTAACGACTATGTTAATGAAGAGACATAGACTTTGATTAAGCCGTCGGAACGAATGTCCCTCTTTGTGGCCGTCAGGATAAGCTCGCCCCTGGATGTCTGGTCGAGTTACCATCACGCGGTGTTAGGTATGTCGCCGGCGAACATTTTATGCACATTGTAGATGGCCAATTCGCTGGACTGTTACTCGCCCTTCCTTTATGTGCATGTGCTATAGCAAGTATGTTATTTCGGTCTACGATTTTGTAGTTCACAGGTCATGAAATGCACAAACGGGTAGGGAATACTCGATCATATCACTTTTGGAGAATTTGGTTTTTATCGAAGTAATTCCACCTTTAGGGTGTACTGCTGCGGCCTGTTTTAGCATCACTGAAATGTTTTCTTCTATTTGGGCATGTAAGCCCGACAAGAGTATTGTCATCGTGTAGCACAACGTAACTGATTGATGCAGTACGGCTAAAATTACTTTTTGACAATAACATTTGTGTCATGCCTGCTGGTGCTCTCTTTCTCCATGACAAATATTTCGGCATTCCCAGTACCTCGGTCAGGCAAACATTAAAAAGAATGTTTGTTGCGGGTAACCATCTCATCCACTCTCTAAATTCGGTAAGATTTTTTCCCTTTTCCATCAGTCAAATATTCCGGAACACAACCCACTGCACTGCTCTGATTTACCGAAATTGGGCTCAGCTTCGCAGGTTTACTCTCTTTGGAGCAAGAAGAAAAGCTTTTTTCATGCAGTACATTCACTCGTCATGTTCTTGTCACCTACTCAGTGTTGGCCTTAATGATCTAAGAATAGCATTCATTATGTGTAGTTTGGAGGGGGCGGGGAAGGTCACGGGGCTGGAGGTCAACCCAAATCGACTGAGTGTTGAAACATAAAGAAAAGCCGAAATGTATTGCAAATCGCAAATTTCCGCGCAGCTCTAGGCGGCTGTTGAAGTTCCAATATAGTATCTGCGACCTGTCAAGCACAGCGGAAACCACGTTGCCATGAAACCCCCCCACTAAAAATGGTTTTCCTCATAGACATACAGATAGGAGAGGAATGCGGCCTCTACACAGCCAGCTCGGCCAACGCATCCTATGGCCAAATGGCTTGCAAACGAAAGACGTCATATGACGTAGTCATGTATATTTGCAATGAACCAAGGCTATACCATAACTGTACCGAATATGGAAACATGAAAGTTTTAAAGAAATAACAGAAAAACTATGGCAGTGAAAACCAACCTACACTGACCATATCAGCATACATTATTGTTTAACCTTGAATCATGTTAATGTAAATATTAATATGAACAAAACACAACTCGGTTAATGTATGATTTGTCTTCCCACAGGGCTCTCTGTTCATGTATGTTCTTTACAAACAACCTCAGTAGCTTAAGGGGTGGCTGAAAGGTGGCGACTATGACTGCTTCCTTGGTTATTTAAATGGAGTCTCCGAACTGGCTGGGTAAAGTAACCTCGTCGAATTTGTCACATTATTTTAACACAAGACCAGCTAGTTACTGTGTCTATGGTGTGTTTGACACTAAGATATGGGTGTGGATGTCTTTCGAATCTGCAGATTTAAGTATTTTTCTCTGGTAAAATCAGACTTTTATTACCAATTTACTTCTTTGATGAGGCTCCACAGGGCTCTGGTATTCACTATGGAATGCATTCCCTTTGTCTACAGTGTACATATGATGGATGCATTTGCTTTTCGTTTTGAGCCCCCTTGATGGAGACCCACCCGACCACCTGGTATTTTGGTATTTGTTTTGAATTTTTTCCCACTGTGTCAGTAATGGAAAGGATAAGAACTTGAACAATTACATGTAGAAGGTAATTCTTCGGCCCAATGGTCCAAAATTATTGTTCATGCAATGGTGTCCTAAATCGGTCTGTCGGGGAAGAGAAAAATATATATTACTACCACCACTACCAGAAACAGGAAGTGCTGTCTTGTGAAAGCTTTACTGAAATGGTAGGTAAGAAAAACAAAAACGAGAATAAAAGAAAAGCAAGAACTAGCCTGCACTTTCATGTACAAATAAGTTTAGCTCAAAATGCATAATTCTCATAGCGCACTTTTATATGTCAATTTATGGAAGCTCGTCTGCAAGGCATGATTTGCCGACAGATCTTTGGCTTATTCCCCACTTCTGTGCAGGCGAAGATTTACTTTACCATGGTGACTTACAGATCAAGATCATGCTTCAGACTGCTTCGTCAATTTCCAAATATTGTGGCCGTCTTTTGCCATTTTGGACTCGGGCAGGTTTCCTGAATTGTTTTCAAAACTTGGTTACGGTAAAGTAAATTTAACGGCAACAGTAAAATGAGTCCGGTTTCATTGTTTATTGGCGGGCTGGTAGTAAGCAGAGATTTTATTAGCCACTGCGATTCCGAATCCGACTATAAACTGGTGTAATTACAGATAAGCTCGACTTTCGGACCCATGTTTTCAGTCTGTACAAAATTTTGTATGTCTGTCCAGATCTGGACTTAAACAATTTTGGAGGCGTTTCTGCAAAACGTACATTGAATTGAACTTACAGGTCAAGTTTTGAGCTTCGGTATGACTGATGTGGCCATTTTCAACAAAATTATGGCTGCTCTGATGTAGGTATTGAGCCAGTTATTTCCTTATTGCTCAAGTCAATACGAAACATCTATTGCTTTCACAATGCTTTGAGAATGCTAAACAGAATTTTAAATAACCTCCACCGCTCCTGAGGTCATTGTATACCGTATGATCTTGCAGTGACACTATGCGCAATAACCAGATCCCTTTTAAACCCTCAGGTTCTAGTTAATTGCTGAAATAGGATTTGTGGCGTAAAATGGTACCAACTTCATATGAAATATCTGTAAAAAAATAAATAGTTATGATACCTTAATTTAGACCGTATTTATGCATACATGTGTTGGACTTTCAAGTGTCCACCAGCTCCTTAAAGAAATATGAACTAAAATATTAAAGACAACATTTGCAAATAAATTGTCACAACCATTGGTGCTGTTTGCGTAATGTCTATGTTTTTTCTCCTTTAAAAGAAGAATATGATAAAGATGGGTACCTTCCAGTTTCCACAGGCGTTGTTATCAACGACCAATATTGCTGTCTGACATCATTCCCAGCAGAACTAGTGTTGACTAGTTTTAATCATATATTCCAGTTGCACTTGTACTGTAACAAACAAGATGAAAATATGTTTATCTGATTAGTATCTAACGCCTCAGTTTTATGGGGACCCGTTTCTTTGATTTCGGGATAGTAAGGGCCCGTTGTCAGTGATGATTTTTTTTCAGTCTATTAGCTCTGACACAGGAAACAAGTTATCATGAAACATTTCATGTTGTTACGACCCAACTTATAAATGCCACTCATGTTCGTGTACCCCATACCCAAGGACATTTCGCTGATGGGTGTGCGTGTGGAGGACAATAGTTTGCACCCGCGGATTGAATTTAAAAGCCTTGCCAAGTACCTGACAAATCACCAGGTGCCCGACAAGTCCCCAAATGCCTGAAAAATTATAAAATACCCGGCAAATTATCAGGCACCTGGCAAATCACTAGATACCTGACAAAGCACCGGATACCTGACAAATCACTAGATAAATCACCAGGTACCTGAAAAATCACTAGATACCAGACAAATCACCAGGCACCTGAAAAATCACCACATACCAGACAAATCACCACGTTCTTAACAAATCAAGAGATACATGACAAATAAAAAGATCACCTGAAAATCACCAGACACCTGACAAATCACCAGGTACCTGACAGATAAAGAGATACCTGGCAACTCACGAGATACCGGAAAATCACTAGATACCTGACAAATCATAAGATACCTGACAAGTTACCAAATACCTGACCAATCATCAAACATCTGACAAATAACCAGATACCCGACAAATCACCAGCTAATCACTTGATACCCCACAAATCTCCAAGTACCTGACAAATCACCAGATACAATGACAAATCTATTGATACCTGAAAAATCACCAGACACCTGACAAATCACCAAATACCTGACCATTGACAAGACAAACCACAAGATACCTGACAAATCACCAGGTACCTGACAGACCATCAGACAAGTCGTTTACCTGACAAATCTCAAGACAAATCAGGGACTGGTTGTTCTCCAAATCAATTCAGTAGACCTCTAGGCCAGCACAGGCCTTGACGAAGCCTTGGTTAAGTATGCGGTTTCTGGATACCAAGCGTTACAGCTGCTACATCCAAAAAAAGCCAATGTGGTATTGCAACCAAACCATTCGTTAAGAGAACGGCTCATTTAAAGATAAAATATGAAAGGTTAAAAGGGCTAAAGAAATACATCTACCGGCAACTGTCAAGTTTTAATTCTCGCCCATGAGAATGGAGTTTTGTGAAAGTCAAAGAAGTCAAATGGCCCCTTCGATATCTTAAAAACATGGCCTAGTAAAATAACTTTATGATGATTTATGGATGTATTGCGTAAGTTTTTGATGAGAACTAACAAAGATGAGACCCCATGAATGGATAACTCGTATGTTCTCTACGACAAAGCTTAACATTACTTCCACGACCTTTTAGACTTGTTTGGACCTCAACCTCCTCTATGCCCTGTTTCGCACTGACACCTACAATTCGTTCATTCACCAATGCGTTTACGTAAAAAATACAAATTTCGTAGACGGTGACGTCATGAAGCAAAAGGCGGGAATAGATGAATAATTCAAAGACATATAGTATACATGGGTGGGTTTAAGCTCATGTGAGCTTGGGGTTAGGAAAGAAAAAGGGTATTAGATGACAGATTCTGTATAACATTTACTATAGAATATTGACAAAATAATTTACATGAAGTAGAGGTAAAATGTTATGTGCTATAGCATTGCCTCAGCATTATTTCATACAATTTTGACAATTAAATTATTGCAAATAGCTGGTAAAGTGAAATTTTAGCTTTTGACGTCGATTTTGATTTTTTTTTATTACGAGCGCAGTTTGGCCTGCGATATTTTTATTTAACAGCTGAACATAAGATAGCTTGGAAGGTGCATGTCTCGGCAATGGCTATGTGAGGTTAGCCATGATGTTGAAGGGTGGTGCCCACTGCAATCATGATAACGGTGGTGCCTTCTTGCCTAACGTGCTGTCGTATGCCTCCCATCAGCATGGCATGACGCCAGGCCCATCCATGCTATCTTGACACCAGGCTAATCTGAGTCTGCTACGTTTTACCCACAGGCGAAGAATATATCCAAAAGCTCATCTTCACTTCAAACAGGTGTATTTTATATGCGTTGAAGTCTATGGTCTGTTTCCTGAGGCCAGTGCTTCCTACCTCAGCGGTGTCTGTCGTGGCCCACACATCTTAGAAATCTGCGAACACAGGGCACAATTACCCTGGCATCTCCATATAATGGTTTGTTATCTACCATATGGCGCGTTGCCCCGAAATTTCTGCGGGACCGTTTTCCAAACAAGAACAGGTGTGAGACGAGGAGAGATAATTACACCTGAGAACAGCAAACTACTTCTCCTTAATACTCCTTCCTTTTGAAGAATCAAGAGAATGCGATAAACTTTTTGATGTAGGTATAATGTAGGGCGTGCTGATAAGCTTGTTACACACAATTATTCATTTTGAATGGGCCAAAAATTTGTGTTTATCACCAAGTATCGGATGAAAGGGGTCCTGGCATTTCAATCAATCCCTTATGTTGACCTGAAAAAGATACCCCTCGATGCTTATGTGTATATGCCTGTAAATCTCTGAATTATTCCAGACGTGGGTTCAAGCTGAACTGACCATTGTTCTTTTGCAGTAAATGAGTAAAACTCATCGTAAAGGCAAGACTGAATGATAGACCACTCCGGCCTGACAACCTCAAAGAGGAAAAGGTTCCCCATTCGACTCTCGAAGGGGGTCTTTTCACCATTCCTTCGCTTCTATGTTTTTTGTCATCTTGGCGGCCACATCTTACAGGTGTAGTCTTACATAAAGTTCGCTGGAAAGCGTATGCATCTTCATCAGTATGACATAACTTGTCAAAGGCCGTTGGATCTGGTTTTCACCAACGATAAAACTGACTGCTATCTTATAGCGAAAACCTTTGAAGTATGACGCTTGACAACAAACAAATAAATGAACAAATCAATGTATGTGGTATATTGTGATAATAACTGTCATTTGTGTCTCCAGTGAAACATACTGGAAAGTTCTTGAGAACGGAGTTAAACACCAGTCAAAAGTAACTAACTAAATAAAAGAAACTTATTTAGTGTTTTAAATACTTACCAAACAATATCTTCAAACTCTGAAAATACCTGTATTCTAGCGCATAAACAAACTGTAATTTTATAAGTTCTGTTTTCTACCGAAATATATAAAAGAAATGTCCTCAAGGTTTCTTTGACAGGAGACTTCTAGAATGGAGATCTCGCCTAGGAATATCATTAATTTATTGCGATATTGCATTTATAACTAAATGCGTGTTCGTGTTCGAATCCAGAGTTTTCTCAATTACCTGGGAAAGGTCGATGGTTTACTAAGGGCACTCCCGTTTCCTCCACCCTTAAACCTGACCGTGGTCATATAATTTAGAAATTCTTGAGGCGGAGGTTTCCGTGGTTAGCTTGCAAGTGCAGTGCCAAGACCTGTAAAGAACCTCTCACCAGCGTGGTCGCTTTGAGCTGAAGTCCAGCTCTACCTGGCTTTCTCTCCGGCGACGGTCATACACGGGAAGGCCTGCCAGAAACTTGGGAGGGTCGTGGGTTTCTCGGCCTCTGTCCTTTTCTGCACACAATGAAGCTAGCCGCCGTGGTATAAGTGAAATGTTCTTGATTACGCGTTAAACACCTGTCAGATAAATATGTAAATAAATAATGTCAATTTTAAATACTTTTGCTTTGACTCATCGAAGAACTTACTCTCGGCTACCCAGCGAACATTTCAGTCATTAGGCCATGACGGTGCGATCTTGTGAAATTGTGTCTTTAAAGTGTATAGTGTGCAAATACTGTAGCAGCTGGTTGATAAGCACCCATTGTTAAACGTTACAACCCTGGAGTCGTAATGTAACAGTTCGTATTGATGACTATTTCTGATCTAGATAAGCTTTCAGTGACAAGTCCAGGTAACTATACAGAGTAAGGTTGCCTCGGTTGGCCTCGCCACGACAAGGTTGAAATATTGCGTAATATAAGCCGCGTTAAGCCATAGTCATTAGCTTTTTCGTCACCATGTTGATAAGGAGCGTATCACGTTTTTCAGTGGTGGGAACTTTTAATCCTGTAAACTCTATACTGCCAAATATATGTTGATCCGTAAGCCATATACAATCACGAAAACTGTATACTGCAGCATGTTAGCACTTCAGAAATTTGAAAAGTTAACAGAGTTCTAGCTGGATTGTTTGCTGGCTATCCTGTCTTCAGATATGGAGCCAGATTTGACCGCCAGGACTTTCTGTCCTCTCCGGGGACAGAGTTATTTACATATGAAAAATAGCCTCCATGTAGTATATTATGATTGTTGTCTCCTGAAAATCAGAAGAATTTATTAAATAATCCTTCCAAGAAACGTGACCTTTAATATGTACCTATGGAATTGGCCGCACAATGTATGGACATCAGCGGTAATTAATTCATCAATTCTTTCTCAGATTTTATTTCCGGTCATGCCATAATCAGTTAAACTTGAACAAATATCAATGTTTATGCGAACATTAATTAAACATCAGACAGAAAATGTTTTCAATTAGCTAAAGCGTTGAGGTAGTATGTGCCCAGAGGGCCTGCAGCTTTGAACTTTGTCCTGTGTGACAAATTGAAATGATCGAATGTATACTTGATGATTAGCTTGATTCATTGCATATGAAGCAGACATTTATGGATGATATTTGGGGTACTTTTGGGTTTACATCATATTGTGTTGCAATATATATGCCAAATGTACTGCAGACTTACAGATGCAGAGAAAATGCCCCATGAAAATGCCCCTTTGAATTGCCCCATGCTATTTAGCTCTTGTTTGCTTGCACGTTGCATTTCACGTCGCTGTCATTGATGCCCTGGTCATGTCGCAAAAGATATTTAATGATGGTGAATTAATGATGGTAAAATACATTGATGCTGAACGCTTCCTTACAACTGCTGTAATGCATCGGAGAAAAAATACTGAAAGGAAAATTTACTAAAAAAAAATACTAAAACCCGAACTCATGTCACCAGCCGATTCTACTGCCCCACCCCACCCCACCCATACATAACAATCAATCCTGGATCTGATCATATCTGGTCTTAAAAATGCTATTTGTTGCGGCCTCTCTTGCGAGGCAAGAGCAAGGCAGACCTGGTTGACCTGGTACCAGTATAATGTGAATGAGTGGGGTGTCATGTCTGGTATCTCCGGCATTATGTTGCTGTGACGGCAGCACCTTGGCGGCATGGACTCGCCCTGCAATGTACATTTTTAGGACTCCTCATCGTCAAATGACTCAGTACGACAGTCTCTAAAGAAAACGGATTAAAACTTCAAGAAAAGTCCAAAAAGCAGTCTTGTTACACTGTTACACTAGAATACTAGAGACTGCGTCGCGAAACGCTGTTAAGGTAGGCAAAGCTGCCACGTGACCTTGCTTTGCGCTGACTGACTCTGGTATATCAGGAATCAAACAGATCTTTCCTTACTCTATAACTTTCTCTAACAGTTGAGTACTGTTTTGCGTCTTTTTAGTATATGTACTCAGCGAATTTGCGAAATACGCGTGTCAGTGAATCTAAGTATTCCCTCTATCTTTTAACAAATCCGTCGGCGCAGTAACATTCCTGTCAGCAAGATAATCAATCTACCAAGCACCTTGCTTTTTTCCGGTATCCACTTACACAGGGAAAGGCGCGGCTGACGTATTAGGCATGCCTCTAAAATAAAACCAAAAGATTTTCTTGATTGTTTATCAAGAATGCTGATTGGTTCCCCTCTATCAGAGGTAAGCGTTGGCAGAAATTGCGCAGATGCTTTTCTAAAGAACATATAACGTACCCGACGACTTGGAAAATAAAACCCTTGCCCTTACACTCGCTAAACGTATGGCTTATGGCATTGTGTGCACCGGGGCAGAACTGTCTTTATTGACAAATCCTTTTTCGCCGCGAGAAAAAGCTCTTTCTGAGCCTTCACTTCTTATGCCCTAATGTAGACACCCGTTGTCTTTAGCTTTACCCATTCACATGGCGAAGGTTTCGTGCTCAAGACGACAATCGACTTGTTGCCTGTTATCGCAACTATTGAGATCATGCAATTATATCTCTGATCTTCCCAGCATTGAGAAAAAAATCTGGAAAATTTACTAAACAGGGTCAAAAACTTGATAAAGCCAAGTGTTACATCATTTAAAACGGTTCCTGTATTAACAAAGCCAAATTTATACTGGTCGAGGTGCATTTTCCTCAAGCAGCACTCAGTGGTGGTTACATCTCTAAGGGCCTGTTGATGTTTGGGAGTCGCGTTTTTATTCTATTATGTAACAGAAATATTCAACATCATCCTAATCGACATGGTTGGCCAATCGTAAAATCGATCCATCCCTAATTCGAAGATACTATTCTCTGTACAACTCAGAAAGATATTTTGCATGAGAAACAAACCACTATCGCCTTCCAGTTGTCATTAGTATTCGATCACGTGCAGATGTAAGAGTTCGAAACCGATTTCTGTCACCTTTGTCTGGTTTTTTTAGGTAACTTTTGGAAATCGCATACACTTCCTCACGCACTGATATCAGCAAGCTTGTATGCACTGTTACTTATGAGGAGAAAACTCACTGATTTCTCGAACAGCCTGTATACATATCGCGCACTTCTAGTGAAGAACAGTGTGACGACATCTTTATTAGACTCAGAACGATGTAAAACTTTTATCATCTATCACAGGACGGTTATTTATTTACTTGATTGAAGTTTAACGCCGTACTCAAGAATATATCACTATATATGCAATGGTAGCCAGGATTATGTTGGGGCGAAAGCGAACGGAGCGGGGGGGGGGGGGGAGAAACCCACGACCAGCCGCAGGTTACTGGCAGACTGGACAGGAAGCCAGTCTTAGGTAAACTTGAACTCACATGGACCGCATTGGTGAGAGGCTCCTGATTACATAATTGCTCTGTGCGAACACTCCAAACTCTCGGCCACGGAATGAGTGTACCCTATAGCTTCTCTCACCACACCACAAATGACGTTATCATTGCAAGCCTTATCTTGAAGTTTTCCCAGAAAGGAATTACTCTTTTTGCTCTTTTTATTGTCGACATACCACGCGATATGACAGAGAGTGTCGGAAGACGATAACATCGTTGTTTCATTGTGATGAATTGCACTCAATAATTTCTCATCAACCAATCGCGTTCTTTTTTTTATTTTCATTTTGCACATTCCTATCGTATCACCCTGGGACAGAGCGTTTGATATATTGCAAACCTAAAAGCCCTTCAGTGTGGAGTAACTTTCCACGCACCCTTGGTCACCAGCAAAGCCTGTATCTGCGTGTATTGATTCAAGTTTGATAGCTCATGTCAATTTCAGGTTTATAAAGCATGTCGAATTCTCGGGTTACATTTTGGGTACAGTATGATCAGTCGTTCAGCATAATCCCAACATAATCCTGGCTACCATTGCATATATAGTGATATATTCTTGAGTACGGCGTTAAACTTCAATCAAGTAAATAAATAAATAAAAATCCGTCTTCAGTACAACAGACTATGAAGGGTAAATCCAGACCAAGAAAGACAGTGTGATAGTTGGCGAAATCTGACCTCCAAGTTAGGGTTGTATTGCAACTGTGCATGTATTATTGTGTGGAGATTATAATGTCCGTGACAGATCCCTAATTACCCCAAGCCATATAATCAAAACATGTATATTACAAACATTAAGTGAATTATTACCACAATTATTGGTTTATTTTTTTTATTTTTTTCTCGTATCAGATGGCGATCTGATTTGGAGCCGAGGAAACCGAACAGAGACAGCCGAGAAAGAAATGATCTAACGAAATAAGTTTTAAATTAATTCAACAATTTGAATATGCACTGTATAGTTATTTCGCATTGTCCGTCAAACTATGTATCAACCATGAAACGTAATACTTTTTGTACTATACATTTAGTTCATATCATTTTCCGGCATGTATAATGATAAGAGCTCATTTCAGTCTATATCTTATCAGGTAAAAACGGCCCTAAACGTAAAGCTTTATCAGCTTTCGGCAGTCTGTCTGACCATTATTGATCAATATGACAAATATACCTCTAAAAAGGCAAATAACTATGTTCAACTACAGATTTTTTCATCTTCATCCGTGTTATTAGCTTAGAGGATTGGTTTCTAGATTTGGCCCTAATTACAAATATCATAGCCAGATTAATCATAATATAACAACACATATCATTTCTATCCCGAAGGCATTCTGCTTTCATATCTATGCCTACATGTGAAATAACTGTTACGACAGGCATTTCCAATAGTCTGTATTCAGATAAATACCGGCCTGTAGATCGACCGCTAAATGAATAAGAATGAAGTAAAACATAGGTTTTGGTTTTCTTATGCAGTAATGATAGGCTGCGATATGTTTTAATGAAATACGACAATGAAATGCAATACAACAAATTATTTTTTGACTATCTCTTGTAGTTGTATGATCTCATGACAGCATGGCTTTAGATTTAAATATTAAGACATTATGTTGCTTAAAAAACTTCATGGGCTGCTACTATTTTGAAGCAAATTACGCTCCACACGAGTTGTCAAGCATGCCATCCGAGGTGAGTTCTTCGTGTCGAAAACAAATTTATGGAGTTTCACATTATGGGTTAGAAAAAAGTTTTTTTACTGTATTTTCCCCGGAAAAATGTGAGAAAATATTGTAATACAAGAAAATTTTACTGTATTCACTGTGTGCCGTAACATGACGTCATGTTTTAGTCTGTAACTCAATTTGTCCACCGTCTAATTAACAACTCAAGAAGCAGGTACTCAGTTGCCCAATAGACTACAGATCCAGTCAGTTGTAGCACATTATATTAATACGAGGGTTATTAAGTAACCTGTCATCAGGGCAAATGTAAACGTATATGTGTTGACGCGGGTTATAATCACAGGGTTACGACTGTCCAAACACTTGGACACACGAGTTCTGGGTTCAAGCCCGACCTTGGTCAGCGATTCCATCTCACTCTATGTAAGGAGTTTGGTGACAGTAGGCCGCTGATGACATCCTCCTGCTCGGTGTAACGTTAACTGATGATCTTCGACCAATATGATGCGCTGACCTGTAGGTCACACGTGGGGGAGTTCTTCAGAATTTTACCAAAGGCTGGTGTTTTTTACATGGATCTCGACCACTTCGGTTTCCTCTACCCCATACCTGGGACTGTTATAACAGAGTAGTCTGTTATATTAGACCAAGCCGAAACTAACCTCCCTTGCATTCTTGTAAGAGAAAAAAAATCTTCAGTGAGGCCATATATATAACAGTCACATAAATGTGATTGTTTTTTTTTTTTGTTTTTTGCAACCACATAGGAAGTTTGAGTTCCTGGCAGAGTTGAACAGCTGCCTCCTTGGGTCAGTTCGACCCCTGGGTTCTTATCACATCAAGACATGGTAAACAGACGACGTCTCCCTAACCCCACCCCCTACTACTTAGTGACCAAACAAACAGATCGATAACGCCGTTGTTCGGCTTTTGTGCTGACAAAGCTGACGCAACTTGAGAGGAAATCGATGAATTCTTTCCCTTCTGATGAAAAGTGTCCGACACGTCCGCAGATGACAAAAAATAACTTGTCAGCGAGCTCAGGATACGTTTTGAAACGCGTTATGTATAGCCGCATAAAGTGACTGCACAATCCACATTAAACAAGGCCAACATATAGGGGTTGGGTGCCATGAAAGTGATTGCGAATCAACGCTAATTCTCCAGATAATTACAATATTTGTTTCGTAGTTTCTGCAGATGACGCCTCGAAGACATTCGGAATACTCCAATGAGCAACAACCCTCCCCTCACCCCGACCCACGTCCTCCTTCTGACAGCCACAAATAAACACACATATCACGACGTGGATTCACTCATAAGCAGATCGACAGTAGCCTCTGATCCTGTACTTACATATTGCAACAAACGTAAGCAAAAGTCAATCTGTGTTAGTCTAAATACATGATGGGGCTGGAATGCATTTGTTGGATTTAAACTAATCCGCCCGTCTCTTTGTTATTCTCCGCCGAATCATTGTAACATGTGGCTATGGCAGTATAGGTTCTAGTCACGTGATTCCAAACGACCCCAGATTATGCTGAAAGCTCAGATTTAGCTTTTCATGAAAGGACATGATCGTCATATAAAATAGAATGGTACACCATTTGAATTCTGATTTTATTCATCCACCTAGAATATCCACTGCTTCTTTCAATCATCATCAAATGCTGTTGACTGCTTCACTTTGCATGAATACATCCTGCATTTTATGTTATATACTTTCTTAATTCTTTGGTGGATTGCGTTAATTACAACAAGTGCAGTTCAAATGATGAGAAACTATATAGCTTTGCAAATACTTTTAAACTTTGTGTTAATTACAACGAACTTAGTTCTAATGATAAGAAATTATATAACATTCGCAAGTACTTTTAAACTATACGTCTTAATAAGGCATTCCCATTGTTGTTAATTGTTTTTATTACTTGAATATCCCCATGGGGAACAGAATGCTTAGAAAAAAGTTTATGAGGAATTTCCTATGGGAAGATATTACCTTACTTTATGTTGTTAAATGTACTTGGCGTGAAGACAATAAGGAATCGTCATCCCTAAATCTCAACTGCAACGCGGACACAACAACTAGAAGTTTCCCGCAAAGGAGACTTTGGTTAGGTTTCAAGTAAGAGCAATCACAACATATATAATTTATTTATTTATTTAGTTAGTTCGTTGTTGTTTAACAACAAACGCAATAATTTTGCACTTATGCGATGAAGTCAGTTTTGGATGAAGAAAGCCGGGAGTTCTCGGAGTAAGTCATAGACCTTTGAGAAATTACTGACGAACTGTCCATACAGAAATGTAAGCTACATTTGTGGACTGTGAGTTCAAATCCAGTCCATGCTGGCTTCCTCTCCGGTCGTACGTGGGAAGGTCTGCCAGCAACCTGTGGATGGTCGTGGTCGTAGGCTCTGCCCGGTATCCTCCCACCATTATGCTGGCCACCATCGTATAATTGAAATATTCTTGAGTACGGCGTAAAAGACCAATCAAATAAAAATATATATTTGTGGTAGTAAGTAGGGCTTCGACTTTCGTTAGACCACACAAACCGTGATCCAACGATTGGCAAACGTTTATTGTCATTGAAACATTGAGAGCGGAGGTATTTACAAATTAACTGTGGAAATCTGGGGTGAATTTTTACCGCTGTCCCAGCCATTGAAAATGATACACCTTTATCTAAAATTTAATTTACCCCTTATCGCTATATGATCTCACGGCTCTATGGCTTCAGATTTCAATGTTATGAAATTCTATTACGCCCTCCCACCCCCACCATTGCATGAGATAATAGTGTAGCTTTTGTTACTGCTCGCGCTTTGTTCTGCTGATATAAAGCGAATTACTCTCCACGGGCATAGATCCGCATGCCACTGGTTTTAGAAAATTATGACATCACCCGATGAAACGGGCTCTTGAGGTCGAAATTATATAAACTGATGGAGTTTAACATTGTCATCTTAATAAAAGTATTTTGTTATCGTGCTTATTACTGCTTTGGTTTTTTCAATATTGTGGACGTTCAATATATCGAAATGTTACGCGTCACTGACTGAGGGCAATCTTGGCAGCGAGCAGGACTGAGTTTACACATAGCTGAATGTAAGCGAGACACAGCCCTGGCTATTTCGGCCTTGGCTCTAAGACATTAGGTTTGTCTCATACTGAAGTAGGTCGTCGACTTACTCCGAACATTCCGGTTTCCTCCACAAATAAACTTGATCTCCGTCAAAACTTCTTGGGCCGGCGTTAAACACCAGTTACCCAATCAATCAATCAATAAAATAATCAACGCATTGGTCTAACAGTATGTATGTTATGTTGAGGCCAAAAAGACTATCCCCGAATTCTCCCCAAAGTGAAAGTCGTTAATTTAGACTGGACTGATAAGTACATTTCCAGGAAGCCTTTATTTCATGTTCAGATTTTCAAGAAGCTTGTAAAAATACACACCTGGGACGAATATAACATATGATATATTCGTCGCGGTACAAAAATATATGTACATTTGGTTGGTCAGACGGTTTGCGCAACATAGCTTCAGACTGGACTTCATGATGATACAAAGGAACCGGTTAAGCGAAAAGAAGCTTGAAACCATGTAATAACTCGGAATTTATAAGCCACTTATTAAATTCATGAAATTTCTATGACACAGCGGTTCGAGAGTAGTTCGAGGTTCAGACATGACATAATAATCCCACGTGATTTAATGGCGCCCTCTAGTGATCATATCTGACAAAAAGCACAAAACCGGAAACGCAGTTGATGACTGATATGAATTGCACAAATATTCAAAACTAATTACGCTTTCCGATTTTGGGGAGAAAATGTAAAAGGATCCATTAGGTTTACCGAACAAAAAGAATATTATCGAATAACTTGCAAGATTAAGCAACTAAAATAATTGGAATCTATTTTACTGGAAATGGCAGGATGTTGAAAAACCAAGGCTTAATTGTATTACCGAATGAACGAATAAAAAAGTGGTATCGGTTTACATTGTATGTTGTTGGCTTGAATAATTATTTCCTATTAAATCTTAGTGCAAAAGACAGGCCTTTGGGTACAGTATATACACTGCATTCATTTAAATATGACTGAAAGTATTCAAAGGAAGCATGCCAATAGTTGATGAGTTCCCTATGGCATATTGCTTGAGAAATTTTAAATTCCTAATTAGTTAATTAGTATATAATGTTCGGGTTTTAATTTTGTGTCATTACTTTTTCATGTGGATGAAGTTTTATTGGGAGTAATAGTTGCATTTATTTTTTTTTCTTTATCTATAGGTCAATATCTTCAGTTATTTATTTTCTCCACCTATGATGGACACGGAATTTGTAGATTGCTCCGCTTTCACTGTAACATGGCTGACAACACTCGAGTGGCCTAGCTGTCTAACGTAGGTCGATGATCTCTTGTGTCGCAGCAAAAAATGCACGTCTGTATGTCACACGTAGGAAAGTTCGTCAATATAAAAGACAGCCTACAGCATCGATAGTAAAACCAGAGCAGCGACGACGGTGTGATAGTTGGCAAATACCGGTGATATCCGGCCTCTTGTCAGTTTACCTCATTTAGGGTTTTATTCTAACTGTTCATGTAAGTATTTAACAAGTAACAACTTGCAAGCCTCCCAGCAACATGGCTTAAAGAATAGGAAAATAAAAATTGCAGTGATGTTAAATGCAATATACGAGACATCACTGATCTCGAATACTATGTTGTCATCACATTTAATACATGTGCACAGTCACATGAACACAACACAAAGGGACCAGGCCCCGAAGATGTCCACCAGAGGAATCCCAGATTATACAGGAATAGAATAAAAAGCCTACTGCATAGAGAGCAAGACCAGAGCCTCGATGAGAGAGTGATAGTTGGCAATTGGTCGCACGTCACGGGTGAAATCCGACATCATATCGATTTACATAGACAGTGACAGTGTTTAAGAACTAACAACTCCCACTAGCACCTTGTAAATCACTTCCCCTCAGCACCCTGGTTTCCCCAAAGCATTCATAAAACTGACAACCATCATAAAATTGAAAAGTTCTTCAGTATGGCGTAAAGCAAAAGTTAAGAACGAAGTCTGTATGTGTTGAAAACGACACAGATCTTACATTAAATTTATCTATACATCAGATATCATCTCTATATGCCTACACCTGTGGTTTGTAAACAGCAGCTGTAATTATATCTGGGTAGGTTTTAGGATCTCGTTTGGCGTTTCCAGGAAACTGAATGAAAATGTAGTGTAATCAAATAATTTTACTCATGAATACAGACAACCTTGGTTATTTAGAGCTCTTGGTGTATATACTGTGAACATAGGAATGTTTGAATATATAATGATATATGTGTTTTAAAGAGATTTCATGCTAATTTTATAAATGAAACTGGTCTTTGGGAATTTGAATTTTGCCAATTGACGGATTGATATTTTGATTTGTTTTCTTGCAGGTTTTGTCCTAGTGTATTTTTCTACCTGACGAGCGTCGTGCCGGCCATATGGTTCATGGAACTCTACGAAATGGAAAAACGCATAACTTTGAAACAGGAAGGGCTCAACGCGACAACGACCGCACTGAGAAACGAAACAAATAATCTGGAGGAACTGTCAGCGAATATAGAAAGTTTAGGGGTAAGTGTGCCAAGCCAGTCGTCATCCACTTCTGATGGCAGCCAGTATATATATAGAGAGAGAGAGAGAAAACAGAGAGAGAGACAGAGAGAGAGAGACAGAGAGACAGAGAGAGTGAGAGAGATAAATAGATAGATAAATAGACAGAGATGGATAGATAAATATCGCATCTCAGTTGTTTCTAATAAGCAGCTGAAGTTAGAGAGTCTAATATCCCGTTCATACGGACAAAGTCAAGCTGATTTAATTATTATAGTGGCCTTGAACCATATTGACGTCGTTTGTTCTGAACGTAAAGCATGAGGAAGTTATAAAATTTTAGGGTTTTAGGCAGGCTTAATTTCTGTTCACAGCTGGACATAACAATACCTCTCAAACTGCCGCCTGATCTTTGGCTGCGTGTGATCGAGCAATTCCTTCTCTTGATGCTTATCATTGGCCGATGGCTCCTGCCGAAGGGGGCGCTGTCACACGAGCAATTGTCCCAGCTCCTATTGGTCTACGTGGGAACGGCGGCCGACATTGTGGAATTCTATGAAGCTTTTAATGAAGAAGGGGTGAGTACAGCCTGTACTATAAAAAATGAAAATCTCGACAACAGTGCATGACAAGGCTGACTAGACTAAAACCAAAAATTCCACACAATATAAGTCAACAGATTTCACGTATATCTGAAAGATGGAAAGATCCCCTGACTATCATAGGGGATGGGAACTCCATGCAAGGCTTAGTGGTTAGTGTGCTCGCGCAGTACAATGAACTCTCCGCAAAGGTCTGCCAACAACGTGCAGATTGTGGAGGGTTTCCTCCATGGCCCCATAATTCTTGCCGCTGTCCAATAAGTGAAATATTTTTCAGTAAACCATAGGTGTAAAACACCAATCAAATAAACAAATAAATGTGATAGAAAATGTGGATAAGGGCCCTACGCTTACTGATTATGAAAATTTCAGTCGACCAACAGAATCAAACGGACTTAAGGGACGGGTGCTTATTGCTTTATTCGTCACTTTACAGTTCGTTAAATTATTGTGCGGAGTGGCAAATATCGGTACTCCAGAAAGAGCACAGATTGTTCCTACTGCAACCGTAAAGAGTCATCTATTATATTAGCTGAAAATTAAAACAGGAAGAATTTTTAAAAGTTTTGTTTATCCTTCAATTTGAGACCTTTTATTAGTCAAACAAATAAAATATGCAGGATGCCTTCTTAAAAGTTTTTTTTCATCCTGCAAAGTTCGTCTGACCACCTCATATCCATGCATACTTTACAATAAATTCAATCTGCTCCTCGACTGATCTGATATCCTTTTCTTTAAGTACTTTTGTTCCTTTCATTGCCAGGTCAAGTACAACCGATTGCTGTGTTACATTATCCTAGGCGTATGGACCGCCAGTCTTCTCCAGTTCACGCTAGTTCTCACGGCGTCACGCGCAAGACGAGATCAGTCCGGCGTTCCCTCGGCCTACATTGGAGAGCCCTCGGCCGAATGTTGCAACCCGGAAATATATGGAATTCTAACGTCCATTTGTTTGCAAGATTTGCCTTTCCTTGTCGTTCGATTACTGTTGATATTTTACTACGACGTTGTGAGCTACACAAATATGTTTTTTACATCGAAAAATTCCTTAATCATTATACTTCTTATCTATCGTGTTTGTGTAGTTCAGGTACAAACGGCAAAAGCCAAGGAAAAAACAATCCATCAGATCTCTACGCCGCTCACTGTGTCCAGAACTACTTCCGGAGAGAATGGTCAGAGTCAAACTACTTTGCTGCACATCAATGACAAACCGAACTACAAGTCTCGCAGCCCAAGGAACTCGTTACGGCCCAGCCTACAGGATTCCCCTATCAGTAGTCCCAGAACTTTGCCAAGAGGAAGTATTCACTCAGTGCACATGGGTACAGTCAACCCATCATTGATCGACAGTCCCGTGCATTCTATACAAGGTGACAGTCCTCGGCAGCTTGGAAGGCGAAGCCGAGCGTATAGCACCGGGAGAAGGTCGCCTCAACCATTCTATGTGAACTGTGACAGGCCTAGTTAACGCAGCGGCAGAATCCCGCCAAACTTTGAAAGATTCCAAGACAGTATCATTTTGTTCTATATTACATTTGACTTTAACACTTGGATAACATATTGGAAAGAGCCTAAAAAATGAAGTTATGGTGAGTGAAAAGACCATTAATAATTCTCGAAATACCTACACTGATCTTTCTAAAGAACTGCAATCAAATGTTTCGATTGTATGGTGAGTTTTATGGCCCATATTAACAATGTTGGGTCACCAGCGACGTCACAAAACTTTTCGACATCTTTATGTTCCGTTCTAAATAAAGTTCTTGTAAATATTACTCCTGTAACATTTGCCTGCGTATGGAATTAGAATTCATCTTTAGGATCAGAGAAAAGTCAGTGTGACCTCACTGATGAACCAACATTATCCATATGGTCTATAAAACCCACTATACAGTAAAACCATATGACTGCGTTTAATTTGGCGAAAAGGTCTCTAAAAAACAGTGAAGGTATTTTCACATACAGCTTTCAATGGTCCTTTTACTTAACTTCAGTATAATGGTAAATTTTGATTCCCATAATTCTGGGGGTCTTTCCGTTCAGATGTCTTTTTTCTGTTTTATTGTGGTATATTTTGTATGAATGACTGTTATTTGGACATTTTATAGGTGTTTTTATATTTTATTTCAGAAAATAGATCTTTTATTGGGCTTTTGAAATTTATTTATAAAAACATTTTGTGTTTCTTAATGGAAAATTGTCCATGTCGCTCAGACTGCCGCGAAGCTCTATATAAAGTAAACAATGCAGGCTATTTGTAACGCTGGGATCCCTGTTATAATTATAGAACACGATACACCATAATTTACCGTTTATCTTATGTCTTTTTGAATGAAATAATGATGTTTTAGTAACTGTGTTAATGACGGCCATTGCTAGGAGGTATTTTTCTCTGTCTTTTATTTGGTTAGTATTGTACAGATACCATTTTTATATATCTGCATCACAAAATGATTGTTTTGACTTATACTATTCTACGGCTGCTTTACATTTGCATTAACGAGTGTATCTCATGCGAAGTCTGTTATCGCTTTCATTTTATTTGATTAATTATCTCCAGATAGTGGGTCATATTTACAAATCTATTTATAACTGTCACCAGTATAACTGATGTTGGGTAAGAATGCAACTACATGTTCGAAGGAATGGAATCGGGATGGAAGAATAAAAAACCAAAGGCCTTTGAATGATTTTATATAATAATACATACTACAATAGTTCCACTACAGTCTAAACAGCAAATGAAGTTATGTCATTCCCCTTATTGCCCCTTTTCATGGCTTTGAAGAGAGACTGGAACAATTTTATAATTGTACGGATTTATCTTTTAAGGCGTTTCTCCTAAGAAAAAAGTGATTATAATGGCATATTATTGAGACTTGGTAATTGTGGATTTACTGAACTGAGAAACACAACTTAATCAAATTCGTCAGTGTGCAAATGTGTGCATGTATCACAATGAAGTGTGCCACAGCTTTGTTCCGTTGCCAAAGTTTTCACTTTCACATGCCGTTTTTCCTAATGATTCATCCTCACTGTGTTTTTACAATAAGAACACATTTTTTCATAAGTATATTCATTCTCAATGAATAAATTCTAAATAACTGAAAGATCTTCTCGGCTTGATCATGGTTTTAGTATGTAACTTTTTTTTTCTTTCCCTTTTCAGAAAAAAAAATCGCCAATATTGATAGCCTTGTTGAAATAATTAAGGCTTCCTAAATATTTTTAGTTCACCGAACAATTCCAACAGCCCAGATCTGATCAATTGTTCTAACTTGCTGTCTCTTGGTAATTAACCCTTTAACATCGGTGGTGTGTTGCGCAATGAAGTTAGAATACTAGTATCTAAAATTATTCTTTTTATTTTTTCCTCATTATCAGGAATTTCAAAATCCTTTAAAGTACCACAATCCGATTTTGTATCATTGTATTGTGAGGTTGGAGAAAAGATAAATGTTAAAACCAATCGGCTTTTTAAAGTTAATACGGAATAAATTTACTTCTCTAAAACATTTTCTGCACCAAGCCAGCTCTCCGCACAATATTTTGCATATTACGCTTATGTGATGAAGAATACGGGGTTGCTAAAAGGTTAAAGTGTTTTGAACTTTATCGCTGTCAGCATGTCGTAAAGTTTTATCTTAATATATCGTTGTATGTGTCAAACTGTGCATGAAGGCATGAATGCGTACGCAAATATAATGTTGTTTGAGCACCGGGAGTTCTATTTGAAAAAATAAATATGATAATGTCAGTCAAATGTGTTGTCTGTTTAAAACCATGTGCAGAAAATGCTGCCGAATTTGAACCCTTAAAATAGTATTGATTTGGAAATGCTCAGTTTCACACTGTATATGAGTAACGAATTGCAACCTGAACGCAGAACACCAAAACTCCGACAGCACTGTGTTTGTTATTGAAAACGATAAAGATACATCCTTGATATCGGGACTTTGTGACATGCCTCAGGCCACAGTTAGCGTTATGCTGGCAAGCTTTTCAATCAACAGTACTTCAGCAGTTTTTATTTTACAACTGACTCGGTATGTGTCTCTATAATGCTAGTGCATAAAACTTTCAAGACCCTTACCCAGTTTTTCCTTGACAGGCCCTACCGACAAATGGGTCAATTATTCGTGGTTTAAGATTGTAAAGTGAGATAAAATTACAAGAGCTTGTCAATTGTTAACAGAAGAAAATTATCCTCCATTATTACCGTGATAGTTAGAGGGTCATAGAAGGACAGAGCCATAATATTCGGCACTGTTCCTATTAAAATGGACCATGTCTCGACACTGAAATTTGCCTTATAAGCACGAAGTGAAACAGCCATAAAATTTTAAAAATATATACACGCATTACAAGTGTACCATGTTAAAATTCATTGTGTTTTCTTCCATCGGCTAACAGTTTCGCAATAAACTGAGATAAAAACATATCAGTATTTTTACTGTAAAAGTCAAAGTACAAGAAAAGATAACCTCGGGAAGATATGTGTTGATGTGAAATGGTACCTATAAATCCACCTGTCATCTGCCTGGCACACACACGAAGGGAGATTACTCTCCTTTTCAAACGTAAGCAAGAGAGCATAGTTCTACATATATGTATGTTACATTGTGAAAAAGCTCGAGTCTTTCTCGTCTTTTATATCATATATTCATAATGAAGTAGCAAATTTATTTATCTAGAAGACTAAATGTGATTTGTAAGTATTCGAGGTTTAATTATAGTTCTCCAATTAACCTGTGACCACGTGCAAGGATATTATCATCTCAATAAGATGGAACCCACCAACTTTCTTGAACTATTGTTTACCGTCTTTTTTCTCGTCGTGCTCAGTCAATCAACAGGCAGGTTTTCCGTATAGTCCTCATGGTCTGTTTGGTGTAGTACCACCTGCTGACTTTTCGGCCTTTCTTAGGAACTCGAAAACGACTGCGTGTGCTAAGTAGGGTAGCTCATGATTGATTCTGACAACACAGTATTATACGAATGAGGTTCAAGACCAAGGCGTTCCCAAAAAGTGAGCTACAAGACCAATGTCGACATTTTATGTCTACCAAAAATGACATTTATGTCATACAGTGATAAACTTCAATACACTACATTACGTTAGCACAAAAATAGTATGCCCATTTCTTTGCTACACATATTAAGGGGGAAATACCACGGAGGAAATATCCCCGCTCCGTAAAATGTATGTATCGTGTACATGGCATACTTCAAACATCTCTTTGGGTTGTATTTTTCTTTATTACTCATTGAATATATGTTCATACAATTTTAGCGTGATTCTTGAGAATCAATTGCTTAAATGGCCCTTTTTTTTGAAAAGTACATAATATTTATGTTCTTGAAAATTACTTTTTTGGAGAGACTGTCATGTGACGCTGAGATCTAAAATGACTGGGAGTCATTTTTTGATTTAACTACAAAGAAAAACGCCACGAAACAAGGTTAACAGATAAAATAAATTTATTCAACAACTTCAGCCAATCGAATGCATAACAAGGGGCAAGATCTAACATAAATATAAATAAATAAAGATCTTTCACAGCACAAGCATTACTATGGAGGGGATGCGATAATTTTATACTAGTCTAATTTAAGGCATCCTGGAGAAGGTAACGGACAAATATCACCATATAAAGATATTTATACATAAATAACGGGAGAGTTTATCAATTCCGGCAACCTGCAGATGGCCGTGGACTTCCCCCGGGCTCTGCCCGGTTTCCTCCAACTAAATAATGTTGGCCTCCTTCGTATATGTGATATATTCTTGAGAATGAAGTAAAATACCAATCAAATACCAATTTTACTAATTGGCAGAATAAAACAATCACAGTGCCAGAACACTGACACTGCATACTCACATTTCAATTGAATATATTAAACGCTCAAGAAAAAATCCTGAAACTAAGAAATATACGGAAATACAAGTTCGATTTTCTTGCTATTGATACTATTTTCATCCATAAACTGCTCCCGTCCTAAATGCCAAAGAAAGGTGAACAGCTTGCAACTGAACAACAGAACAGTGGAGACAAATGAGCCAATTATTGACTTCACGAACATCTCCGTCCACACGACGCGGAAACAAGACCTGACGTTACAGACTTGAAACCAACCCTCTCTTGTTCGACGGGAGTTCGACAAACCAGAAGGTTTGTCAGATACCTGGAGAAGGTTGTGATTTATTGGGAGCACTCCCACTCGCCCCGCCCATAAACCTGACCCTTGTCGCGCCAGTGAAAAATTCTTCACATGTTGGTAACAGTTTCAGCAAATAGGCTTAACTTAATTTAAATTAAACACAAACACTGGTAGGACACAGATAACTCAGCAAATGACTGAGATGTCATACGCACAACATAACAGCTTTTTTTACACACATTCAGCATGTATAAGCAATTTATCATATGGTCTGGAAATCAGGAAACAGTGTCACAATATCTAAATTACTGTAGGTCTAGAACAAAGTAAGCATGCAAATTTATCAAATATCTGACTCACCGCACATTTGCGTTGTGCTATGGGTAAATATCAAGTGCTATAGTCAAACACAATATAGCCACAGATCACCTTCGGTGCACCCTAACTTTTGTCAACAATGGTGATATTTGTTATGCTTTGCTGCACCTTGTCACGTTAACTTCAAATCATCCACACAGGAATAGCATGCAAGACCATATTCTGTGATACACTTGCTTAATTTGTGCAAATCCAGTCAGGCTTAGTGAAACAAAGCCCAACGATTTCAACATTTCCATCAGGCGTGGCCCTTAAGCAGGTTATCTGTGGTTTTAATGCACACCCAAAAAAATATGTGCCCCTGCTTGGTTGCATTTGACTTGGTCGGAAACTAAACCCAGCCGTTTAAATACATGTACATCCATAAAATCTCCTCTTGAAACAGGTTATGTGTTGTGTTGTTGTTTTCCCACAAGAGTAAATTCAACATTTGCTTGGTTGTATTTACTCCAATCTCACCTCAGTGTAGCTTGTGCCAGCAAGCTATCTGTTTGCGTGGACGCTGAATCATCTCCATCCAATGAGCAAGCTCAGTGCCCTCGAAATGTTGACCTAAATAAACTCGACCAATCAGCATGTTTTTAACAGGTTCAACTTTTTCGCTGGAGATATGCAATACAGCAATCATAATGTAGACCTTGTCTAGTTGATGTTTAGGGACATCAAAAACAAAAACCTCATGATATGTTGGATTCAGCTCGTTTCTGTGAACGTTAGTTTTTACCTTCCGCAGTTGTCTCCCTTCATACATTAAGGCCACCTTCACAACAGAATCTGTAAAACAAAGATACAGTATATTTGAGTGCATTTCTATTAAGGTAGAATTCTTGCAGGTCAAACGCTGTATTAATGAGGATTTTATTTATACATGAAGAAAAGTCTTTGCTAAGAAAACATATTTATTAATATGAATGAATGAATGAATGAATGTGTTTGTGCTGTCAATCATTGACGTAACTGTTTAATATTCATATTATACCTATGCCCGCCGACGGAAGGCAGTTGTGTCAAACCCGCGTGAACTACATGAGGCTTCGTCGCAACCCGCGATGTAGTCTGACAGATTCTGTGAACGTGGAGCGCACCACAGCGTGAGTGGCAGTTGCATATAGAAACTTTCATGACAATCTCATGTTTACGAATTGAGTTTGTGAACTGTGTGTGTTTGATATCAGGGAGTCCTGAGGAGAAAAACATTCGAACTTCACAACTACAACATAAACGGGAAATCCCTGACTTTAAGCCTACAGGCTTTAGTAGAGGACACTTACGAAGTTGACAACACTTCGCTTCGGCCACAATTTACTGATGTCTGTGTAGTTGCAATTTGAGATATCCAGACTCCGGTTTATTATAATTTGAACAGTACCGGTACACGTATAGTCCAGAAGTCATGCCCGATAAATCAATACAAGGGAACTAACTCCTAATAACTACGATATATTCCGTTCAAAGTATTGTCCCTTGCTTTTGTTTGCCATTGTAAAGTAACGAATATTGTTTGATTCTTTGTTTATAATTCCGCTGTGAACTTTGTCCTCATTGCTTATTTTTGTTCCTTCCAGCCTTTACCGCTTCCCACCCAGAATAAATGGTTCACAAACTAACTGCTGAGTGTTAGGTTTGAGTAATTCGATATTCAGTGGTGCTAGGATAGCTGTCTGCTATCTTGTTCCGACAAGAGAGGCAGAGTTGAGGAAGTTGGGTAGGCCTATGTTTGACAAAATAAGTGGTTGAGATTATCTGTGTCTGCGCGATTCCCGGCATTGCTAGGGGGCGCTGCGGTCGCGAGCAGAATCACTGATTGCAAGAGAGATGCGTTCCTGTCTGTTGCGCTGTTCTGAGTCATTTATCCTGTTGTGTTGTGTGTTTTTCCCACGGAGATTCACTCTTCAGGTACATGCATATACATTTTCGATAGGTTACATATTGCCTTTGTTTTAGCGTTAGACATTGTTTTTTCTTCTCTTCTTCGGACAGTTTTACACTGCAACGTGTGGTACAGTTCAGTTTTATTTATGTCGTTAAGGGTCCAATTTCCGACACGTTTTTTTCTAGTTTTAATACTTTGTTAATACATTGCAGAGTAATGAAGCATATTTCATAGTGTAAGGGCATTATTTACAATTCATTACATTGTAAGAGCGCTTAAGTAATTAACTTGTCGTAATTGTCTTGACCAGTTATGGTTACGATTTAGTACAGAGTTACCTGCCATTAACGTTAGGTGTAGTTCGCCATTCGGGGTCATCTCCCATTTACTGTTTTAGATTACTATTGTACGTGTATAATGAATACTCCTGTAGAATGTCTATCTTTTGAGAGTTCAGTTTAATTCTGAAATGAATACCAAATCAGTTAATTATTTTTTGTGATGATGAACTAATTCTTGTTCAGGTTTTTTGTGTGGAAAATAATGAATATTTAGCGGTCTCAGATGGTTTTAAGCTATATGCTTTATACAGTGTAGTTCATTTATTTCCATTTGAATTGAGCAATATATTTGGATATTCAGTAATTGTTCCATGACAGTATATACTTATTGATTGCATTTTGTATGGACACTATAACTAGTGTAATTCCTGGCATTATTCATTTCTTTTTTTCTGTGTTTCACAACTGTCTGTCTGTCAGATATTTACTGTATCATCTCTACTGTTTGCTAACTTGCAAAGTGCATGCAGCGAATAAAGACTGTTCCTGAAAACTCTCGGCATTAGTCAAACTTCTCTCTCTCGACCAATAAGTTCTGAATTAAATTAAAGACGTTGATTAAAGGCGTTCCAGACACTCACAGGATTTAGCCACGCGTCGCGAGAGCTGAATGACCAGTGGGGGATAGGTGAGGATTTGGACCACTGGTACCTCGCGACGCAAGAGAAACTGAATGACCAGTAGGGGATAGGCGAGGATTTGGACCACTGGTACATATCGACGTGAGAGGAACTGAATGACCAGTGGGGGATAGGTGATGATTTGGACCACTGGTACATGGCGACGCAAGAGGAACTGAATGACCAGTGGGGGATAGGCGAGGATCTGAATCACTGGTACTTGGCGACGCGACAGGAACTGAATGACCAGTGGAGGATAGGCGAGGATTTGGACCACTGATACATGGCGACGCGAGAGGAGCTGAATTACCAGTGGGGGATAGGCGAGGATTTGAACCACTATAGGCTGTTTCTTTTGACTTGTCGCATATATTCACCTCTTTGTAAAATCACTCTTAGTCACTACCGAAATTACGTTCATTTAGTGACACGTAACAACATAAGGGGTACGAGTTTTTTGATCGATAATTGTAAATTCCATAAGTTTGTTTTCGGGGCAAAGACGTCATAATTATTAAAAAAAAACGGTGGTATGCTGGATAAAAGGCGGAGTCCAACATGTTCTGGGGAGAGCGTGACCAGTGACCTAAACTGTGATCGACTTTACTCTAAACCCTGTTTTTGACACTGCCATTATTTTCAAATTTTTACTGAGTGTAGGCGACAAGTTAAAAGAAACGGGCTATAGTATATGGCGACGCGAGGGGAGCCGAAAGGCCAGTGCAGGCTTGGCGAGGATTTACATCACCAGTATATTGTGACGGGAGAAGAGCTGAATGACTAGTGCCAGTTAGGCGAGCACTTCGTGGTGGCACGAGAGGAGCCGAAAGACTAGTGGAGACCAAGTGAGGATTGGGTCACAATTGTCACGTCAGTTGTCACGTCACTATCTGATAAAGACTCCTGGCTACAACATTGGAAAGGTCATTTGAGTGACCAGTGTCACAGGATGCGACGGCTGCTTGAAAGTGCTGCCCTCTATGTAGCATTGTCTGTCGCTGCAATTGTTAGGCCCTTGACCAGTGAGGTCGCGTGTTCGAATCCAGCTATTGCTAATCCGGCTGGGGCTATGTCAGAAGATTTGTTGGGTATCTGATGAAGATCGGTAGTTTACTCCGGAGACTGGTTTCCTCCACCCCTAAACTTGACCGACGCCGATCGTATTCAAATGAAAATTTTTGCTAGGAAGGGCGTTCAACAACAAACAAATAAAGAGATAAAACAATTGTTCCAATTTAAAGATTGAATAACCGAACACCGGCATATGCCAGATTGTTCACCTTCTTCAGTCTTACAGCGTGGTAGATGACAGTTACCTGTGGATTCCTGCTCCTTGTCCATCTTGCGTAGATCTTTGGCTTTCGTGACCATTACCGTTAGCTTCTCAGCCGTGGGTAAGTAACTCAAACACAGATAGATCTCCCCCAGGTTTTCCTGAAAAATTCACCGATACAGTTAGTACACATTTTTGGTAGTGTACGGATCATGAAACCAATTATAATGCATTAACCGATAAGTAATTCACAGATCTATTGAGGAGTATTTATTTATTTATTTGATTTGATTTGTGTTTTACGCCCTACTCCAGAATATTTCACTTATACGACCGCGGCCAGTGTAATGACCAGAGGAAACTGGAGAGAGCCCGGGGGAAGCCCAAGACCATCCGCAGGTAGCTGGCAGACCTTCCCACGTTCGGCCGGAGAGGAAGCCAGCATGACCTAGACTCACAGCGATCGGGTTGATGACAGGCCCGCGAAGAACTTGACCAAGGAGACCCCTATACTGGGCAATATAGAAGAGCAAAAAGGCTCCGATTGAAATGTTATGCTTATAAAGAGTCACACAGAGCTATTGTTTGTAATTCCGTTTCTTGAAATTTCAATCCGACTGGCTAGTAATAATGTACACCTACCTTTGTAGGAAACTGGAGTTCCTGATTCAACGTGACTTCGCCGATTTCAGCGAGATTTAGACTGCTGAGTGTTAGAGTAGTTTCCCCTGTTGCTACGTGTCTTGAGTATTTATCAAAATCAAACAACTGGAGCTTCAGTTTATAAAGTTTCAGGTCTTCCTCTGGAATATCTACTGCAAAAGTCTCATTAAAAACCGGATCCGTGGAGTCCTTTTGAATCCGCGTCCTTTTCTCGAATTGCAACTCACTCCTTGCCTCCTCTCGCGTGAGTTTTTCCCGTAAACTTCGAGACTTGGCTTTTTTGTACAGTTTTACCTTCACGTATTGGTCGGCTATACCATGCTCTTCTATCAAATCTTTTACACCCACAACCTTGATGTATAATTTGCCTTCCTCGTTGTCATACTTCAGTGAAAAGTCAATGCAACCTCCGCGAAATCTGGATGAAACAGTAGTTCCTTCAGGGGATACGGGTCGTGAAGAAGACGATGAACTAGGGGAACTATTTTCTCCTCCATCGGTCTTGTAATCAAACTGTAAAAGAAACACACATGTTCATCGTAACTAACCACTGATTCATAAATGTATAACAAATGCTTTAAAATTGTTACAATGCCACAATTAAATTTAACAGTTAGGAAACTGTACAAAATCTTCACTGAAGTTAACTGAACCTAGATGACTCTGATTGAATTGGTTTGAATTTGTATTTCCGAGGTGATATGAGTTTTGATATTGGAATAAATTGTGTGCAAAATTACGATAATCTCATCTGTTCTCTTGACAGCTCAATAAAATCGTTACTACTGGTATCTAGACCAGATGACTACCCCATTGGCCTGGGTATTTACTTTAATCTGCAACTAACCTTTATCATGGAAAATTGTTTGCAAAATTACGAAAGTCTCACCCGTTCTCGTGGTAACTCAATAAAATCTTCGCTACTGGTATCTGGACCAGAGGACTCCCTGATTGGCTTGAGTTTGTGTGTTTGAGGAGATTTAACCTTTGACATGGCTTCTGAACTTGTAGATCCGTAAGATAAGACAGGCATTAACTTCAGTTCCTCTTTTCGCCATCTTTCCTCGGGAGATTCTACAAATAAATATTCATCCGTCACAAACATATAATATGAAAGCTGAGGGGTGCACAGCGTTATGACAGTGTATGGAATATGTATATCAGCATTTACTATAACCATGCTGAAAGTTTTCTCCTTGACATGTAAGATGCTATTGTGGTAAAAAAAATATTGTCAAATGAGACCCTGGCTGTAAAGCTAACACTTGCTTCATGTATCATTGATATCCTGAGATCATCTAAATATGGAGACCTTGTGATCTACTTTGCGTATATTAACTCATTTAGCGGTGATTATTACTGATGCTTCTGAGCTTACAAATTACAAGTTCTTGTATTTTCTATACTTCGTGCCGTCAAGTGTTTACTATGTTATTTATATCACTGAGAAGAGTAACTACCTAGCCCTTGGGCTGTCTGTAGTTCCTTAGAAATAAATAAAGCATTATAATAAAGGCCTCGATTCCATTTCCGTGCTGGGAGCAACCACATTTTGTCGAGTTTTCTCTTTTTCTTTTCCAAAGGTCCAACAAGAACCACTGGCCTATACGTCTATGTAACTATATAAGCATTTATATTCTTTTACCTGTAAGAAGCATAGTTACATTTAGTCATCTGGTATAGTCATTTGGTCGATGTTTTAACGACGTATTCAAACCTGTTTCATTTATATAACGGTGATCAGGTTTATGGGTGAGGAAACCGTAAAACCGCCAAAACCATCTGACTATGCCATATCCAAAGGAACAAGAGCTATGTTCGAGCACGCGACTTCACGGGTCAAGGTGGGTCGAAAAAATCTTGAAAGTGATGTGTCACAAACATCAAATAAATAAACCGATAGTGCAGTCAGTTAGCCAATTAGTGACGCAAGGGCCTATCAAATGAAAAAGCCCATGTTTGTATAGATCTGCAGAGATTACTCTTGACAATTTCACATTAATGACGATGTATAGCACCTATGGGGGGCAAACACTGCCATCACGTGTGAGATTCCATACCTATGTCGTTGTACTTGGCTCTGATTGGACAGTGATCATGCAACCAACAACTGGGCGACAGCTTACACACGACGATGATGACCGTGATCAGCAGAATGGCTGCACAAGCAGCAAGTATGGCGAGCCGATCGAATACATCCAGTTCCACCAAGACGTACGTCTCCGGCGTTGTGGTCTGTCTGCCCTCCCATACTTCTCTCTGCAACGCCATCATCTAAAGTCTATAGGGTCATGTTCCTCTGGAGTGAAAAAGAGAATCAGTTCCGAACAATAAACAAAAGAGGTTGGATTTCTGTTCATAGACACCTTAATTAATGTTGTTAAGATGATATTACGGCTTGAAATAGTTTTTAAAAAATCTTTGAAATGTGTGTTCTCATTATGGAATTTTTAATGAGATGGGAGACGGGCTATGGCAAGCAGCTCGGTAAGTGGCTGTGTATACATGTATATCTTCACCAAAGCCCAACAAACAATATGCGCAGGAGAATGGTTCCATATCTACGTCAACTATAGGAAGTAATATATCAACTATATCTGTCCCATGCTTTACATTAATAGACGTAAATCTACAGGAATAATGCAAACAATTCCCATTAGAATTTAGGTCCGGAAAACAATTTCAAGACTTTTTGCAGCGGCCTAAGGTTTGATCAGAAGGAATTAATTACCAAGAAATGTTATCTCTGAAGAACAAAAAATGACTGTCACAAAATCGGTGTTACAATATATCATGCACTGGTGGTCGTTACTTGCTATAATTCCATGTCATGACCCTGTAATTTGCACATGGACTTTAATATCCTCTGTATATCGTGGTCAGATCTAGTGCACTGTGCAGAGCCACGACTGTATACGCTAAAAATACCTACATTATAGGGGACTAGGTATAGAGATCTAGACTTTATGCATTTACCATACGACATCAAGCAGGTTTCACAGCTCATCTTTAGATTACGATATTACCAGCTCAGGGGTCAACTCATTCTGAACGTGTATTTCCGAGTCTTCGTTGTTTAAATATTGGAAATATAGCCGTATATTATGCGCCAAGTATAGAGGAAATTGCTGATGATTAGTAGAAAAAATACACTAATTGTTCGTATATCCGCATTGTAAATCAAAGACAGGGTGCAACTAAATGTATGATGAATACAACTTTGGTTTATAACAAAGAAAAACAATGAGTGACCTAGAACTCGAGACCACGTAGCATGAACGTGGTAAAACTCCAGTACATAAACATGACACGACTGTTTGTATATCAGTATGGCAATGTAACTCCGACAGGCTACAGTTCTACACGTACAGTGCGTCCCATATGTCTCTGGTTTGTAGTACTTGCCAGAAAACAAATGTCAAATTTGTATGTTAGTCGGATCGGACTAATACCGGATATCACGAACGTCATAAAACGTCGGTATTTTGACCTTTCACAAGGCACATACAGTTGTCAACATTTCTTGGGTTGACGCTGTCGTATATCTCAGTGCCCCTAAAATACAAAAAGTATTAACTTTTATTTGTCACACTGGTTTCTAATACTACACTGAAGAATTTGTAACTTTCGGCGAGCGGGTTTATGGTTGAAGGAAACCGGAATGCTCGGAGAAACCTTCTCTTCGCCCGGCACTTGGAAAACGTCCCGATCTAAAGCCACAGCTTATATAGAGATAGACAGGGAGCAAACATTACCTCTGATATTCTTCTGTTGTTCAAGTGAAAACTTTTATGTTTTAGCTCTTTCCTTTTCAATTAATAGCATTTAGAAAGAATGAATGATTATGGCTTAACGCCACATCGGCAATATTTCAGCCATATCGTGGCGAAATAGCATTTAGAAGTAGTAGAATCAGTTTATGGATGAAACATTCCTGTTCTCGGTTATTTACGAGCATGTGATACAAAATCCTTATCGCACGAGGAATATACAAGCATGTACGAATGCTTCGAGTCATCATGTGGCCACATTTTATGCTTTGTAAGAATTAATTTTTCTACGGGAAATAAAATTTTAATGGTAAAGACGGTACATGTCAAAATGGCAGAGGTATGTCAAACATCCTCAATGTCCTCAATTCCAGCATACATACACAAAAAATTATTGCTTTTAACGTCTTGTTCAACAATTTCGTCCTTTATACTTCAACAGCCTGTTAGTATATTACGGGGAAGAGTAAGCAGAGTAAACCTCCCTAGGGCCCGTTTTACGAAGCGGGTGTAACGTTACGTCAAACGTAACTACCATGGCGACGTATCTCTGCAAGATGTGTTGTCATGACAATTTGTAAAACGGGCCCAGAGGCCTTGACATGGTGTATTGGCGAACTTTACCACGTGATGACACCAATATATATCTAATATTCGCAACAATTCATTTATTTATTTATTTGATTGGTGTCTTACGTCGCACTCAATTTATTTACTTTATTTGATTGGTGTTTCACGTCGCACTCAAGAATATTTCACTTACACGACGGCGGCTAGCATTATGGCGGGAGGAAATTGGGCAGATCCCGGGGGAAACCCACGACCATCCGCAGGTTGCTGGCTGACCTTCCAATTTACGGCCGGAAAGGAAGCCAGCATGAGCTGGACTTGAACTCACAGTGACCGCATTGGTGGGAGGCTTCGGGTCATTGTGCTGCGATAGCGCGCTAACCGAGTGAGCCACGGAAGCCCCTATTCGCAACAAGGCAGGGTAATCTCCAGTGAACTTCATGAAAGACGACAGGAAAGAGGGGGGCATGGAATTCTATTGCCACCAGCAACGGAAGTTGGGAAATCTTGAAAATGCGCTGCCTGAAAATGGTACTGAACCCGTGCACGGTGTGACTTCCTCATTGAAAGGCGAGCGTCTTAACCACTCGGTCACAACCAGGCGGCTAACTATGTTTACTGACCTATGCTAATTGCATTATAGCTAACTTGTCTTAACTTAGAGAGCACTATATACCATTACCTGATGGCTTTTGGGCTGATAACAACTGAAGAACCCTTCGTCTAGTAACTATGCCACATTTACTGCGCATGCCCAACTATAAATTAACCGGACAAAAAGACTGTCTATATATCGACGTCTTGGTAGTGTTTTCTTTTTGGGTGTTTCAGCTTTTTTAAGTCTGTCTGTTTGTCGGTTTGTCAGAATTTTGACATTCTGTCTTTTACCATGCACTATAAACGAAGTGGCTGAGTGGAAGACGACACGAATAAGCTGGATGTCAAAGCCATTGTAAGTTTACAATGAGCGATACAATAGGCTGGAGTTTTTCAGTGATTACTACCTTAACTGAAAAGCGCGCTATCATTTTATTGCTTCTATATCTGGGGAGTGAAGGTAAACTGTCCATGATTTACCGACCTCAATATAAGCCAGGCAGGTAACGGTTTCAGGTGCATACGCCACATCCGAGTCTTAGGGTAGATAAACCAAGGAATGTCCAGCGAACTGTTTAAGCACTGCAACCATAGGCAGCCGTACGCAATTTCACGCATTTGGTGTGAATCTTTGCCACGCCCGAAACTTTACATGACTCGACAGTATATTTACAGTGCAGCTCATAAAAATTAGAAGTATACATATAAAAAACTGCAACTCAACTGAATACTGGCATATCGCCCAAGTCTAAAATGTTTTAACATATATAAACATAAAAGCAACATGTGCTTAATTTGTCCCGTTTCGCGCATGCGTATTGGTGCGTATCTGCCTTATTAAAATATTCTACACAGCGGTGTACATTCGAATGTCATCTTTGGATCCTACACATTAAATGATTGATATACCTTATTTTCAACGAGACACTCGCACACATATATATGTGTGTGTAACTATGTATACTATGTATTGTAACTATATATATATATATATATAGTTACAATATTCAACACGATCGCCGAGCTTTCAAATGGAAAGTCCAAACAAAAACATCTGGATATGATCTCACGATAAGCTGATATTTCAGAATGAGGTTAGACCGTGAACTATTATACGTGAAAGATATACACAAAGGGTCTGCCAAAGCTACAAAGATTGCATTCTTATTTTTCTACATGAACATGTTGAAATCTCTAAACTTTTCGTGACATTTCGTGACATCATGATAAAGTTACCAAAAACATACATTAATCTCATTATGTATTGGAATCTCCTTTACAGCTATATATCTACTCCTTATATATAACTGTGCGTAATGAACTTGTTTCCGATTCCTTATGAATATTCCGCGGTGCATATAAACGTTTAAGAAGAAAGTGCTTTAATGTTGGCGAGGCTATATATGTTCGATTTGATGGACGTTCAGTACAATTTTAAGTTTCAATATATTTCAGTGTAACTATAGATTTGCATCTCACTTACCTGAGCCGTATAATGTGTAGGCCTACCTCTGGCCACTGCCTACATCGGATGAGCCCCCTGTCAGGTCACATCATTTGTATCGAACGCTTAACGCATTTTTAAAGGAACATCGTGTACTATACGATGTATCTCTTCTGAGCCAAGCAGCCTCAACACTCAAGGTTAACCTATCTGAGCCACAGATCAGTACTCCTAAAACATAACTTCCCCGCCTGTACTCAACTTTGTCGAACTTTGGAGACACAGTTTGCTCCAGATTTAGCCAGTAAACTCTATATATCTGGCCGTCCACCTAACACACTTCTGAATAGACCGACGATCTGGAAATAGGCATAAATGGCCTGTTTTTTAAGGCCGAGTTATTTCTATATGCACATGCCCTGTGGTAGCATCCATCAAAATCACATCCAAAATGAAAAAGCCCGAGATTAAAGCAGACCTATATAAACAGCAGCTACGGTTTATTTCCCCGATCCGCCATCCGTGAACAGTTGAGAAAAGCGTCTTGATTCAGTTCACGGAAAATGCTGTGCTTTACCTCACTGCCATGCACGTAGTAGTGAACTTTTTACACGGTCGGTGCCCATGTAGGTCTCTCTCAAGCATTCCAGCTCACCCGCCACTATGACATTTGCCAGCATCAACTGACATGGGCCTATGTGTACTTCATACCCTACATCATACCGGAGTGGGCCTACTTGATTTATGGAGAGCCCGTATGCTGGACTGGGACACACACACACATATATATGTATGGTCTCCTCTGTAGGTCTACCAGCATACTTTTGACCTAAAGAACAATTGTGGAATGGCCCGGATGACGGCTTATAGCTGTATATCGACCATATAAGCGCATAGTGAGGCACACATACATCTATATATGTGTGTGTTTTTGTACATGTGTATTGGCCCCTGCTCTCCTGGTACAGTGACTGTGGCCTGATCCGGTGTTATAGCTCTATAGGCACAGCTGTTGCATGTTTTCCCCGAGTCAAGTCAATATATGCAGTATTATTTAGATGTTTAGATATGTTAGTATATCTCCACAGATACATACATGGGCTCACCCAGGCATACAGACCTGTTGCATTGGCAGGCCTGTTCGTATAAATATAATTATATAGCCCAGTAACATCCCGTGGGTATCCCCTCTATGGGACATAAGGAACAACTGTATAAATATTTTTACCATCACCAATGTTAACACTTAGGTAAACAATTGCCAAATGGCTGAATGTGGCCGTGTAGCGATGGCATTGTAGGTGTTGATGTATAAACAAGCTACTGTAGTAGCCTGTATGTAACCTAATCGGGAAGGGTGGATCCTTCAGTTATATGGTGAACAAAAGTCAGGGGAACAGGACTCAGCAAAAGATGATGTATACACCCATACATCGCATCAGTAATCAAGGACTTTTCTTGGTGAGGACTTTCACCCAACACTCTTTAGGACTATGGCAATTATAAAAGCCATAAAAATAACAATAAATACACACCTGTTTCTGTTGCATTATATAATTAAATGCAGTAGTGCGTGATACGAATTAAATGACTTGTTCATGTACTGCATGCATTCTGATGCAGTTACCTTCCTCACAAAGATCCTCTTTCCCCACTCGAGTGCATTTCAATGAGCTCTATATCTAGTAATATTTCTCGAACAAGCAAAAGATCTTTAAGCTGCTGTTTTACAAAAAGGGATCCAGGTAATATTAATGACACATACAAAATTACTGAGAACGAATTCTAGGGTTGAACTGAAATAAACTTAACAATAATTCGTGCGATTGAACCCAGTAGGCCAGTAGGGATTCCCGTCAAGCTGACACTTCTCGTGAAAATCCGTGGAAAATGTAGGAAGCCTTGTGGTAACTAGCTGTAAATTTCCTCTCAGCTGTAAACAGTCATGATTACAGACAATGTTGATGTAATGTAACCGCACACACACTAGTGTATACATCTGCATATATACACCCCAATAGGTAAAGTTTAATCCATCAATGCATGAGGAATTGCATTGACACGCTCTCACTTTATGAAAGTCCAAATATTATTTTCAAACAGCCATAACTTGTAAAACAATTTACGGAATGAAACTAAATAAATTCGTGCACATCTATACATATTGCTTCCAACTCATCTTTGCACTTCTCTGAAATTCCACTGAAAACTATAGATAAAAGGAGTTGAGTTGACAAGGTTTCATCTTATGTAAACACATAAAAATTCAAGGAACGGAACTAAAAAACACCTCACGCATATGAGGTCGACTCATTTGCGAAGTTTCCGCATGACTGTCCTTTGAGAATCTCAAGAAGAGTTGCCTTGACAAGATAAAATGGACAGACAGACAGAAAGACGTAAGTGATCGTTATATATCCAGAACCATATGCCGGATTTTAATGCAGAATCTGTAAATAGTGAAATGTCTGTAATTAAACTTTTAGCTGTTATACGACCAATCGTTTTTTATATGAGTTGATGGGTCACACCTATTGATTCAAGTGCTGATCAAAAATCAAATGAAGATGTCTATGAACATACACTGTAAATTTCGAAGTTTAAATTATAGACTTTATGCATCAGATATCAAACACTTGTAGGTAATAGCATTATAATATAGGCCTATATACATGTTTTAAACACTTATGTTTAAGACTTAAGAATATGTGTATATTTGTTAAACACGCTTATTTGAAGTTTAATAACCTATTAAACGCGTTGGGCATTGGCCATTTTACGGTCTATGTTTAATACACAGAACACCTATCCTAAATCCCTCACTAAGGCCTCTACGCATCCGCAGAAATATACGGGGATCTAAGTTCTAAATGTTAAGCACTAAGCCTTCTTTGCGTAGACCTCTGGCGATGACCTGACCTGTAGGCCTACCTATACCAATGTAGCGGTCTCCTCTAAAGAGCCCTGGTCGATTTCTTAGTTATTAGGCAAAGATGTTCGGATGAGATCGATTACAGGATTAAGTTGTTATCATATCAGGCAGTGTCGGATCTGATCACACCAGTTGTGTGGGTGCGCGCGCGCTTGTGTGTGTTTACAGCGTTTGTGATTTGCATGGTTTATCTTTAATTTACGAAAAGACGCACAGTTTAAATTTTAAAACTGCCTGTCTTCGTGAAGAAAGAAAGTCTCCTCTATCTCTCTTGCTGGTCGCCCGTTATATCAGACAAAACTATCTAGGTGTCAGACAGGGCCGACATATCATCAGTTTGGTCCGAGATAAGTTTGACCGGATGTCATATTGGCCAGACAACAGATACAGGACGTTAGTTCATCAGTTTGGTCCGACATAACTTTGCCCGAGTGTCATATTGGCCAGGGTAGAACCGGTATATCATCAGTTTAGCCCTACATAACTTTGTCAGAGAGTCATTCTGGCCAGACATTAGATAGGCCCAATAGTTCACCATTTTCGGCTGACATACGTTTTTCCGAGTGTCATATTTGCCAAACATCAGATACGCCCGGTAGTTCACCAGTCTGACCCGACATAGCTATATCCAAGGGTCATATAGGCCAGACATCAGATAGGCCCGGTATATCATCAGTTTGGTCCGACATAAGTTTGTCCGGTGTCTCATTGGCCAGATATCAGATAGGTTCGGTAGTTTATCAGTTTCGCCAAACACATTACGTTTTTCCAGATATCATCTTGGCCCAGTATCATATTGGCTCGACATCAGATTGCGTCGATCATCAATAAAATTGGCCCAGAATTACACGCAATATGATTAGGTCAGGTATCACCTGCTAGTAGTGTCTTCGATAGGCCTATAGTGTTCCAGTGAAACAATAGGCCTACCTTTAAAAATATTTGTCATCGTGTAAACCGGTAACCGAAACAAATCTTCAAAGCTTTTGATGTATTCATTGGTTTATTGATTGAATAATTGTCATCTAACGCCACACCCAAGACTTATCCTCTTACAAGTGAAGGCGGTCAGATTTATGGTGCTGGATGATGCCGGAGTGCCCGCGGTAAACCACCGAGATTTCCCCAGCGCCTGAGACCCTCACATTATACTGGAGGAAGAAAACGTGGTGTCATACGAACACTAGACTGCGCAAGCGACGCTAACTCTCAGGCTGGCAAGACAGGAGAAAGCACGAGGGCATGGTGTCGATTTGTGAAGAGCATGGACCCTCCCCCCCTCCCCAGCCGCAGGATTGAAACTGCCCTCCATTATGATGCCTTATGTCTTGTTAAACCTTTGTCTTGCGAGCGATGCAGTACATTTCGTCCACTCATGGGCTGACGATAAAACTGATTCCATACTTATTTCCATAGAAGGCGAAGTCAGAAATGAGATAACTGAATACCGATGTAAACAACATTCCTTAGATTATCCAGTCTTACACTATACTTTAATACGACATGTCTAAATTCACATTCCACAGAGATGCATAATATAACTTTTTTCCTGGCAGTAACCAAAGTGGTCAGCTTGCCCCGCCCATGGGGGCTATTAAACATACATGCGCATTGGACGCCATTGGCTAGGATGCTGGTAATATTTAATCACCAGGTACTAACGTTATCCAGAGGTAGAGAATCTGGAGCAGAGGGTTATCAGAAATAGCGGTACTCGCCATGGACAAATGATCAATTACAGGGTGGAGCAGGCTCTTACACGATACTTGCAAATGGTGCCATCTGCCAACTTCATTAGGGAGTGGGACACTTTCAACTTCTTATTAGATTGAGTAACACCTATAATGCATGATTAGATGTCCAGTAATTCTACTTTGAGAGATATGGCCGTAAATGCCTGCATTAAATACCTCATCGGCAAAGCTTTTGCTAGGACATTTTCATCTGCACATCATGCTGGCTTCAACTGATCTTCAAGTTTTCAAGTGGTGTTTTATGTCCTGCACAAGTATATTTGACTTACGACGGCGGCCAGCATTATGGTAGTAGGAAATCGCTGTGCTGTTGTGCTATGCTTCCATGCTAACATTCAACCAGGCTGACTTAATAACAGACGCAAATGTAGAGTAGCAAGGATCACATATCTGGACCATTAAGATATAAAAATATTGCTGCACTTTTGATATTCGCTTACAAAACACAATGGCCTTTGTTTTTTATTTTAGTACAATGATTTTTGGTTTCAAATTCTCACAATAGTTTTCAAACAATTTCATACATGCTGTCATTTCATTAGATGACTCAGCTAAGGTGACATGCAGTATGTCGTCTTCATAGATCCATGCTGACGTGCAGTTTAATCACAACGACTGACTTATTACTTATTCCTGTAAAAGTCATACACTTCAGATGATACTCCTCAAAAAAGGTATTGAACTATTTCTGGCTTCTCCACGCATGCATCCATAAATTTTAACGCATTTAACGTATTTAAGTTAAAAACACTTTCAGTAGGGCTTGAAACAAGTCACATGAATAGATATCCTGTGTATACACACTGAAACAGGACAGGCGATATCTTTCATCTTGTGTATGACTCCAAACTCAAAATTCAAAAATCGCCAAATGTTTTAAAAATCAATTAATTCTGACATGTGATCTGAGAAACCATATCTCTCTCTTTGTTGGTCAGCTTGCAGGGAAACAGCGAATAGTGTCACTTCAATTTAAACGTTTTCACATAGCGCAGCCTAAAAAAAATAATAAAATAAAATAAAAGAAATAAAAAAGAGAGAGAGAGAGAGAGAGAGAGAGAGAGTGAGAACTGTCACAGCAATCTGCAAATTCCTCTACCTTCAGTATACGCATATACTTTCAATGTGAATCCATTTTAAAAGCATAAAAATTCTGTAACAATTTATTCCGTATACGGGGTAATTTGTTACACTTTCCGAGTTAAATTATTACACTATACATTTTGTTTATTCTGAGTTACAGAAGTTAGTTTGCGTTCGAAATGTCAAGCTACCAAGTAGCCGAATGAACATTTTTAACTAGTGGGATCAAAGTAGAGTACGATATAACATCCAACATAAGATTTATACATTTTATAGAATTTCAATTAAAGAAAATAAAACATTTACTGAGCCTTATATATAATTGTGATACTTAAATGTTTGTCCTACTTCGCCTTTTCCTTCAGGAGCTCAAAACGGATTCAGGATGGGTTGTATATGGATACAAATTTACTTACACTGGAATATAAAACAAAGTGAGTTATCGCATGCAAGGAGAGGCTATAGGACTACATATAAATATGGACAGTGTCATGTGACATATGCAAATGCGAAACAAGAGGTAGGCCTGTTCCTTTATGGTGTTAAATGCTTTCTTCGACAGCCATATAGCCATTGTCGTGAGTTTGATTATTTTGAAAAAAATTTAATAAAACTTATAATCTAGTGAAATTATATATCAAGTATAAAAGCATGGGGGTAAGTTGTTACAACATAGCCTGTATGTACATCAAAATTCATAGGGGGCATGCTGTTACAGTACGTAACAACTAGTCCCAAACGTGCGTCATGACGTCAGTCGATAAACAGGTCAATCAAACACACAGATTTGCCTCTACAATATGTAGGCCTACTCAGACCTAGCCACAACACGATAATTTTCTCCAGTACCATACATTTTAAGGTGTTCCAAAGAATTTAACTAAATTGTAGAAAACTTCTTGCAACGATCTTGAAAGTTGCTAAAAGGTGTCAAAACATAAGTTTTTAGCCCTACAACTCCGCTGGCGATTTTCTCATCACTCACCCACGTGGTGTGCCCCACTACAGTACATATACAGCGAAGACAACATCTCGAACTGATGTTTGTTATTCTGTTTAAAGGGATTATAACAATTCACCCTGTGTATCGACTTGCCTCGACATCCCCTAGCTGTGTGTCTTGTGAATCTTATTTACTTCAGTAAACAATATAAAAACACTATCTTAGCACCAATTATTGGATGACAAATGCCCAGGTAATTTGTTAGAGTAGCCCACCGGCACAGTTTCACGTCCACTTATCAGCAGTGACCCCAGACCATTGATTATTACCTGGCTTGACTCGAATTAGATGAAAGTGTCAGTAGCCCAATCCTTATCAAAAAGTATGGTGATTCAGGGGAGGTAACACGAGGTCATGAAGAGAACCCGGCAGGTTCCATCCCCTTGACGGTAAGTGGCGCTACTAGCGTTTGCCAGATACTTTCTCTTTGCTATCGCTTGGCGAAAAGAGAGGTGAGAAACCGATTTTGTTATGAAGTTAGAACAAGCTGTGAACTGTTAATTTTACTTGAGAAGATTTTATTTACTATTTGGTCGGTGTTTTTTGGTAACATCGGCATAAATAATTGATACACTGAAAGGCGATTAACACTTGATAAGTGAAGGCGACTGTTAGAAGCTAATGTTACCACACCAGTTTTCGTCCCTTCCGCGTATGTTGTGCAATAGATTACATTCGAAACACTGGTTAACCCCTCCCTTTCCCCACCCCGTGTGATAGTGTCCTTACCCACAGACCAAAGCTAAACTATTCACAATACCTCCTCCGCTTTCAAACCTCACCTTACATTAATGACAACACTAAATTACCTCGGACAGATGTCAAGACAGGAAGTGATGTTTACCGTATTGAAACAAGTCAGCTGCTCGGGAAGCAAACGCGTTTTTTGCTTTTCCTGTCTGTTTTTGTTTCTGTTCTCTGGTTTTACTTGAACCCAGCCAAGGATGAACGAAGGATTGTAGGTCGCTGGCCCACTTCACAGGTGTTCATTCTGAAAATGAGATTCTTTCATGAATTGATGACCCACTATCATGTAACAGCAACCAAGTTTTCACAACAACCTTCTGTAGTCATGAAGTATAAAATATTCCAGGTACCATTGTAGTCCAGTAATAAACACAAATGGGTAAGACATAAAGACAGGACTGACAGATCTGATGAGTGTAAATTATAATCACTAATTTAGATATGGTTTCAACTTCAACAAGTGACTTCAACACTGAAACTAATGTGTGATAATCCATCCAGGATACAGATAAAATACACACTTCTTTCTGTTCAAACATATAGGTTGTGCAAAGATTTGGCTTATTTTGTATGCCCTTCTAGTCCAGATTTCCAGACTATAACCTGCAGCTGATATTGTGAGAAGCCAAGATGTCATGCTGCAGTTCTAATACCCATCCAGTCTGTCATTCTGGTTGTTACCCTGGAAGATTGCATTGCTGGCCATGAGCCTGCCTGCAGGTGACTGTAAACCCTTGCCTGTTCCTAAGGATTTACCTTCACCACTACACCAAATTATGTCAGGCCAATGACTTTCAGACTAAATTTATTTAAAGTGAAACACAGCCCATGACTGAGGCACTGTTGATTAAAAAGATTCTAAAATTCTCTCTTCAATGTAAAAACCTGTTTGAATTTATATGAATTTGTTGCTGAACTATCTTCCTTTGAAGTGTGGAGTATTGGGATGCCAACTGAGGACTTGAAGGCAACCATGCTTTTAAGCTTATGAGGAACTGACCAAACAGGGAGCTAGGTGATATCAGCTTTTGATAAGGTGTGACGTAAGTGTTCTGAGTTGACTGTCAATGTAGCAAGTAATAACATAGGGACAACGCACTGGTTTAATTTTATATGTTTTAATTATAAGAAGTTCATGGCTGAACAACACTGCAAACTATTTCCAAAGCATTGTGTTGTGATGTGAGTCAGATTCTTGATCATTTCATGTTATAAACTGACATATACACTTGAGTAAGAAACACTCCTAGCAGCTTACTACAGTCTCAGGTAATAAGATTGTTCCGCGCTAGGAACAATTACGTCACAGCCCAGTCAGAATGGCTACATTTCATGCTAGACATGGTCGGCGACAGAGCACGGTCAGATGTCAGTTTCCGCTGTCATAGTAGATGTGAGAAAAAATACTTTACCGAAAGAAACACAATATTGTCCAATCTTCTTGGCAAACATAACTTAAATCTTTCACTGTAAGATAGATTGGATTCCTGCTTACTTGTACGTGTTATAGTGGTGTGTGGCTCTTGCTGATGTGGCTGATATGCTCTTGAACAGAGAGGGACACAGTGAAAGGTAACAAAATTGTGCAGCTTTTAAAGATGTAGTTATCCACACCAGCTGGCAGGCTTTGTTTCATTATTTCTCACTCTGTACCAGTGTGGTATGTATAAGTTTATGTGAAACAAATGCAAAAATTTACCGTTATATCAAAGAACTACGAGTGAGTTATTCAGATGAACAGCTGGTGTTTCATTTTTAAAACACCTAAAAATTTGTCCATTGCTAGTATCCTTGATGTTGGCCCACAGTACGCTGGAGCTTCAAACACAACTCGACTCAACTCATCAGGTTGTATGGAGTCAGTGGCTTTCACATATTGACCCCTCGACTGGAGAAAACTGACAGCAACTTTTTCTTTTGGGATACGCACCAACCACAAACTTTATGCTGCAGCCATTTTGGCTTGTGACGGAAACTTAAACAATGATTGGTTTTCAACATCCGAAGACTGAGAGTCATATAAAGTTACAACTTGGCTCATATCAGATGGAGCCAGTCATAGCTAAGTGAAACTGCCAGAAAACAAAACTGAATACAGCTGGCACACACACTAGTGGTGTTGCATCAATCTTTCATATATGCCAGGGAAGTAAACTCCAGTTCTTAAAACCTGTTTTCAGGTTTTGTTTTTGGAAGGTACTGCGGGTACAGGTCTGGTTTGGATGCACAGAAATATGAGTAACCAGATTTACCCAAAATTTACTTTATGCACCTAGCCTTGGAATTTTGTTGTAACCATACACCTGTCCACAAGCATGCCACATGGAAGTATTGATGTATTGATAGATACATGTGGTCACTTTTGAACTGATGCCTGTTGTGCTCTAACAACATTTCATATTGATGATGCATGGTTGGATTTGTACACAGATAAATCCAAATATTGCTATTTTTTATCTTTTTGACTAATTATAGCCTATATGTGACTTTAATTTGTAATTTTGCTGTAAATGATGTTATGTTCATGGGACTTTTGCTTGTGTGGATTTCACTGATACAACGGTGGCCAGCATTATGGTGGGAGGAAACTGAGCAGAGCCCAGGGGAAAGCCACAACCATCCACAGGTTCCTGGCAGACCTTCCCACATATGGCCAGAGAGGATGCTAGCTTGAGCTGGATGAACTCAATGACTGCACTGGTGAGAGGCACCTTGGTCATTATACCACGCTGGCGTTAAACTCCCCCCCCTCGGTCATGGAGGACCCCACCCAACACCCCAATGACAACAGCCTACAGCGCTCATTGTTCCCAGGTTGTCACTCATCCAAGTACTGACCGAGGCCAGTTGCTTGACTTCGGTGATTGTATGAGAATCGGTTTTTTTCAGCATGATCTGGCCATAGATGTGAATGGTAATATGCGGGGAAAAAGCATTAACAGTAACTCTGAAGCTTACTTTTCAAGTTCCTAGTCTCTACATGATATTTACAATCTTGTATTTCTCTTACCAGAGATGGCATCCAGACGTATGGATGAGACCCATCGAAATGTTCTTCGGGCACTGACATTGTTGTTCAAAGATGAAATGACTGCTGTCAGTGATGTCGTGGACCACCTTTACACAAACTCTGTAATAAACGAGTCCATGAAAGATGATATTATGGTAAGGTTGGGCCATCTTTAAAAATTCTTTGTTGTGGGTAACCCAACTGTATTGGGTTAATGCAGGAAATACAGTGTACATGACGGTCTGATGAAATGTTTTTGTGTGTGTTCCAGCTATAAACGAAAAAGATTTGAAAGAAATTCCAGAAATTCCCCCAAAAGCCCAAAATATAAAGTAAGACCCTTTTTGGTGGATCTGTCAGGTTATCCTAATAACAAACATATTTTAATGATGGTCTTGTACGTACAGTACAATTTCCACTAGTTAGTGTAATAAATTAAGATCTCTTTTTTGAGTTCATTCCTGTTCACATATGGAAGCACCCTAGCATTTCTTATCTGCTAGTTTCATAAACAGATATGAAAATAAAAATGATCCTATTGGTAAGTTCGCACCTCTGGTTAAAAACCAAGAAGGGGATGTTGAAAATCCTGAAGGCAGCCTTGTTGGAACATTTTGGTTGCACAGTTATTGATAAGCAGTCAGATGTCTGTCTTTGAATAGAGTCTATATATACACATCAAGCCAATATCAATCCATGTCTCTCTTGTCTTCATGATATTTATCAAATGAAATCTTTTAGTTGTTGCTAACAGTAACAAAGTTTTCACCATGTGCTGAAATACTAGGCAGAGTAGACTGTTCCAAATAGTCTTGTGTTGTCAGATTGCCTGGTGGAGATGGAGTAAGGTTTTCATAAGTAACCCACCACACCACGGAGCAGAGAATATATGCAGTGCAAAAGTCTGCACCTTAAATCCACATGAAAAATAATTAAGCTGAGTCCATAAAAGCTAATGACAATTTAGAACATAGGGGTAAGTGTTAGTACTGATACTATAATTAAGTTACATATAACTGTCTCAAATTATTCAATATTTGCACAGAAGAATGTTCCCTATCACTGTGCCATGTAGCCGTCAATTCTTACGCAAGAATATGGTTAGGATATTTCTCTAAGCGTTATTGTTGGTCACTTAAGGATACACATGTAAGTATGCCTGGTTTCACTTTTGACTGTGTAACGCCACAAAATCCCGGTTAAACTGTCCCATGACCTATTAATGCATGTACATTCATAATAGACCTGTGCTTTCCTTTTGGGCAACTATAGCATGGCATTGGACGAGGGCAACAAGCTGTACGCCTGCACAACCTGATTCCAAAGAGAGGCGAGACTGCTTTTGATGCTTACTATGTTGCATTACGAGATACAGATAATCATGTGTTGGCCGAAGTGTTGGAGCCTCACCTCTATGACCCCTCCGTTAAATCCACAGTCAAACTTGCCCAGGCTAAAGGGCATAGTTCAGGAGGAAATGCACCTGTACAGGAAACAGAAATCAAGTCACCAGTTACCTCCCCTACTGAGGATGAGCCTCCAGAAGTCCCACCTAGTAAGCATTATTTGAAGCCTTATAGCTGATTCCACAAAGCCATTTCTGATGTATTAAATGTGGGTCAAAAGTTGATATACAGTTTCAGAGCTTATTTTCGGGCCCTAGCGCCTAGATCGATGATAAATGTGTCCAAGTTGCAACTTTCACTAATGAAAACTATTGTAAATGACCTAAAATTTTGCCCCAATATGCACATTTTTTGGAGGCAAATAAATGCCATAAAATACTACTTTTGGAGCTGAAACTTACATTTTTCCAATATGACGTTATCCTACTGGAAACAACCCTCAAAATAACTTTCTACAATCAGCAGAACTATTGGAATGAGGAAATATGAGCAGTTTGGTCATGGACCAAATTTTAAATCATTTAGGGTAAATACTGATGAGGCTAGAGATTTTGCCTGAAGCCAGAAGTGGCTTTGCACAATTGGCCCATATGCCTCAGTGTAAGAACTAGTAGTGAGGGTATCGCATTGATATTGTAAATTCGTGTATGTAACAAAGCAAGGTTTGACCCAAAATTTGACCCATTCCTATAAGATAACCATTTTATCAGCTTCTTGCAGTTCTGTTGACTTTAGAAAGGTGTGAGAATTTTAAAGCTAAGTGTAGATGCTGTGTACCTGTATGCTTCTAAACTTGCTTTCCCCAAGGTACATCAAATAAAAAAAAGCAAGTAAATGTAAGCGCAGTTTCTGTACCCTCAGATTAGGACCAAACCAGTATCTTGGTCATGGGAATAAATGTTTGCTCGTGAGCAAACTGTTGTATAAGCATGTTATTTTTCTTCCATGATCAGTACAGATGGATTAGTGCTGTTTTAATTTTGTCAGACAATGCAAGGCTTTGATTGAAACTTCATGGAAGTGATATTTACAAAGTCATCCCATCAGATACTTAGCATAATGATTCTTTTTTTCATATACATATACATGTAGCCAAAAGGTGAGGGTATTTCAGACCTCTGCATTGTAGTTGGGATGGTTTCATTTTGTTTGTGAGCATGGTATCTGATGTTCACAACTGTTCATTTCATGATTTCAGATTGGCCAGATGTTACAGTTTCGCCTCTTGAAGTGAATGTTAAAATATGTGATCCAAACGATATTTGTATGAAGAAAAAGTTTTATGATGATGATGGTGTGAGTACTGCATGCTCTGTGTGTCTCTTTGGTTTTGCTGCTGATTGTATAATTCAGAAACAATGTGAATGAGTGACTTGTTAAAGAATGTTTATTTTGCTTTTTTGTACTAAAATTGTAAATTGTTCTCTTCTTGAAAATGTAAATATCTCTCTTCTTGAAAATTGTCAGTTGCTCTCTCCTTGAAAAATGTAAAATACTGGTACTCTTTTCATCACAAAATGTAATTTGCTGTCTTCTTGGAAAATGTGAAATTCTTTCTCCTTAAAAATTGTACATTGCTGTCTTCTCAAAAAACTGTGAAGTGCTCTCTTCCTGAAATATTTAAAATGCTCTCTTCTTGAAAAATGTGAATTGGTTAATTCTTGAAAAATGTAAATTGCTCTGTCTTTGTGGACATTACATTAATTTATACACATAAACCTCATTGTATATTAGAATACGAACCCAAAAAGCTTAAAATTATCCATTTTATCTTGTTATATCAGGTATATTGCATGAGAGCCAAATCAACGAGAATTCTCATTATCAACAATGAAAAGTTTGAAAATGCCCGGGACACAAATGAAGCCCTGGATAAGCGGGATGGGACAGATATTGATTCTACTTGCCTTAGTATAGTGTTTAAACAAATGGGGTTCAACAACATGGACACAAAATCAGAATTAACGGGAATGGTAAGTTTAAAAAGTAACTTTCTTATAGATGTGAAGTATCATGAACCCCGGGCCTGCTGGGTCAAAGTCTGCCAAACTGTCCCAAGGTAACATGCTTTAAAAAGCTGTTTGTCATGAGTTTGTCGGTTTTGTGGGGTGGGAGGAGGAGGGGAGAGAATTTTTTTATGCAGTCTGAGCAAATGCATAGCAGTGCATTACATAGGCATGAAAACTCTCAGACCTAAAACTGGTTACCAAAGTACAAACAATGACAAAATAGTTCTAAAGATGATACACAGGTTTAACCATTCTGATGTTCAGTTTTGCTAACTGTTCTTTTTTGAATGTGTTATAGTGAGGAGATGTGAAGTAACAATTCAGTAAAATGAATTTTTTTCTTTTCCTTTGCGTGCAGGAATATTTTGTTGCTTTTGTGAAGGTTATTTGGGCCACAGTGCAAGAGCTGACAGTCTGTGAGAGGTAGATGATTCAGAGGACAAATTTTTTGTATAAAATAAAAATATTTCTTAAGTGACATCGCGTCATTGTGACTGTTTTGACATTGTTAGAGGTGCGATCGTTATCGTTTTCTTTCTGTGGTACCTTTGATGGTCATGCTCTTCGTACAGAGCTTGATTGATGGCTGCCATCTTGTATCATCGTCCATTGATGCCACCATGTGTGCCATGCAGTATTATAATTCAATACATATTGCATCACTCTTGACATAGTATATAACGTTGAATAAAGAAACTCAATGGCAATCTGTAGGTAGTACTTTTACATTGCTATTTGTTATTTAGGAATGTTTATATTATTATCCATTTTCCATGTGTGAATATCACAAACTTCGTTGTCTAATTGACCAGTGATGTCCTTGTAACATGCCCACATATAAAGCCTTGTCAGCTGTTTTACTACATTATTTGATAAAAAACAACATGCTTGAATCTGTAGTTGGAATATACTGAAGCTCACTCATGTGTTATTCCATCATTTTTTCACATAAGAAAATTCCTAGTTTTTAACCTATATATATATATATATAATTTTGTTGACAGGAAATTTTGAGGACTCTGAATGAGGAGGCTAAGAAGCGAATACCAACTGATGAGGGTTTTGTGTGTTGCATCCTGTCCCATGGCAACGTTGGAAGTGTATATGGAACTGATGGCATTCCCGTATCATTACAGAATATCTATAAACAGTTTGATGGAGAGAATTGCCCAGCTTTACAAGGCAAACCCAAACTGTTCTTTATTCAGGCTTGTCAAGGCAGTAAGTCAAAATTTGAGTTTATTATGTATTATGTATAGTCATGTCATTGAATGGAATTCATTTGTGATGTTGTACACATTAGCAGTGTATCTACAGAATATTTATAGTTTAAGGTCTGTAGGTACGTGCCAGTGGTCTACTGACATGACGGAATAATAGATCCACATGTACGACATTTTACAGAGTTATACCCCTTTTTGCAAGGTATTGCTTTTTATGCAGTTAACACTAAATCTACCAACCAACTGTGCTAAACTTGGGGCTGTGAAATGCCCCAGAAGGCTGTTAAAAGTGGATCAGTGAATCTTTTAAGTTGCAGGGATGCGATGTTATAGTGAACGGCTGAGCATGTTAGCCTACCAGTGATGCAAAGTAGAGTTTAGCGACCTGTAATCAGTTACCATAAAAACAAAATTGTTCGTGATACTTTTTTAACAATGTTAAAGAAAACCAAGGGGTCCTCTTTAGATTGCTCTCATTGCTTGTGGTGCCTTATAGAACAACAAAGCTCATGTGACAGTTTTTGTCATCTTATTTGTATTGAAAACCTGTTTTCTTTTTTTGGGGAAGTTTGTCATTTTGCCAATGATCGGTGGTTTGTGCCAGGTGCTCTGGTTTTCTCCTGAAATAAAACTGACCTCCATCATAGAAGTGAAAAATTCTTGAGTATGGCTGTTAGCAATGATGAAATAAATAAGTTCTGGTAAATAAATAAGAAAATGCTGTAGTTTGACGTGTTAAGATATTTGAAAATTGGTAAGTGTCAGAGAATGGATGTTCAACAAACAAAGCTAACTGCTGATAGATAAGTGAATAATTCAGCAGGTGCCCTACAGTATGTTGAGTAACTAACATTATCCGGTAGATAATCTTTGGCACTCTTTTGTCCTTTAACTGGTGATAGTTATGTGTATATACGGAACAGAAAAGGAATGAAGTTGTTGCATGTTGTAAGTTTAGGAGAATGATTTACGAGCTAAAGCTAGTGAAGTGTCTAATATGAGATCATATTTAAGCCATTAATGCATTTCCTCTCTGTCCTAAAATGAGACTTCTCTAAATGGTACATTTAATAGTCACAACGAACACGTATATAACATGTATACAGTTAGGTAGTTCAGCAATGTTCAGTTGTTACCTGGTAACACAATAGTAATACCCTCACAATGAAACCTGTTAAGTTCGGGCTTGAATTTTAGAATGAAGTGCTGTTTCATATCAACAAGTTGTGTATTATTAAGAAAATAATTTTTAAAAGGATGATACTAAGAATATAACAGTAATATTTTATACTGACTTTAAGTTTTTGTAAAGAATCAGTGTTGACTTGTTGATGGACAATGCTGAGTATTGTGCAGAGCATCATGAGTTTCTCCTACGTAATATTTTTCACATCCATTACAGACTGGAACATAATTTATTGAAGTTACTATTCATAGATGAATTCATGATAAAGGGATTGAAAGCATTTCTGAACTGAAATTTGAATTCAACTATTACATGGTTTCAGCATTAACAGTGTTCATCATGGCATTTGTTAACAGAAGAGCTTGAACTGAATTGGAACTTGGTTATTTCAAGTTCTTAGCTTTTCTGTTTGCTTGTAGAAATTTTGTTGCTTTGGATGCAGTACAAAATCTTTCAGTGTTGTCAATAAGGTCATTTAACATATTAAAAGAAATTGTTCACAAGGATCATATGTTTTAAAAAATCTGGATCATCTCTCGCATATGACAAAATGATTAATAAATGGTTTCAGTAAACTAGAAGTTTGCTGAGTTTATTCGTAGGACATACTGGGATGGCAATAATATGTAAGACTTGCTCGCTTAAGAGTAGGAATCTTCTCTGAATTTTGTCTTTCGACAGCTTCTACAATTATGTTCCCCATCATTAAGAGGGGAGACATACATGTATATTGATTGCTTTTTGCATCTGTCCTTCGGTCAGTCCAGCTAAACATTGTGTGGAGCATAACTCGGTAACTGTTACACATAGGATTCTTAAAGTCACACTTTGTGTGACTTTATTTTTGTGTTTCGATCTGTTTTAGGAGTTATCTGCCCTTGGCCATATTTTTCAACTTTGTGCAGAGCAAACCTCGGCAAACATTAGGCATAGGATTCTCAAACTCACACAAAGTGTGCAAAATGACCTGGAGTTATGCACTGTCATGTTATTTTTCACATTTCAGTCTATTTGAGAAGTTATCTGCCATTGCACATATTGCTCAAATTTGTGTGCAGACCCAGTTCCTCCCTTGATTTAGTGTTCCCCAACACACAGAGAATGGTACAGATTGTAACCTCCCCCTGCTATTTTTCTTGCCACGCATTTGTCCATGTCGTTATTAAATCCAGACCTCTGTTTTATTTTTTTTTTTGTCACCTTTCATTTGCATCACATGCAGGTTGTGCATTTCTTAAAAGTATATAAATACTTTGCAATGGCTGATTGTGCTATATTTATAGTTTTCTGGAAGGGAGGGGGCACATATGTTTTTGCAATCTCAAATTGCTTTCTTGTTTTGGTTGCTTTATGTACCTTTGGTAGTCCATGAATTTGACTACTTTTACTTTCAGAACTCGTTAGAAGTGAAGTCTTTTCTCAGATTTGAGGATATTCTTGCCTTGTGTTTCAAGTAGATTTTCTGTCAGTCTTATAGTCTTTCTGCTATGCTTCTCCAAAATCTGTTATGTATCGTCATGTTCCAGGATATTTGGAAGTTTGCTTTTGTATTAGTCTTTATCGATTATGACCACGGAAGGGCTGACCATGAATCATCACACCATTCATTGACTGTTTGTTTTCCACACAGCAAAGAAAGACAACACGAGTAAAGCTCCGACAGCAGAAGACATGGCTAGTGTTGAGGAGCAGTTTAAAAATCTACATCTTCCAAAGGAGGCCACAGATTCCACTGTTGATGTTCCAACAAAAGCAGATATGTTGGTTGCCACAGCAACCACAGCAGGTAACTTAAAACCGCTTGCATCATTTAAGCCCTGTAGTTTTTTATGTATCCCACAGCTACGTGTATCCTGAGGGCCTATGCGGCTGAGGAGTTACCATGCTAGCCTGGGGGGCCTTTGTGGCTCAGGGGTTAGCGTGTTAGCCTGCCGGGGGTGGGGGGGGGGGGTGGGGTGGAGGGGCTCTGTGACTGAGGGATTAGCATGGTACTCAGTGTGGGTGGGGGTGAGCATGCTAGCCTGGCTGGCCTTTGTGGCTGAGGGGTTAGCGTGCTAGCCTGGCTGGCCATTGTGGCTGAGGGGTTAGCGTGCTAGCCTGGCTGGCCATTGTGGCTGAGGGGTTAGCGTGCTAGCCTGGCTGGCCATTGTGGCTGAGGAGTTAGCGTGCTAGCCTGGCTGGCCTTTGTGGCTGAGGGGTTAGCATGCTAGCCTGGCTGGCCTTTGTGGCTGAGGGGTTAGCGTGCTAGCCTGGCTGGCCTTTGTGGCTGAGGGGTTAGCGTGCTAGCCTGGCTGGCCATTGTGGCTGAGGGGTTAGCGTGCTAGCCTGGCTGGCCTTTGTGGCTGAGGGTTTAGCGTGCTAGCCTGGCTGGCCTTTGTGGCTGAGGGGTTAGCGTGCTAGCCTGACTGGCCTTTGTGGCTGAGGGGTTAGCGTGCTAGCCTGGCTGGCCTTTGTGGCTGAGGGGTTAGCGTGCTAGCCTGGCTGGCCATTGTGGCTGAGGAGTTAGCGTGCTAGCCCGGCTGGCCTTTGTGGCTGAGAGGTTAGCGTGCTAGCCTGGCTGGCCATTGTGGCTGAGGGGTTAGCGTGCTAGCCTGGCTGGCCTTTGTGGCTGAGGGGTTAGCGTGCTAGCCTGGCTGGCCTTTGTGGAGGGGTTAGCGTGCTAGCCTGGCTGGCCATTGTGGCCGAGGGGTTAGCGTGCTAGCCTGGCTGGCCATTGTGGCTGAGGGGTTAGCGTGCTAGCCTGGCTGGCCATTGTGGCTGAGGGGTTAGCGTGCTAGCCTGGCTGGCCTTTGTTCCTGAGGGTTTAGCGTGCTAGCCTGGCTGGCCATTGTGGCTGAGGGGTTAGCGTGCTAGCCTGGCTGGCCTTTGTGGCTGAGAGGTTAGCATGCTAGCCTGGTCCAATGACTGGAGCCTCTCATCAATACGGTTGCTGTGAGTTCAAGTGCAACAAGCTGCGGATGACACAATATGTTTTTAACACAACCTATCTACTGTCACACATGACATTAGTCATTTTTTTCCTGTGCAATCACTCCAGATTTTCAAATTGTTTAAATACTATAATTTTTTTTCCTATAGGTTTGTTTTGTGGTCAAGATCAAGTTAAAAAATCATCCAGATTCATGCATAAGTTTTCATGTATAACAATTTATTTGATTCTTATCTTTTGTTGGTTTGTGTGCAATAACTGGTTGAATATTGTGTGTTTTTTTATATAATTTTGTGTGCTTATTCAGTTTGCAGGCCTTGAGATCAAGCATGAAGACTAGCTTGATACATCATGCATTGTAGATGCCTGTAGTGTAATAAAATCCTGTAGTGTTACAGTTATTACACTACAAGGAGCACATGCTGCCTGTAATTTAAAATTATTACATCATGGGTAACAAGTGCTGCCCATAATGTAATGTTATTACATGAAGGGTAGCAAATGCCACCCATAGTTTAATAATTATTACATTATGGGTAACAATCACCAAGTGCTGCATGCCTCGTATGGAATATGTATTTACACTACAGGTAGGACAGACTAATGCAGGTTTCTGAGGATTGCATCAGGGTGCCCTCAATGTAACACCCTAATATTCACATTGGATGTTCATGGTGGCCAGGGATATAAATTCTGTTAATTTGGCTTTATTTCAGGTTATGTCTCTTGGAGGAATGTTGAGCATGGGTCATGGTTTATACAGGCGCTGGTTTACATGCTCAAAAACTTTGCCTACAAGTACGATATTCTGAAATTACTGACACTGGTAAGCAATTGAGCTTTTTCAAAGTCTGTAGATAACCTCAACAGGGGTTCATAGACGTCAAAATGTTAAGTATCCTAACAGACATATTGAGATTTCCAGATCTGACTGCCCTGTATTACAGCCATATTGAGTTTTGAAATATTTACCCTATATAGAATTATATATGTCTTCTTGTTACTTGTGCTATGCAAAAACTCATCTTTGTTCTGGGGGACATCACACTCTGGAAAGGTGTATCAGAACCCCAAACCATTATATTAACTTAACCATCTGATTACGGAGAAGTATACTACCTTCAGTTTTATCCACAAACCGTGTAAAGGCAGAGGGCCACAACACTTTACGAACTATATGTTTTCTTCGTTTAAAAGTATCCCGTTTGAAGAAAAAAAAATCGTGCAGAGAATTGTCATATATGTACTGTAATATTGTTTGATTGATTTCTTAACTTTGTATTAGTATTATTTAAAATATTAAATTACAGTTGATATTCTGTAGCCAATGAGATATAGCTGAGCCAGTGAGCACAGAGCCAAGTTAGTGACATTCTCAGCAATACTGTATATTGCACGTCTTGTTTGAGTGTACTTGCAGACATTTTGTGTAATCAAATTATAATTTGATCATTTACCTGCAGTCTACTTTTAACTGTTTGTCACGTTTGTAATCTGTTGCCTGTCTGTCCACAGACAAACCGTATGGTGAGTCAGAATGCTACACAGAAGGGAGGATACAAGCAGGCTGCGGAAAAGAGAGACACTCTGAGGAAAGATTTCTACTTTTTCCCTGGCTTAGGCGAAGGCAGCTCTGGATTGTTTTGATGTTATAGCGCAGATAGAAAGATTACATGTGTGTATACTTCGGCAAATTATGAACCTAGTAATGGTTGTAAACTCGTTTCATGAAATATTTCAGCTATGTTTTGTTATGAAACTGGATTAACAAATTCATGAAACTTCCTGTTTTTGTGCGCCCATATTGGTATATAAATGTCATGGCCTGACACAATACCAACAAAACCGCTTTCTTGACAGCTTGCGCTTGTACCTAGTGCTTATTAAGCTAAGAGGAAGGGCTACTTGCCATAGGCGACAAATTGATATGTACTAGTGATGAAATCAAAGATAATATTTCTCCTTACATTGGCAATAAATACAAGTGGATTTCATTTTTTTTTTTTTTTTTGTCATCGCTAATTTGGGAAGTAAAACAAATGAAACTTTGCCACAATAGCAATAAAAATAAAACGTAAATTCACTTGTATTCATTGCCAATGCAAGGAGAAAAATTTTGGTGACATCAAAGCTTTATTGATCACCTCAGTGAACTGCATGAATTCGTTGACTGTAGAAGCGAAGTGCCACCTGGTGTACGTAAGAGATTTGAACATGGAAACGGTCTGGCTTAATATAACATTTCCAGATTTACTGGGAATTGTCGCATCAAATGTTTCCTGTGTTCATTCTTGACATTTGCAATTACAAAGGCATTTTAAGTAATGTGGAAATGACCCATATTTTCAAGGCTTGACAGTACAGCTCAGCCTCATATACTTAATAAGAGCTAGGTACATGTGATACTAGGCTAATGGAAAAAGCAAAGTTCTCACACTGACAAGTGGATTTTAATTTTCTTCATTTATTCTTGGTCTAGATTTTAGATCTGTCCACTCGCTGAGTTGACGAGTGATGTTTTATGTTTGCTCTCCAAATGGCTCCGGAATAAAAAGCAAAATTTGGAGCAATGAGATCCCTATTTAAAAAGCATCCTGACAACAGTGATTTTATGTATCTATGTCACATTTTGTGATATACTGATTTTGTGTGGTGTTATAACATTCTAGAGAACTACATGTACTTCACTTCAGTTTTTGTCATTTCTACATTACATACAGTGTACCGTGTATTACCTTTATGACTGACCATTTTCAATCAGGATTTCAGTGTTACATTTCTCAGACTTTTTGATATCCCTGCCAAAGCTCCACACACGAGCATTGAGTACGCTGAGATTTGAGGATATGATACTATTTTTTTTTATCTTTTTTTTTCTAACAAGAAATGCCAGAAATTTCACCATTCTCCGTAATTTATAGTTATAAATCTGTAGTTATCCCTAAATTGTCAACCTTCAAATTACACATGAAAGAGCAAATTTTAGAGTGAATTATTCATCTTTAAATTTGATGTTGGAGACGAAACTACATTGGTCAGGTGGGGCTTTCAGGGCTTTACGAGAAGTAAAGATGACTACAGGCAGAGACACGCTAAGGTAGCTGTGTCTGTTATGACTCTCAGAGGGGCAACGCATGTTCGCCGTAAAGTTTACCACTCAGCTACCTTCTACTTTTTGTAGAAGGCCGGTTAGTCAAGTGGTCTAGACCATGTGTTGCTGGCGATTTGATGTCTGACCTTGAGGTCGCTGGCTCGAAACCTGGTACCAGTTTGATGTCTGACCTTGAGGTCGCTGGCTCGAAACCTGGTACCAGTTTGATGTCTGACCTTGAGGTCGCTGGCTCGAAACCTGGTACCAGTTTCATGAAGCATACTTAGCTGAGTATTTCCTTAACTGCCATGACAACGGATGTTGTAGAGATCGGAAGTATGCTTCATGAAACCGGGCCCTTAAGTGGTCTCATCCAGTTTTCAGCTCTGGAATCTGTGCTGTTTCCAGAAAGTGTAATCTCTAATAACAATAATATTTTGCTATACCCAGAAAGAGTAATCTCTAATAATGATAATACTGTTACTTAAAGTCACTTTCTAAATCTTAAGCATAATTTTGTCATAAAATAATGCATCCGAATTTGCCTGAATACACACCTTGCCAACATAATTGAAGAATTACAGGTTGCACGCATTTTTTGGTAACAAATCGTACATTTAGACACATGTAAACTGGCAAATTGTTCTTGTAGATTTTGTCTCTGTATAAAGCATTATACATTAATCCATCTTTTTTCTTTTGATAAGTCATCTTAAACAAGTGTTTATGTATTTTTGATTATGACTATAGGTTTATATTGGGTCATTTCTCACACTTAATTGTATCGTTTTGTCAGAGCCTATATAAACACCTGGGTGAACATGCAAAATGATAAAAGAATTGTGTATATACAGGTATGTTATATGTCTTAAATGACAAAGTTTTTCTCTTTTTTTTCTTCTTTTTTTAACACAAGGTCTTGGTCTCATTCTTGTGAACTATCTTGGTCATCAATAGATTTGTGTGAATTTTGTATCCTGTCCATGTTTATACACTGTCACCTGAGCATGTAGTGTACATCTGATGAACAGGATGTTCATGCCAGTGTGCAGTTGGTAAGGCATTAATAGAAAAATTATCCCTTAATGAGATAATGATGTGATACTGTTCATTAGGGTGCAATTTTTATCTTGGAAAGTGCTTTGGTTACATCTAAAGCAATAATATAAACAAAGCTTAAAAGAGGATACCTCTATTTCTTTAACCAAAGAAATCAGGCAAGATATAAGTGATAATGTATATGAAATGGAATGTATACTGTACATGCATGTCTAATTTTTGAATGTATGGACAGCTGCTCAACTCACTAGTCAATCATGTGTTCACCATGATATGGCTCATATGGCAATAAGCTATGATCATTCCATCTTCATTATATCAAGCCAGACACACCATGTGTCAATACGCGTTTGACTCTGTTTTCTGCCTTGGTCAGTCGACTGGGCGAATCTCTTATAGTCCGAACTTGAAAAGCCATCATCGTTATCCAATCAGATACTTGCCTGCTTGGATTGGCAAAGAATTTATGCACATAGTAGATTTCAAACGTGTCAGATGTACTGAAAGCTCTTAAACACATGGTGGGTGAACATTAGGAGTTGACAGAGCCATGAAGGTAGAATAGACCACGCTGTCTGGCTCATGTAATGTTTGGCTGTATCGTACATATAACATTAAAGTGTGTGTGGCCAAAGGAGGTTTAATTCAGAGTGAATAGGCAGAGCGCGTATGTCTGGCCGTCTCGCTCTGGGCTTACGTCTTCAGTCACAGGCTGACTTAATGCATGATCACGAGACTCCATCCTATTACATCTCTGTGACTGAAGGCTCCAAGAAGTATTTTGACATCACGCCGTAATATGACAGCAGGCCAGCATCTGTCTGTCGGTTTTATCCCCGTCCTTACAGGTGTGGAAAGTTCTTCTGTTTCTAGGATGTCGCCTGTGGACGCATGTTGGGCGCTTATGATTATGCCCAAACACAGGTGTCGCCAACCCAGCAGAGCCAGTTGTAGGAGTTTAATTGCTGTTATTGTTACGCAATTGGTTCTTGTGGACATTCATCACCTGTTGAGTCTGGTGGACCGGTTATTTCTGCCTGCTGGACCAAGGCAGAAAGCGTCGCTATAGGTGAAGTGTCTGACTTGATAAAATGAAGATGTAGTCACTCATTCATCATGTTTTATATAAAAACTGTTTTAAAGGAGACTGATTGAATTCCAATTTTTATTCTTGCAGTACGCAGAAATGCATCCTCCTTTCATATGCCTGTGTTGTATTTATATTTTCCTGTAAATTTCATGTTTTGTTGTTTTCTTTTAATTTTTGTCTCATTTCTACATGCATAATGGTATATAGGCCTACTTGTGTATTGGTTTTTCCTATATCAGGCAAAATCCTGTTCCTGATTGGACAGTAATGGTCACTTGGTAGATCTGTGTGTTTACGAGTTTATAGATCATTACAATGGAAAAATTCTTTCCTATTTTGTGTAAGAATTAACTAGAACAAAAGTAAATGAAATCGGTTAAAGGGAGAAGAAGTAACCAGAGTAACTATAAGGTCTACGACAACTGATTGGCTCCTAATGGCCTAACAAATGTAGTATCACTTTGACTAAATTACCCAATGAAAATAAAGATGAAAATACAGCACAGATATCTTCATATAATGTAGTTCCTATCAGGGTCCGCCGAACTCAGCCCAAGTAACTGTCCGATTACTCCCGTACAGGCACAGCGGTAGCGGCTGTGGCTACCCACAGTACATCATCCTACCGATAAACGTGAACAAGAATTCTCAAAACTGCACAGAGCTATTGCTAGATTATCAGCAGCTACTTACGTAATTCCATTTACAGTAAACAACTTTACCATTAGTCCCATTAAAATAATTTCACTCACTCTTATTCCGAAATACATGTATAGATACTAGTATGACCGAACGCAAACATGTGAATTTACTCCACAGCGAAATTACGTGACATTAAAAATGATCCCACTTTATAAAACAAACGTTACTAACCCAAAACTGACGGAGAAAATGTCAAGAAAATGTTTTGAATTACTTCTCACAAAATCACTCAAAAGGTTTGGTGGCACGCTGTGGATTGATACAAGATTATGCGAAAATTACGTAATGTCTTATGGAAGAGTAAACAAAATGGCTGCGATCTCCTAACGGGTCCCAATGAACTATAACCTCTGCTGCTGGAACTGTCTCTAGAGTAACCTCTGCCGTGATACGGTGCCCCGACTATGATGATGACTGTGTAACTGTATACAATCTTTACATGCATAACTCTGCAGAAGCTATATGCGTTGGATGACTCAGCAGTACAGAGAAGGCCATGACACAGCAGTTCCAAACTGTCAGGCAACTATTTCAGATTACATTTATTATAACATGGGCGTCTAAGAAAGTTTGCCACGAAGTTACTTAGACTAAAAGAACGATTGGGAAAATAGAAGAGCTGGAAGTTTTTTTAATTTAGGAGGAGAGGTTGTTTGTGCCCCCTAACATGGCAAGATAGGTGATTGGTAAATTAAAATCAACAATGTTGCTTGACATTTTTGACAAGTCACATGAAACAATTGAACTCTTTTTACCTTTTATGACAAAATATTTTGAACTCAAAACTCCCCTATTCAAAGCTCCTCAACGAGACAGGAAATCACTTCTTTCGTCTTTCAAGAAACAAATTTCAGCGTTATTTCAGGGTCTTCTCCAGGATAAATTCGTTATATGATTACTGAGTGAAAGGATACGAAACTATATGGGGTCTGTAAGTCTTATATTGGGCGTGGCATCAGTTCATATCCTTTCACTCAGTAGCCATTTAAGTAATATTATGATGTTGGAACGTAGGAAGTAAATTTGTCATATATGTACACAGACCTCACATATTTATGTATTGTTTTACTTGATCAGTATTTTTCACCTTACTCACAACAAAACTTAACAAAGCTGGGAGGAAACCCACGACCATCTGCAGATTGCTCAGCAAACAGCAACCTTCCCATGTATGACCAGAGGAAGCCAGCATGAACTGAGCTTGAACTCCCCATAGCCACATTGGTGAGAGGCTGCCGAGTCATTAACCCACATACAATGTTTGCTTATATTTGTATTTTACATGTATATATGCCTTTTATTTTATGCAAATGTAATTTCAGTACACATGTACCACAAAAATGTTTCAAATATGTTGACAGATCCGAGGAAAGACGTATCTCAACTGCAGTCAATTGCTGTAAATGCTCAGTCATAACTGTGAGGCACATATCTAGAGCTATTTTTGTTCCAGAGAACATTTGGGCCACAAAACTGTTGGGCACCCAGACTATTCGAGCTATTTTAAAACTAACAAGTAAATTGAACACAAAATATGATTGTATACCAATAAAAAATTATGCAACATATCACACAAATGTGTGTAATTCACACACTTGAAATCCCTCAGAAAACAACGTTGTGCGTTGCAGCTTATTAAATTTATTAATGCAGTCGTGCTGTATGTATGAAGTTTGGGATCAGAACGTGCAATTTTTTTCTAGATATGACCTTGACTGTGCAGTCTTGTTTCACAAAGAGCTGGACAAAATTTTAGACTTGCTGAAAATGCTTACATGTTGGAAAGATAACTGAGAAATTCAACTAATTTGGGGATGTTATCAACATGGAGGCATCACTGCCCTGTGATTCATAGAAAATGTCATTAAAAAAAAGAAATTGCAAAAAAAAAACAAACTTCTAAATGAAGCGTTTTCTCTGCAGAAATGAAATTGTGTATTGAGTAGAACATCCAGTCCAATATCCTATCAGTGATGCAGCAAGACAATAGTGATGCACTGGGACCAGCCTGCTACAAAGGAGCCCTGCTACGTTGGTCATTTGAGCCATATGGTGTTAAAAACCCTTCAAGCCGTTGTTCAAAAATGGGTGGCAAGTGCTTAGTGATTAAAATATGCAACGTTTCACACCATTTAAATTAAGCATCAACCGATCACATGTAAATAATGACCTTGGTCAAGAAGTGTTGACCCATTGATTTTAAATATGCTGAAATACTGAGTCACAGTGCATTGGTTACACAATTGTGTGAAAATAAATGAATTTTTACTGATTCAAAATTCAGTGTTTAATCTTGTTCATTGGCATCCATTCATTAATTGGCTAAGATGTGTCAATACTCTGTTCTGTTTTTAGAACAGATGTTAGTGCTGAAAGCCAAAAAAAAGTTTCTCTGTGTGCTTTTCTTTTTCCTTCAGTAATGGAAGTGGCTGTATGTGGGAAAGTATGCCATCAACCTGCAGATTGGCTTGAGTTTCTCTCTGACTCAGCCCAGTTTCCTTCCAGCATAATGCTAGCCACCATCATATAAGTGAAATATCATTGAGTACAGTGTAAAACATCCAAGAAATAAATAAGTAGCTCTATCTATGTCCTCTGCCTCAAGCAAGTGAAGTGGAATCTGAATGCCTAAAATTTTCTATGTTTGTACATTATTGTACACAATAAACATGTACTCTAATTAAGTAATATCCTGCCAATTATTCCTTAATTTGTCCTGTTGTCGCGTGGTCCTCTGTAGCCAGGGAAACACCAGGATCAGTGAGTCGTGCAGTGAAAACCGAATCAGTTTTTCCACCTTGATCAGAGGTTGGACCAAGATGAACAGAAATCTTTATCAAAATCAGAGGGCATTCAAAGCAGTTGCATGGAACCGGCGACACTGGAATTCAAACGTTTGAAATACACTGTAATTAAATATGGGGAAAATTCTGCCCAAATCTGGCTGCATGGTTTATCAACAAAACTACATACAAAGCAGACAACTGAAGCCATTTCAGAGAAACCAACCACCAATGATAGTCATGGAATTTTACTTACCATGACCTAGAGGGCTAATCAATAAAATGGATCAAGGTGTTCCACTGGAATCAGTGTGTAGGCCTATTTCATATAAAGATACAGCTTTTCTATCAAGTAATAATAGAAATAAAGCTTGCAACATAGTTTTTTCACCTCGTTCTTTTTCATTGTGACCCCAGTGACCTTGGTGGTGGTCGAGATTTGTGTACAAAATTTGCCAGTGGTGGCAGTGACGTAAAGCTAACAAAGAGCGGCGCATGTACTGTAAGGAGTACAGATGTACATGGCTTAATATTCAGGACAATGTTTCACTGGATGTAAAGTTTCACCATTTTTCACAACAAACAGTATAAACATCAAACCAAAAAGTATTTCACAATGATCAGATTACTTTATTAAATACATTTCTTTTGACTTGAATTGTTCATTACACCAACATAATAAAGGTACATGGAAACGAGTCGCAGGAGAGTTCTGAAATGACAAAGACAAGTATGTTCTTGCTATGAAGATTCATAGAACTTGGGCAACTGGTCTCCAGTTAGCGTCACTCGCTCCACCCCATCTTTGGTGATTGCAGCCAATCTGATGATGCCACCCGATGAACCATCACGATTAATTGCCAATGAAATAGCTGCAAATACAACGCAAGATCATGAGTGACTTATACAATATTTATACAACACATAACAATGCAGGCTGTTTGACAAAAACTGCCTTTAGAAAACACAGTTGTATTAAAGTGTAACATTGGAAATGTTGCAAACATCATCTAATTAATTTGAGAAAAGTCACAGCCTGTTTGAGAAGAGAGTCACTATATAACAACATCCTCTTAAAGTTGATCGGATGTACATGAACTTAGACAACACTAGTAGCATTTTCTGTAAGCTTAGGTCTATTAACTGTCATGCTACGTGTACCATGGACTGTTTGTATTAATAGCTCTGAAACGTAATTAAATATGTCATCAACTGTTTGCCTAAAAGCATTCTTGGTAAAAGCATGTCTTGTTGCTATGCTAGGGAAGGAATCCTTACAGTTGGTGATACACAATTTGGCATAACAGCGAAGTTTAAGCAGATGCCAAAGCACCAATACATACTAGACACACAAAACATGCAGGTTTTTCCCAGAACGCATTGGCATAAATAAGCAGTGACGTAATTATGGGTTAGAGTTATTCACTGGGCACAACATATGAATACGTCTTCTATTTCTCCTGGGTGGTGGACAGCTTTCATTACACTACATTGATAAAAGAAAGAAAAACTGGACAGGCTGTATACCACAACACTGCTGGAAAAATAGGCAATTTGGACAGCCTGTTTGGACAATACTGCTTAAAAGAAGACTATCTGTACAGCCTTTTTTCAATGTAATACTGGAAAAAGGGCTATTCAGGCGGTCAGCTTACACATATATGCTTCACAAACTTCTATCTGAACTGTCCATTTTTCCTGAAGTGATGGAAGGAACCCTACTATTCCACCTTTATATGTGGTAAATTATGCCCAAATTTCACCAAAAAGTATATTTAGAGGGAATAAATGTTCAAAAACTACATTATTTCTCTGACTTTCCTTCTTACGAATTCTCAAAATCAGGGGGTTAAATTTCAGGTCATTTTGAAATGCATTGAACAATAAGACAAGAAAAACACAGGTAAACGTCATACCATTAGCTGTGAACTTCAAACAGGTGTCTTTGTCCATTCCCTCTTTGAAGTTGGCGTCTACATAGCCATACAGGTAGGTGCTGCCTGAACCTCCAATGGCAAACGGCTGCCGCACAATCATTCCTCCAATAGGCACAGAGAATACCTGCCACACACAGAAACACAACTAGAGATATGCCATTATACTACTTGTAAAATATTTCACCAGAGCATACACTTACACTATGTTCAATCTCGATACTGTCTTTCTCCGGTGGTTAGTAATAATGAAGACATAAAGATAACAGTATTGTTTTCTTCCTTTCTTCCTTCACTCAGGGGATGGAAATTTGCTTTCTGATAAACTAAAACAATGGACATACATACATGTAACATCATCATGCCCAAAAGTGAAATATGCAAAATGAAAAATCAAAAAATCTACATGTATCCCACTATCCCACATCAAGGGGGAAGATTAACATACAGGCTTGTCTGACTGCACCTCCCTGGCTTTCTTATATATGTTGGAAATAAAACAGGATTCTATTTTCCAAAAAGGGGGCTTCTGATGTATGCAGAAGGTCGCTTTGTGTTATTCTGTCATCAAAACTTGTGACATCAAACAACTGCGCTGAAAAGCCACAGGAGCATGACGAGCTCACAGGGACCTGTTAACATCCCCGTACCTGTCCTCCTTCCTTTTTGTCCCAGCCACCCACAATGATACCGGCTGTCAGACTGTCCCTGTAGTTGTAACAGAGATCCTGGAATACATGAGCTGCTGTCTTCACCAGGGGTTCCTCACCCATCTCCATCCTGATACAACAACAACACATTGAATTTATATTTCACTTATACAATGGCAGGTTTAAGAATGGAGGAAACCAGGATGTTGACAAACTTTCCCATGAATGACATGCACCCCAATGTAGAACATTACTGTGGATAACACATGATTTTCGAACAAACATTATGACTTCAAACAGACACACAAGCATTGTTGACCTCACACTGTCACAAACGGTCTCACAAGCAGTGAGACCAGGGGATCCACAAACTCCCTGTCCACAAAACTGGTGTTGCTTTCATGATATGTTCTTCAGTATCCAATTGGTGTTTTGGAAACAAAATTCATAGACTTCATGTTAATGAGACAGAATAATGTTTTATGCCATCCTCAAGGTTATTCCACTTATACAACAGCTGCCATCTTTATGACGGGTGGAAACCGGGCAGAGCCCTTGGAAACCCAAAACAATCCGCAGGTTGATGTTGGGCCTTCACATGTACAACCGGATTTGAACTCACAGCAGTGCCCTGGTGAGAGGCTCCTGGGTCACTGTGTGTTGCTAGCACGCTAACCACTTCGGCCACAGAGGCCCTTGGATGAAATTCTGGAGCTGAATACCTCAAGGACATCAACCAAAGACAGGTGTGATGTACAGCCTTTTTAAGTCAAGATGGCTGCTATCCTATTGGTAAAATGTATAATTCAAAACAGAAAGTTTTCCTCTTAAAACACACTGTTTTGGAGCGAACTTTACAGCAACTACAGAACAATATTTACGTGTACCATATACTGCAACGTGTAAAGGTGACTTGCTCTTGCCACTATGTTGGACATGTAGGAAAAAAAGAATTTCATGGTCTTTCCTAGAGTGTGTCTTTCACTTTATCTTGCCTCAGACCAAATTTTCCACTTTTCATTGGACAGCAATGTGTAGACGTGTGTATCTCTATCCCCTGCAGCAGATGATATGTGTGTCTGATGACTCAACAGTAGTGAGAACGTAACCATTGCAATGTCATGCAACAATGACACCAACGACACAGCAAAAAGAAATGTTGACACAACAATGTCAACAATGTTAACAATGTTGGGATGTCATAATTCCCAGATCACTGCTGGGTACTTCAAAGCTCCTCCTTTCCACAGCAAATTTCTGTTGAAGCTACTTTTGTTTTTCAAGAAACAAATTTCAGTAGTTTGTTAGATCTTCCGCAGGGTAAACACCTCGCCCAATATGGGGCTTACAGACCCCATATAGCTTCGTATCCTATCAGTCAGTAACCATGTAACTAATAATTGACATGCGACAATGAAATTCCTTTGTTAGAGAATCACCATGGATGCAAAAGGGAACCACTGACACTGTGAAGGTACTTGAGCCTGTGATGTGACTTACTTGAGGAATCCCATGTGATAGCTGACAATATCTGCCACAGCCTGGGTGTCAGCCGCTGAGCCAGACCTACAGCAGTAGATATAGTCTGACACACGCGTCAACTTGTCTGTCACACGGTTAGCAATGTATGCACTGAAATAACAACAACAATGCTGCTTAATGTAACCTGTATTGAATGTTTTCCACTTTAACAAGGTAACAATTTTTTTGTTTATCCAGCTGGCAAATGCTTTATTTGTCTATCGTACATGCACCAATCCATTAGTAAACTTGAACAGACCCCATATATCTATCTCTTTTCCGAAGGATCTGATTTATGTGAAGTGAAGTGGTGCACATGATGCACTTGTACAATGTGAATAACTGTCCTGCCTAAATATCACTGTTCACAAACAGAGAAAATCCATATCAACTTTATATTACATGTACATTTAAATGAGGTGCTGAAATTTTACACTCACCCAGTTGTTGTCCTGGAGTCTGCACCAATAACAACGCCACCATCAAACTCTAATGCAGCAATTGTTGTCTGCAAAGACAAATCAGGAATGCAGGTAAGCTGTCATATGTTGCACACATCTAAAAGAGAGGAATGACTGAGACATGTTGTAATGTTCTTTGAACTTGTTCAAACTGAGGAATGCTAACAACCATAACTACTATTAGTTATTAACATTTTAACTAGGGTATATGACATGCTATAACTGCTGAAATGAGTACACCATGAGCCACAGGCAAATAATAAATAATACTTAACTATATCCCAGCTGCAGAACGTTTTGCTTTCTTGTCTTATTGTAACATTAAATGTGGTAATAAGTTTATTAGTTTACAGCTATGCAGTCTTTTCCAGGACCATTGTTTAGATGCAATCAGCAGCTCTAAGTTTGTTGGTCAAATTGGTAAAATTGACAAGGAGCCTCAGTGTAAAAGACATTTCCTTCCTTGGGGATATCACAGGTAGTCCAAATTTGCAATTGTTCCAAGTGTTCAAGGTAAGAGAGAGTTCTTTACTTTGGATAAGAGAGGGTCCTTTACTTTGGCAGAGGAATCTGATTTCACAGGATTTCCATTAGCTGAACTTTAGAGAAGAGGAACTGAAGTAGCTGTAACACAGTATTGTTGGGCTAAATGGCCACAGGTCCTAGCAAGGTGGCTATGTGAACAGCGAGACAGAGAAAGCTTTCTGCAGCCCTCAACTTCCTAACATCATTTGGAAGTCAAGAATCTTGTACACATTATTTGTAGCTGTTCCACTGTTAGACAAGTCATGGTGGCCTCGACTGACATATATTCCAGTTACCAATTTATACAGAACTTTTCTAAGTCAGGTTGATTTAACTTGCATATTTCTGTTCTCGAACCTATTTCTGGCAATTTCCATTCTGACTATCAGCCATAATTCTCAGAATATGCTTCATCATCACTGTTCATCATTTTCCTATACCTGCCTATGTAAACTTACACTTCAATGTCTTCTAGCCTTTGCCATGAGTAAGTGAAGTGTCTGGATGTGGGTAGTCTCAAATGGGGTGAATCATGGAAGTATTTAAGAGGCCTTCAACGAAGGCAACACTGATCATATGGTAAGGTAAGCATATGATCTGATCCTGTATTGTCAAGCAGGACCCATGAACAGAGGAGTATGCTCTGGGCGATCCTTAAGAAAATTTTTTGTTGGCCCAATCAGAAGAAATAATGATTTTCAAGAAGTTAACATGGAATAAAAAGAACTCCATATTAAATCAAAACCCCAATAAAAACTTTGAAGTAAGGCACTCACTGAAGGTATTTTAATGCTGGTCTGCTTCAACTTAATTTCAAAAATTGTTGATTGTGTCATAGATTTGGCATGACTTGTCATAGATCTTGACAACACAGAGAATCATGAAAGACTACAGTATGTGTACCTTGAAGCTTAGAAATCTGTGCCATAATTTGATCAGTCAGGCAAGCATGTTTCCCTAATCCAAATGTCAAAATAAAGTGAATGGCAAATGACAACACTGCTTTTCTATGAATGCTCCCTTACCACAGGAAAACAGTGAGTCCAGTGATATCGCATGCCAGAACACCCTACACAACAGCCTAGGAACCATTGCTATTCTAAAGATATGGAATGACACTGACATCACCTGTCATTCCACACGGCACAACACTCTATAGCAATTCCAGGGATATGAAATCAGAGGTCAAATTGGTGTCATTTATATCCCTAGATACAGAACTGCAGCTCTCTTTTCTAAATTTGATCTCCCCACAATATGGCTGAAATGCTGCTGAAGCGGCGTTAAGCCATAATCATTCATTCATTCTGTTCTAAAATGTGGTGATAGACAGAGTGTTATGATAACAGATGGAGAGCTACGGAGCGAAAGCTAACAAAATTTCTGCGGGCGATTTAGCTACTTAGGCGAAGATCCTTGTTTAAACATTATGGAAAGAAAGCAAGGGTCTAATGTTAAATAAAAATGACTATTTTCAATAAAGCTGTTTCCTAGAGTAGGGCTTCCAGTGACCTACAAATGTTTGTCTGAAATCCGATATCAGTTACAGGAGAGATATCTGGCATATGCAAATATCTTGTCGATGAGGTTGGCCTTTTGTACTTGCTTCCAACATCACAGTTTTTCACTCGATGACAGTATTATGGGAACATCACTTACCTCAGAAATGGTTGTTTTTAAATTTTTCTTTCCATGCAGAGCATTATTATGTGTTGTAGCAGTCATTTGAAGTTTGGATTATTTGATGTAAATGGCCGAAGATGGCCGATGTTGTTCCCGTTCGCGACCAGCTTTTCTCATTTGCAAGATTCTTCAGTAATGAATGTCAGTGAGTGAAAAATCCTGTGAATCTGCCAAAATTTCCATAATTGGGGATTTACACACATTTGCACATAGCGGAGACTAGCACAGATGAGCCTCACTTTGTCCACTTGTTCTACCAAAAATGGCTGCCTTCATGTGAACCGAGAAAGAGGAAATATGGTGATGCTTACCAAAAATTTATGGCACAAAAAAGCAGTTTTCCTAATCTACTCATTCAGCCTATGTTTCTTTAATTTGTACCATTTTTATTTCGGTGCCTGGTGGCCCTACCTATAATAGTGGAACATTCAATAATAGAGTGTTGTCATTCGCTGTCATTCGGAAAAAGAAGTCCCAGGTCCAGGTTTTGAGACACAAAAAGACCTAAGTCACAACACATTCTACAAATGGGCCAGAACAAGCCTTAAATGTCACTAGACAAGGCCCCGTGATAGCGACTGACAGAACTTATAGGACGTTTAGTATGTGTTGTTGTTGTTATGTTAAGAGAGGATGTCAGACAATCGTCGTCCTTAGATTTTCATTCGCGCGATTCTAAGTCCCTACTTTGCCATTAGTAAAGTAGTCGTTTCCTACTCACCCCTGTTTCATGTTCTGCCGTCAGCCAGTCTGGAGTCAAGTCATCGGGTCGGTGAAATGATTGGAAATTTCTGCTCGTCATGCCTGCTGCTGCCATGATCCTTTCAGTTGTGCTCTGTTGTTGATATTTTACCCCTGTGAACGAAGATATAGAGAAAGGTAGTCGATGCATTTGATGACGTCAATTAAGAGGGTCGCGAGAGACGGTCTCCTACAAATTTTTATTGTACATGTGAAAAACATAAGAATGTTATAAACACTATCGCATTGGCATTAATTTAATTAAATATATCCATATTATGTATTTAGTATACAGTGATGTAAATCAAACACATTTTCTTCAGCCATATTCAACAGATGCTTTGACAGCCTCTCGACCCTTTATGTGTACTTCCACAAAATATTTTATGGCTACGGTAAAATATTACGCAGGAATGTTTTGATGCTCTGTCATCGCGGTGGATTTAAAGCACGTGTGTCAAGTAGTGGGACTTGTCGGGTGTTGCAGAGGGAGAACTTCACAACCATTATGTTTAGAGCACGTAAACATAGCCCTAGAGAACTGGGGAAGTACATAAGTGTTTAAAATGGCGAACTGTCCCGATTCTATTTTTCGCTTTACTTAAAGTGAACTGAGTAATATACTTATGAAATAAAAAAATGATGCAAGTAAAAAAGTGCATCTGTTGAGTATTTTTACTTGTTGAAAATAAAAATATAGTTAACACAATATATTTGCAAATTTAGTTTCATGACCCCAGGTCCTTGTTTCACAGATTTCTTATTAGTTTTTAAAAAATTTAATCTGTTTTTCCTTTGATGCAAGGAAAGGCAAGTAGAACTGCTTTTGCCCTATACCTTCTTCCCATTGAAGCAGATTCCTCTAGCTCCACCACCACCTCCCCCCCCCTGCTCCCTCACTTACCCACCTGCCTCACCTAACACATACTCGCACAATATACTTTAAATGACCTAAAATTTCATCCATCATGTCGAGGGCCTCCCTGGCTCAGTTGGTTAGCACGGTAGCACAGCGTAATGACCCAGAAGCCTCCCACCAATGCGGTCACTGTGAGTCCAGCTCAAGCTGGCTTCCTCTCTGTCCGTAGGTGGGAAAGTCAGCGAGCAACCTGTAGATGGTCGTGAGTTTCCCTTGGTCTCTGCTGGCCTTGAATATGGCGTAAAACACAAATCAAATAAATAAATAAATAAACAACCATCATGTCCATGACTGAGTAGCTCATATTTCCTGATTTTGAGAGTCTAAGGTTTGTTTTAAGGTTTGGTTGTTAAATATAGTTAGGATTATATCCTACAGGAAAAGTGGAAGATCCACCTTCAAAATTACTATTTCATGACATAAATTTGCCCTTGTTTTTGACATAAATTTACAGTTTTTGTGACACAAATTTGGCCATCTGAAAATCATTTGAACTAAAGTCATGACTAACCATGAGGGAAAGCTAGATGCAAATGTGTGACTATAATCATGGTATTCTTATACCACTAGAACAGTTAACAGAGGCCAAACTGGGTCATACTGGGCTATACTGGGGTATTTCAGTTGGCCAGACTGAGGGTCCTTTGCAATGTTACATATCTCATTAAGCTAAAGCAACAAATCAGCCCTTGACAAATGAGCTGATGTAGTAGAAGCTGGCTGGCTTCATCTCTGAGATATCTTACTGTTAGTTACCTGATGCCTTCATCCAGGAATGCAGCTGCAGTTTAATAAGTGAAATATTCTTGACTGGTGTTTCACCCCGAATTCAGACTAATAAATGAAACTTTGTGTAAATGTAACTTCAACCTGTTCCAAGAGTTGACAGTGTACATATTGTTTTGTTCCTAATCTCAAAATATTCAGAAATATATCTCTTAGCTTTCGACTGGCCATAAACTTATATATCCTCCTGTATATATGAGAGTGCACAAAAAACATTTTCGGACAACAAGGATCAGAATTCTTATGAAATTGACTCCATATCAAACAATCATCTCTGCAAAACGTGGACAAATTGATGTGATCTGAAGCCAAGTCACATTTACAAAGCCAAGTCACACTTGCAAAGGCATGAAAGTGTCAGACTTCTTCCTTTGCCCACATGCAAGACAGTTATTTATGTTAGAAAACGAAGTCTATTTTTGTATATCTTTCATTTTGTGAAATTGGCAAGGTTTTTTGTTGTTCGCTTGTTCAGAGTCAATGAGTGTGTGTTGAGGCCTTAGAGAGAAGAACAATTCCGTTCTAGTTTACTTCGTGTACATTCAGTAGATATTAGTATTATGAATACATTATAATGATGAGACCCATTGTTAAGTCATGTTCAGTTGATTGTTTGTTGTTTGAAAACTGATTAACACACACCCTAAGTTATAGGTATGTTTTGTTTACTGCATAGATTTTTCATCAACAAAATTTTGGGAGAAAAGATGTTCACCCATTCTAAAATTTCCACAAATAGTCGAAATTGACACAAGCTCCAGAGCAGCTTGTAGCAGTCAGTGAATCACGAAAAGAGTATGTATTTGTCATGTATGAGCTGATTGCAGATGAACTCAGTTTGCAGGAATATAGACACAGGTCGGTTTCTGCCTGTACTGGAGATGAGAAACAAAAAAATCAACTAAATATTATATGAGAGATTAACTGATTCATAGTGCTGATATCATTAGGGACTGCCAGGTTTTTTCCACCTGAATAATAGTGCAATCTATGAACACTACAAAAATTATTCCCAGAATTCCAAAGCATGTGAACCATACATGTATGTGCGGTGACCTCTGTGAGTGTTTGAAGATGGAAGTGTAAGCTTGGTCAGAAAGAAATGTGTTTCTGTGTAGTGTAGGCTGTCCGTCAGTGAAAAATTTAAAAATTTGAAAAATTAAGTTCATTTCCTAAATATGACTGAATGGATCAGATAAGAATGGTCATTGCCCACAATGTGATTCATAAACAATCAGACAAAATGAAACATGTTTTAGCTCCACGTCAATATTATTGGTATATTTTTCTTGGGATAGGCAAACTCGATCAGAGGCCGATTCCACACAGGCTGTCATTACTGACGCAATTCACACAAACTTTAAAACCTCCTTTACACAAGGCTTAGTGTTTGCTAATGGAAGACGATAGTCTGACACGTTTATCAGTTTGTGTTAAGGTAACATTTTGAGGTGACCTATGCTTTAATTTCTCAGGCTTAGAATTGTAGTTCAAATTTTGATTTCATCAGTCAGAAATGGCTTGACGTAAATGGCAACAGACTCTCAAATCTTGTACAGTGTGATAATTTACTGCTAAGGTGTATGTGTTAATTTATTCATTTGATAACTTTGTTTTCAGAAATTAGGATGGATATCAACCGAGAAATCAAAAGGATCCAGAAGAGTTGGAAGAAATGGAGGAGGATTCGGGTTCTACTCTTTGACGCACATGTGACATGATTCGGGTAAGTCTGTTACTAAAAATTCAAGAGATAAAAACGTGTTTGAAAATGATATGTTTCAATCATTATAACTTTAAGCCGGCCATAAGTTCTGGGTTCCGGCCTAGCCTTGGACACGATATTTCTGGATTACCCTGCTCTCATGGTTTGTTCGGCTTAGGTGACAGTGGGCAAGTTCGACAGGGGTCATGGGATTATTTGTACAGTTTACAAATACAGGCGATTTTTACACCTAGTATCACCTGTCCGCTATCATATCATGTGTTCATCAAATGAGGAAACAGTGCCGACAAACTCTTTTTTCATTACTTTGTTATTGTTTTGTTACAAGTACTGGCTCTTATTAAGTAAATGTCATGGACTGTTTTTTTTCTGCCTAATTCTTTAACCTTTTCAACCACCTCTGCAGCCAATATTTTGAAACATTCTGACAGAACTATGGGCTGTAGAGAAATAATGTGCACAGTTTTATGAATCTCTCATTACATAAACAAATCATTTTTAGCATAATTTTCCTGATCATTGTAGTGATCAATGGGCAGGCTCATTGAAAAGGGTAAAAATCTTTTTGACAGGCGCATGGAACAGGGTGAAAGTCTTGTTGGGCAGGCTCATGGAATAGGGTTAAAGCCTTGTTGGGCAGGCTCACGGAACTGGGTGACAATCTTCCTGGGCAGGCTTACGGAACAGGGTGACAATCGTTTTGGGAAGGCTTCTGGAACAGGGCAAGTCTTGTTGGGCAGGTTTACTGAAGAGGATGAAACTCTTTTTGTGCAGGCCCATGGAAAAGTGGATGGAAAAAATTAAACTCAAAGTGTTGGGTTCATTTTCATTAAGCAATTTTGTAGGGTTATTTTGTGTATCTTTGTTGTTTTAATTTGAAAAATTGATATAGGGCTCTGTTAAGTCTGAGAAAAAAAAGAGATCAATTAAGGTTTACCAATAAGTTAATGGAAGTGGATCGTTCAATGAAGTGTAGACTATTTTCAAATGGTCATGAAAAATGATGATGAAAAATGTGGTCACAAATTATTGGAAACTTTTTGGGGAGTTGAACATTATATAGTGGTAAATTAAATTGGAAATGATTTCCGAACACTTTGAAGGTAAAATATTAAAAGGTGATGAAAATGTCTTGCTGAGCCAGAACGCGGTGAAAGTGCTATTATCAAGTTAGTTTCTTAGGGAGAGCTCAATTATTTTAATCCTTCTGGGAGTATTTATGGCCCCCAGAAGTAAATTCCTCTATGCCAGATGAAAGTTAATTCAAAACCTTTGACTGTAAATGTCATGCAGCAAACTTTCAAAAATGTTGTGCAACAAAAATATCATATAATACATTAAGCTTTCTTAAAAGTGTTGTTCAGTCATAACACGTACTGAAAAGAATTACGAGTAGTAGAAATTTGAATTTAGAATAGCGATTTCAGGTTAATAAAGACATTAAAAGTTGAAAAAATGCAGACTTGCACATTAAGCCATAATCATTTCATTCATTCATTTTTTTTTTCATTGTTACTGCTTCTATTGTTTTCAAGGTTTCATTGCTTGAGATTTGATAGGATTGGTGAAAATATGTGTATACCTGGGTGACATTATCAGGTGACTTTACATGAATTATTTTATTTACATTTATGTCCAGTTTTTTAGCTCTACTGGTGAAGGAGAGAAGATTCGCAAGTTGTCTAGCATCCATCTGTCTGTCTGTATGTCCAGCATCTGTTAACTTTTCCCTCAAAATACTACTCCTTCTACAGATTTGTCTGATTTGACCGAAACTTGGGTCAAATATAGACGCCCTCAAGACACATAATTCGTAGCATCGATTTTCCATTTCAACTATCGGTTGTCCTTCTGTGTGTCAGTTTATCCAGAATATGTTAACATTTTCAAACACTACTTCTCCTACAATTTATGTTTCAATGAAACATAGTTGATGATACATAATTCGTAGTATAGATTTTCCATTTTGGTGATCGTTTGTCTTTCTGTTTTTTCGTGTCAATGTTTCTTTATAAAATGCTACTGCTCTTACGGTTTTTGTACGATTTCAACAAAATTTAGTTAAAGTTTAGCCTACAGCAAGATACATAATTCATGATATCGATTTTCCATTTCAATCATTGGTCATCTATAATTGACCTTTCAAGTTAGGCAAAAATTACGTCTCGTCTAAGTAAAGCTTGAAATGATTGAAGCACACTTTCTGGTACTCTGTGATGTCAGAATTACAAATCTGCAAGAATTATTTTTGTGCATTGTATAGTTTTAAAGTTTTTACCAAGGAACCAACAAAAAATTGTCAAAATTCTCAAATTTAAATAATATAGGAGCTTTCTTCAACACTTCATCAAAGCCTTTACTATGGTTTGGCTGGCCAGACATTATTGGTGTTGATAGCAATAGATCAAAGGCACAGTCTCTACTTACATGTGGCCCAGTCTTGGTATGTGTTTATTTTCTTTTGACTGGCTTTCATCATATCCCCAGTTAACATTGTTAGCCTGCAGATACATGTAGGTGCTGTACCTTTTTCAAAATTCCCCTCTGGATGAAATGGTATGACCATGTTGTCCCATGTTATAAATACTGGACAAAGGTCTTTTGGGTCATACCACTTTCACCGAAGGGGTGTTTTCAATGCAGGCATGCATTGTACCTGCATGAAGCAGTCTTTATAGATTCAAATCCAGTTAAATCCTGCTAGTCTTTTCTCTCTTTTTTTTTCAAATACCATGAAATTCTTAGGTGCTGCAGACTAGTCCTAGCACTCTGAGGTTCAAATCCAGTCTATTTCTTATCATTTTTGCATGGAAACTTTTTCACCACAACATTTATTGTTCAATCTTACGTACTTTGGAAGCAATATTGCCATGGATAGAATGCGTCGACATGTTATTTTCTCAAGTACGGTGTATGCGATTGAAATTTATAATGCAGATAGTACACCTTGAGGAAATTACTGTACATAAATTGTTTTCATGTCTTGAAAACTGTAGAAATGCACTGATTACTGAAATTGTCATGTGAAAAAAAGTTTTTGAATTTAAATATTTTAACGATGCTCCGTGATGTATTTGAAATCCTGGTCACAAATCTGATCTTATTAAATTCTTGGGATGTATGCTTTTGAGGGAGATTACAATCAAAGTTAGAAAAAGTGCAGTTTTCCCCTTATTTGGAGGTGACATGACAGAAAACATTACAACTGTTATGCTTAAAATTTTCCAAATGCATAAAAACAGAAAGCCCTCATGCTTAGATGTCACTTATTTTCATATTTAAAGCTGAGAATCGGTAAGTGCATTTTATCATGAGAATGGAAATCATCCTTGCTTCACTTCATGTCGTCGTTATGGTCTATGAGCAAAAGATCAAAGCTGCATGCTTTCCACACTGGTTTTTAGTGGTAAGCCCATTGTATATGATACCTTGCAGTCACGGGTTCAAATCCAGTTCATTCTTTCTCAATCCTTTCGTTTTTTTTTCTCTTTTTTACCTCCATGAAGTTATCATGGGACTATACCAGATATGGTAAATAGGTAATAGCTTGGACCCTGGCAGTGTTGTTGGATAACAGCTTTAATTCTGTTATTGACTCCATGATAATTTTGTCCCGACCAGTAGAGCTGCATCTCTCGTCAGCATCTCTGGTTAATGTTTTAGTACTCAATAAATTTTGTAAGGAGAAATTGAATTGGCATGAAGCCAAAACTATTAAACCTTTACAAAAAGAATAAAATGCATTAACTTACATATGTATGTCTTTACATTAAGTATTAATTGCTAATTGGTACATTGAAACATAAATATAGCATGACAAGCAGAATTCAAATGTAATATCATTTGAATTTTTTTTTTTTTTAAATTTTTTATGTTTTTTAATTAATTGGAAAAGTTTTTCAAAACACTCAAGAATATTTGACTTATACAAGGACGGCTAGAATAATGGTGAGAGACCTTCCCACATACAAATTGTAATTGTACAATTAGCTCTGGGTCGGTATAGTGTAAGTAACCAAGTTATTCTGTATACTACGGTACAGCTTCCCAGCTTCAGAGAGTAGTTTGCCCCTAGTCCTGAACCCTCTGTTGTGGGCTGAGTATACAGTGACACTAACACATGTTGCATACAGCATACAGGAATCAACATGTCTGAGTTCAAACCTCCTGTTTACAACACAACCCACAGAACTGTTATTATTTTCTCCTCCTGATGGTTTATTTCTCTCCTGGCGGAAACCTGGACAGATTTTGCTCTGCAGAGAAACAAAAGGAGGGGGTAATGTGGTAAACAGTGAGGTCTGTGGGTGGGTGCAGTATATGGGAACTGGCAGAGCATGAGGCATATGTAGCTGGGCTAAAACTATGTACCAGTGCCTGAGACAGACAAGAGTTCAGTGTTATGGAGGGGTTGTAGCCCAAGAGGGGCAGACTGACTGAATCATTCAACCACAGCTGTGGTGCTGAGGACCAAGACTTAAGAAACTGGCACAGGGGAACAAGGTAAAATCTTCTGTAGTGAGTACTTCACATTTAAGGACCTATGTACACATGCTACCGTTTTATGTGTTGTGTTGTCCTTGGAAACCTGAGAACATACCCCTGTAGTTGTGTTGTAGTAGACCTTTATTGGTACTAGAGATGAGAATTTATTTATTTGATTGGTGGTCAATAGGGTGATCTGAACTCACACATTCTGAAATATACATGTACCACGTCAGTCAGGGTTTATATAATTATTAGGAAACATTAAATTGATTGAAAAAATAAATAGAGACGTGTACTTGTACCAACACAGTTTGTTAATTGTGTTAATCTGAACATATAAGGCATAAAAGTTTGTGTCCTGTAAAGCCTATGATCATTGACTGTAAAGACAGTCTCTGATCATAGTCTTAGCGAGCCATGGTGAAGACAGTCACTGATCATAGTCTTAGCGAGCCATGGTAAAGACAGTCTCTGATCAAAGTCTTAGCGGGCCTTGGTAATGACAGTCTCTGATCATAGTCTTAGTGAGCCATGGTAAAGACAGTCGCTGATTATAGTCTTAGTGAGCCATGGTAAAGACAGTCGCTGATTATAGTCGTAGCGAGCCATGGTAAAGACAGTTACTGGTCATAGTCTTAGTGAGCCGTGGTAAAGACAGTCACTGATCATACATGTAGTTTTAGCAAGCAATGGTGAAGACAGTCACTGATCATAGTCTTAGTAAGCCATAGTAAAGACAGTCACTGGTCATAGTCTTAGCGAGTCCAGGTAAAGACAGTTACTGATCATAGTTTTACCAAGCCATGGTAAAGTGACTGGTCATAGTCTTAGCAAGTCCTGGTAAAGACAGTCATTGATCATAGTCTTAGTGAACTATGGTAAAGACAGGCACTGGTCATAGTCTTAACAAGCCCTGGTAAAGACAATCACTGATTATAGCCTTACCGGGCCATGGTATAGACTGGCACTGGTCATAGTCTTGGCAAGTCCTGGTAAACACAGGCACAGATCATAGTCGTAGCGAGCTATGGTAAAGACAGGCACTGATCATAGTCTTAGCGAGCTATGGTAAAGACAGTCACTGGTCATAGTCGTAACAAGCTATGGTAAAGACAGTCACTGATCATAGTCTTAGCGAGCTATGGTAAAGACAGTCACTGGTCATAGTCGTAGCGAGCTATGGTAAAGACAGTCACTGGTCATAGTCTTAGTGAGCTATGGTAAAGACAGGCACTGATCATAGTCTTAGCGAGCTATGGTAAAGACAGAGGAAGGACCAGCTGTTCTGTGCCCTCAACCCCCACCGATCTTCTGGGGGTATTTAAATGTAGATTAACATAGCATGGACATCAATGGAGGAAATCTGTTGCTGGTATTTGTTACTTATATCAAGGTGGAATATCAACGCTGCCTTCGCTGATGAATGTCATGTTTCACACAGCTAGTTATCACATTTGTTAGTATATTTTGATATCCCGCTCTCATGTGTCATAAAAGGAGCATTTTGATTCTCCATTCTGTGCAAAACGGGCAACTTCAAATTATATGTATAGTTAACTGCTGCTTTATGACGTCAAGTCTAACAAGTTAACATGGTGTCATGTATCACTTCATGTCAGTAGAATACAATGAATATAGAGCGACACAGATATTGTTTTTTGTGATTTGTGTAAATGAATCATGTCTTGTGGATTATATCATTTCTACCTCTCTCAAGTGGCGTTAAGCCGTAATCTTGCATTCATTCTCTCACAGACAATATTTCTTGTTCTGAACCCTCTCTGTGTAGTATCGTCTGTGTAATTTATGGCTAGCTGTGTCAGTATGTTGGTTAAAGTTAACCTTCACAAGGAATGCTGCTAATATTGACTTGTGATTTGAAAAGAACATGAGAATTTCCTAGTGAGATGCTACATCTGAATGTACATAGTGTATAGAAATTGATCACGGATGGTCATGAGGTAAACAAGTATAGAGTAAATATAGAGTCATGACAGAGGTAAGGTTGATTAGAGTTCATGGGATCAGTTGTGTGGCCACAAGTTAAGTAGCACTGATCATTACCGAGTTACCCCAGCGTAAAGGTATTGACCACGGTCAGAGACCTCTGATCGGCTTTTACTTCATCAGCAGCAATTAAGTTACCACGGCAACCAAAATTCTGGGGATTTGTCCGCAGAATTCAGACGTCAAAGGGGGGAAAACGCTGCAGCTGTGTTTGGGGAGACAAGTCACATTGTTTGCTCTAAAATCTCTGTCACAGCGGGAGTAGAAATGTGCGAAGATGTATACAAAGGCTTAGACTCGAGAGCCCAAAGGTCATGGTGTGGTTAGACTGCAAGCAAACTAGTGCGCTTACTCCTGCCTGCCAAACACAGCTAATTATTGCAGACAGTTGTACGCTTAATGTTTGCTCTCTTCCAGAGACTTGTAGATGCATGTCTGGCGGTTGCTCACTATGAACATAGGCTATAGTGAGTATATATATGCATGTGTACCGCGTATACCTGAATGGTTCAAGAAAGTTTTATCTGCATTGTTATTTCTTGCCCTTTTGAAATGTGTGAAAAGGCTGAAACTTTGAAATGAATTCCATGAAATTTCACATTGCACACATGTAAATACATGTATATAACTTCAGATCTTGATCGTAACTCTACTTTTCACATCGATATCTGAGTGTTTTGTTTTAATTACGTTCGTTTATAGTTTTGTGTTGTCTGATTACTCAGGTAATGTGTTAATTGAGTCTTTATTTAATCCAAAATGGTGGCATATATTTACATGTATGTCATTTCCTGCAGATTCACAAGATTCACAAGACTATACAAAACCAGTGGTTCTTACAACTGCATATTACTGTCCGCCCAGTAATATAGACATGTGCATATTAACTTCAATGTAACTATATGTGCCCTGGCGCAGGGACTCCGTACACCATGCCTGTAGGTATATAAACACAGGTTTACACCCAACCGGTAAGATGACCTGTTGACTTCTGAAATGTCAGAGACCAAAGGTTAACTACCTCAACGAGTTTTCGAGAAAGTGATGAATGCCAGATGTGCCCTGTGCTGATCAAGGTTTGCTCTGTGTAAAAGCTGCCTTTGATAGATAGACATGTGCTTGAGTACATGTAACCTAAACTAAAGAAAGGTATGTGCAGCAAATGAAGTAGACTGAATTTCAGACTGTGTCTGTGTGCGTGCAAAATTACAGTTATTTGTACAAAAAAGCCTCTGAGAAGTTGAGATATGGAACAAGTTAGGTAGCTGTGCATATTATGACCACTGGGCCACTCTGTCTATCTTAAATATTGGGCCTCTGTGCCTATCTTGTATACTTGACCACTGTGCCTGTCTCAGATATTTGGCCTCTGTGCCTATCTTGTATACTTGACCACTGTGCCTATCTCAGATATTTGGCCTCTGTGCCTATCTTGCATACTTGACCACTGTGCCTATCTCAGATATTTGGCCTCTGTGCCTATCTTGTATACTTGACCACCGTGCCTATCTCAGATATTTGGCCTCTGTGCCTATCTTGTATACTTGACCACCGTGCCTATCTCAGATATTTGGCCTCTGTGCCTATCTTGCATACTTGACCACTGTGCCTATCTCAGATATTTGGCCTCTGTGCCTATCTTGTATACTTGACCACCGTGCCTATCTCAGATATTTGGCCTCTGTGCCTATATTGCATACTTGACCACTGTGCCTATCTCAGATATTTGGCCTCTGTGCCTATCTTAGATATTGGACCACTCTACACATCATGAACTTAAGAGATTTGTTTACGTGTTTTACTTTCTGTGGTGTAGTCATTTGAATTGAACATTATATTTATAAATGAAAGTTGTGTACATGTCTACATGTATCTTGAATTTGTTTAAATCTTAAGTATATTGAGCTGCGAGTGTTACCATAGAAACATTCAGTGGCTCTTTCCATCATGAACATCAGTAGTCTTCATCTGGAACACTGGCCAGGTGGAACTGTGGGAGCACTGGAAAGTTGATCATCATCAACATTGTGCTGGGCAGCTCTGTTCATATCCTAAAGATTGGGCAACAGAGTTATCTAACTTTATAGACAAGTATGAAATCTTTATCGTGGGCCAGCAGTTTATGGCCTGAACAAGAAGAAATTGTTCTTGAACATTCAGGGCAGCTGAGAATATCTAGAACATTGGGCAGCTGTGCATATATGAAACATTTAGTATCTACTTATATCTTGAACATTGGGCAGCTGTCCATATATGGCACGTTGGGCCGCCGTGCATATCTTGAACATTGGGCCGCTATGTATATCTTGAACATTGGGTATCTGTGCATATCTTGAACATTGGGCCGCCATGCATGTCTTGAACATTGGGCTGCTGTGCATGTCTTGAACATTGGGTAGCTATGGATATCTTGAACAATGGGTAGCTGTGGATATCTTGAACATTAGGTAGCTGTGCATACCTTGGACATTGGTAGCTGTGGATATCTTGAACATTGGGTAGCAGTGCATACCTTGAACATTGGGTAGCTGTGCATATCTTGAACATTGGGTAGCTGTGCATATATGAAACATTTAGTATTTACTTATATCTTGAACATTGGGCAGCTGTCCATATATGGCACGTTGGGCCGCCGTGCATATCTTGAACATTGGGCCGCTGTGTATATCTTGAACATTGGGTATCTGTGCATATCTTGAACATTGGGCCGCCATGCATGTCTTGAACATTGGGCTGCCGTGCATATCTTGAACATTGGGTAGCTATGGATATCTTGAACAATGGGTAGCTGTGGATATCTTGAACATTAGGTAGCTGTGCATACCTTGGACATTGGGTAGCTGTGGATATCTTGAACATTGGGTAGCAGTGCATACCTTGAACATTGGGTAGCTGTGCATATCTTGAACATTGGGTAGCTGTGCATATCTTGAATGTTGGGTAGCTGTGCTTATCTTGAACATTGGGCCGTCGTGCATATCTTGAACATTGGGTAGCTGTGGATATCTTGAACATTAGGTAGCTGTGCATATCTTGAACATTGGGCAGTTGTGTATATCTTGAACATTGGGTAGCTGTGCATGTCTTGAACATTGGGTCGCTGTGCATATATGGAACATTGGGTAGCTGTGCATATCTTGAACATTAGGTAGCTGTGGATATCTTGAACATTGGGCAGCTGTGTATATCTTGAACATTGGGTAGCTGTAGATATCTTGAACATTGGGTAGCTGTGCATATCTTGAACATTGGGTGCTTGATACCTTGGACACTGGGTAGTTGGTGATATTTTGGAAATTGAGCAGTTGTTGATATCTTGAACTTTGGACACTTGATCATACCGACAGCATTGGGTAGTTGATGATATCAGGCAGTTAATGGTATGTTGAACATCAGTCAGTTGACCATATGTTGAACATCAGTCAGTTGATATGTTGAACATTAATCAGTTGATGATATGTTGAACATAAGTCATTTGATGGTGTGTTGAACATAAGTCAGTTGATGATATGTTGAACATAAGTCAGTTGGTGATATGTTGAACATAAGTCAGTTGGTGATATGTTGAACATAAGTCAGTTGGTGATGTGTGGAACATAAGTCAGTTGGTGATATGTTGAACATAAGTCAGTTGGTGATATGTTGAACATAAGTCAGTTGGTGATATGTTGAACATAAGTCAGTTGGTGATGTGTGGAACATAATGTTGTTTGTCAGCCGTGGCTGTACAGCTGAAAGTGTATTGGGTGTGTGGAGAAAGACACACCAGATATGCTGGTTTCCTGATGACATTGGTCACATGGAAATAAAAAAATTCCTAAGTGGAGCATTAAGCTTACATCAGATGACTGTCACGAGGAAGTTGATGCGACAATTTGACCACTGGTCTTATCATTTCATCATTATGCTGAAAGTATCCTTTTTCCATTTATATATTTATTTATCCATTAGTTTGATGCTAAAGTCAGTTAGGAATATGAAAAGCCAGATGGGCCTTATTTACTTTGCCTTGGGCTAACCTGCTCAGAAATCCAATTATCATCCTTGCTTATCGTGAGTTCTTTTATTGATTGTGGTTTAACAACATCACCATACACTAGAATTTGTCACTTATGAGATAGGGATCAGTTTTATGGGGCAGATGAAATAGGAGTGGCCGGCCTTAACCACTGATCTTTGGTAAGTCGTGAAGCACAGCAATGCACCCCATACATGTGGACCTCAATGTTAGACTGAGCAGTCCAATAATTGCCGTCAACGGCTTAGTGTCACCTGGGATACTCGTATTCTATCCCACATGTCACCAATCTTCTGCCCACAAACAGTGAGCGTGAGGCAATTCTCAAATTCCATGTCCAAGGCGGGATTTGAACCTGTGTGTTAACCCTCCTCTAGGTTTTGATATGGAATAATATCACACGTATAAACCTGTAATAATACGTTTGTTCAAGTAAACAGGGCGTAGACATCTCTATTCATCAGCCGACTGCTCAACCCGGGACGTCGCAACTACGGGTTACGGCAGGTTCAACTGTATTTTAATGTGCGAGTTACATTACTCTTGTGTGCAACTAAACATCTAGAATTTCAACGAAACCATAGTTCAATGCATCTCGGCGTAATGGAGTTTGACAGAAACTAAAGATATTGCACTGCGTAGCTATGAAATTATATCCACACAGAAACCACATATCGTGCACTGCATGAACTCCAATGACCACGTGACAACTTACCCGGTCGTGGCTACTGTTACGGTAAATTCAAACAGCACCAAAATACTCTATTAATCCTCAGGTGATTGTTTACCAGCATTGAAAGTAACATTTCCTCTGCATATTTAACATGTCAAATCATAGTTAACATACCTGTAACGATAGGTTTATTCAAATAAACAGTGCGTAGACATGTCTATGCATCAGCTGTCTGCACAACTGCGGGTTACAACAAAACCTGCGGTGTCACCCGACTCATTGATAAACCACAAAACAAACACGGACAGCGAAACACTGGTGCTTGTATGTTAACTTCTACAATAAATACGCTCTTTATGCCAGGGGTCATGATTATAGGTCTGTATCACACTTATAATGTCCTTTATATGTGGGTCTGGCAGGAGTCATTATTATAGGTCTATGTCATACTAGGTCTGTGTCATACTAATAATGTCCTTTACATGTGGGTCTGGCAGGGGTCATTATTATAGGTCTATGTCATACTAGGTCTGTGTCATACTAATAATGTCCTTTACATGTGGGTCTGGCAGGGGTCATTATTATAGGTCTATGTCATACTAGGTCTGTGTCATACTAATAATGTCCTTTACATGTGGGTCTGGCAGGGGTCATCATTATAGGTCTATGTCATACTAGGTCTGTGTCATACTAATAATGTCCTTTACATGTGGGTCTGGCAGGGGTCATTATTATAGGTCTATGTCATACTAGGTCTGTGTCATACTAATAATGTCCTTTACATGTGGGTCTGGCAGGGGTCATTATTATAGGTCTATGTCATACTAGGTCTGTGTCATACTAATAATGTCCTTTACATGTGGGTCTGGCAGGGGTCATTATTATAGGTCTATGTCATACTAGGTCTATGTCATACTAATAATGTCCTTTACATGTGCGTCCTGTGTCCTGTTCTTTCCTATAATTATAAAGAGTGTTACTATTAAAGTAACATGAAGTTGTATTTGTGGTGAATCTTAGTGCACAAATCCCCATAGAAGTTTGAAATTAGTGAAACTAATAAAGGATGATAATTGCATTAACTGAGTTTAAATTGCACTTCTTGCAAAATTGTATTAATAATTTATTTGATTGGTGTGTTACGCCGTGCTCAAGAATATTTCACCTTCACGATGGCAGCCAGCATTATGGAGGGAGGAAACTGAGCAAAGCCCTAGGAAAAGCAATGATCGTTCGCAGGTTGCTGCTGACCTTTTCCCCTCTGACTGGAGAGGAAGCTCGGTTCACCTGGGCTTGACCTCACGGTGACCGCATTGGTCAGTGATAGGTACTAGTGCACAAACCCCTTCAGCCATGCAGACCTAGTTAGCTCACGCAAAATTGTTGATAACCACTTGAACATGTACAGTACAGCCCAGAAATAACTTGACATTAGACTTGACGCAGGCATGATAAAATCAAGACTGAAACTTGTTGTGTGAAAAAACATTGTGATCCCGGCAGGACCAAGGCTGTAACTGCCAACAACGCATATGTGGCACAGGAACATACGTGCATGTTGTCTTTCAAATCATAAGCACACCACAATCCCATCCTTGTGATTAAACCCATTTGGCGTAAACGAGATTTCAAGTCACATTGATGAAAAAGAAAAACACATTTCCAGATTTGACTGATACATATTCAGTTTTTCTAGGTTCGTCAATGTTTTGCTTTTGATGCATCGAAAACACGTTTTCGGAATATATTTACATTTTTTTGTCACTTTTTTTAAAATGTGGCATTTGTGTCCCAGAATTTATTTTTCTGGGCTGTACTGTGGATGGGAGTGGGTTCTGTAACTATTCAGGTTACTGCCTGTCATTACATAGGGTTGAAAACAAACCAGCTCTTTAAGGGGACAGGTTGGGGGGCAGAAAGAGTTAGGCATTTGGACATGAACTTCAGTGGAGAAACACTGATGCTAAATTGTCCAAGTATTCAGATTGACACAAATCATATAAAGGGTTCATAGGATGTTTTCAATTTTGGAGTCAAGTTCAATTTGGAATGTTCCATTTTGATTATGGAGGAATGTGAATAAAATGGATACAATCAAATATTTTGTATATCGCAAGAGTTTATATGAGATGTTCATCTGAAGATTGCAAGGCCAGGGGTTCAGGGATGCTGAGCGAGGAAACAAGTATGGATTACACTGCCCAATTTGATTTGCGCTGAAAGAAAAAAAAAAAATCTCAGGCAAAAGCTCTCTCGGGGCAATGGGAGTATTGCACAGTTTTGAGCCGTTGGTCATTCTCTTGAACTGGTATTAAGTCTGTCTGGACAAATAATGATATTCGTGGCCTGAAGACCAATCAATATTACCGCTTGTACGCTGCAGGCATCGCATAGATGTATCGAGCCTCTGTCCTCATTGTACCTGAAAGAGCTCTTGCCATATTTTCCTTCGGGTTTTTCCGATCGTCCTTAATAAAGAATCTGATTTCTTTAATTACTGTCGAACAAGGAGGTGTTTATGGCTGATAATGGAACATATACCCAGGGGACACTCAGTGGTTCAGAAAAATTAGATTTGACGTCTGAGCTTATGTTTGCCATTGCCAAAGGGGGAAAAGTGTGGATATCTAGCTGAACACTGACAGTACCTGACTCAAATATGTACATGGTGGAGCATGCCGAAAGAGAAATTGACTTTTGTTGTACAAGATGTCATGGAATGATCACATACTATCACATTATGGGGAAAAAAAACCCATGCAAAATATACAAGAAATGTAATTGTTTGCATTCTGGAGTCAGTTGTTTGGTGTAATTTTTTAAAACTTTTTAAAAATGGCTTTTTCCCCCACTATTTACATTGACCTGGTTTGTCCATCTTTTTGTCCATACGTTTTGAACTCTTGCAACCAGGTTTACTTAAATTTTTATCACACATCAGGCATTGGGATAAATCCTGTTCATTTCTTGTAACCATTATATTTTCATAGCTCTTGATTTAATTATATGCTTGGTTGGTTTTTTTATGCCGTACTCAAGAATGTTTCAATTAAACAACAGAAGCCAGCATTATTGTAGGAGGGAGTCAGGCAGAGTCAAGAGGGAAACCTCTGACTGTCCGCTCTGAGCAATCTCTGTTCAAGTTTTCAAACAGTCTTTTCCGAACTTGTACCACTTGTGCAACTAATTCATGCAGAGGAGCTTTATCATTTTTCATTGACCCGGACCTCTTTTTCAAAGTCATTTGGAGCTGAACTTCGAATACATATAGCTGTGCTGGTGGACAAGAAATGTTCATCGCATTACAAGATGTTTTGCCCCAAATCAGTAACAAATACCTGTGCTTTAGTTGCATTGTCAAATGTTTGTTGTGCACGGTGTAAAGCTGTGTTTCTTGAGTATGGGTGTCCGATAGACTTATTACCATAGATTTGTAACATGGTTCTGTTATATAGTCATCTGATATGATTATTTGATGTTGTTCTCTACAGACTGCCTTAGTGGCCTGGTGGTTAGAGCATCTGCATCAGGGTTGAAAGATCCAGGATCAATCCCAGGTAGGGTCATACCAAAGGCTTTAAAAATGGTACTTTTTGCTGCCTCGCAAAAGGAAAGAGGACTGGTTGACCCAGTGTCAGTATAATGTGACTGGGTGGGGTGTCTGGTGTCTGGTGTCTTCGGCATGAGCCTCTAGTTGCTGCAGCACTTTGGTGGCACAGACTCGTCCTGCCACAAGCATGACAAGGAGACACCGCATACATATATATATATATATATATATATATATGTATGCGGTGTCTCCATTCTCCATATACATTCTAATGACTCCTTGTCAGCATGTGGCTGAAAAATCGTTGAGTACATACATACATACTCTAGCATACATGTAGCTCTCTGACATGTTTGATATGGTTCTCTGATGTAGTTCTCTGGAGCATTTCTCTGGCATAATTCTCTGATGTAGTTCTCTTGTGCATTTTTTGCCATATTTCTCTGATGTAGTTTTCTGGTGCATTTCTCTGGCATAATTCTCGGATGTAGTTCTCTTGTGCATTTTTTGCCATATTTCTCTGATGTAGTTTTCTGGTGCATTTCTCTGGCATAATTTTCTGATGTAGTTCTCTTGTGCATTTTTTGCCATATTTCTCTGATGTAGTTCTCTGGAGCATTTCTCTGGCATAATTCTCTGATGTAGTTCTCTTGTGCATTTTTTGCCATATTTCTCTGATGTAGTTTTCTGGTGCATTTCTCTGGCATAATTCTCTGATGTAGTTCCCAGGCCAGCCGGCATAGTTCCCTCATGTAGTTCTGGAGCATCAGTTTTGTTGTCACCTTACATCTAAGAATGAATTTCACTGACCAATGCTTTAGCAAAGTCTGTGAGTCAAATGTTGTTTTGCAGCACACCAACATAGCTTGTGGCTACATGTTACTCAGAACACCTTGTCCGTGAGTTACTTACAGGTTTTGTGCATATTCACATTTATTATGGAAAAGGGAAATGTTATAAATTAAGAAGTTCATATATAGAATTAAGTAGGCAAGGATCTGGAAGGGAACCTGACCTTCTGGCACAGGAAGTTCTGTTCACCTGACAACCATGTGGCTTCTCTCATCATAGAATGTGTTTTTTGTTTTAATAGATAGCTTAGGCCTTCATATCGTTAGTCATCTTTCTCTCTTTCTTTTCCCTTCCTTCCTTCCATTCTTTTTTTTTTTTTCTTCCTTCCTTTCTTTTTCTTCTATTTTTTTTCTTCACCCAAAGGCATGAGTCGTTCACTCCCTTGTTTTATTTGAAATGGGTTCAAGATTGTGTGTCCCTTCTGATCATTCCCAGTGATCATTTATGTATTTTGGGTTGTATTTAGTGGGGAAGAGAGAATAACTCCTCCGAAAGCAGAATGGGATAATTGTCAGCTTGTTTCTTTTTGTTATCAGACAACGAACGGTTAATAACTACACATCAATGTTTGCTATCTCTTTTGAGTGAAAAATGTTAATTCTGATACGTAGAAAGAGATATTATCACTGTGAAATAACCAACAGATTGCACGTCATTCAGGGTATCCAGTACGGCCTCACTTGTCATAGTTTCAAGTGACAAAAACTTATCTTGCATTAATTTAACATCTTCAAGTTGGCCGTCAACTGACAGGGGAGTTAACTCAGTAGCAGCTTACTGTAAATAATATTACATGTGCCAGTGGTGAATGATCATTCACTCACATACATATGATCAACGCCGCGCGCTTTTTGGGCTGTCGTTGGTGCACCTACACCGGCAGAGTGATCTGCATTTCCTTAGCTATCACACTGTATTTCATAGTGTTTTCCATGAATTTTGAGAACCTCTCTGGACCATGAGCTCATTCTGTCTAGACTGGGCTTGTGTGGATTTCAGCTAAGCTATGCAATTACACACAGCATGTGGCTGGAGTGAGTTATCTATTGATCTGCGAAGTTGTATGTCTTGAATAGGAACTCAAGTTTCTGTTAACATAAATTTTTGAATGTAGTCATTGTCACATCATCCCATAAATGTTCATATAATACATATATAAACTGAACTGTTATCTGTCATTGAAGAACTGAAATGGTATGGTGTCCATGTAGAATTGTATTAACTTGTGACAAATTTTGTAATGTCTACTCTACCTATGGACATGAAATGTGCTAAGTTTATATTACCCATAAGCAATTTTCTGAAAAACTGTAAGCAGCTGTTGTCTCTTTTCTCCCATGTGCAATGTTTTTTACAAAGAATAACTATAATGGTTTTGTAGACACAAATATATACCTCTTCTCCACACCAGAGTAAATGACTTCTATAACTCTCTATATACACATGTATCTTTAAAAGCTGAGCAGGCTATGAGAAAGTATTAGGCTTTCAAATACTTGTTTACTTCTTGGACAAGGCTAGAAGCTTGCCTAAATATTATACCATTTTAGGCTTGAATTGGATAATTGTTTGAGTTCAGTGGAGAACATTTCTGTATGCTTCTGGTGAATTAAGTGATGGGGTTTCTGTATGCTTCTGGTGAAATAAGTGATGGGGTTTCTGTATGCATCTGGTGAAATAAGTTATGGGGTTTCTGTATGCTTCTGGTGAATTAAGTGATGGGGTTTCTGTATGCTTCTGGTGAAATAAGTGATGGGGTTTCTGTATGCTTCTGGTGAAACAAGGTATGGGGTTTCTGTATGCTTCTGGTGAAATAAGTGATGGGGTTTCTGTATGCTTCTGGTGAATTAAGTTATGGGATTTCTGAATGCTTCTGGTGAAATAAGTTATGGGGTTTCTGTATGCTTCTGGTGAATTAAGTGATGGGGTTTCTGTATGCTTCTGGTGAATTAAGTGATGGGATTTCTGTATGCTTCTGGTGGATTAAGTGATGAGGTTTCTGTATGCTTCTGGTGAATTAAGTGATGGGGTTTCTGTATGCTTCTGGTGAATTAAGTTATGGGGTTTCTGTATGCTTCTGGTGAAATAAGTTATGGGGTTTCTGTATGCTTCTGGTGAATTAAGTTATGGGGTTTCTGTATGCTTCTGGTGAAATAAGTGATGGGGTTTCTGTATGCTTCTGGTGAATTAAGTGATGGGGTTTCTGTATGCTTCTGGTGAAATAAGTTATGGGGTTTCTGTATGCTTCTGGTGAAATAAGTTATGGCTTTATTGTGGACCATGTGAAGTAGTTAAATCCACAGGACATGAAATAAATATATAAAAAAATGAATAGTGCTCTAAATGTTTAAGGGTATATTAATTTTTGTTTTAATTACTGTATTTATTTTAGCAGAAAAAAATTCATCTCCAGTTACTTAAAAATGTTAATATCTTAGTACTACAATGCTATGTGGTGCTAATTTAAAAGGATACAGAGAGGCTGGAATTTGATTATTTAATAGTTGAAAATGTATGGGTTAAGTCTGGAGAGAGATAATAGTTTTTGGATGGCCGCAGTTTATGTGGTGGCATTTGTCTCTGGCTGATCATACATGTGTATATACACAATTCCTGCAAGTAATATTCATCTCTGACAATAACTTGCTCAGTTTTCCCAATTCTGAGAGTTTTATTGATCTTAGAAAGGTGTTTTGAGTTTTAGCTAGGTGTTTTGGATGGTAGGATGTGATATCCAACTAGGAAAAGGTAAGTTTGCATTCCAAACGACAGTGTGCTAGGAGATTTTATATTTGCCTCACAAAGTATATTTTGGGGCAAAATTTTTTGGTGATTTACAGCATGGATATATAGGAGAACATATGAAAAAGGGGAAATCCTGTCCTTGTGCCCTGTCATTTGTGCCAGAAAACAACCTGTGTATATGTTCTTCTGAAGCCGTGTTTTTGTGATGGCCCTGGAAAGGATATATAGTAGGTACTATTAATGCAGTTGGGGCTGTTGACTGGCATTGCTACACCTAATGTTTGGATGCCATTTTCTCTTGCTTTCCCAGGAAGAGAATGGATTTTTCTATGGAAATTGACAGGTGATGTGTTAAAAGTGGCGTAGCTTCTCCGTCATGCCTTTCCATTAGTAATGTCTGATTACACCAGACATCACTGACCACTTAAACTGTAGCAGATGAGGTTTTTGTTCGCGCAGATGTAGTTTCGATTACTGCCACCCAACTTCCATAAGGTGGAAGAACAATGTAAATTCTTTCAGAAAAGTTTGGTTTGGATTGATTGACAGAGCATCAAATGAATGACTGATCAAGTCTTACAGTACAGTCAGGGTAAAAACACTTTTTCAATGTAAAAGATCCAGCTGGATTGAAATAAGATAAACAGAACCTGGAAATGATCGCTTCCATGATATAAATGTCCCAGAACTAAAACCTACCAATAAGTCCTAGGCTGTGTGTATGGCACATCATCTTGAGAAATCCTGTCTGTTCACCAAAAAGAGCTCTACTCTGATGTTTTTATTAATCAAAAAATAATTTATATCCTTTTCATAACAAAGCTAAGTGTATGTTCATTGACTATTACACAACCATTCCACAACCTAAGATTCCCCACCAATTGGTCTGGACTCAAGCAGGCATTTATCAGTGACTCAGTCATTCAACCACAGATACTATACTGTCTGGCCACAACCTAATATTCACCAGTAATTTTTCTGGACTCAAGCAGGCATTTATCAGTGACTTAGTCATTCCACCACAGATACTATACTGTCTGGCCACAACGTAAGATTCACCACCAATTGGTCTGGACTCAAGCAGGCATTTATCAGTGACTCAGTCATTCAACCACAGATACTATACTGTCTGGCCACAACCTAATATTCACCAGTAATTTTTCTGGACTCAAGCAGGCATTTATCAGTGACTCAGTCATTCCACCACAGATACTATACTGTCTGGCCACAACGTAAGATTCACCACCAATTGGTCTGGACTCAAGCAGGCATTTATCAGTGACTCAGTCATTCCACCACAGATACTATACTCTCCGCCTGCTTAAGGTTGTCAGTGTGGTGCGGTGTGGTGTGGTGTGACATTTACTGTATGTGTTCTGTCTCCACCATGAATAGAGTGTAATAAATATTAATACATTTATTTCTGGTTTTCATATAAATTTTAAGTCATTTACCTTTCAATTATCCCTTCTAAACAAAGTTTATGGTACCTTAAAATCAAAACAGTTTGTCAACCTGTACATTATTGTATTCATTCTATTACTAGTAATTAATTGATCTGTACCATAGCATTTCCCTCTTCTGAAATACTCCATGTATATCCTCAAGTGCTTATGTCGAGAATATTTCTGAAAACATTTTTCGTTCTACTTCACTAAATGTACTTGTCTTGTTATAGATAACACACTTTTTAGTAATTAGGAATGGCTGTCATATATTATGCCGGTACATGTACATTGAAAACCAGATCAGATGTAACTGAATTTAATTTGATCTGCTTAACTTATATTTGACCTAATTAAATTTGTCAGGGCGGAATTCATGTTTGGCTGCTCGACTTCCGTCAACAGTATATCTACATACACAGGCCCAGTATTATACTGACCGAGCCAAATTCCATGAACTTAATATATAGACTCTTTTCTTGAGTATGGCATAAAACATCAATGAAATAAATAAATAAATAAACTCACAGACCAGTGTATCCTCTGAGGTGATTGATTGTGGTCTGCCCAATTGGCCTTTGATCTGGTGTCTCAGCTCAGAGAATATTAAAGTATTTGGCTCATTAACTGTCAGCTCTTATGAATAAATTATGCTGCAAGCCAACTGAGGTGTAACCTGAAATATATATATTTTATACATCAGCATTTGGTGATATATTGGAGCTGCTTTTATGGCAGAACTCCAGATCTGAAAGGGTTTTGACTTGATGTGAAGCATGGAATCCAGTTTTCATGTCCATTTCTGAATGATCAGTGATCTGTGAAAACTCGCTTGTATGTGTAGTGGTGTTGTAAAATGTTCATTTTTCTCCCTGCATGGTACATATATATAATTGTGTTGGTGTATATGAATTCCTAGGTGCCATTTAATTGTGCAGTTGCATCAATATGTAGAACACTGCACGTACCAGAAAAGCAGATATATTGATTGAAGCATTAATGATTCTTCCTGTAACATAATGACATCAATATACCATACATGGTGCATGGATCTCTCTGCTTGGTGTCTCCGTGATAATGTAACCAGCCGTATTTATGTTCACCCAGGGCCCACATCTGCTCAAACATACCACAAGTACATATACCTGATCACTGCTTTCTGTCAGTCCCTGCATGACCAGTGAGATCCCAAGTTCAAATCCAGCTCTTGCTGGTTTGCCAGCAGCTTTACTGGAGGATTTTTTTTTGTCACATACCAGCCTGGAAATGGGCTTAAGGCTTCTTCCGTGTATTTAACCTGTTGTAGAAGTGAAGTTGTATTTGCTGTTGTAGAGGTGAAAAATACAAATCTTAGATTATAGATGTAAACACTATACAACCAAATCCATGATAAAGTAAATGATTTATGTTGAGCGTCTTTGCTTCCACTCTGGGAAACATTTGAGACCATAAAACTTGATTTCAGTACATTAGTGGACTATTGTTTAATTTTTGCCCCTGAGCCTCTTTGTTAATTAGTGCTATACTCAGAGAGATTTAATTGCTATAAGACAATGGTCAGATAAAATCATATACATGGGTTTTGCTGTTTTGTAGCCTGTAGTCCGACACACTTGACTGCTTGGTTAGTAGAGTATATATGCATTACTCAATTTACGGGTTAATATTTCTTATTGGATGCATGTACATATCAGTAAAAAGAATGGGTGAAAAAGACATATACACTCAGAAATCTCCCTGTTGGCTTAATTTCTCAGTACATACACAATTGTAAGATAAATTTGGCAGTGATGACTTTTAAAATAAAACCATAATTTTGGAATAACTTTTGTATGGCACAGGAATGAATATACATGATATTTGTGAACGTATGTTCACTTTAGAGTTATAGGAAGTGGCCACTCTGAAGGTTCAGTACATTTCATATAGATTTCGTGTCACAGTTCTTATTCATGTCATCTCGGATACCACAAAAGACTTGTCATTATTATGCTGTACGTCCATGCATCCTGTAGTGATCGAGACTTAATGTACTTGTACTATAGATGTGTGTGTGTGTATATATATATATATAGATGTATATATATACTTTCATCTATTGTACACTAAGATCAGGGTTAATTAAATTTCCTCACGTGAAAATTAATTATACATCAGATCATTGGAATATCTCTTTTCATAACTTTCAATATCGTAATAACCTAATCATTATATAGCCATACATCAACTGAGTGAATGTGCCATTGTCATCTATTGTCTGTTTGTCAGCTATAGGTTTTGCTGGGGTATTTGCCGCTGTAGAAACGAGATCAGTTGAGCTGCGGAGTGTAGCGCGGCACTGATCCTCAAGCTGGAAGCAGTCCTTCACAACAGACGGACGATCCGCGGCGTGGATGCAACTTCCCGCTGACATCCACGCAGAAATTGATTCCTAACTGATTCTGCCACTTTAAGAGGCACTCGATCCAAGTGGTATCGCTGCAGTGAAAGCCTCCTTTAAGACGCAGTGTTCCAGCTGACCCGTGTATGTGTGTCTTTGACAGCCAACCGTCTTTGTTAGGCCACTGACAGTAGCTGCTAAACGTGTGGTAAGTCCAAAGTTTTTCTTTCTCCTTTTGTGATGACTCAGCTGTGATGAATTTCCAAGCAGGCAATAAGACTGATAAATGCTGTTATGTCAGGGTTGTTGTCAACAGGCTCTGACATTGCTGTCTTCTTTTTTTATTGTCTTTTTTTTTTCAGTCTTTTTAACATGATTTCCCTGTTTGTATAAAAGATCCAAGGAATGGTGTCACAGGCTCCTGGGCTGAATGTGAGTTTTATCCCCAGGTGTGAACTGTGTATGTGGAATGACAATTGAATATATAAAATGCTTCTCAGAAAATGCAGGTGTAATCAAGAAATAGTTAAGTGTGTCTAACATGGCTAAGCAATAGGTAGAGATGTATAAGATCTAATTATCATTAGGTACCGACACTTCAAAGATTATAGGACATTCAGTAAAGTCTTTCAGTTTAGGTGAAATTCACTGGTGTACAAAAATCTTGAAAAAGGTCACATTTTCTCAATTATGTCGTTTGGTTTCTAACCATTTGGTGTGTTTTTTGGTGGGGGCAGGGATGGGGGACTAATTATATAATGGATGATTGAGAACCGAAAATGTTATCATTCACATTATAAAACTATGACCATTTGCTGGAAACACCCAGGTTATAGCTGCTGTGTTGTGATTAGATGCTTTTTTTATACTCCCGTCGCCATTACGCGATGCTGTCCATCCGGCTGTCCACATTCGCGTCTGGGTTATATCTCAAATGGCGTTCCACATGCAGTTTTGATTTTTGGTGTATACATAGATTTCATGATGTGTCAAGACTCAAATTTGTTCATTTCCAAGGTTGCTTTGGTAACCAGATCACCATTTCTGCTATATATACTATATAAATACATATACTTCGTGATCGGGCTTCAGCTCAATTTTAATTCTTTGTGGATACTAAAATGTGGAGGTGGTGAGGTGTCGCGACTCACATTTGTCCATTTTTGCTGTTGCTGTGGTACCTATGTTGCCATGATCGCTGTGTATACTATATTAATAGAAATGATTTTGTGTGTGGTCTACAGCTGTAATTGTTTTCCATTAGCAGTTTTAATTTTTGGTGGATACATAGATGCACAGATGATGAGGTTTCGCAACTCACATTTGTCCGTTTCAGTGATTGCTGTGTTAACCTGAATGTTATTTTCCTGATGTCTGCTATGTAGTTAAAGGTACAGTATGTTTTTCGTGTTTGGGCCAAAACTGCAATTGTTTTCCATATTCAGTTTTAAATCTTGGTGGACACTTAGATACAGATGTGACGACGTGTCATAACTCACATTTGTCAATTTTCACCATTGTCATGGTAACAAGATTACCCTTATCCATACATATACTATATAAATAGATATGGTTTCGTGCCTGGGCTATGGTTCTAATTGTTTTCCTTGTGGAGTTTTAATTATCTGTGGATGAACAGATACAGATGTGGCAATGTGTTGCCCTTGGTAAGTGGATCACCATTTTCCATATATATATATATATAGATACTGCATTTAGTGATCACCATTTCCTTGACATCTTCTTTATGGTTGTGTAAAGATATGAACTTGGTGTCCTGGCTACAACTTCAGTTGTCTTCCATATCCTGTTTTAATTCTTGATGGATGCCTAAATACAGGGGTGGTGATGCGTTGGGACTCACCCTTGTCGATTTCCACTGTTGCCATGGTCGTGATAGTAACCAGATTGTCATTCTTCCTTCACATACAATATAAATAGATACAATTTCGTGTCCAGGCAAAATCTTCAGTCATTTTCTCAGATACATAGATATGAATCCGCTGACAATCATTGTAAGACTATCATTTGTCCATGTCCATTTTTCAGCATTACCATATCATATAGTGACAAACTGAGGTGAAATATGGACATAAGTTTGTATAGACTTCCATGGTTGCCATGATAATTAATACAGCCACCCTAAAACATCACAACAGGATGAGACTAATAATTCACTTACTTTTTGACAAAACATTTTTGTCCAAAGTTATTGTTTTATTTATACATACACTTTTGAGCTTATTTTTGAATATAAGAACATATCATCAAAACCCATGCAGTATTTTCCCTCACAGTTTAAACACATCTTAATGGTGCTGGTATTCATTTAAAATGAATGTATTTGCTCAGGCATAAATTGTGTTCACCTGAACTCTTGGTTTCATTGGTTGGACCCATCCAGTGTAAATTGTTTCATTCTCTTGGGTAGTGATTTTTTGAGATTCTGGCATCTTTACTATTCTAAGGGCCTTCATGGCGATATAAAGCTGTGTACACACATAAATATCAGGTATGGAAAAGGTGGCCTAACCTGTTCTAAACACGAAAACCTGAATTTTGATTGAGATTACATGCCATCCAACAATGTGGTATACAATTTAGGCATGCTTCATAGGTTAAAAATAAACCAGCCTGTCAGATCATACCAAGACAATATCGGCTTCATTTCGTAATGATTTCCATAGTTATTGTTTGATGATCTTTAAATGTTTTAAATGAAATAATGAGTAAAAAGCTGTGCATATGTAAAATACATGGTACAAAAACAAATTGTTGATATTATATGTTTCATTCATGGAAGAATGTCCTGTTTCTGTCTTCCTGATGATGAAGACACATTCATGATCATCTAACCTTTTATCATCATTTATAGCCCAATATTCAATTGAGCTGAAATGAAAATCTTGCCTTCCCCAAATCACTTGATTATGCCCTAACATCATTTCCTACTGAAACCAAATAATTTCTGTGCAATACAGGGCTTTTTTTTATGTCAGTAGCTGTGGCAGTAAAAGGGCTGTTTCATTTTTTTCGTTCCTGTTGTACCACAATACATTAATTAGCCACAGTAACAGTTGCCAGTCAGTCATATCAGTTATTCCATGTTTTCCTCCTTTTGGGTCAAGGACATTTTTATGTGTAAACTGTTGTATTAATACAGACAATGATAGAATGAAGCCTCTGTTTTAAAGAATGTGTATGTAAATGTACCAGCCTTTTAATTTGATTACAGAGATATGAAAACATTTGCATTACCGGATAGTTTTCTTCTTTCTATGTATTTCAGCTGTTGCACAAGGGGATCCATAACCTTCACTGTTTGTGTGTCACAGGTATTTTACCTCCTACCTTTGGTAGATAAAGTTTTTTAAATCGCCTTTGCATATATGAACTGGTAGGTGTAATTTTTGACATCCTGTCCTTTTACCATAGACATGAGTCAGAAAATTTTGACATCCTTGTTTTAATCATTGGCTATTTACTTATGAAAGGAGGATCCTAATGACAATCTTTTTGCAAGATATTTCATTGTGATAGTTATTGCAAATATTTTACTGCTGTATTAAAAATGAACCTTCTTTCCCACTTCCTCTGATTCTTCTAGGGGGGTTAACTGTCTGGTGTTAACTTCCCTCTAGGAATGCGCCTGGCCTCTGCAGCCTCAGTAACCTGAATGGATTCATGCTTTGGAACTTTCCTACGGTTGCTGCATAGGTAATAGATTGGAAGAGAGAGAGGAAAAAAAAACCTGGGTTTTTCTTTCAGACAAATCTTGCTAAATTGCATTTGGTTTGAAAGGCAATTGATCTGCCTGCATTATTTAACGCCCTTCTTTAAAGTGCAAAATGAATGGAAACAGTAAGCTGGCCAGATTTAGACCTATCAGAAAGAATGGAGGGAAAATACTGTTATCCTTGATGAAAACCCTGTTAACATGTATACTAGGCTGTCCAGCTGAGGCCGCTTAAATCTGTTGAATTATTGAACAATATTTTATTAACGTTGAAAAACACATGTGTTTGGGTAGGAAACGCCAGATGATGTATAGCGAAATGGACCTGGTCTTTGAACTTGCCTCCAAAAATTCAATGAAAACGCTAGATTGATGCTAGATGTAACTCTGCATGCATATAAGCTGTCACGCCTTTTAAGTGCTCTGAAATTTACCAGTACAGCCATCTCTAGGGTTTTCTGCAGAGGAAAATGGATTAATCCAATAAACAGTTTCCTTTGCGACACTTGAAATGAAATGCCTCCAATTGTTGACAGCCATTAGCAGAAGTGGTATTGATATCAAAACCGTGGTTATCCCGCCTAGGGCAACTGCACGAGGGTGTGGGGGAAAAAATGCAAGTGCTTGTTAAGTGGAACACTGCGCAATGTGAAAGTCTTCTGATGCCAGTGGCCGTAATGTCTGGTACCTCTCTGTCATTTGGGTTAAGTGCATGGTAAGTAGAACATTAAACACATTACCATGGAATTCGCTCCAAGTGACTTTTCTCAAACAATCCAGGCAAAAGTCGATTTGATGTGCGCAAAAGTCTAAGTAGCGAGTTGGAGGCATGCCGCCTAAGACGTGACTAAAGGTGTAATTTTGTCATCATGACACCGCTGCGGTTGGAAGTCTGATAAAGTGATGGAAGGAAATATCTGTATATCCATTATGGTAGATGGCTTTTCGTCTATAAGTGACTGTTTAAAAAAGGCAGATATTGAACTGGGGTTTTTATCTCCCAGGGTTAAAGCTGTGAATTAAAGATGCTTCTGAGTGGTTATTCATTATAACGAAAGCACTTTCCAGCTCTTATTCTACATATGTATATACAGACTAAGCAGTAGCCAGCAGTCATTTTTTCCTTGATCATACATAGTGCTGGATTGGAGTTCAAATCCGGATGTGACTTTCACAGATTAAATCGTTCATCCATTGCATACATTGAATATAGACGAATATATTTCTCTTGTTTAAAAAATTTTTGAAGTGCCATTTTGGACTTGGTCATCTGCCAATCTGTTGGTTGGTCAAATCTTTGACCTTCCAGTCCTTTAATATGGGCCATTCATTTTTATAGTAACATGGGACCTGCGTGATAGATGACCTGTGTGAAAGTATTGGAAATGTAAAGCACATATCACAGATATAAATCACTGACACCAAGAGCTTTCAGATCTTTAGTGTCATTCGAATCAATTGTATATACAGAGCTTTAAAAAGAAAAAAGGAGATAATTTTAAGTTGTCTGATCTCTGAGTATATTGTGGTACATGTTGTAAGGGGATAATACTGGTAAGTCTTTATCTGTGATGATCGCTGTTTGAACAATCCAAATCCCATGTAACTGCATTTTCTTAGAAAAGCTTCAGAGAATGACTTGAACATGCAGAGATACTAAACTAGCGCATAATCGCAAAAGTTTGATAAAGTTCTTCATGTTGTCTTGGATTCAGACCCTGGTTATGTGAATGATCCATGTTATCAGATATGAAGCTCTAGTTATGAGATAGATTTTTAAAAAATTTGATCGACTGACCAACCAAACAGCAAACGAACAAACAAAACAAACTAACTTAATTGTAGAACTGCGTGCTCACAGTAAATAGCTCAGAAACCTTAAAGCTTGTTCCAGACATGTAGAGGATGTGCATGAAAAAAATTCATAAGGTCCAGTTTTCATCTGATATCGAATTCAGCATTTGTGCTTTATTTGATGATTTGTCTGTCACATATTGAAAGATCAAGACATATCATATTCTCTGGGGCATGTTTTGCGTGTTCAGCAGAAAAAAGTTCATAAAGTTTGATTGAAATTTTGATTATTCTATTTACATAGAAGTTTGTATTATTTAATAATCAAACTTTGAGCAACTTTTTGGGGTATTTTTATTATATTGCTCAAAAAACTATTGGGAGAACTCAAAGACTTTCATGCTCAAAGCTCTTTGGACATTCTCGCCACTTGTGTATGTATAGTCCTTTAGTTCGGGAAAAAGGGTACAGTATATAACAGTTGTATATCATTCTGAAGCCACATCAGATGCAGGTTGGCTGTGCTCACATCCTGGCTGCTCTGTTGTGCCAGGTCGATCAAACCAAACAACTTTATACATGCCGAGTTCAATAACTGCGCAACTCGAGTCAAGTACTTGAGGCAAAACTTTTCGGACAACAGCTGCCCGTTTTTCTCCATCTCTGTCTCTCTTCACCATAAAAGATACAATATAAAACCTTCCCCAGGAGAACTTTGCACAGCAGATTCCGATTGTTGCGACAATCAATGCCGACATCTTCCCGGTATTGACACAGTGGGAATACAGATCCCTGCAAGAAATTACGTTTGTGCAATTCCCTTTGTGGAGTACATGTGACATTGCTGAAACCTTTAAAAAAGATATCATCTGAGGAAAATGTTGAAGAGAATATGAGGCTTTCAATCTTTCCATAATAAATAATCTTTTGTGCAGGATATTGTTCCTGCAATATGCTTGTCTGAAAAAGTTTATGCTGGGTAGTAGGCTTTTCATCGTATTTAGAACCACTGCTGACTTGACAAATTTCTAATTCTATCATAAATGAACGGAAATTATCTTTTACCCAAAAAAGGAACTGGTTTAGAAATTACATTGTTGTAAAAAGTTGTCGAATAATTTATAGACTTGGCATTGACCGGAAACAAAATAACAGTTGAATTCCACATCTAATCCTTCTAAATAACCCTAATTTTATATCTGCAATTCTGGTTGTATGCAGTGCAGGCGCCAAAACTGATATTCATATTCAGTAATCGCAAGACCAGTTTCCACAAACGAGAAATAACACAAACCCTGTTACACAGTGTTATGTAATAATTCACATGTAATGTAATACCCACCATGTAATGTAATAATAATTCCCATGTTATGTAATATCGCCATGTGAAGTAGAGTCAGTTAGGCAAATAAATAGCGGAGGTAATTGTAACCAAGAGGCTGTCAGAGAGGAGACCAAAGTAATATTGAAAACGACTGGTTTTGATGTGCGCACACGTAGGTTTCAATGAGGGAAAGCAACTTAGTGAAAGTTTGAAGATTGCTTCGGGCACTACCGAGTGTTATAATCGAAATAATTATAGGAGACACACTGAGAGAAGTCTTAGATGTTTGAATAAGCAGAGAATAATACATAGTCCTGTTGTTATGCTTGGTATTACATTACACCAAATTTTTTATTTCAATACCTGGGGACTGGTTTTATTACATAACAAAGCAAGCTTTTACATGGAACTAAAAGAACTAAGAAAATGTATAAATATAAAATTATAACGGATTCATGCAAAGAGAAGCAGTCAACAGTTTTCAATGATGTTTGATGTTCTTGGTGGATGAATAAAATCAGCATCCAAATCGTGCACCATTTTAGTATATAAGGTGTCGTTAGTCAACTATGAATCTCATTTGTGCTTTGATTACAACTGTTCATATATCCAAGATGGCGATCACACTCCGCATGATGAGTATACAAGAACTAGCCCAGGGTTAAGTTGAATAAGACACAATTATAAAGCAGAGCCCCAGAGCTTCTTCACATTCCATCCGTATTTAGCTACAAGAGAGGCATATTCATTATAAAATTTAAGAAACGTAAAGTGAAGGCCTAAATATCCTTGACACATTAGTTATCGCAGTGATAACTTATGACGTTCACTGAAATCATCACACATCTAGGTAACTACGTTTAAGCAAAACTACTATGGTGATGACTCCCAACTATGAACGAATGAGGAATTCCCCATCCCCCACACCACCCACCTAAAATACTTTATGTCAACCATAGTTTGGCCTGTGTCATAGCACTTTGAGAAGTACAAAAGGCCTTAAAATGGTTCTTTTGTTGCCAACACTTAAGCATTTGGGATAAGAAATTAATTGCATTTCACAACTCTGTCATGTTAATGTCCATACAATATGGATGAATCAATTAAAATCAAGTAAATGACTTGAATAAAGTTAAACTTCAGGTGGAATACAGCAGGTCAGGTCCAAGCTGTGAAATTAGTTGTTGTTCTTCCCAGGTTCTGTGATGAAGAGTGCGGCCAGTCTGGTTTATTACAAGAGAACACTACAGCTTGGACCAGAAGATCCATTGTGCAGGAAAAAGAAATTTGCAATGTTTAAAATATCTGCAGTATGTGATAGGAGGAGCATGCACGTATGTGCTTTCAGGCTATATCAAAGGTTGAAACTGTTCAGTTATCTTTGTATAGCACGTTAATGATATGGCAAAGTAGGGAATATAAACGCCTACATGCATTCATTTATAGTACTCAAATTCCATTTTTTCTTCTCCATTAGTTTTTTTAATATGTAAGGGGAATATGGATGGATACGATAACATTCTGATAACATTAACCTCGATGATGTACTTTGGTCATTATTTCGTGGTCATTACAGAGCATCGGTCAGGAGCATTATACTGCGATATTAGTGATGCTCCAGAGCAATCTATAAAGCCCTATATCTACACTATTAAGTTCAGGAGATGGTGATATTGAGATAAAGAGAGTATTTACTGGTGGCAGAAGTGGGATATTTTCGACGTTACCCTCCATTATACTAAATAGAATGAGAGGTGGCAGGTTTTCATTTCTGGAGGATCGATTACGAGACAGTATTGGCTTATAGCCTTTACAGAACAAACACAGAAGGCCAGACTGTGGGTTACGCTGAGAGCTGACGGGCGGAACGGACACACAGTCTAGCAAGGCGATTGAGGCTCAGAAGAACTGGGGGATGGACTATTGTGATCTTCTTATCTGATGTACACTCAGTGTGAAGCTCTTCTCACATCTGGCTGGAAGGTATTCCTGGATGAAGAACCTTGCCTTATTGATAGGTAATCAAAATGACTGCTTTTGCAATGGTTCTGATGTTTTAGTCAAGTTCCTGAGGGTCTCAAAGATACTCAGACCTTTTTGTTGGATAATTATATTGTCTGAAAATACTATTTGCTCAGAATATAGTCCAATCATACATCAACAGATACATGCGCTTGTCCTAATATTTACACAAATTATAGTAGAGCAGAATTCACAGTTGAACTACGATATCTTTAATTTTATGTGTTTATACAACATAGTTTATATCTTATATATAAGGCTGCATTTTTAAGCTTCTTTGGCCATTATGGACAGAGAACACCACTACAGGGCAGCACCATGTTCTGATACACACATGATCTGACACCTTTTTCCATCGCTCTCTCTTACCCATTAGCACAGCTTGCACACCAATACACAGGACAGTGCGGACTAATGCGGACGAAGTCAACGAGTCTTTTTGACCTTGAGATTTGAAGTTTTCCAAGTACATTTAATGTTTTTTATGGATTTATTTCATTGTCATTTAACAAGAGTGCCCAAGGTAAACCATTGACTTCTGGCAAGTTACTGAGCAACTTTCCCACTCATGACATACAGATGTGAACAACCCATACTGGTTGAAGACATTTGGTCAGCACACAGCATCACGTGTTTTTGACCATGTATTTGTTTCCTCATAAGACCCCATAACCAATGAGAGTAGAGGAAGATATAAGTACAACATTAAAGGGACATGGTCGCCCAAATAGTAGATATTTTTGCGTCATTACAGAATGGCATGAGTATGAGGTGCTTTTCTCAAGTAAAAGTTAAAAGCTTTTCGTTAGTCCCACCACCAGCATTGCATGATAAGTGAATGTTTGAAAATAACAAAAAAACTGAAAACTCATAAGTCTACCAGAATATTTAAATGAGGGGCTGACAATTCAATGGAAAAGGAGCATGCGCACAGCTCGGTAAACTTCATATTTAAACAAACGTGGCACACACGTGTAAAAGAATGACTTACAGCTCTCTCGTAACAGGATCGATCTGAAGGAGGCATAAAAAAGACCTTAGCAGGTTGACAAGCAAGTTTTTAGTGGTAATTGCTGGCCAATTGTCGCAAAACATATTGGTTGATAGGTGGGTACAAATGTTGTTGTTATTGTTGTAGCGGCGTTAAGCGTGGAACAGACACATGGTTCAGACTCATAGTTTAATGAGATTATGGGTAACCTTTTCCCAGTGCTGTTTAAGCTGCTATACTCTGCATGTTTCAATGTGTAATAAAATTGGAAATTATCCGAGTTCATGTAGCCAGTATCAACTGACCCAGAATGCCTGCACATATACTTCGTGTCCTTTCAGTTGAATATTAATGAGGCAAAATGGCAGGCCCTGTTGGTGTTAAATTTGAATAACGGCAGGACATTCCTACTGATGTAGTTTATGAAGGAAGTTCAAGACTTCGTTAAGACATGTCAATCACAATTCGTTTAAAAATCCAAATTTTGGGCAACCATGTCTCTTTAAGGTGCACCTCCATTAGGGGCTAACTACTGAACGCCTGAGTGACCGAGTGGCTAAAGGGTTTGCCTTGGGATCTGGAGACCGGGGTCATACCAAAGTTCTTTAAAATGGTAATTGTTTCTGCATCGCTTGGCACTCAGCACTGAGAAGTTCGAGCAAGGAATGGTGATTGCCTGGTGTCAGTAAGGTGTTTGGTGGGGTGTCATGTCTGTTGTCTTCAGCATGATGTTCTGTTGGCGGCAGCACTGAGGTGTCAAGGACTCGCCCTACCACAAGAAGACACGGTATATATATATACACATTCTAAGAATGCCTCGTCATCATATAACTGAAAAATTATTGGGTTATGGAATAAACACCAAGGGTACATGTATACATAGATATTACTGGTGGATTTTTTCATTGGCCATGTTAAAGGATTGGGGGTCCATCTGATTCCATGTAAGATGATATTTATGGCTTGAAGACATTCCAAACTTGTGACAGCTTTCATTGGTGTGCTTGAGCTCTGAGTCACAGTTGTGACAGTTCCAAATGGCTTCACATTTTATTTTTCTTCTGCGTTTTCCAATTCACATTAGCAATTCCTTTCATTCATCAGGCATCACACAAGAAAGATATAAATACCTGACATCTGGTGACATTACATTTTGTGTGAAAATATTTCAATTTAGGCTTATTAAAGAATTGTAAACTTATGTAATTTTAAGGTTAGGGAATTTTTGTCCGTGCTATATGTACTGCTTTTATAATTTTATTCTTATCTTTCTATTGGGGATGACGATGCTGGTTGTGGTTGTTGTTGTTGTGACTGATTGGTTAAAAGTTGACTTTCTGCTGATCAGACTGTGTGGGTTCAATTGTAACGAACAGGAACCCTCTCCACCATCTCTCTTGGAATGTAACTGACGGCAGTATGAAAATGACAGACAGCCGTTGTAGGCCTCCTCAGGCAGTCTTCCAGGAAAGTGCTGGAGATTTATCACTGGCCATATTCACCAATTAACTCATACACATTGAAATCATTCTGCAGTTACAAGTGTGTGTGCAACACCAAATCTGTGTTACTTGTGTGGTTTACTCTGGCACTGGTTTCCTAGTGCTCCAACCATGAAATAGACCACTGTCCTATAAATTGAGATGCATGCAGATTTTTTCCATGCCCATTGCCCTCTCCTGTTCAAAGTATCCCAAGTAGTGAACACATTTATGCATATTGAAAAAAGGACCTCTTAAAAAATATCTTCAATTAATATTTGCTTCTCTCGTAATATTTGAATCTATATGCAGACTGACATGTTAAGATCATGCAGTATGTAGCCTGTCATGTGAGATTCTGCCCAAAGAACAAATCTGTACACTATACAAATCACAGTTCTTCGGTTTGTTTCCTTAGGTGTTCACAGATAAATTGGAGCAATTAAATGCTGTACTTGTAGTACTTTTAGGAGAATACTTGTTTTTGTGGTTAACCATATAAAGTGTCTTGATCTCTTACTTAAACTCCCATTGATCCTGCATGTTTCCACATCCGCGGTAACTCAGCCTAGAGACTTCCCTTATCTTTAACTGTACACCGTTTGTAATTCTGCAGATTAGCTGTAGTCAGGTCTGCCAGATTTGTGGCTTTAGCTCTGCAGGGATCACCAGCTGTTCTGAAGAACGTCAGACTTTCTTTACGTGTTTATTGGCATTCACAGGGATAGACTGTTGCCACTGTGCACCAGATAATGCTTGGTGGTAATTTGCTACCTGAACCGCTGTTCTGCAATACATATTATATGCGTTGTTTCAATGCCAAGAGCACATATATAATCTCAAACTGCCTGTCAGATCAGCTTGAAACCATGCAAGGTCATTGATGCGTATTATCTTAATTGGCTATCTGTGAAGTGTGAATAATTTAGAGAACAAGGGTATAAACCTGTACTAAAGTCATTAATTTTCCAAACTGAAACGGTGAAAAACACTGATATAGTGGTGGAATTAAAACCTTTGTGCATAGCAGTAGTTTGCCCTTAGCCAGTCAGTTGTTTGCCTGTGATCTTGCTTGTGGTCTGGTAGTGAAATACTCTTGGACTGTTTATAGAAAGCTTCTGAACCAGTAGAGAAATGCTTCTCTCTTTGATAGCCCACACACCATTAATGCATAACCTACATATATAATGTAAACCCTGAGAACATGCAGATGAAAAGTAGTAAAGTTTTAATTAAATTTGAAAGGTGTGTTGAGAGCATGTCACTGAGAGCTTTTTAGTGGGAAGGAGCCATGTTGTTTATTTGGATGTGCAGTCAGTTGTCGTTAAATATGACCTTTGATGGTGAAACTTATTTTGTTTCTAGCAGAATATTAACCTTCATGTGTTTAATGAAAAAAATCTCCTTAAACACTTTTTTAAAATCCATAGAATTATCAGACTTCAGTGACTTCAGTAATGGCCACAGACAAAATTTTAAGTCAAACACAGTCTTGTGTGCAAGTGAGAAATAATGGTGAGAAAAAGTGAAGTAAGAAGTAAAAAGCATAATTCTGCCTTTTATCAAATGATTTTGGGGGAATTTTACCAGTAGAGGAAAGCAAGACAGAATGGCTAGCCAAAGTCACTTAATCCGGTCCTCAAATATTGCAATGTTAACATTGCCAAACAGGACTACATGTACATGTGTATATGTAAAGAATTTAAGAGATTGAATAGAACTATGAAGTGATGCAAACCTGCAAGATTTATGTAGATGAGCACTCTGGAAATAATTTTTTCTACCCATAAACTTGATCCACACTTTCATGTCAGTGAAAAATTCATGAGTACAGCATTATCCACATTTCAGATATTAAAACTAGTGGTAAAACTGTTGGCTATATCTCATGTGTATACACATTATCCCTCATCAGACAAAAGCCTCTGCTTTTGATTGGGCAGTAAGGTTCACGTGGGAGATGTGTATATCTCTATACCCTGCAGCAGATGCTATATTTGTCTGATGACTCAACATTAGGGAGAACGCCACGACATGACATTTACACTGTGACGTAACTATGACATCAATGACACGTCACAAATAAATGTTGACGTAAGATTGGCAATAACGTTGTGACGCTCAGATCACTGCTTGATAATTCAAAGCTCCTTAACGTGACAGAAAATTACTGTAGAAGCTTCTTTTGTTTTTCAAGAAACGAATTTCAGCGTAGTTTTTAGGGTCCTTCCTGAGATAAATTTGTTACATGGTTACTGAGTAAAAAGGTATGAAATTGTATGGGGTCAGTAAGCGTCATACTGAGCTCGGTGCCAATTTATCCTCCGGGGGATAAATTCGTTACATGATTACTGAGTGATTGGAGCCCATTATGAGGCTTAATGACCTCATATAGTTTTGTATCCTTTCACCCAGTAACCATGTTACTCATATAATACTGCAACCTACTGCTTATTTGTACAGTTATTGATACACTTTCATACATCTTAAATGATCAGTCATATACCAGATTCTGTGCCTATAGGACTTCAGTAGTGATATATTGCTCATTGCTCCAAAAATGTAGGGCTAATTTGTGACTGATGGATGTCTGTCATCTCCATGCAGCCTGTAAAGTTCATGTAATGCAGGTCTTCAAGCCCACTTTTCTTATCTCATTTACATCATGCAAGCTTATACCTCTGCCACATCTGCATTCAAGATCACAGCTCTTTGCGGTTCTTCTTTATTTTTTTTTTTTTCACTCAACACAACAAAAAAAGTATACCACCAGTTAAGCTAATTAAGCCAATTACATAGTTAATTGCCTGTGCTATATATATCTGTAATATATTCCAGGCTCTCAAACGTATGACCTAAAATTTTGCCATCAAATAAAGACTTGAACCTGCATGGCTCAGATGGTTCACTGCAACCATTAGTCGGTCAATATCCAATGAGGTCGTGAGGTCATGGGAGCTACCTTGGGAAGGGAAGTGGTTTACTCCAGACACTCCTGCTTTTTTTTACCAAAACCCTAACAGCCATAAAATATAAAACATCTAGATATTGAATTGGTTCTTACAAGGCTGTCTTACTTACCATATTTAACTAAAATTCCACCCATGACAGGGAAAGTTGCCCATTTTTTGCTAGATTTTGAAAGGTCTCTCGACCTTTAAGGTGTTGGCTTCATTATGCAGAAGGTTTGCTGATATCCTGCTGGAAAAACAAATATTATGACCGTAAATAGACTCTAAGATGCTTTTTTTTTTTTTTTTAGGGTCAAATTTTAGGTCAAATACCGTGTATTCCCTGCAATTTTGGAACATTAATGGCTTAATCTGCCCATTCGGCTCTCTTAGCTGTATGTGTATCATACAGGACATTGTGTATATAGGAGATTATGCATATAAACATGATGTACCTGTAGTTGTTAATTTACTTATGAAGTACATGGACGGGTGGTCAGTGATAGATATATATATATCAATAGCCATCTCTCCCAGGCACTTTGAAGAGCATTCAGGGTTTAATGTGGGAAATCAAGTTAACAAGTGCTGCAATATACTTAAGCAAGAACAGCACATTGAATTAACCAACCAGTGCAAATATCATTCTAGTTCTAAAGACCATTATGAAAATGAGAGCCTGGCATATTGACGATAAATTTGTGAACTTCATGTTAGTCCACAGCTTTGATACAGTATGTATCGTATGTTGCCAGTTAGCTTTTTTTGCCCTTTATTTAGAAAGGCCAGAGAAGTCTCATTAGTGTCAGGATGAGAGCATCTGGCAAATAACATTTTGCATGGTGACATTTTGGCACAAAGAGACAAAGGGGTCACACTGACACGTACTGGATATTTTGAGTGTTCATGTAGTGACATGCACGCAAATGGTTTTAGAGTAGTCCATAATTCTCAGCAGAAAATACTTTCACAGTACTTGTACATTAATTAAGTCCTGTCAGGTGAAATGTTAATTGCCTTTACCATTTATTAGAAATGATAAAATTGCACAGGTCCAAATGTCACGTTTGTGTTAAAATGCTGCGCGTTAAACTCTTAGTGCTGAATTGTCCTTGATTTCTTTCTTGCTTGATCAGCCATCTCATGCAGAAACTATTGAATTAGGCAGATGTACAGTAATCAAATTGTTACACAGTATTTACTTTACACAGGGCATTTTTTCCTACTTTCCTGGATTAACCATATTAAATTATGCTATTGGCATCTGCTAATTTATATTTAAAGCATTTTTATTGTTGGAGTAGGCTGTTATAAACAGACCAGAGAAAGCCCCAAGCTGGCCCAGTACATGACCCGTCTCTGTAGTAGAAACATGCGGTGAGGGAGAGAGAGATCTGAACATGCAGGCTTTATAGTATCGGCCATAAACCTTTGGTTTTCTGGAATAAGTCATTAAACATCTGAGCCTTCGAGGGTAGCACCAAACTGTTTTCAGACACGGCAGTATGGACAGGGATGACACTGGGATGATTGGTATTTGACACCTTTCATTAAATAGTTTTGGAACAGCAACAAATGCAAAATTGCATGCTTTAAATGAACAGTGTCAGAGATGGTGACGTCAAGTGACCAGGATGCTGTCCTTTTTAGGCATTTAAATTTGTTGCAGTTTTTACTACTGTTTCTCTTTTTGAAATTTCCATTAAAGATGTCCATTTAATATCATTAAGTACTGTGCATGAAAATATGAATCTTACATACAAAACCTTTGAAATATTTACATGTTTAAGACGGTTATTGCTTTTTCTTGGTTATCTGATATTTTACATGAAAATGTGAAGTTCAAGTGCCCAGGCTTCCCCGACCCCCCAGCACAGTCAGGGACATAAAACACGTCTCTTTCCTCCTACCTGTACAAACATTTATCCTAATATGTCGACCTTTTCATTTCTATCAATAAAGTCACTGAACAAATATCCATATGTATGATGATGTGCCCCTGCAGTATTGTCGTTAACTTGCCTGAGAGACAACAGGGCTATAACTGATTTACCTTCTGGGGGTAATTGTGGAGAACATACATGTATGTCTCTATCCAGAACTGCTACTAGGCACTAGCCGAATAAATAATATGCAGGCCTACATATCTAAAACCATCTGCACCTGTAATGCAGTGCCTACACAGTTATTTTATCCATACATAAAGGAATATGACTTGAGGGTTGTTGTGTTGTCTGGTGCACATAAACCTAATGTTATTAAAAAAACATCACATGCATGGATGTGTATGTATTGTTTGTTACAGTTCTTGCTCCTTAAAAAATATATATTGTTTTGATAATATTCAAATATTTTACGTGATCAAGGGAGCGGACTGTGGTTTTGTGGTTAAAGGTGTTTCTTGCCTTTCTGTACGATCAGTGTGATTCCAAATGGACAGGGAATTTTAGATTTTCTCACTCTCACAGTTCTTTGGCACTAACTGTTTGCAAAACATAATTAACATTTGTTTGGGTAGCTTAATCAAGCACTTTGGTTGTCATTAGTCATAATATTGAATGTTTATCGCTCAGTAAAATTTTGAACATTTTTTAACATGGGCTGTTTGTTTTAATCTACATTGTATAAAGGGGCCTCACATGCAACTCAAATCAGTGGCACAACCCAACAGATGCACTTCTCTTGATATGCACCTTTTATGCACTTCGCAGACAGTGAATTTATCATACAAAATCGTTGGGTCAACAACACGTAATTTTTTCTGATGTTAGCTGAGGTAATATTTGGATTGAGAAACAGTGAGATGTCAATTGTTTCTTTTAACACAGCCTTTCTCTCTTTACTCAAAGGCAATTTTACAGCTTCAGGCCTGGTCATAGAGCAATCTCGTGATTTACGCATGAATTCCATGGTATACAGCACATCCTTGAAGCTTTTGCTCGCGGAGGATCAAAATATTATTTATGGTTTGTCAAAGCTTATGGCTGTTTAGCTGACACATTCATACATATGCGTATCAGATAAGTACTATATTAGCAACAAAGGAGCAGCTGGTTTCTAAATTATCTGCGTTGGAAATCTACAAAAGTAGGTTAGTCCCAGTTGGCTGTATCATTGGCATATTCATTGGTACATGTTCTCTCCCTGTAGGCACCTTTCTATGTGTAACAACCACAGGCAGGTAAATTAGTGCCAGAGTTCCATTACCCTACTTTTGGGAAAACAAATCTGCTCTACCAGGTTATTTTTAAGACTCAAGTTTCAACACATGCTCATTGAATTGAGCAATCCACAGTACAAATCATGTTTATTAAGGATACAACAGTCATATATGCGGTTTTGATCCCCCAGTTGCTTTACCCTAACTTTATAAGCCAGTGTGGGTTACGTTCACTTGCATTTGAAATTATCAGTCTTTTCATGAGCAAAGTTTTGGGGTGTGCAGGGCTTTAACTAAGTCACCCAGGAAATCTTTATCAAGATCTACTGGTAAGTACATGCATATGCCGTTATCAGTGCAACGTGCCTTTGTGGTAGGTGTTGTTGTTTTGCCTTGTGTGTGTTTCTTGGCTTGAGGCCAATTTCACCAAGGGATTTTTGTGGAAAGCAGTGTATGTGTCCAGAGGACTAGGTTTGTAGCTGTTGGGATGACATTTCTCAAGTGTTCCCAGTTTTAATTAATACAGTCTAAAGACAAATATTTTAAAGTCACTTCGAACTTTTTGCTTTAATCTAAATATGTTTTTTGGCATCTGGCGCCCCTGCAGTGATGGGATAAGAATATGAGATGTGGTTTTCTTCATAATAAAGACCAGTCCAAACTTGTAATCATTTGACCATGTTATTTGGGTGCCTTGTCCTCTATCCATGATGGTCACATTTCCCTGGTATGGTGGCACCACGGTGGCTACCTGGTGGTCCAAGTATGAACGATCAGGCTCTAGGAGGAAGTGACTGTAAACTGTATCCCTGATGTACATATGGATGCACTTGGATTTCAAGGCCAGCATGCTTTATAACAGGCTGACCCATAGTGTACATGGTCACAGTGATATATGTCTGCACACCATGCTACTTGTACTCTGAAAGCAGAGCAGAACATGGAGGTAAAAGTTTAGCTGCTGCCGAGTATCTGTGTAAAATTTAACACAGAAGCTTTGTTGGGTGTTACCTCTGTTATCACCAATATCGAAGTTCACATCTGGATTCTTTAGTGTCCAACTATCATTCGCCAAGAATGGCCCCATCATCCAGCCATCGTAAATTGTGACAGTGTTTCTTTATGGTGTTTGAATTACCTCCTAACTCTTTTTACATTACTGCAAGGTGTCACTGCTGCATATATGCCACTTTAATAGTTTAGGAAAAGGATGTGCCATATCAGTTGAACTGTTTAGCCAGTTTCGGCAAAGGATCTGAATAAAGACCTCAGGCACCTCTGTTTTGTAACTACTAATCAAGTATATTTGAGGACATGTGGACATCCCTCTTCTTTTAATATAAAACACTTTTGCAGTTCAAAGAATGCGGCATCATTGGTTGTCAGCACCAGGTTTTTTTAAGACTACCATGCAAAATTATCTGAAATTTAAAATATCATGATGTTTCTCTCAAGAAAATGCAATACTGAGGATAATAAGGAATTATGTCAAAAAAGGGACACTCCTTGGAGAGTGCAGCGAAGCATTCTGGTTATACCTGTAGTTACCTGGGCTCACTTGCTCAGCCCTTATAGTCAGCAGTAAAAAAAAGTCATCATTTTCCAAGTACTGTGGATACTGCAGTTGTTTTTCATGTATATACTCCTGTGTGTATTTAGATGTAATTGTTCCTAGTATTAAACAGCTTTTGTTATTCCCATAGATACCAGAATAAATGCACACAGTGTGTCTCTGTTATAGAAAGCACAATACAGATGTTGTAATTCCCATGATGGACACTCTAACACCCAAATGTAATAGTATAAATCTATACCTGTTTGTAATGAGAACTTTATAGTTTCACAAGTTTTCAAGTTCTGTTTATCTTATCCAAAGTCTTGAAAGAAATTCCATCCTATTGAATTGATATTGAGTCAATTTTCATGTTGAAACAGAACATAAAAACTGTGGAGTATCGAATTTCTTGCGGCTATTGTGACCAGAGCGATTCTAGATCGTTACATTAGCCAATGACTATGACCTGATTCCTCACTACCCAGAATTCATGTACTAGTGACAGAGTGCTGGAATGTTAGTAATAAAGACGAGTCAATATTGACTGATTGGCGTCGAATGGGAATTAAACTTCCTGCTGGAGACCGAGCCAATCCCATGACAAGAGAGGCCCCATTGATTCTGGATGCATCGGAAACGATAATAGGCCTACTTTCGCCACCCCAGATTTCCGAGTAATTCATTAGTCTTTGAAGACTCTCACCAATAAATTGGCAGTTTCGCTTTTCGTTACTCTCATAGTGGCCAAAGTTCTTGTGTCTGTGAAAGGGAAGGATACTTGTAGTAGCAGTATTTAACTTTGATCTGACTGATTTCAGTAAAATAGCGATGTTCATGCAGTGGGTGAAGGTCCTATAATTAACTGGCACAGATCGATTCAGATTTGTACGAATGAAATTTTCAGTCTTATTTAATTCACATTCATTGAGCAGTGGACTGTAAGTTTTAGCAAATTTTTGAGTATGAATATTTACCAGAGTTACAGACACACCTTGTTATTGTAATTAACTTAGTTGGTACAGTTATACAGATAATCTATGCATAAATACACAAGTAACTACAGTATTCCCTTTCTGTAATGAAAGGAGAACATCAGCATCTTACATGGAACTTACCTTCCAATAAACAGAAGAAATCTTTTAGAGTTCCATGAATTTCAGATTTTTTTTCTTGTGAGATTCCGTAGAGTTAAGTCTCTTGGCATTCATCCTCTAGATTTGTTTAGCCATAAAAAGAAACTGGTTGAATATTTGTTCATCTTCATTCTGAAGACATGTTCCCATGTTTTGTTCGTTTTTTTTTTTCTCTTGGCAAGGTCAGGATGGTGTCTAATTGTATGGAGACTTGTTTGCTTTCTGCTTGGTTGCCAGGCTCTGTTTGAATAAGATAAATAAATTCATATGGCATCTCCAACTGTATTGTTGTGGTTCCATTATTAAAATGTTTCCAAACATTTTTTCTCCTTCAGTTTTATTCAAATCCCTATGCGCCACTGAATTAATTTTCCTTGGAGGAGCTTACAGGCTATGCACAGGGCGTGTGTGTATGATAAGAGCAGGATATTTTTGTCAGCAATAAGCCATGGCTCAGAACAAATTTCTGTAGTTTGGCCATGAAGAATGGTCAAGTCAGTGATGCTGGGCCAATTTATACAACAAGAAACTGCAAGTACAGCTTTATGCCATGAATTCCATTTCCTTTTCCTTTTTGTAATCACTGCCTTTCAATATCTTGCCCTCCATGGGTTCTCCGGGTACTGTTTTATTTGCAATGAGTTTTCATCTTAATGGTTGTTCATTTTGTTGCATATCGAAAAGTATCTTTAATGATTTATGACTCATAAATGTAACACAATGATTGTAAATTTAAGGTTTATTATGTATGGTGGTGTCAAAACAGGTGTCATTTTTGTGATATATATTACTAAATATATTTATATATTATTATTGTTTGTTAATGCATGTTTTCCATCAACACGTTGGAATTTCAGAAAGTGAAGACAGGTGCAAATTGCAAGGGCGTGTGAAAAGACAAGGTTAGTCTTCCCACCACTGTTATGCTGGTAACAGTTGTTTTGACAGTGTTCTCTGTCTACATATCTGACCTGTACTGGCTACCAGGTATCACCTGGTGTTGAAACAGGATGTAATCATATATGTGAGACATTTTTACTCCTGAGAAGGAAGGTGGAGGCACTGATTTGCACTCCGATGTGTTGGGAGACACCTTATATCGTTAAATCAGAATACAAGAAACCACACGTTCTATAAGTCATTTAACATAGCTATATCACCTGCCCATGACTACGTGTATGTCCGCACAAGATCCATATGTAATTAAATCCTTCAACAAATCAAGACAATAACAGTTGAATAAATAAATAAATAATTCCCGTGAGTTCTCGTCATATACTGCACATACCAGAGTGGTTGTAGAATGAATTAAGTTTTTAGCAGATTTGTTTCTCATAGCAGATATGAAATATCACATCATATATTTTCTAGCAATGTTAGCACCCTCTATGCTATTCCCAAGTGACGGAGAGCATTTGACCAAGCCTCAGATGTACAAGTAGTGTTACATGAAGGCTTCTGGAAATCATACAGTGATTTACTCTGACCAATTTGATTTTCTCCACCCATAATATACTGGGAACCATCATATAAGGGAAAGAATTCTTTCAAGGACATTAATTAGCTTTGTCAGTCCAGTCCTGGCATATTCCTTCCACGAGCAACAAGAAGTGCTAGTTTGCAATAGTTGTGACATAAAAATGTGTGGGAACATACATCCATGTCTTCTTTCTTCAGTACCAGCTAAATCAAGTGCAGCTTTGAGAAAAATTTATTGTGTCAGTTATTTTTGAATTGATGCTTTTTAACTAATTAATTCTTTCATCCTGAATTAAGATACAGATTTTCCTGCTGTCAGGAAGTTTGAATATCTCACTGAATACTTGTATATTGTTTTCAGGGTCATCATACATGCAACATGTTTGAGTATATTTGTCTCAGTAACAGCCTTGGGGTTTGTTGCTCTGGGATGTATTCAGGTTGTGTTAATCTGTCTAGGTTGCCCATTAGAGGCCTGAAGTATGTGGTAATGAGGTGTTGCTAAGCTCGTCTTACAGGTGTTTACCTGATTGGCAAATTCATTTATTCTGATCAGAGTATGGTTTTGTGGGCACTGAGCTCCCAAGAAATTACTGGCCAGACGTTCACAGTTGTTGCGCATGGCCTTGATAATTGGGTTAGTTTTCTCTTATCAGTAGAGAGAACAATAATACTGCTTCCAGGTTGAAAACTACATGTATGTACCAGTCTTCCGCAATCCAGAACCGTACACAGTTTGATTGATTGAATTACTTAATTGGTGATTTGATTATGTTTCTCTTGTCTATGTAAGCAACTACCCCACTGCAGATTTGAAAGTGCGCACCATTGACATGCAGTGTGTCTCCAGTTTTAACCTAGGTGTTTTAACTATTGATTTGATTATGTTTCTCTTGTCTGTGTAGACAACTATACCACTGCAGAATTGAAACTTTGCACCATATACAGAGTGACGTCTCAAAGTTTACCCCAGGTGACTTAATTGATGGTTTGGCTGTTTCTCTTGTCTATGTAGGCAACTATACCACTGCAGAATTGAAACTTTGCACCATTCACATACAGAGTGACGTCTCAGATTTTACCCAAGATGATTTAATTGATGGTTTGGTTATGTTTCTCTTGTCTGCAAAGAACTATGTGTACATGTATACTGCTCTTACCTTGTTCAGTAACCATTGTGAGCATTATCAGCTTTTGCCCTATTTTGATCGATTAATTTACTTCATGATTGATGGTGATTTAGTAATGTGTTTCTCTTGTCTACAGAGAAGTGTAATACTGCTCCAGGTTAGCAAAGCTGTGCACTGTTCAGAGTTTCAAATATTACCCTCGACTGATTGATTGATGCACTTGATTGGCGATTTATGTTGTGGAGTATTTTGTTTATTGGATTGTGATTTAGGGAATAATTTGTCTGGTTGAGATTCCTGATGGCATGTTTGGCAAGCAAACCACTATCCTTGACCCTGCAATGTGCATGACCACTTGTATCATGTAGCTTTGATGATCATGATCATGGTGGGTTCACATCGGTTCAGCCTGATTTCCCAGCTCCATTACTATTACAAACCTTCATCAAAAGTCTTCATGTTTCTTAAAATAAGAATATGAAGATTACAAAATTGAAAAAAACATATTCACAGAAGCACTGCAAGTGAGTTTAGCCTGATCAAATTCCATGCTGTGGAAAGTTACACAAGCAGCCATTGTGTTATGGGGTAATTGATGTGAAAATCAAAGAAATCTTGTAAAAAAAATTATGAGAAGGAATATTACAAAGTAGGGCAATATGATTGCTTTGATTAAAATACAATGATATCATCGTAGACATACATGGTCATTTACGTACCTATATCAACCTCTCACTTTAATATGAGAGAGAAAATGGTTGTAGATTTATCAGTATGGTTCTATGAAGTTTTTGCAATCAGCAAACAAGATATTCTTCAATAAGGTGAAAGTTATGTTGCCTTTTCCTTATTAAAAAGTGAACAGATTATTATGTTGGGTGTAGTTTGTCACCAAGATTATTCAAGTCTGGCTTGAAAGCCCTGTGGAAATTATGTGGTTCAGGCATTAAATTTCCTTGATAAAGCTACCTAACCTGTTATTTTCTGTTCCTGTTTCTAAATAATTGAACTATTGTCCTGGAAATCATGTCAGGGTCCAATGCCATAAAAGTAATCCATCTTTGAATTAAGTCAAAAATAGGAGATGTAACAATATAAACTTGTGCTTTGTACTGTAAGAGTCAAAATTTGAGCTTCAGAGGCTTTTAACTGAACATTATGTTGAGAGTTTATATTTTGACAAATCAGTAATTGTTTTATTAACCCAACTCCTGCAAACTGTGTTCAAAAAATGTGTTCATCTCAATCGTTGATCATGACAAGTCAGTTTACATGCCTTGATTGCTTTGTAACTATAAATGCTTGAAATATGTCGAGCTGTCAAGCTCTGTGTGTGAGGTACATTTCATGCTTTACTTAGGTTGATCATGGTTCTGATTGCCTGGTCAAGAATGTAGGACTTGTTCTAAGCCACCGATACTGGATGACCAATGACTCGGATGTACCCTTGTTTTTGTTTTTTTGTTGTTGTTGAATATATCCGAATTGTTGATACAGGAAATCCATATGACTCTTAACCTTTGTTTTAAATGAGTGTCAAATAAAATTTTAGACAAAGGATTTCCATATGAGTTTTTACTGTGCCTTTAAACTGATTGTCCATGTACATGTGAGTTACAGATACAGGATGTCCCTATCTATAAACCCATGGTAAAGCCAGGTGTAATTGTAGAACTCTTTTATTCTGGATATCCGAGTGACTCTATTACCATTGTTCTGCTGTTAACTTGTTTAAGATTTCAGTACAGGATGTTCATATCACTCTGTACTGTACCCTTCTTTTATGCTGAATGTGAAAGTTTTAGATTCAGCCATTAGATATGTCTATGTGAATCTCCAGCCATATCTTTTTGGTTAAATATAAGGTATATCTGGAGGAAATCCATTGACCTTTCTCCTTTGTGATCTACAGAAAGCACTACTCCATGCCATATGGTGGAAGACAATTTAATACATGCAAGAGGTCTTGAACTAATGTAAGACTGGGGTAATGGCCACAAGATCTCAGTCTCTGTGACTGAGCCAAGAACAGGTTTTATTTGTGGACTGTCGAGTACTATTAACACAACATCTGCAGGGTTTGATGTGAAAACAATCAGGTGACAGTTGAGATGTTACACCTGATTGAGTTAGACACAAAGTGAGAGAAAAAAGCCTGTGGTGTGATAGAATTGTTTTGTCCCAGGCACTGGTGATATGCCAGATCAAAGGCTTTGAAAAACGATACCCATGTTGTACAAAGTTGGAAATTTGCCAGTCGTATATTCAAGTGCCTGGAAAGCACACTGATCAAGTAGCAGTCTCTTCAGCCATTCATAAATTTGATATAAAGCCTTCAAATATCTGTGCCATTTGGGACTGAATTCCTTTTTTGGGTGTGAATGGAAATGATCTTTGCCTTAAGCAGTGCATCCCATTGTTTACTTCGCTTGATTTGTTTTTACCAGTCCCCTTAACTGGCACCTGGGGAGTGTACTATAGGTTTGAACTCATCTGCCTGTGTCACAAAACAGTTTTCTTGACTTTCAAGACAATTATCATATGGATTTGCAACTTAGTATATGACTTCACATTGACAAGTTACCCATGATTTTAAACATTCAGGCCATTTTTATTTCATTTTGTGTAAATTTCTTCTTGTAGTTTTCATCTGTTTCATCCAGTTTCAAGAAAAAGTTATGGCTATTTTTGTTCCACTGTGGACTGCATGTAGCTTTTTGCTCAAACCAGTATGGGACATGTATTGCGAAATTATGACCCAGCAGCCTCTCACCAATGTAGTGGCTTTAAGTCCAAGTCCAGTCCAGTCATTTGTGGGATGGTTTGCCAAAAACCTCAGTAGATGGTTATGCTTTTCTTTCCTCCCACCATTATGGTGGCTGCTGTCATATAAGTGAAATATTCTTGAGTATGGTGTAAAACACCAATTAAATAAGTGAAAGAAATGAATATTGCAAAATCAGTGCTTCCAGAATGTATCACCATCATGACACATGTCTAGTATGAGTTTTGAGGGCTTTCAATGACTTTCAGACAGAACCATGGTTGTTTTTGTCCTGCTTTATTACATTATTCACATGTTTAGACTTTCCTCTTCAGGAGACGTTTATTATGATGTACATGTCTTAGACTGTGACATATCAGCATGATGGAGGCCCAGTATGTAGTGGCTTTTTCTGTGTGACCTTCATCTCTGACCTTGGACATGTGAATGCTTTCTGCCTGTACCAGCTAATTGTATTTCTAGAAAATTGCCTTGTTGAGTCAAATCAGGAGAGAGTGCTTGTTTGGTCTCAATGTAGGAGCTTTTTAATTCCGCAGAATAACTTGAGGGGCCCTCAGAAACCCGATCACGGATAGTCTGTTCACCAAATTACCTCCCTGGAGTCTCGACCCAGTGGAAATGAGTTAAGGCCCTCGATAAGATAAGTAAGTCCAAACTGACAGATGTATTATGTTGTTTTTAGGGCATCACTGATCAGTGTGCATGCAGAAGAAACGCCACTGTGGCGACAACACATTGATTAAGTTAGCCAGTTTGAGACCATAAGTGGGGACTTCATTATTAGCCAGTTGTAGGGTACAGGCATCAAACAGAAAAGTGACAGCAGCACAGATATTGCTATCCTCCTTGATCGAGGCATGTAACGAGTAAGGAGTGACAGTTGTTGCAAACATACCATCAATCTTATATACATAGGTATTTGTCTATATATATATATATATATATATATATACATGTGTGAATGATATATCTCTATTGGTTTACAACAGCATGGTGTTTATACTGTAGTTGTGTTAAATATTTTTTGTCTGGCCTGGTTTTGTGGCATGTTATTCCCAGTAACAAGGGCAATGCTGATTCCCTTAATGATTATTTATTTGTCAGGCTGCGCAATAAGACTTTCCTGGGAGACAGCAGCTTTATGGATCAATGCTTGTAACTCGTCGGAATTTACAAGCTTCTCCTCAGTCTCAAAAGGTGTGGGAAGAATTCGATACTGAGGGAAAAATGAATTCTCAGTTACTGTCATTTCCATTGTAAGAATGTTCTCAATCTTCACACTGAGAAGAGATTGCTTGCTATCAAGCTGAAAGCCAGAGGGATATAGGTGGGAGGTTAAACAATCCCAAAGTGTTAAATGTAATTTGTGCCGACAAGCGTCACTTTGTGTTAGAGACATCACAATCAGACAAGCTTGGCTGGACGGGCTCTAAATCTCCACTGCTATATACCAGCGGCTTGGCAGGTTACGGAGGCGAGCAGTGTTAATCTACTTTACGGGGGCCTAAACCCTGACCTGTCAGCTGTCTGATGTTCCGTTACTTGGCCTGCCCCCTTTGTTTGTGGAATTAATAGCATTGCTTAAAACTGCCGCCTTTCTCTGATCAAAGACAGAATCCTCGACTCCTCCCGACACACCTTTCTTGGATATCCATTGCAGGGATCTTTCGGCTGTACAGTATATTGACAGGTGGTTGAATGTTTCCTTTCTTTGTGATGATCAAGTCGCTGTGATAAATATTAAAAGATTCGCCTTTATTGTTAAGCTTCACTGAACCAAAAGGGCCGACAAAGAACTGATCAAGCACAGGATTTATTCTCCCCACCTTCCAACACACCTTCTCATATATCCATTATGTGGTCTGTCTGCTGTAACAGTTTTGGCTAGTGGTTGAACAAATTTAATGTTTCTTTTGCAGGCCATTCATCTCATTGTCATAACTGTCAGAATTTCTACCTTTATTAGCTTTGGTGAACCAGAAATACTCTCAAAATGTTCTAATTATTTTGCAAGTGTCATTCATTTTTTTTTTTTGGAACCATTTTCAAACATTGTTGTCCCGTGTGTGTTTGTGTTGTTTGTTGTATGTAATCAAGATTCATTCTGACAGAATTCTCTATGAAGCTAGGTCTAAGAGGTTAAGTGCCCTAGGATATGGACAGTATACATGTAATCATCATATTGTGTTAAATCTTCACAGTGAAGATATGCATTCAAGATTGGTGACAGCTTAATGTAAACTAGAATGGTACATCACTTGAATACTGATTTCTGTCACCACTGAGAACTGTGAACTGCTTCTCTTTTCAGTAATCAATCTTAATATTTTACTTCATATACTTTCTTAGTTCTTTGGTGATTTGTGTTGAACATTGTTTTGGGAATTGGTTTTGGCAGTCATTGACCAGGAACACCCAGTTTGGTTGACAGCTGATATGCCAGTGTGTGGTTCCATCATGTTATTGGATTTCAGGAAATATTTATAGCCTGTCATAAATATTATCATCATTAACCACTTTTCTGTATGGTGATTTATTGTCCTGGGGCTTTGAAAGCTCAGTGTAAAGTGTGTGTACCTGTGTGAGGTTTGTCATTCAGATATAGGGACATTCCCTGCATTACTGACTTAAAGCTCATTGGGTAATTATACATGCGTGTATTGTTTATTCCTGCATGGTGACATCCTATGTTCAGCAGAATAAATAATTCAGTTTCTTGTTTGCATATCATACAGAATTAAGACACAGCCATGGTGTTGTCTCACAAAATAAGACACAACAAAGTTTCATTTTGCTTCTTTTTTTTCAAGAATGTGCAGTAATTCCAAGGCATTGGCATTTTTCTTGTTCTGTTTTCTTTGTTTCATAATAAACATTTGATGCCTTGTTTATTTAATCAGACAGTGTGTTCACATGTTGCCATGATAATCAACCATTTTAGCTTATTAACATCAAATTCTTTGTCCATGAATCTTTAATGTACAGTGAATCAGTGCTTTTCAGTTCTTGTGCCAGTCGTATGTACGTTCATGTACTTTTGTCAGCCATATTCATGTTGAGATAAATACATCTACATCTGTTTCTTATGCTTGAGTTGTCTTGTTGGCTACAGTTATTTATACTTTTGCATGACAGTTTTATTTTTGAATGCCATCTTTGTGTATCTGATTTTGGATATTGCTTTACCAATTGACAGCCTGAACTATGGATGCTTTGCTTACTATTTAAATTGAAAGACAGCGCATGCTCAAAGTTATGTTTGCCAAAAAGGTTTGACAGTATTATGTTCATTTCAGTAAAGTATTTTTGTAACGGCTACTTAGACAGTGGAAATTGACATTTGACTGTGCTCCGTTGGCTAACATGAAACACCCCCATTGTGTGTGGGTTCTGATGTAATTGTTGTAAGAGTGAAACACTCTTGTCACCTGATACTGTAGTAAGCTGCCAGGGCTATGAATGAAAGTTATGTATATATGTAAATTTATTACATGAAGTGATCAAGAAACTTACCCCTGCCATAACACAGTGGTCTGGAAATACTTTGCAGTGTTGTTATCTCATGCACTTGTTATAGTAAAAACATATAACATTAAAACAGTGTCCTGTCCCTCTGTTATTACATGTTACATTGACAGTCAACTCAGAACATTTACATCACAGTTTATAAACAGTTGATGTTTCCCAGCTCTCTGATTGGTCAGTCTCTTATAAGCTTAAAAGCTTGGGCACCTTCAGATCCCCAGTCGGCAGCAAAATACTCCATCCTTCAAACAAAGATGTACAGTGCCTCAGTCATGAGCTGTCTTTCACTGTAAAGAAGGAATTCTGAAATGCTTGTGTTAGTTGAGCACTAGTGAAACAGTCACCATGTTATTGATTCTGGTTGCCATTCAAGGGTCATTTTGTTAGTCCTGGGACTTCTAATGGATGTATGTTTCCAGTAAAATTTATACTGTGAAGTAAGAGCTGTGATCATGAAGCATTTGTTTCATGTAATTAATAATTTAAATTCGTTACAACGAATCTTTGTGTTGGAAACTGGATACAGGTGAGTGCTGTGTGTGACTGCTGGCACACAAGAGTTCAGCCTAAGTTCCCTTCACGTCCATATTGTTGATAAGGCCTTGGCAACTGTATGCTGTCAGTGGTGCATGTGTCAGGGGCATTTGCATGGGAATCACCTGAAAGATAAATCTATGGCAATGGAGGGATTCTTTGTCTTCTTTGGAAATGTCGATGTTTTTATGGGCTTCCAGCCTTCAAACAGAAGACATGCCAGAGCAATGAACTTCTTTTAAAAGTCAAACCCACACAGATAGGACAATACAGTATTTGGTTTCTGCTGGCAGTTATTTTTGTTTGTAATTGGATCACACTGTCAAGATATTTGAGGAACAATAGATTGCGTGACACTAACTGATAACAAAAGGAACACAGGACTGTTTAAAGAAGGATAACTTCACATTAGCTGTTAGAAAGATAATTTGAGGTTTGTATAGAAGCTACACGAGATCCAATGGGAAAAAATGGTTACTTTTAGGATACTTTATATTTGCCTCTAAAAGGCACCTTTGGGGTCAGAATGTGTAGCCATTTGCTCTATGCAGCTCTGTCAACGGTTTGACAGATTGTCTTTTAATATGAACCTCTTATGGTTTAATGTGATGAGGGGGCTGGGCACAAGACTGCACAAAATTATAAATGGGCAGGGGGGATTCTGCAGCAGCTACAAATTTGCGCTTGTTTAGTTACATGTATAATTACTGTTCTGCTACCATTTCACTTGCATAATGTTGACAATTCTAGGCTACAACTGACCACGGAGAGGGAATCCCCTTCCCTCCCCCCACCCCCACCTTTTCCCCTTCAAGCTCACTGCTCGTGGGCCATGGGTACTGGTGACAATAAGCAGTCGACGACGCTCACGTTGGTGTTTGCACAGTCTAACTGTAGTTTACATCTGTACATAACATGTAGGAAAGTTCATCACTTTCCAGTGATCGTAGTTTGTTCATGCAATCTGATTTCATCCACTCATAAAACTGAACACCAGTATATGTAAAGTAAAATATTCTTGCATATGGTCTAAAGCAGAAATCAAATCAGTCTTGATCAGATCAAATGTCAGGCTTGATTGTTTGGTGCTCTAGCTGTCTGTTACCATCTTCCACAGATGCCATGGACATTGTTCTTTACATGTACTTGATGTTACAGTGTGGCTGAAATTCCCAGGGCTTCATATTTCATGGATTTTTTATATTGGATGACAAAAAAGTATTGGGTCACTCTTGTAATAGGCTTTATACCTTTTTATCATTCATAGCCTTGAAAGTTTTATGGTCTGTGGAAGCACGCAGTCAGGATTTGATGGGGGTTTGAATGGGTGGACAAACAAAGCCTGGACAAAGTGTGCTGGAGAGATATAGATCAGTTGCTCGGTGCAGGCCAGTGCTGCCAGTGGAACAATTCGACACAGGTATGTAATTATGTCTCCAGTGCATTGTTGCCAGGGCAACAGAAGCATTTCCTGAACAATGAAGCTATCTTTGCAAATATCTTTTATGACATTTTGGTAACATGCTTTCCGAAATAGTTTGGAGTGCCAATCAACATATACAGCACTGGTGGGGTAATATATGAATAAAACATTTGGTAAGCTGGACACTTTCATTGTTGTCTGGCATGAAATATCAGGAATAACAGGTGAAATTTTTCTGGGTATCACTAAAATGGAGATTTTTTGGTTTGTCATAAATAGTTAAATATTCTGTGAAGACACCATGAATGTATATTCAGTTTCAATTTGTGTTTTGGTGATGACCGCCTGATGTTGTCGACGTTAAAATCCCATTTAAAGTTTAAAGACTATCCTGGATGGAGAAACTACTGACCTGAAAGTGTTGCTGTAATGGTCCTTGCTAGTACACACTTACCATTGTTTTTGTGTTCATCAAGCCACTGGAAGGTAGATAATGAATGTTTCATTGCATGTTTGTCGTCCAGAATGCTTAAGTCTGGAATCTTTTTTGACCTTTTTACATGATGGTACGTAAAGTTTACTTGTGACTCCCTGGCTTTGATTTGTTTCTCATATCTATATGCTGGCATCATGTCTGTTGCATAATTTAAAATTTGCTCACAGTTGTTTACCTTTATCTTATGGACTGTCTGAAGATTGTAATGTGTATATATATATATATATATATATATATATATATATATATATATATATATAGTCTTTAAATCGATGTGTAACGAGCCATCCTAAACATTGCTCCCCTTGTTATTATTCCTCTGGAAACCCCTACTTACTTCAGGCTAATATGTATGCATGGATTTTCACATCCCAGATCATAGGTTTTATGGTGGCTGAAGTGGTATCCAAGGTGACAGTTATGTACCCATTTAAGGTAGTCAGAGTCAGGCAAGGGTGGATAATCGTAACTTCCAGCTGCGTAGCTTGTACTGTGATGGTAGAGACCCATGTGTAAATTACAGTGTTTTAGTTGTCTCAGTTGGAAATGTCATTATCAATTTTCTGACAAGAGAATGCATTTATTCTGCTTAATGTAAGCCAGCCCACAGGACGAAATCCTGTAAGTATGTGGGCAGGGTTCAAGCAGTTTTTCTGGTCAAACGTCTGGGATGTGATAAATGCCTGATGGGGATTGTTGCTGTGTCGACTGCTGCCTCCCACTATAGGTACTGTGAATTCAAACCCAGGAAGTATCTTGAGCTTTAGTTTTATGAAGTATAAACGACGCCTCAGAATGTTAACAAAAACAGAAAAACAGGTTATCAAGATATATGTGTGTTGCTTTGCTAATGGTTGAAATCAGACACGGAGTACATGTAATAATGAAGTAATCTTGATTTTTCTTGTCATGCCGTAACTTATTCTAAAAGCATTACATAGTAAACATAAGGACAAATGTGTACAGTCAGTGTGTTGTGTGCACTGATATTATACAGGGCAACTTTCATCAATATTCTACCATTAATTAAGAAACAATCCAAACTTGGATTATCAGTTCAGACAGCCGTTTAAGGTACCCAGGAACTTGAGACAGGCAAGCTTAGCCTAGTACATTTGGGAAAATGTTCTTCTCCACGGTTGGTAAGCATTGATGACGTTGGACAGTTGGGGAATCCTGTATGCATATTCTGATATACTATATCTATAGTTTCAGTGCAATAGCAGTACAGGTTGATTGATTGCTGTACCTATCCCAAAATGCCTAAGGCTAACTGGATCAATTTACCCCATATTGCATAATACATGAGGTTTGCCAGCAAGAGACCATTTCATCTATAGGATTGTTAGCACTGCAGGTTGTAGGAAGATGGACACCATTGTCACAAATCTCTGATGCACATTTTTACCCACCAGAACCAATCAGAATAAATTTTCCATGGCTTATTTATTATGAGTACAAGAGCTAAGGTGTGTGGATATCTGTAAGATGACAACCAGTTCCAGGCATACCACAACCAAGCTACTACCAGTCTACATTCAAACCAGCATCAGTGTACAGTCAGACCACTATGATTCTACAATCTAACCTCTACCATTCTAGACACAAATCACTGCCAGTCTACAGGCAAAGCACCACCGTTCTACAGGACAACCAATATCATTCTGCGGGCAAACCACAGTCATTGTACAGGCAGGCCATTTTCATTCTACATTCATTCTAACCCTAACAACCATTCTGCAATCAACCCACTACCATTCTACAATCAACCCACTACCATTCTACAATCAATCCACTACCATTCTACAGGCAACTCACTACCATTCTACAATCAACCCACTACCATTCTACAATCAACCTGCTACCTTTCCACAGGCTACTCACTACCATTCTACAACGGGGGCCTTCATGGCTCAGTCGGTTAAAGCGCTAGCACAGTACAATGACCCTGAAGCCTCCCACCCTGAATATGGTCGCTGTGAGTCTAGCTGATGCTGGCTTCCTCTTTGGTCGTATGTGGGAAGGTCTGCCACCAACCTGCGGATGGTCATGGGTTCCCGCAGGCTCTGCTCGGTTTCCTCCCACCATAATGATGGCAGCCATTGTATAAGTGAAATATTCTTGAGTATGGTGTAAAACACCAATCAAATAAATAGATAAATAAATCATTCTACAATCAACCCACTACCATTCTACAGGCAAAACCACTAATATTCTACAGGGATACAGCCATCCTACCTACAAAGCATTACTGCCTATATACATGTATGCAGCACTAGTGTTATACGTATGAAGGAAATTTCTCCTCATGTTGTGTTTTTCCAAGGAACACTGCCATCTACCCGGTAAAGGCCAGTATCTGACAAAGACATTCAGTGATGAAGCAAAGATTGTCTGTTGCATCCGTACTGATCCCCAAGATGTGTTGCAAACTCAGTTTGATAATTTTTGCTTGTGAAATGTACCATCAGTATATTAATATCTTAGAATACTTCATTTTAATTCTTCTACCAATGAAGACATGTCAAGAACTTTTTGGGCTCTGGGCGATCTGGTTTCTGTCACAAATAAACTTGACCGCTGTTCTGTTCAAGTTAAAAATTTAAAATTCAGCATTCAAATAAACAGATGTATTTCAGTGTCAGATTATTCAAGACTTTACCACAGTTACATGATACAGATGATGATCATTGATCGTAGTCTTGAGTGTGTTTGAAGACCACCTCCGTCAGCTGGCGCTGCCAACACTCAGAGTTTACTTACTGCCTTAATCTTAGCTTCATACTCTTCGAAGCTCTCTATATTAATGTACACAAGTATGGATTTTTCTTTTGATTTATGTGCAAAACATGTCCATTTGTCTTAGTGGGTGGGAATAGCCTACAGGCTTATATACATGTATAGGTAGCTGACTATCATTTTGTAGATGTGACATTAACATTTAATGTGCTTTTCCAAAGCACACCTGCATGCCCAGCAGTCATCCTGGCTGCCTTAGGGTAGTATTCTTTTGGATGTCTGTACTGACTTGCATGAACATTTGCCTTACAATTTACTCAAGATTTACATGATGTGCATGTGATAATTATGTAGGTAAGTAAACCAACAGCATGATGGAATTTTTCAAATTTTCATGAAAATTACGAACAATTTCTACAGATTCTGCCATCCAAGACTGGAAAGAGTATGTTGCTTTCATGAAACTTGAAGATACAACATCTGTGTTTTACCAGCATGCTACAGTGCATCTGTTCTTTTAAAGTTAGAGAGCTTTCTAATGTACCTATAGATGTATTCATGTGTTTGATTTTTAATTTTTCTCTTTCACAGTCATATTCAAGAATTTTTCTTTGATACGTACACGGTCAGATTAATATGAGTGGAGGAACGGCAGTCCACTTATTTAGTACACCGGGTAATGTGCCCAACACCAAGCACCTGAGCCAAAGCTGTCAGAACTGAACTTGAACATATCACCCCACATTGACAACTTGCTTGTATGGTCACTCTCTTACAATAGATAGGCCTTTGTCACCAAATGAGATGAAATGTGTGAGAAATTCTGCATGCTTCTATAGACCAACATGTATAACTGGAGTCTTTAAGAATTAGAACTACACTAACAAAAATCTGAAAAAGATCAGCTTGAAATATGGTCTCTTTTGAACTGTGGAAATATGATTGCTAAGCTTGAATTCCCAAGTACTTCTCAATAAAAAATATTGATCAGTGACATTTTGATAAAAAATAAAAAAAAACACTGAGAACTAAGCATAAATAAACTTCTGAAGGACAAGTAATATGTCCAATTTAATAAAGAATCAAAGTATTGCAAAGTATGAACTTCAGAGAAGCCTAAGCTGTTTGAACCTGTAGTCTTCATAGACTCATCTGTCCATACATGTTATTGGTTGCACATTTGTTGACATTTAACAGAGTATGTCTTATACACCTTTGAACTGAATGAGACATTTGTTTGACCACATCTGTCAGACCGTTTGTTGTGAACATCACAAAATCATTATAGCCGTATGCTCTGAAAATGTGATACACAGAAAGAAAGAGTTTAAGAGCCCTCGCTTTAAAAAGCCTCCATTTTTTTTTTCATGTTTACATAAAAGAGAAAGAGGTGAAAGTTTTTAGGATATTTTTGTGCAGGAAGATCTACTAAATTTTGCATATAATTTTGCCATTTTCAGATTTTGGAATCATCTATTTGCTTTCATCTATGTATATAAAAAGCTAATTTAAAGGCATTAAGATAATGTGGAGTAAAGTCCTTAATTGTAATCAGCTGTTACAAGGATTAATTGTAGGCAATAGTCACTTTCGTTTTTACTTGACAATATGCCAGATATGAAGGAAACATCATGTCACCCATTGCTCTTGTATGTGGCCTTAAATGATGCTACACTCTCAAACTCTTTTGCCTCTATATCAGCAAAATTTACTTCCATGAAATCATATCTTTCATACGGTTTCACGTCCTCTCAGGCAAATTGTAAAGGAATTAAAAAAGCTTTGTTTTTAACACAGTTAAGTACATGGGACTTGGATCAGATCAAACCTTTTTGGACCATCATGTCAATGCTATATTTCATAAGATTTCCTTTATACAGCTCTGAAATTTAACCCAGTTTCCCGATAAAGTGGAGTAGATCTTTATCACACCGATTGAGGACATGATGTTAACTTCATCGAAGGATCCTGTATTTTCATATTGCCATCTCTGCGTACATGAAGGTTCCTTGAAATTAAAGCTGTAACTTCAAAAAACAAAGAGCTGGAACTTCAAAATATGTAATTGACATAAAATGAAAATTGTTTGACATCAATACTTTTTTCCATGTTTTTCCTTTTTTCAAAATTGACAGACTTTATTATTGTGTTGGCTTTCATTTGTAAAGAATTCAGCCTTATCTTCAAAGAAAAAATTTAGATGCTCTAAGCCTGTAATAATAGTTCAAAGAGAATTAAGTCATTACCTATAGTTTTGTGATAATACCTCATGTGTGTGTATAGCCACAGCCATTGGAGTGTTGTGCACATATTTGACAGAGCTCGCTGCAGACATGTAATGAGGCCTGAGATAGTGGGTCTCCATGTGCAGGGAGTACATATGCCTCCCATTCACTTCCAGATGATTAGCCCTAGGGTCTGGTAACTAGTTACCCGTTATTAATGCGTTTCACTGGGGATTTGCAGCCTTGTCCTACGCCGTCCACCTCCCAGGTTGCCTCTTGACATGCACGGGGAGTCTGTCAGGTGGAAAAACAGGCGCCGCGACCAATTCTGACATCTGTCTGCCTCCATTCCCTAAATTGGAATAACTGAAATGTTTTTTTGTTGTTTTGTTTTTTTTTCTTTTCTTTTCTTTTTTTTTTCACCTGAGAGCTGCTGTTGTCAATATCCTCGCAGCCACCTGTAACTTCACACAGCTCCACCTGGCCGTGTTGAAGGTATGATAAAGCTGGAAGGTTCGTATTGGTTTTTAGCTGATATCATAATGTACCTCGCGCTTTCCTCATCACCTTCAATTCACGGGTTGATGAGAGAAATTTTTGAGATGCTCTGGTCTTCAGTGATAAGGTATAATTTATTAGATTTCGAAGCTGCGGCAGCACAGGTAGATGATCTTCATGGATAAGTGTTGGGGGTAGGATGTACATGTATAAATATCTCCCACCCCCCTGGTATGTGATATGCTTATGTATGAGCAACGCAGAATGTTCTGCTGTACACAAGAGGGTCAACATGAAGGGAGCCACTTGGAACCTTATATCACTCACTCATAACACCTACTTAATATGTATATTGGGATGCATTGACGTTAGCCTAATGAACATGTGACAGTACACTCATGTAGGAATTGTGCTTGATGAATGTACGTATTGCTTATGTATTGCTTTAATAGGTAGAGTTTCCAGAGCAAAAAAGGAACTGTTCATCAAAGGGCTAATTAAATGAAAGTGGTACGTGACAATCTAATTTGCGTTTTTCTGTGTCCATGCATTTCAAATGATTAATTCTCGTTGGCATACAAATGAACTGTTGTTTTTTTTTTTCTGCTGGACAGTCAGAAAGGAAAGTTTCAATTTGATTGTTGATTATTAGTTTTTAGCACATCGTTATGATGTAAGAAAAGCCAGTTGTTGTCAGGGACGATGTGGAAAACTTGGCAGTGTTTTTGGTAATGTTAATGTAGCGCATTGGTCGTGATTTTACATTTGTTAGTCATGGTCTGGGTTGTTGCCACACATATACCTGCTTACATGTATGTCTCTGGCAGGGTTAAGGATTGGGTCACTCTAGCTTCTTTACCAGTCAGTGTGTTAACAGGCTGGTTAGACATTTTGTTGAAAACAGATCCTGTCATTTTCTGACAACTCTTATGACTCAGCCCAACCCTTTTGTTGTTGTTTTTTTTTATGGGAGAGGCACATGTGAAATTATTAAACAACCTAACTCAAATAACATCCCTTGGATATGCCCAGGCAAACATGTACTGTGCCTGGTGAATGTGTTAAAGCTATAGAGTAGATATCACGAGTCAACTTTACTTGTCATAGCAGTATTCTTTCTAGTTAGCTTAACTAACAAATTGGCTATTAACATTAACTGATCTGTTTTGTTTGTTAGTTTGTTTTTTCAGCTACGTGTGAGAATGGTTAAGTTACATACCTTGATATTACATGTGCGTCAAACCTGTTGACCATTGCATTAATATGTTTAATGCGTACATTCGTACCAGCATCATGGTGACACTTCCATGCGTGTCATATTATTATGCCACATTAAACACCAGATATTTCACTTGTCAATAAGGTTATAACCTGTGTCCAGCAACGGTCAAGTGTCCTGTTATGTGTTATGAGCTGACATTTTTTGTCCTCTGAAAGTCCTTAAAACCTTAAAACAATTGATAGAGCCCTTAAACTGTGATTATTTTGGTGCCGTGCCATGACTGCATTGAGAATATAGGAAGGCTGTGATGTAGGAATTGCCCATTAGACACATTACAATCAGACCTGCTGTTTGCCATTGAAGCAGTAAGGGGTTGGCATTACTGTGTTTATCGATGTTTTAACGGTGATGGACATTAGTGGATATCAATGTTGATGTGTGGCCACATGTACCCCCAAGGCTGTCTCCTGTTCTATTGTTTTTATGACCTCATTGCAGTAAAAGCAACCACTGATGTGGAAACCTACACACATCCTTTCTGGAATAAAATTTTGAAGAAATAAATGCAGTTTTTCATGTTCGCTGAATGATATTACAACAGAAGACATATACTGTATTTTAATTACAACAGAAGACATATACTGTATCGTAATTACAACAGAAGACATATACTCCATATACTGTATTGTAATTACAACAGAAGACATATACTGTATCATAATTACAACAGAAGACATATACTATATCGTAATTACACATATGAACATTCCTAATAACAAAATGTTTACATCATTTGAGGTTCACAAATTAAGTCTTCATGGTCCCGTACTGTTTCACACACACTGTGGTCAAGCAACAGTGAAGTGCATATGGTTTCTTAGGTGATGGTCTGTTATCTATTATTTATAGGATTTGCAATGCTGAGGTTGATATGCCCTCAATCATCTAGTTGTACATGTACAGCAATGTATTACTGAAAGTCCCCTTGAAAACGCCATGTAATGCCATAGTTTTTGTGTACTACCTAAATTTTTCTTTGAGCACACATGCTCTGAAAAATGTGACATATTCTCCACTAAAGATCATCGGAGCACATTAAATTCTTTGGGCTTGTGAAGGGCAGGAAGGAGGTTTACTGATTCCACATTGATCTTTGCTGTTTTATCTTATTGTGTTACTGTTTCATCAATTGGTTGAACATTTATGGTTGTGTTCTTGTTGAGCCAATACCATAAGTATGACACTGCTTCTTTTACGCCAGTGCTTCTTTTACGCCAGTGCATTCTGTGGAAAAACCTTGATGTGAAAGTGCCATTTTGTTTGTTATCCAGTTTGTGTACAGGAATGTTTTTGTCAAAGTCAGTTTTATCTGCACACCTGTAGTGTGGAATTCACCCAAATAACTGAGATATCAAATTTATTTTGAAAAACTCAATTTAAACACATGATATCAAAAAGCTCAGTTTACACATGTTTCTCAACAGGGTCAAAAAGTGTCCAAAAGAAAAACCTTGTATAAAACATGAAACTTTCGGGACCGTTCCTCAGGCTACCTTAATTTTGCATGTTATATATTTGCTTTGTGTCAGATTGTGTGTTGACAAATTGAAGGATTTCTTTGTGAATATAGCATGGAGGCATGAACCTTACTTTTGGAAACAGTGCCTTTGTGATAAACAATCGATGATGTAATTGGGTTTTAGAGCTGTAGCTTGCTGTAGTTATTTGCTGATTTTGACAGAGTTTTCTAAATCTTGAACATGTTTGAATGCTTTCATGTGACATCTACAAACATCATGTAATGTTTATTTATTTTTTTCATTTCAGGATTACAAAAGAAGTTCAAGAAGAATGTTTGAAATCTTTGCCCTTATTGTGAAACCAGGGAAGACCACAGTCACTTAAGGTGAGCCAGTTAAGTTAACTTCTTAGCTTTCTGTATTTTGTGTTTGTGTAGTGCTGTGGAAGTACTGTGAATTATATATTAAACAGATGTATTGTGAGAATCCGTTCTTACATTTGCAATAAGTAATTACTTTTTCATACAATGTGTTCAATAATTGTTTACAAATATATTACTCATTGAACAGATGTTTCCTTTAGTTGATAAGGATGGAGTATTGAACTCAAAAGGGTCATTCCAGATTTGTAACCATTTAATAAAACAGAGAGCAAAAATGGGTGAAGAATTGTTTGTTAATACGAAGCTGTACATGATTTTTCAGACCCCATTAGTTAATGACTGCAAGTTTTGTTCTGAAGGAAAAAATAGGAAAGTTTCATTAAATTTCTCTGAGCATTTGATTTATCCAAGGAAAGTCACAAGGTAGCAAGTTTCCTGCTTTAGATGATGGTGTATTTGCAGCTGTTTACATTCAGAATAAAGAAGGAGATAGAACGGAGGTAGAGACAGAATGTGGTAAATGACATAAACTTCCCCTGAAAAAGGTACTGTTATGGAGGCAAATAAATGTCTGAGAGTATTACATTTGGAACTGAAAATTTTTCCCCTGCCTACCAAACAAACCTCAAGACACCTTTTTTAAGATGAGCAGTTGGTTATCTTGCCAGCGCAGCATAATGAGCCAGAAGCCTTCCACCAGTGCAGTTGCTGTGAATTCAAGTCCTCTCCGGCGGTACGTGGGAAGGTTCGCCAGCAACCTGCGGATTGTCGTGGGTTTCCCTCAGGCTCTGCCCGCTTTTCTCCCACCACAATGCTGGCCACCATCGTATAAGTGATATATTCTTGAGTATGGCGTTAAGCACCAATCAAATAAATAGATAAATAAGATGAACAAAACAGAAGCAGGCAGAATGTACATGAGCAAAGTTCTGGGTGATTTACGGTAAATGTTTAGATGAGGAGAGAGATCAGTGGATGGTGAAATTGGGATTGTTTATCCTTTATAATAACAAGGCTGCGAGCATGTTATCTTAAAGCTCCCGTGCAGGAAATGACACAGGAATTATCTAGATTGACCGTGTTGGGTAAATACCTTGATTCTAGGCAGGAGGGTTTTGATGGGTAAGAAGGCCCCTCGGTCAGTCTGACCTTTAGCGGTGTTCTCTGATTTGATTGGAGTTTATGCTGTGCTGCAGAAGTGTTCTATGATTGGTGCAGCATCGGTGTGGCTTATTTCTTGTTGCATGTAGTTCGTTGTATGGACTACATTCTCTGAGGGCCCAGTCCCACTGACTAATCAGAAGCAATGTGTTAATTAATGAAAATGTTAAACATCATATTATTTATGCGTCGATAAAGTAACACACTTAGAGTTCAAAAAGCATACCTTTTTATTTTTTGAGTTTGCTTATTAACCAAGATACCAAATTAAAAGTAAACAGAATGGAAAATGCTGCCATGTTATCAATTTGAACTAATCAGGTGCTTTCTGTAACTGCAGAAGACAGCTACATGTTTCTGCTGACATCATACAAACCCTGTCTTACTGTTTTGCCATTCAGGCAATTCAAGTTGCTCTAACATGTCATGTCTCATTGCAAGTAGGAATATCTGATTAAAAGTTGATTTAGAGAAGTTTTCAAGACCATTAAAAAAAAAAAAAAAGGCTGAAACCATATAGGTCAGTCTCCATCCCGCTTCCACAAAACTAAACCTATATCATTTGTTGTCTTTTCCTTTATAATCATGTACTACATGTGTTGTACAGCTCTCCCTCATTATAACATGCCTCGTCATGACACGCGCTTCATTGTAACACGGTCAGAAATGTGTCCCCAGATATTTCACCCAGTTGATGTTGATGCACATCTATGTAGATGCTTTCAGAAGCTTTCAAGCCTTCTAACTTTTTTATCTCCTTTAAACCCAGAGGCTTAGTTATCAAGTCATTACTCACTGAAAGCCATGACATTAAACTAGTTTGGCTTACAATTAACATCCAGGATCACAGTGTGTTCATTCCTATGTTATAATGTCTCAGACTACCAATGCTTAAAGAACTTCACATAATGCACTTCACATGTAACATGGTAGGCAGCCATTTCGCCCAATGGCAAATGTTGTGATGAGGGAGGGGTTCACTCACTGAACTGTAAAATATGCATTGCTTCTGATTAATCACTATTTCTATGTGTATGTAAGACCTAAATTTCGCAGCATTGATTGAGATGGAAAACTTGGACCGTACACCAAACCCCTTTTATCCATATGCCACAGGGACACATTATATTTTATATAGTAGCTTATAAATGTGTCACAAACCCCAAGGTTGCCTGCATCCTGGTGTCCATCAGTAGGCCTGTGTGTGTCTGTTCCCTTATATTTATCTGTCATGGTGTATTGGTGAATTGATGACAGGAGAATTGTCAAAACGAACGACAAATCCTTTGACTTGCTCTGGTCAAAATATATGACAAAACCTAGGACTTGTTCTGGTCGAAATGTACGAGAAATCCTTTGACTTGTTCTGGTCAATTTAGATTAGGTCTTGTTACACATGCTACATTCTTCATTTGATAGTTTGCCTCAGTCGGCAAAAAACACTAGAAACTGACGGATGGAAAGCTGCTATATATCAGAAATGTACATATGTATGTAGATGGAATTTCACGCCCTTTACATGAGCGCATATATTTAAATGAAAAGAGCAACCATTCTGTAATGGTTATTGGTAAAATGTCAAAAGTCACTAAAGACTGCTGAATAATCTAGCTTTGCAGAGAAAATAACTTGTTGTAGACCTATAGATTATGATACCAATATTGTTTTCTCCTGCATTTTGATGTTGCATGTGTTCTTTGTTGCGTTCTCCAAATTAACACAAAATGCTGCATTCCCATCTAAAACAAGTCAGTACAAGTGGTGCGGTCTTTTGTTCTTTCCTGCAGTGCACTGCAAATCGTGATGTGTACTTTTTTTTTGAAAAGTGAAGAGAAAGTTAACAAGCACTGTAGTGTAACACCAGAGAATGAAGTCTTTATGTATACACGGCTTGGCACCAGCTTGTCTAAGCGGGAAATGTTCAGAGATCACACTCATTACAAGGATAGAAAGGCCATGACGAAAGGTGGGCAGCCTCATGTGACCAGACTACATGTTACATTAAGCCCTTCTGGGCGATGCGTTGATATTTACATGTAGTTATGTACATGTAGCGGACTTGTTGATCAGCCACAAAAGCTTGCATATTGTTCCTGGAAATCAATGGTAGTTATGGAATCGGCATGTCAAATTGACATCATTTGTTGTAAGCTGCAAGCTAGGATAAGCCTTTGATATCTGTTGACATGTTTTGATGACTCTGATGACGTTTACTGGTCTATATCTTTGTAAAGGACCAAAATTTCACCCAAATAAGTTCCTTTTGAGATGTAAAATAAGTGTCTTAAAGCATTGCTTTGATGCTGTATTGTGTATTTTTCCAGTAGGGTATCATCCAACCTCCCAGCGAAATCCCTTGACACTTTCTGAAGATCAGGTGAAATGTGCTGCATATTCATGCACAAAATTTTAGGTCATTTACCACCCAGCATGTACTAGTAACTTCCATGACATGTTTTGGCCTCTCTTAATATATGCATGAACATGTAAGCTTTGATACCACAACTGGAGCAGGGGGCCTCGGTGGCTCAGTCGGTTAGCACGCTAAAGCAGCGCAATGACCGAAGCCTCCCACCAATGTGGTCGCTGTGAGTTCAAGCCCAGCTCATGCTGGCTTCCTCTCCGTCCATATGTGGGAAGGTTGGCCAGCAACCTGCGGATGGTCGTGGGTTTCCTTCGGGCTCTGCCCGGTTTCCTCCCACCATAATGCTGGCCGTCGTCGTATAAGTGAATTATTCTTGAGTACGGCGTAAAACAGCAATCAGATAAATAAATAAACATAACTGGAGTGGCCAGTATGTGAACCAATGTTATGAAATCAAGGGTCTGTATAAATTATAACCTCTGAATCAAGTTATGATGATCAGACTGGGAGCAGACTTCCTGCTCTCACCACTTGTGGGATGTTATGATAATGAGTGGTACCGGTGGATGATGCTCGGTGTGTCATGTGACTCGTCGTTAGCATTAAGCAATAGTCAAATTAGTAAATAAATCGGAAGATGGCTTAATCTGCCCAGTTCCCCTTGAAAGTCTCTGCCAAATTTCCTTAGACTCTTCAGTATTAGTTGCTTTGTTTATTTGTGTTTTGAACTGATATGTCCTAGTGTCACACTAGGATCAACACAGATATAAGTAGTTTTCTTGATAAATTACATATCAGAGAAAAAACAGTGCCTATGGGGAATTTGATTAATCTGTAGCCCATTTTTTGACACATTTGGGCTAAGTACTCATCGAATTGTAAGGACAGCTTTCTGATCAGCCACTTCAGGCTGGCAGTCATTGCATGCATAGCCTCCATGGCTGGCAAACTCATTCAAGCAGAAATTTTCTGGCCCATTTAAATTTGTTACGTTTTCGTCTTGATTGCAAGAATTTCCATGAAGATTTCCAGTGGGTTGACTGCACCTCATTTGCACATGTGAACTGTTTGCTGATTGATGGTTAGTGAATGCTGAAGTATGATAGGCTGATCATTGCAATTGGGGATCTAGTTTTCAGTCGCTACATTCTCTCAATTAGAATTGATTAAAAAAGAGTGGACTTTTTTTTTAAGTTTCATTTGTGGGACTGTGTTAGGTTTCATTAAAATTCAAAGAAGAGAAGGGTAGAAAATCACTGAGTTAAAAGAATTCATAAGGTTCTTTTCTTTACTAAATCAGTGCAGCTTAAATTGCCCGTTCATATTTTTTTATTTTAGTGCAGGAACTGACTGGTGCCAACAACACGTAGCACAGTGCTTGACAAATTGAGTTTAGTCCTCAAGGCTAAGAAAAAAACCTTGTTCTTTAAATTGTACATTTCAAGAAATCAATTATTTATCAAAAGTAGATGAAAATTCACCTTTAAATCTTTTTCAAGCTGAATGCATCCTTTTAGATTGATTAAGTGGGTGAAAGTTTAGTGCACCTTACTGAAGTAAGACATAATGTCACTTTTTCATCATCTGCTGTAATTATTGCTGTTGCAGTGAACAGTTACTTGTTTTGTACATTTCATGGTGTATTTCACGCTTTTTTGATTTTAACCAGGTGTACTTTTGAGTTTGCAGAAAAATGTATTGCCACGACCTGGCCAAACTGCTCATTAAAACGGTAATTTGGTGCAAAACATATGAGGCCATTTGAATTTTCCAAATAGTGGCATATTAAATATATGTGTTCAGATGAAAACATATCACATGTTTGTAGGGTGTTAATAATTTAGGAGGGCATTGATACAGTGATGTTCTCTGAGTGATGCAGAGGTATATGCACAGTTTCTACCAGTAACGGGTGTGATAACAGATACGTGATATAGGCAGCCTCTGTTAATAGTGTGTTTACAGGAAGTGAAATATTGTAGATTATAACATAAAACATCCATCAGATAAACAGATAAATAAGACTAACTAATGATTTGAACTGTTTTCTAATGTACAGGGTGTAATGTGTTACGGGTAATGAGTAACAGAAACTTATAACTTGTCTGAAACAAGTCGGTTCAGACTTTTCACAGTAAATCAAATGTGGCTAGGAAATGAAAAACTGTGCTCAGCTTTTTTTTTTTTTTTCATTTCTATATTATTAGTGTAAATGGACATTTACAATCATTGTTGTAGGTTGTGATTGGTGGATACTTACTTAAAGGTATTCTGTTATTCCTTGATCCGAGGGATGTATCATGCTTCCAGCCTGTCTTCCCACGTGTCCAATTTCACCCCCACATGATCGGCCTTGCAGTCTTCAAACTTTGTGTACACAACAACTAAATAGGGGAATATAAAAAAAACATCAGCAGATTTAATGCATATTAATAACCTTAATAATGAGGAATTTGTGTCCTTGTGACATCATAAAATTATTGTTAATTATAGATCAACTTTTACTCCAATCTGCTCACAGAACTAACTTTATTTTCAGTCAACGTACAATGTCCAAGGAGTGAAATATTTTGAAGTAAGCAGACTTGATGCATATCAATTACCTGAATGAAAAATTGAATTTGCAAAGGATATTTCATTCTGATCTACTGGTGAAATTAAACTTCGTACAAACATTGCCATGCATTTATGAGAAGTGGATGTCGTAATTTCTGCAGACTGAATACCTATTTATTACTCTAACAATCAATTGGATTAAATCTCTGTCCAATTAACATCCAGCTCATTAGGCTAATTGGCTTGCTCTGAGTTGCCTCCCTTACTTGTCAAACAACAACAGCTGTTGCATACAGCAAGTTCAACGTTTATCCTGAGCTTCCCAAACCAGTTTGCAAAATTAAAATCCATCTTGAAGGTAGGCCTTCAACCAGCTTATGCTGTTTTAATTTTGCAACTCACCATTAGTCATTATCAGAGGTGCCACCAAGCCACAGCTTACTCCTAACTTGCCATTTAATGGGAGAGTGACATCAGTGGAAATAATACAGTGCCCACCTGTTTAAGGTGAGTTCCCATCAAGTTTTTAGGTCTGCTGTTATATGAAATACACATGCATATAAGATGCACCACATTTTGAACAATGTGAAACACAACTGCAGAGGAAATTTTTCACTTAACCTATGCCTTGTTTACCAAAAACATCATTTATAGTGATATTAATTAATTCTCAGTTTAAACTTGGGATAGTGCTTGTCCACGGCTCAAGTGATCTCTCGATCTATCCATCAAGCACAATTTAAATCATTTTCATCCCATCAATCAAACCTGTACAGAGGTGACAAAAGGAGAGAACAACAGATGGGCCAGACGTATAGAATATGAACAGTTAAACAACTTCTTCTGATAATGATTTGTGAGATTCATGATCAAAAAGTGTCGTCTGAAGGTGAAGGACTTGGAATTGAGTTGACTTGCAGCGAAAAATTGGCAATGTTAATGGATGTTTCATTGGAGATGAAATTGAATTTCTCAGCAGTATTTCTTTAGTTGTTATTACTTTGGATATAAAGCTCAAGAGAACCAAGGGAAATTTTTACAAATATTTGTAAGTGTTTTGCAAAGTAAGAAATTTGACATATCAGTTTGGCTTGGGGTTCTTTAGGAAATATTTGAGCAGGAACATTATGTCAGCTTACTGAGTCTGTTTATAAATGTCAAGACATCACTGTAGGTGTTCATAATGACTTACTGAGTCTGTTTATAAATGTCAAGACATCACTAGCTGTTCATAATGACTTGTGTGCAAGTGGGAACAATACTTTGTGCATGTGTATTAGCATCAGTACTTTATACATGTAAGTGGGAACAATACTTTGTTCATGTAAAGTGGGAACAATATTGTGCATACTAAGCAGGAACAATATTTTGTCCATTGATGCAGTATTGGGTGAATGTACACCATGCGGGATTGTATATTGTGTATTTTAAGTGAAAAAATATTACATACAGTGGAAACAGAAGTGTGTATACATTAAGTAGGAACAATAGTGTGTGTGTGTGCATCAAGTAGGAACAATAGCGTGTACAAATAATGGGAACAGTAGTTGGAACAACAGTGTGTACATCCATGTATATACATGGGGTGGGATACAATATTGTATACAGTATTTACATGCACGTGATCTCAGTGAGCTCTTTTTTTATTGGAACACTTACCTACATGTACACATCTGTTCAGATATGTATCAGTATGCCACTCCTTTGGGCTAGCTACTGTATTCGCTATATGGTTATTTAGTTGCAATCATTTTGTTGCCAGAGGCCTGCCCAGTGATGTCTGTGTATTGATCAATGCACAGCTGTTTGAAATCGGCATCAGCTTGCTTGTTTCTTATAGTTTTATACGTGGTAATAGCCACTTGTGTGAAATCACCTACTTCTGACACATGTAAGAGATGGCCACAGGCATGTAGACGTTTTTATAGGCCTAAGTGGGATGTGTCTTTGCGTTCATGTAGTCCTATGGAGGTTAAACTTCTCACATACATGTACATATACAAGTACTAGTACATCGAAAATTTGCTGTTACTACATGTTTAAAACAATTTCTGAAGTAGAGGTCATTCGAAAAAAAGAATATTATTGATGGGACAGATTTTCTCTTGGACTTCAAAACTAAGATGTAAAGTGATGACTACGTCAGTTCCTTTCAAATTATACAGTATACAGTTTGGCCAGGTTGTTTGAAAAAAAAAAACAAGAATTTTTTTATGTGAGAAGAACTAATAGCATGCCCTAAAGGAAAAACTGCTTTATAGAAACAAATATCATTTATTTTCACAAAAAAACCTGGTATGTTAAATTTAAATTTGAAATGTGATGGAATGTCTTGAAAGTTAGACAAAAGCTTGCAGCAAGCTAGGCCAAGTTCCAGACCCTTTACTAAAGCCTTCTGCCAGCTAGCCCATGCAAGCTCCCTGCACGCTAGCCCAAGCTCTCTGCCAGCTAGCCCATGCAAGCTCCTTGCATGCTAGCTCAAACTTTCTGCCAGTTAGCCCATGCAAGTTCCCTGCACGCTAGCTCAAACTTTCTGCCAGTTAGCCCATGCAAGTTCCCTGCACGCTAGCCCAAGCTTTCTGCCAGCTAGCCCATGCAAGCTCCCTGCATGCTAGCCTAAGCTTTCTGCCAGCTAGCCCATGCAAGCTTCATGCACACTAGGCCAAGCTTTCTGCCAGCTAACCCATGCAAGCTTCTTGAACACTAGCCCATGCTTTCTGCCAGCTACCCTGAGCTCCCTGACAACTAGCCCAAGCTTTCATGATAGCTAGCCCATGCAAGGTCTCTACCTGTTTGCACATCATGCCCATGCAAGTTTCCTGAGATCAGTCCCCTAGCAACCTGGCTTGTCATGTATCATGTATTAAAGACGCTATGCGAGAGATTTATAGCAAATTTTCAGTTTAATCAATTCAGTCTGAATTTCTGTATTTTTCTTCCAATAACAGACTTATGTGTATGTACTCTCAGAAGATGTCTCACTCAGTAATACTTGCTATTTTCTGTTTTAACTACATATGATAACTAATATGACTAATATTCTAAGTTGACATGTTTTGATCCGAACTATGAAAATTAGTGTATGCACAAGAAGTGAAAGAGCATCACCATATATGGATGTAGAAGGCAAAGTTTGGGTAAACTGGACCCTTACATTTCATTCCACTCACAGTGAAAGTAGTTGTGACCTCATGACATCAGAGGGGGGAGGCTGTTGATGGAGTCCAGCTCCAGACATGTTTGACCAATGAGATTTTCTGTAACAAAATGCAGCTATTTGACATTGGTATCTGGTTTCTAATTGGTCAACCTACACCCTTAAAGCCAATCACCAATCAGGTTAACATTTTATGACAGATCTTGAAAGAATAAATGGTTAAATATTGCAGCTTTATGATTCGCTCTTGAAACGAACTGTGATGGATGACAGTGTCCTGTGCTGATGATTGCTTTCGTTGGTTCTGATTTTTTCATATGAAAATTTGATGTTTTAGGAAATAACATCCCAAAAGAAGCATAATTTTATTAATTATTGCTCCTGGCAACCTCTGATTCAGTTCAATTAAGGAAGGCTTGGATAGGCTATAAGCAGGTATATGTAGTAATGAAGCTATGACATATTGGCTAGCATATCCAGGGTTTGGGTGCGGCATACACAAATTAGTATGAGTTACGTTGTTTGTCAGGTTTTTATGGGTGTTAAATTGTCGTGATAATTAAAGATGAAATATTACATAAATTGGTAAATTGAAGATGTGCACTCAGTAATGATTGCTGTCTGTCCTTCGTCAAGTCCATCTCTGTGCCTCACACCGGCCATTTCAGCCACATGTACTAGCAGAAAATTGTGAAAACACTTGTATCATGTGTAGTACATGTGTTCAGACTTCAAACATTTCAATAGTATTTCATTTGTTTTTCAACATGCATGGCAATCTGTGGATGGTCATGGGTTTCCTCCTGCCTCTGCCTGGTTTCCTCCCACCATAATGTTGGTTGTCATCGTGTAAGTCAAATATAGCCAACCACCATAGAGGTTGATTGTTGTTTAACTGGATCAGGTTACACAATAAACACCAAGACAAAGGTGCTGAAGTCTATTCGACCTCCAAAAATGAAGAAAACATGGGGAAAAAACACATTTCCTTTTGCCATTCACTTTGACTCCCTCCACAGAGGGCATGAATTTAAGATTATTCAACAGCAAGTCTAGGCCGTGCTTTGACGGTGACCGAGATATTTCAAAGCTGTATGTCATCATGTCTTTAAAGGCGAACTGTCCCAGTCAATCAAATTTTAGGTAGATATTAGATTAGATTACATATTAAAAGAAATACTATTTTTCATTACCGATACCCTGAGTTTTATGAAGCTTGGTATTCTCTACACACTTATCTGCCCTTGATGTCCCGCTAGTGTATGACATCATAATGGTGGTGTGTCATTTTGTTCAGCCTTCAAGTGTGCTAATCTTACACCAAATTTCGATGGAATTGGTTTACATGCCTTCCTGTTGGACTCCTCCGTGCAACAAAAATGGATGATTGCCATGCTTCCTCACCATTTTAAATTTTTTAAATTATGCTCAAGCCATTTTGTGGAGATGTGTTTTGATCTGGTATACAAACTAAAAACACTGCCTCAAAAGCGGTAATGCCACAAATATATGCCACACATGTTTAGTACTCTAGCTCCATTCAAGGGCAGACAAGCAATGTGCGATTTTCTTCTCGGAATTTTTGGTGTTCAGTATATTTTTATTTTCTATAAGTAAAAACACTCACCTGAAGCATTATTTGTTTGAATATTTTTTTTATATCACTGGTATATAATTCAGTTAAGTAAATTGAAAAATAGAACCTTTAAGTTATTTTGGATGATGATATCATACATCAGAGCTGTGATTGTAAAATGTATTAACAAAAGTGATAACTATAAGCTGTTCGAAAGAGCACTTTTATCGTAGAAGAGAATCTTTATTTTTCACCTTTATACAAGTTATAAAAGCAAATCTCCCAAGTAAACAAATTCAAATGATTTTGTTTGCGGAAATAAACAGCATAAATGGATATTGCATGGGGAGGTAAACATACCAGCCAGTATGTTGCTGACACACAGGATGTTGTTTGAAGGGTCATGTATATTGAATATCTACCTTTACACAGGTCCTGCAATTGATGGTGGAGAGGTGGCATAGAGTGATTATTCAATGTTACAGTATCTGGAACGGCGGAAAGCAATATCAATTTTTCGATATGACATTGTTATATTACCCTGTCATTATCTCGAGGTGGAAAGTTTGATATCAACCCTTTACTCAACTCGCTAATTAATCACCAGTTTCAGCTGGCATTAAACTAAGCAGGTGTATATACACATACACGTATATTAATCCATTAAGTTTCAGCAGTGGAAGAGCTTATGTTCCACATGGGTGGTTGAGAACGTCTGATATGACAAGGTATTACCCAGGATGTAACATGCATCATAGCATGTGGCCAGAGAGAATTTCACACATGGATTCAGATTCTTAAAAAAGGTGACATATATGACATAGCTGTATTGTCCAGTCATTATTAGGCATCATTCTAATTGATATGTCAAATGTCAAATATGAGAAAATACCAGGTGTAAAGAAAACCTGTGAGGAATTAACCATGAGCATTTTATGCTGTATTTTACCTCAAATTTTTGTCCGTAACAAAATTACATATTTTGCCTGCTTCCAAGAGTGCTACTACTGTTGTAAAAGTGTTTTGAGGCCATCTTTGAAGGTAGAATAATATCCTGCAGGTATGATATAAGTTTCAGCAACAGAAACATTGCCTTATGAACTTAATTTCCATCTCAAGCTTCACATTTGGGGGGAATTTATTGGTCAGATAAAGTATAAATGGTTAGTGACAGCCATTCTGATGTTTGCTGATTCAGGTGTTCTAGCTTTGTGCTTCAGATATGTTTATGCAAAGATTTGATTGCTTTTTCCTGCCTGGTTCTTAATTCCATCAGAGGGGTTGTGTTGAGGATCATAGTTAATCCAAGGGGGGTTGAGGACTACTAGGCACACAGGAAGTTACTGCAGCTCTCCAAGAATCATATATCCAGTATGATGCAAACCAGCAGGTGGCTACATGGTGGGAGTTGTGTGGGACTTGATTTGACGATGTTGGACTTGATTGCCAAGCACATTGGACTTATGGATTTGAGTGTACAACTGAAACCGACTCCTACAGTAAAGGGCATACATGTAGATATGTATTGCTATTATAAGACATAAAACTGCAAACAGGGATAAAGGAGCTTTATCTTCAGCTTAATGGGAGCCTGAAATTATATGTAAGAAATTTTTCAGCATTGAGACATGATTTCCCTTCAGTTCCTCCATTTTTTCCTCTCTTTTCTAGATCTGTCATTGGTTGAGGAAGAGAAATGTGGACAAGGGGAACAGAGCTGTTGGCAGTTCTCAACACAGCAGTGATTTATTTCATAATTATCCTCGCTCCTTGCGGAGTGCTTAATTTGGCGGAGGCTGCTCCTTTTTCGTCTCGGAGGTCTCTGTCGACATCACTGGCTGAAAGGCCGCCCAAATCCCCGACACCCAGAACTCGCTTATTCCCAGACGTAACAAGCGCCCCCGCTGGAAACACCACTCAAAAAATTACTAACGACGATCAGAATATTGAAGTGTATGCCGCCTTGATTGACGCCTTTGAGAAATTAGGCCTCATTACCCCGCGGCAGAAAACGTGCTACACGGTGAAGAAAATCATTCGAGAGGTGTTTTCCCAAGATGCAAACAAGCCTCAAAGGACTCTGGGAGTGTATTTGTACATCGAGGAGAGTGTGTTGGCAGCAGACCCTGTGTACATCACTGGAGAGAACGGCCCAGCGTCGGGCCTCAGCCCAAATCCTGCCCAGGCCAGCAGTTCGAATGAATCCTCACATTCCAAGACAGAAAAGGAGATAGGGTGTAAGAGCTCTCCGGTGATCCTGATTACTGGCGCTGAGACAATGAAGGATGCAAACAGCTCTGTGGTAACCAACGGTAACGTGCCTGCCAATTCCACTGGAGGGATGAGCGCTCAGTCTGAAAATGATGATCACTCAGGTATGTTTATGCTCTGCTTTACCACATTTTACCGTGAAGTCATCTGCTGACTGACTCAATATTTTAATATAGTGGTCAAATATTGCTCTCTGTACACTGAACTTAAACAGCCCATTTTCAGCCATCCCAATCTAGTGATATAATTAATCTGTATGCTTCAGCTTTTTTTTTCTATATAGTCAAAGTGAAGATCAAAAAGCAAATTGTAAGCAGAGTGTCAGATGTCTTTTTTAAGTCTCAGCTTTTCAGAACTGCGAATTGGTGTAGATCAGTTTTGAAATAATAGATGAAAATATGTCTAATTGTACAACATATCAGAACATACATATCACTGACATCACTTTCTCAAGGTGAGAAAGATGAAGAAATTTGCTATGTAAGAATGCCTGTGCCATGTAAGTACATACATTATATAAGGAATCAAAACAGTTATACTTGTATTTACATCATTGTTTCTAAAAAAATTTTCAAGTAATGTTCTTGTTAATGGTAAGTCTGAAGGTTGGCATGGCCAGCCTATTATGCAATGTACGTGTAGCCAAGCTTTTTAATGGGGGCTATGTTTTCAATAAACGTGTTCTAAAAATGGTGACAAAAGACAAATAACCTGCCAAAGTAAATATCCCCAAGGCGCAGTTTCACCCTGGCACAGCAGGCAAGCTAGCTGATATGTTTCTTTACACTGTTCGTTTTTCTCGCTAAACGATTCTGTCATTTTCGAGATGGCACACGGAAAAGACAAACAGAAAAGACCCCGATAAACTAGATTCGCCCCTGGAAATGAAGTTGTCTCTGCAAGCTATCAATCTCTGACAATATCGCACAGTGATAAAGTCAACTTCCTCCCCAATATTACCATCTTTTGTTCTGAAGGGAATAAAAAGCCTGCTTCATGGGAATCAAGTGATTTACGTTTCCTTTCTCTCCCCGTAAGATTTGTCATTAATGTTGACGTGACCCGAGTACCAAATGTACAGCGGTTTTAACCTCTGCATTTTTCTGGCATTGTCAAGTCTTTGTGAAAGTGAAGTTCGTCAAACCTTTTTGGTCGATGTAAATATTACTTCTTGGCTCATGTTGCTGTAGAAACGCAAAGTTTTCATCAGCTGTCAGAAATGCTGTTTATTTTTTAGCTCTTTCTTATTCTTTCTTTCTTTCTTATTTCGTACCCTGAGTCTTGACATCCAATAACAGGGAAAGTAATGTAAAACAAAATGTTAGGGGTGGAATCTTGAAAAGTACTACGTGCATTGAACTCGGGGTTTGCGCACATGTGGAGCACAATAACATGAGGAGGATATTCCATTGTTGATTCTGTGTGTGTGTATTAAATAGAGTAAATTACCGAATTCCTAACCTAGTGTACTATGTATTAGAATCTGTGTTAAACAAAATGTCAGGGGTGGTATCTTAAAAATTACTGCATGTATTGAACTCAGGACTTGCACACATCTCAATAACTTGAGAGGGATATTCCATCATTGATTCTGTTTGTGCATATCAAATAGCGTAAATTACCGAATTCCTGACTCAGTGTGCTGTGCATGAGAATCTGTGTTAAGCAAAATGTTACGGGTGGTATCTTAAAAAAAATACTGCATGTATTGAGTTCAAAGTTTGCACACATGTAGAACATAATGACATGAGGGCGATATTTCATTGTTGATTTCTCTGTGTGTGTTTTAAATACCATAAATTGCCGAATTCCTGACTCAATGTACCACACATTAGAATATATCCCCTACAGGCGAGCTCTTTGGTAACGTTTGCTACCACATTTAAGCTTATTATTATTTTATTTTAATTTAAATCATGAATCTCCATAAATTATCTGATGAACAGTACATTGTTAGCTGAGGCAGATGTTTGTTGAGTTGTGAAGGCCTTTCTCATTTTGCATGACAGGCTAAGTTGGAAAATCTGTTAGCTAAATTTCAGCTCTGATGATTTCAGCAAGACATTGAACATATATTTAAGCCAGGAGATGGCGCTGAGTTTACAGCAGATTGACACAGTTGATGTTCCTTGATTAAATCTGCATGTATTTTGTCTTCTGGGTCCATTTCCACATAGCCATTTTTAGCTGAGGTCAAAATTTAAACCTTGTCCCAACTATTGCTTACACTGGATGGTGAAACTTTGTCCCTTTTCTCTTAAGGGCAGATTTTTGATGAGATGGTCAAAATTTTAATTTGTACGGCCTAAAAATAGCTTGAAAATCATGTTTCAGATTTTTAACGTATTCATGTGGCTTTGTGAAATCAGCTCCATGGTTCTTGAAAATAAAGAAAGTACCTGTGCTTGGATTTAAACAACAAAAAAAAAATTGAAGGCCTTGAAGCTGGCCCTTTTAAAATAGCTATATTTGTATTCAGTCCTAAAGAATCTGAAAATTAAGTTGTGCAATGATCTGATTCAAAACTACTGTATAGTGATACGTGCACAGTTACCTACTGAAACTTCTGTGAAGGAGAGGAGGTTCGTCATTTCAGCCATATTTGGCCCTTGAAAGCCCTGGAGTTTATGTCGGATATCTACGAACCTGTTGCGAAACTCTTTGAAATCTGCTATGATGTGTATTGTCTGTGGTCCATCTCTCCCCAACAAAAATGTTATCAATGCTTTGTTTAGTTTTAATATCTGCTGAATGTTGTGATATAAGTGTAAGTCACTATTTTATTAACTCTACCAATACAATCCCCAGAAGGGACTTAATTAGTCAAAGTGCTAGCTTTCTGCAAACAGCTCTTGCCATTTCAACTGTGGTTTGTTAGGTTCCTGTCAGGGACTGGTGGTTTAATCCAGGCACTCCTCTTTATTACATATATGACTGCTATCTTATAAGTGAAAAATTCACTGACTCAATCTCACTGACTGGTGGTTTTTTATGTCAAGGTCTGAGTAGAACCCAGGTAATGGTGATCAGCACCTGCTCAGCTGTCATTGGAACCTTCTTCTTGGTGGCGGCCATCATGAGGATAAGGTAAGTTCTTGTCTTTCTTCATGCAGATATATGTATGTACATGTTCATCTACCTGTCAGGTCAGATTCACTGCATCTGGTCGCACTTGACCGAATAGAATGTCTGCTTATCAAGCAATTAGAAGGCTAGGGCTCTGGGGCTGATTCCATGAAGCAGTTTTAGACAAATAAGTCAAAACTGTTTTATTGCTTATTGGATACTTACTGGTTTTGAAATATTTATCACTTGTGCATTATCACGATGTATGTGCACTATCCATGCCTTTATTTTAAAATTTGAAGATGTTTGATTTTCATTCAGTTTTCAAAATTTTACTTAAGCACGAAATTGATCTGTGGAATCAGTCTCTGTTCCAACACATCTAAGTTGGGTTATGTCTTAAACTTGGGGAGAAAGCTTGTTATTTCATGTTTTAGCCCATAACATATGTTATGCCTTAATGGAAAAAGACATTATCTTTGGGCAGACTGTTGAAAACTGTATCTACATGTAAAATGCATGTACATCCACTGTGTTTTTAAAACTTTCTTGACTAGAATTGAATGAATATTTAAATAATTTCAAAGGGAACCATAGCATAGTTTTGGATGCCATATAACGTGAAAAACTTTCCTTATTGTGCGCTAAACCATGTATCCACTTACATAATTCATATGGATTTGTGCACATTACAAAGTGCGCCTTACAAGAACTTTACTTTAGCCATGTAAATTTAAAGGCTGTGAAAATATCCACAGGGTACTTGCTAAATATTCCAATGTATTTAATTCTATTCTATTGATTTAAACTAAAGGTTCCTTTCCCTTCATTGATTTTCATTCGTGAAATTATATACTTAAACAAAAATTTAGTCACATTTTAAACTCTAACAGGCTTTGATGTTTATGAATTCTTCATCTGCAAAGCACATGTACATGTAGCGTAAAATCACAATACATAACTTTTTTTATTGATTGGTGTTCGTAACCATACTCCAAAATTCTCATCAACGTAACTGACGCTGGAGTGCCCAAATTAAGCCACTGACCTTCACCACAATTTTTGACCTACTTGTTGATGCAGGGAGAGTTAGATGCGTAGTTTTAGCGCATAATTTGAACGTAAGCCATATTTTGGCACACCGCCATCATACCAGTTACTTAAAGGCTTCAAATGTCTACAGAAAACGTAATAAGGCCACATTTGCTGACTCTGAAAACTGTATACACTAGCTTCACCTAAAGACAAATGTAGTCACTTTGAACTCATTGGACAGGCTAAAGACTTAAAGGTCAGTGTGGTCTTCAATAAGTAGGAAGGGTCATTTTTGTACTGCAGCAGACATTACTCCATATGATACTCATCTAATGTATTGGCCACTTATTGCCCCAGGGGGCTGATGCTGCTGATGTGTTCTGGATACATTGATAACTGTAGTTAGGCATCACCAGTTTTATTTTGTTTTATGGGCAGACACAAAACAAATCCAAAAATGGAATAAAAATGACACTGAAAATCATCCTTTTTTTGTCCCATCTATTTTTTTTCTGAATTTCCTGATTTTTGAAGCTTTCTGATCTTGTAAAATTTTGAGATGGTCCACATCCCCCACAAATTACAGCAGATGATTTTCAGATCTTTACATTGGAAATGGATTTATTCCACCTGTCCAACATCAATTGATGTGGCCTTAAGTACAATAAAACAAGAACAGCCTTCATTTACCTACAGTTGAACGCTAGTAGAACTTTAAGTATAACGTAAATGTTGTTTTCATTTTACTGTACTTAAATTTATTAAGCACAACTACTGTACATTTTAGGCATTTTTCATCTGAAGGATATTTTTATTATATTATTGTTATGAAATTTCAAATCTGCTTTCTGACCCAGTACTAATTTATGTTTAGCTTATAAACACATAAAAAATAAAATACATTGTTTGCATGAACTTTAATGAGTGTTTCCAGTTAGCAGCAAATGTGGTGTTATGGCAGTACACAATCGTTATTAAAATCTTCAAAATTAGAAATTTGAGATTCAGTGATCATATAAAGCATTCTCAAAAGCAGATCTTGAGAACCGACTCATGAGAATTTATATATTCCTGCTGACTGAAATGCAAAGCCTGAATCCATGCAGAAGTTCAGATAAGGCCAAAGTAACCAATTAATTGTGATCAAGGGTGTACAGATATAGATCGATAAAGTGACTTGTACATGTATAAGTGCCAAGGAAACCAGAGCTTAATTGCTCCCAGGCTGCTTAATCTAAATGAGTGAAAGCCTGGACAGTGTCCACTGGAGTTGAGCTAGACTTGGTCAGCTTGTTTGGGGAATTGATGGTAGCACATTCTGGCCAATTTATCTTAATCTGTGAACTATCTGGTCAGTGCTTGTAATGAGAAACACGGCTTCATCTTTGGGTTTAAAGAGGTGTCTAGTATTAAAGCAATCCCACTGTACATGTTGGATTATAGATCTGTCTGAATTAAGCTTTTGGTCAAACAGATTCTGAGCACCATGGTACTGGTCAGTGGTTTGGGAAATTCAGCCCCTTGGGTGATTATATCACACTGCTATCGGTCTCTTTTCACCCCCCACCCCATCACCACCCCACCCCGCTGTCCCTAATGACCGATCTCCAGTCATCAGTGATAATGAAGCGGTCAATGCCAGCATGTTGACTGACCATTGTGGTGGTCAGACTGTGATTAACTGTGACCCTGTCAGTTTGTTGTGTGTGGAATCACATACCTTTAACCTGTTCACTGGTGGCCTGGATTAAGGGGATAACTGCACCGGGCATCAAACATAGTACTACTGAAGCAAGTGATAGGCCTGTAAGCTACCTATATGCGCCCAAGCAACTGGTCAACCTGATATATATATATATGCATGATCCTCGTAACTATGGCTGAAATGCCATCAATGTGGCGCTATAAACCCCAATTATGGTGCTTTCTTTCTGCTACCACTAGCAGGTTTCCACATCTTCATCATGTGCATTGCCTGTTGCAAAGCATTAAATGTTAAATTCGAAGTTATGGGTATTAGTTTTTCCCTTTGTTATTATCTGGTAATTTTGTTATTGGCCAGGGTATCAGCCCAAACTGTCTGTATCCGGAGGAGTCCGAGAGAGAGCACATGAACAGACGACAGTAGCGCATGCACTGCATCATTCACACGCAGCACAGCATGATGTCACGATACACATGTTTTGGCCTATAACACAGTGTTATTGACTGACCAGTGCTTAATTAGCATTGTTTTTGGCCTGCTTTTGCCTGTGATTCAGGTGCTAAGCTCCAAGCTCTGTCACACAATCCTATATTTGGCCGGTAAAACCAATGGATATATCAGGCTGATAAATTGATTTATATGCCAAATTGATTTACATGCCTAACTGATTTATGTGCTGTATTTGATTTATATGCCATAATTTACATGTATTTTCAATTTGATGTCATTTATTTATGCGACATACTGTGTGTTTTTAGAACTAGGGGCAAAATATGTAATGCAAAGAGAAGTGACAATCGTATTCTGAAAATTGTTAGTGTTTACAAGGACCTAAAGGCTTATGCTGCCCTACAATGATGAAAGGAAGCAAATGACAGAAGGAAAGTTTGCCATATGCCGATTTTGAGTGACTCTGTTTTATTAGACTTAGAATAATTTGTTACATTCTTCCGTTCACCCTCCTTGTAGCCAAGTATAAACAGAGACCTGAAGGAAATACCGTTGATGTTAGCACTAATTTTCTTTCCAGAATCGAATGAAAATGTTGGTCATCAAAAAATTTGAATGTCACTTGCTTACTTTGTCATTGCATGGTTATGTACCAGAAATAATGATATAAAGAGCTTAATGTAGTCAGTATGTGAATGTTCATGGTCACCTGGTAGGAGCTTGGTACACACGAAATTTTAGGTTGCAGCTCAAAATTTTACTCTCCTACAATGCACAAGTAACTTGGCTGACCTTGGCATACTAGATGTATGTGGTTTGTTACTGGTACTGATTTGTGTTGTTGTTTGTTTTGGGGGTTTTTTTTAGTGAATCATCATATCTGGTGTCTTCGTCCTAGCATTGCGGTGACACTGCTCAGTGAAACATACAATATAACATGGTGACTATACATGTATGCACCAAGAATTTGTTTGTTTGTTTTTTTTCATTATTGTGAGTAGTTAATTATTTTTATGCACTTGTTTTAGAAATTATGTAAAGCGAAAAAGAGAGGGAAGAACAAACAACAATCAGCGTCCTCAATTCAGAGGGTACAGTGGGGGTCTGAGGGACTCAAGCTCCCCGATAAGAGGACAGAACAGATCTGACTCCATGAGCGGATCAGCCAGTCCTGATCGACAGGTGAGAATTTGATGAGAGGGATCAGTCTATTTAAGTCAACAAACAATACTTGGAAAATCCAGTTATTAAAGGAGTAGAAAGGCATTTTGATAGAGATATGGCTGTCATGATTTCTTTTGCACTGAGTAAAATGGAAGATCGTCGTAGTTCTACAGTGAACTATTTCTATCATATTGAACTGGCCTAAGCATAGTAACATCACAGTTTCTGTTTAGTCTTTGAAAATGCTGTTATATTTCCATATTAAATATACGGGTTTAGCATATTACCAAATGTTAGAAATACAGCAGTCAGAGCATGTTTAGCATGCGCTGGTGCTGCTGCACTTCATCTTTTTCAGTGTTTGCATTTTATTCATTCTAAGCAAATGTAAATGAAAGCTACATCTTGAAGCTGCAAGAAACTGCCTTTTAGCTGATGTAGGGGCCTCCGTGGCTCAGTCGGTTAGCGTGCTAGCGCAACGCAATGACCCAGAAGCCTCCCACTAATGCAGTCGCTGTGAGTTCAAGTCAAGCTCATCTGGCTTCCTCTTCGGGTGTACATGGGAAGGTCTGCCAGCGACCTGCAGATGGTTGAGTGTTTTCCTTGCGCTCTGCCCGATTTCCTCCCACCATAATGTTGGCAGCCGTCGTATGAGTGAAATATTCTTGAGTACGGCGTAAAACACCAATCAAATATATAAAAAATGAATATTTAACTGATGCATACTTCATGTAAAGGCGGTCAGTTCTTTTAAACCACATGCACTTGTATGAGAACATTTTCAAACCCTAATGTTATTGCACTGAACATTAAAATTAATATTTCCTGGGCATGTTTAGTTTTAAGCCTTGTCAGATGACATCCCATAACCTTGGCTTACAGTTAAATCCAATTGGCCTCCCCCAAAATTGTGCTTGTCTTGGACTAATTGTTAATCGGATAGCTGTGTTAATGTTGTTTTTCACATGGAGTTATAGCTTTGAGAAAAAAAAAAGGTCCGGAAGACCTGGTGGACTTGGGATGATTTGTGAATGTAAATTCTATGTTGGGCAATTTCTGCATACTGTTAATTCCAGGTGACTTGTGACTGAGTAGATAGGCCATTTGTCTTTCAAACGCTAGGTGCGGGTTCAGTCCCACACTTGGACAGGGAACTTGTAGAGTTTGCTCCTGTCATAGTTTGTCAACAACGCTCATGTGGTCACGTCTGCTGCCTGATGTCCTTTGAATACCACCTATCTCACACCAGCTTGGTACATGTGCACTTCTGTACTTCACGGATGGGAAGGTTTTTGAGAAATTTGCCAGTAGTGAGTGGTTTACCCCATGCACTCAGGTTTCTTCCACCCATAAAGCTGACCACAACCATATAAATGAAAAAAACAAATTTACTCTATCATTTTATTTGTCCAATGAATAAAACACTTCACTGTTTACATCATTTATCAGATTTGATAGATGTGTGTTGAAAAATATGAGATGTGGATGAGATCATTGATTTCATTCCGTCAATCGGTTTCAAGTTAAATTGTCATTTGAGGATGGAATTTGGACTTGAATAAACAAGACCATTTCAACACAACATATAAATTTCTCTACCGAAAAGTTTTCAGGAAACTTAGCAGATGTGTTAAGGACAATATGTAGGTGTGTGTGTGAGGTGTTATGATTGGTTTTGTAGGTTCCTAAACAAATGCTCATGACGGCCCTCTCACAGAAAAGCATTTGAATGACTGGTGCAGGGTTTATAGTATACACCATCTTCTGTTGGCTCTTGTATTTATAACTAGGGTATTTTTATTGTTGTTTTATATGGCTTGTTTTTATTTTGTTTCCATAATGCTGTGAACTTCAGTCACAAAAGTTTTTCAGACCATGCAATGATCATGTGTAAAGATGTTTGTAATTTACTCTATGTAAACTTGTTAGTGAACTGGTCCACGCCCTTCATTAATTCCGCATCTTCACAAAGCTCGGACCACTCTATCATCAGATTTGGCAAGAAATGGCTTACTCTCCGGGCCGCTTTGTCAAGCTGACAGACAGCGAGTGATCTCTCGGGTGCTAGCCTGCAGACGGAAAATTCTTTGCATGAAAGTTTTTCGCTTAGCCATGAGAAGCGGGACTTAGCTGGTAGAGATGAAAGCGCCCAGAGGATTTATGGATTGCATACCAAATTTGTCCCATTCAATTACGTTGAAATCAACATTGTTCATTCCCAGACAGAGAGAACACTTTCCTGACCATTATCATTACCTTCATTTCCACCTGTTTCGCATACTTTTACAACCTGTCTGTAAAAAAGACCTTCTATTCCTTTGTTAAAGCACCTTTCTGCACAATACTGTAAATCGCCCCAAATCCATGTCTGATTCTGAGAGTTCTGCTAATCTTTCAGAGGTATTTTACCAAGGTAAGGTTTGGAAGCTGAGATGATATCCTACTGGAAAAAATAAGTTTCAGAACCAAAACTAACATTTTAAGACATTCATTTGCATGTACATATAACAATGTTGTTTTTGGCCTTTTTGGGGCGAAATATTAGATCATTTAAAGTAGAACTGTGAAGTGTTACTTGAAATATAAGTTTGATAAATAATTGTACAGGGCTTGCCATTTCAGAAATATAACTAGAGATATACTTCATTATTCATTTTCAAAAGACAAGCAGTGAAACATATGGTAATTTTTCACAAAATGATATCTTATAAACCACTTTATGTAATTTCCATTAGCACAATAATGAAATTATAACTACAGAAAAAAATTAGGAAAGACACAAAAAGAAAACAAGTAAATTCTCCTAAATCATTTAGTTCCTTGATGATCAGTAGTCACATTAAAAATACTAGGAATCGTACAATAAGGCCTTACAGTGAATTTATGTGTAATCTTGTACAAACAGTTCTGGCTAATTAATCAAGTAATAATTTAGGATACAATGTTTCATTGCACTTACTTATTTATTGTGTAAAGCCATACTCAAGAACTTCCTAGTTGTATGATACAGTCAGTGTTTTGGGTAAAGAAAACCCTGAGTACCCATTGTAAACCACCAACCTTTGGCAAGATAGTGACAGACTTTCACATGTGTGATGTACAGGTAGGCAGACCATATTGATGGAAAAAAACTGGTCTTAACAAACGTTACACTGTGGAAATGGCACACTGGCATCATCTAATGTTGAGTGTCGCCAAGACCCCAAGGACAGTAAGAGAGAGGGAATCCACAAATCTCTGTTCCAAAGCTGAGTTTAGACCTATAATTTGTGTGTCCTAGTGATTGAAAGACATGCTAGCACCATTAATAGCCATATGACAATAACCCACTCCCTGATTCAGTGCAGTTGCTCTGATATCAGCAGTGAAGAGACTTACAATGTAGATTGTGAAGACAGTAGTAATGTCACAAATAATTCCTGCTTACTAGAAACAGGACAATCCATTAGAAAAACAAATAAAGACTGAGAAAGACTGAGCAAAGTTTATCTCAGGCTGTTTATCTCATGATAACATTCTTGACATGCAGGTGGCGCTGTATCAGATGGATCTGAAGTTATATGGCTGTTTGTTGTGTCTTGAAACATAACATTGCCTAGTTTTTGGATGTGTCCATATTTGGCTTGATGTAACTGAGAACTTGTGAAATTTCAAGTTATGCCAACATTGACTTGTTTTAGGATGCTTAAATCTGTGACTCGGGGTGTTACTCTGTCTGTCACACTCTATAAATCTTAATCACAAACTTTTAATCTTTCACACTTTGCCAGAATTTTCCCCTTACTCTCTGAATCGTTTTTATCTTTTTTCACTTTGGAGGAATTTTTCTCTCACTCACAGCATCTTTCTAATGCTACTTAACCTTTTTTTTCAAGCCTATTCTGTATTTTTTTTTTTTTTTGGCAGATTAAGAGCATTGGGAACTCAAAGGACTCAGTGCTATACAGCAGACAAAGTGGAGATAACTCCTGTGAGCCTCTGCTATCCGTCATTACCCATGGTGATGATAAACCCATGTTAGTGATCACATCAGCCTCTGCTTCCAATTCCCCATCCTCATCAGGTCGAGGGTCACAGGAAGAGATCTCTGCTATCAACAGGAATCAAAAGGTGGGTGGAAATGGATCAGATTTGAAATGTCAATTCTTGTTGGGAGGATTTTTTTTTTTCGTTCAGGATTTAGCGTAACTTTTGGCAATGTCTTCAATACATATACTTTAAATGTCAGTGAAATAAAAAGTGAACAGTACATTATAATAATATTTTGTCAGCAATGATAGTCTAGACCTTCTCTCCAAAACACCTTAGAACTTACTGAAAGAGATGTGTTCTGAGAGCATAACGTGTATGGTGATGGTAAAGTTTGGTAATAATACTAGACATGGCAAAGGGGCCTTTGTGGGTGTGCTAGCACCCAGACTTGGGAGCCTCTCAGTAATGTGGCTGTTCAGGCTTGCTTTGATCCTTTATTGTGCATGGGAAGGCCTACTAGCAACTTCAGAGTGGTCCTGTGTTTCTCCCAGGCTATGCCCAGTTTCATCCCACCTTAATGCTGGCCACTGTTGTATAAGTGAAATATTCTTGGGTACAGCATAAAACACCATATGCAAAATAAAACAGACATGATGTACTAAACATGAGGCATGGATGCCTGTAGTCTGTAGTGAATATTCTAGTACAGGTGCATTGATGCTAATGTTCTGATCTAAGTGGACATAGACATCCTGTGTAATACAGTGATCTTCATCAGTGAAATTCTTAAAATGACACAGGAGATGACCACTGAACAGGCAGACTCACTAATTGGCTGGACACGATATCGTCTGTTGGTATGGCCATTTAACCAGATCACATGTAAACACCTACTTATACTATCAGACATCACAGTATTCCATCCAGCGGTCATCCATTTATACATTGCCAGCTGTTGCTTGCTGCTTGGTCAGCACTGGTCAGTGGATGGTCCACAGACCATTAGGCCAGCTTTCCAGTCTGTGGGTCATTCAGTCTGACCACACCTGTCCTGGCTGTTGTAAAGATGAGACGACTGCTGATATATACATGTATACATCATTTGAATATGTGATATATGGTTTATTTGAAGAGTGTAAATACGAACATAAACAATTTAGCTGTGTACATGTATTACATGACCAAGACGTCTTGGATGTGATGATACTGACATTTGGACCTTCATAGTGAAAAAGCAAAATGTAACTTTCAGCCTGCTGCTCAAAAATTCAGCATTGCTGGATTTAAATTTTAAGCCTTTTATTGTATGTACCTAGAATCACAAAATATTAAACGTTTTGATCTAGGTTAGCCATACGTTCATGCGAGCAGTGCAACTCCAAACTTAATTACTCCATCTAAAGCCATTACCTCGTTTGCGTAGACTCTACTTCTAATGTTTTCACTTGGACTGTACAGTAGTTGTGTGGATGGTAGCTAGGCAAGTCGCAGCTTTTCTCTTCCGTGTATGATAAAAGGGTCACAAACCTGGCTCCAGCAGGTAGATCATTTCCTCACATGATCAGAAGAAATGTTACAGCCAACATGGCTCTCACTTGGTTTACTGTCTAAGACTTCTGCAAGATGTTTGACAGGCTACAGCCATAGAAATAAGTTCGAAATGCAGGTAAATTTGAGTCCAGTCCAGATTTGAGTCTTTCTTCGACTCAAGCAACCTGTACAGACTCACCTGACATAATGATTCATTGTTTGCCAGTAACTATCTTGTAAAATACTGAAATGAAAATTGTTCCAATGCCTACACCCAATGTCCAAAATATTCTGAGGAGAAACAGTTATCTTTTGCCTAACACCATTAATATAATAATTGCATAACTTACTATGTACTTGCATGTATTATTTCTGTCACCAAAATTATGATCTCTCATTACCTACTGACATAATCACAAGTTTGGTTTTTTCCGTGTTTTTTTTTTGTTTGCTTGTTTTTTGTTGGGTTTTTTTGTCATATTATGATTTATATTTGTGTAAAGCACAATTTCATTGTTACATTACATGTATGTTCATCAAGCCTTGATGGTAAGTAGTTATTTAAACATTTTCCATGGAGCTGACCAACCCAGAGTGTATCTACATGTATCTGGATAAACGTTCCTCTGATCTCAGGATCTCAATGCTCTCTTTTATAGACTTAAATCAAATTTAGCCCTGACTTCAAAACAGTTTATTTTGCTAAAATCAGGACTCACCTTAAGGACTTCAGATTTATCCTAATACTAATAGTTGTCCTATCGTCATGACAAAAATGAAAATTAACATTTGAATTCAAGTCCAGTATTAAAAGAAAATTCAACAAAAAATATATCCAAAGTTATTTCATAAGAGGGGTCCATATAGACCTAAATGGGCATAGGCATTTTATGACATGCTTCGTAACTCTATAAATCATCTTTTAACCTGGAATCCTTACGAGGTCATGGGATATGCCATTTTAGAGAAACCGGACACATGATTTCGCATCATCCGTACTCAACACTCTTCAGTATTTGGGGCAAGACACACCTTTCTGTGCTAAGTACGGTCCCCTTTATTATTCCAAGTGAAGGCCATGCATTGTGGCCTCCTGGTTGAGAACTTGGGGAATAACCCCAGATGTATTCCACTACCACTTTCTGACTGAAAATGACTTTAAAGTGTATCAGAATTGTCTCGTAATCAGGGGGAAAATACCTGAGTTAACACTACTTCTATTTGACAAAGTGGTGAACTAGGTACAGGTGATGTCGCAGCAGATGGTAGAAATATCTCGCCATTGATTGGTTAAAAGTGAGAGTCTGGCAGCCCGTCAGTTTTCCCCACATGGCCATTTTTGCTTACTTTGAACCACGTTATCTTGGTTAGCATGCATCACAAAAATGAAAAGGACATTTTTTGAACTCTGAATAGCAGTCTTTATTGATACATACATACATTTGGTCTACTGTTGTCTTTTAACCCCAGACGTTCAGACAAAGTTTGACCAAAGTCTAAGACAACCTCATGATCTTGGGACTTGCGATACATACAGTAAATGTATATTTCAAACACCTATAGTATTGTTTGTCTTGCTTCTTATTATGATATTCTGCTACATGTACTAGTTTCTGTGATTTCAGTTAATTTTTCTTTTCTTCTTCTGTAGCCTTTGCTTGATCAGCCTGACTTTGTGTTGTGATGTTTTGTGGTTTATAACAGGGGTTGTCTAATAAAGCTGTGTAGATAAAGGACTTCACACCATGGCCCGCAACTTTCTCCAGGTTATCATCAGGCAGTCTAAAGTAGGTTTATGTTACAACTTTTTTTGTTTTTGTTTTTCTTTTGGTGTGTTTTCTTGTTTGATGAATGGAAATAGTAACGTTAATATGTTAAGGAGACATGGGAGAACACAAAGCAAAGCATGGGATGATTCTTGAAAAGTTCTTTTTAGAAGCAGGAAGGGGATTTGTCAATCAAAATTTGTTTTATTGCATTTTAGAATGTTAAATCCGTTCAAATGAAACCTCAGTTTGACATGTTCAGGGTAAGAAAATAAGTGACTGTGAAAAACAAATTCTTTCAAATTTTAAAATTTTGATGACTGTATAAATCCAGAAATAAAAAACTGAACAGTGAAAAGAGTGAAAACTTTAGGCAAAAAAGTAAACATGTAAATATGAAGTCACACTGTTTTATGTAGCCATTTAAACCCCAAAACAAAGTGGAGACAATTCTTTGAAGTAAAAGATGGCTCATGACTGAGGCACTGTTAATTACAGATTACACAATTCTCTCTTCTCTGCAAAAACCTGTTTGAATTTGTGGGAATTCTTTGCAGAATTACATGTATCTTCGTTTAAAGTGTGGGGTATTTTGCTGCAGACTGGGGATCTGAGGGTGCCCATGATTTGAAGCTCATGAGGGATTGACCAATCAGAGAACAATCAGCTGTTTATAAGCTGTGATGTAAATGTTCCGAGTTGACTGTCAGTGTAACATGTAATAACATAGGGACAGGACACTGTTTTAATGTTGTATGTTTTAATTACATGTATAACAAGTACATGTGAGAACAACGTACAAAGTATTTCTAGACCATTCTGTTGTGGTGGGAGTAAGCTTCATGATTGTTTCATGTTATAAATGGCTGTATTTCATCCTAGCCAACAGAGCAGGGTCAAATGTCAATTTCCACTGTAGCAGTAAAAAATGCTTTACAGAAATAAACATAATAGTGCCCAACCTTTGTGGCAAACTTAACTTTTAACAAGCATTGTCTTTCACTTTAGCATCATGATGTGTATGTGCTCAGTATTTACATGTTGCCTTTTCATTGTTCGTTTTACAGGAGACTTCTGTAACTAGTAGGCCTTCTAAAAGTGCAAACTTCTAGTTGTACAAATTCCCACACTACAGACAAAGGGACAATACTCTATGTGCCAAAGAATCATTTAAAAGATTTCTGGATCCAGATAACCATCCAATTGAAATGGATTTATTGATATCTAAAGTCCGAACTGTGCACAAAACTTCATCCAAATCCCTGCACATGTACCACTTTTAAAATTCCTTAATAGTTGTTGACAGACTGACAGACACGGAATTAGCCAAGAGCATAACGTCTTTTGCTGGAGGTAATTAATAAAGTTTTGAAGTGATTTACAAGCCTGGTGTACGTGTTTTCTGCGTGTAGCTTTTTGATAAGAAAAGACAACAAAATATATACAACCAAAGTTATTTCAGAAGAGGGGTCCAAATAGACCTTAACAGGCACAGGCATTTTTGTATGACGTACTTGGTAACTGCATAAATCACCTTTTAATCTGGAATTCTTATGAGGCCATAGGATACGCCATTTTAGAGAAACTGCAAACATGATGTTGCTCCATCTGTACCCTATGTTCTTCAGCATTAGTGGCGAGACACACCTTTGTGCGCAAAGTATTGTCCTGCTCATAATTACAATCAAAGGCCACGTATTCTTGCCTCCTGTTTATGACCTTGGGAATAACCCCAGATATATTCCACTGCCACTTTATTGTTGAAAATGGATTTCAAGTATATCCTAGATGTCCTATAATCACAAGGCAAACAGCTGATTTATCACAACTTCTATGTGGCAGAATGGTGAAGTAATTACCGCTGAAGACATATGTCTTCTCAGGTGGTAGAAATACCTTGTCCTTGATTGGTTAAAATTTAGAGCGTGGTGTCCCGTTGGATTTTCCCCATGTGGGAGTTTTTGCTTACTTAACTGTGATATCTCAGTTATCATACATCACAAAAATAAAAAGTGGCATTTGAACTATGAATAGGATTCTTTGTCGATACATATATACATTTGGTCTGGTGTTTTAAAATCTTTTCTTTTAAATCTTTATTTGTTAATCTCGCCGTTTGCTTTCTTTAATCGATTGAAGAGTAGATATTTCTTTTGTCCTGACCTGTCTCTTGTTTTCTAAATATTGTAGTCAAAGTATGTTTGTTTTTTTTTTGCAGTCCTTTTTTCTTTCTTCAGTGATTGAATGGGTTGGATTAGTTTACCAGTAGGTTGAAATCAGTTCTGGTTTTGTTGTGTCTGTAACAGGTAATATATTGTGTTCTTATTGCTTGTGCATTTTAACAGGATCAAGATTTGGAGAGAAGTGCAGAAGACGAAGACGATGGGCGAGACACCGAGAACAAACCGTTGCTAAGCAGTCTGAGTGACCTGGGCACAAACTCTGACCTGCAGGGTGTATCCTTTCCTTACTTAGACTCCTCGCCTATCGTTCAGGAAGCCAGTCAGAAGCTGGAGAGTACAGATGTTGATGGCATAGCTCCAGATATGTCCATTCCGTCGGATTTAGGAGACATAGTGATGTCAGACCCAGAGTCTGGGGTCGCTCCTGAACATGACACAGAAGAGGAAAACTTGGGTGCAAGGGGACTGGCTGGACTGTCCCAGTCCGACTCCAGTTTGTCTTCAAATAACAACCCATCGTATCGCTATGGTAACCAGGTAGAGTACATCAGTGAGTCTGGAGACGGGTGTGACTCTTACTTTCCACCCCTCTCGGATGAAGATTTTCTTCAGGTTACTGACACAGATGACACCAGCTCCAACCCAGCTGTGTTTCCGGAAAGGTCACCATTTATTCCACAGCTTGACAGCTTTGATAGCCTGTCAGGGGTCAGCTTCAACCCAAGTGATCTGAACTTTGACCTGGAGGAAAGGAAGATGACTCCCATTGAAGAGTTACCTCCCCCTCCACCAGAACTCTTCAGAGGCTCCTCATTAGAGGATGCTTCTCCCGTTGTCAATGGAAACAACAACGCTTCACCATTCACTCAACATATGGCACATGGTGTGGTGAGCAACAGCACGGGGTCGTCAGATTCCCAGAGCATTCCTCTTAATAACATGCTCAACCAGAACTGTGTGGAAACCACTGGCTCTGATGATGGGAAAGAGGACTCTCAGCAATTCCCAGATTTCAATACCGGAAAAAGTTGTGTGGACGGTGGCAAAAGTAGAACAGTAAACGATGGAGTAGGAGATCTGTACAGCAGTGACACGCAGACATTGCCCGTGAATTCACAACTGTCTTCTTCAGATAGGACTTCAAATGTATATTATTAATGGCTTCAAAATGACAGGTCACAATTTGGGTTTATTCCGCAGGACATTGATGGATATGTACGTATGGCATACAGAAGAATATTGCAAAACCTGTCTGACACATTCACCAAGATGATCATCATGCAAGACTAAGAGATAAATTCCCAAGTGTTGCAGAACTTTAAGGCGCCAGCCAATTAAAAAGTTTAATGAGAATGTATGTTGCGGCGTCATCCCTTTGTCATCAGAAAATATGTCATGGTGTTAAAGGCAACCATCTGAAGGTGCAGACGAATTATTCATTGGAGAGAAGCTGTACATACTCAACATGATATGAATGAACTTCTCTTCGAAAGCCAAGCCTGAAGAACATTTTGTATCCAGTAACAAAATGGTTGTGTCTGTAGTTCTTGTCAGAGACAAATGCAAAATAGTGTCTCTTTGGATTCCCAGTTACTTCTCAGGAAAGCACATAACATTTACATGTTGTCTGTCGTGACTGTAGTGGAGTGTCCAGGATCTGCACATGAGGGTGAGATCAGATTAGGGACATCTAGTCTTAGGAAGTCTTTAGCGAAAAGCTTTGTATATACTCACTGATCAGTATATACAATACCTCTATGTATGCTTGGTCAAAGAGAGTATCGCAAAGAAAACTTCTTTTAGCTTCAGAACGATTTTCCTGCACTTTTCAGATGTGTAGAATGTGTGAATGTCTTTTACGACGTGTGACAGATGTGAGTTATTTTTTAAAGTGTCAGGTATGTGCACAGTAATGTAAAATGTGTGTGGATCACAGTTTTCAGAAGTCACTTAAAATGGATGAATCACTTTTCTGAAGTGTGAAATGTTATGCAGCTCTTTTCTGAAGCATAAAGTAGGTGTGCAGCTGTTTTCTCAACTGTGTATTAGATGTGAACCATGTGTAAGTGACTTTTCTGACCTGAGAACTATGTGTACACCACCTTTTTTGAAATTTGAAATGTGTGTGCAGCACATTTCAGATGTGTGAAAGGTATAAATAGAAACCATTTTTTTGTGAAAAAGAGTGATAACTTTCAGCTGAAAGGTTAAGAGATAACATGTTATCTACCACTTCTGGGAGTGCCTAACCTTACCCTCTTTTCTCACTGACCCCTCACCCCCAACCCCAGCTCATCTGTATTAATTAGTCATTATTGTGAATATTATTCAGTCATCATTTAATAGTGTTCGGAGAAAAAAGAGAAAATGTAATATTCGTTCCCATGGAACCAGGAAATCAGCACATTTGAAGATCGTTGTTACCTAATTTTGATATTGTACCTGTATCATGAAGATCAAGCTCTGAAGTGTTATATGTTGCTTATTTTCATTGATACTTAGCAATAAGACATTTTTTCATGAATCTGGTGTCCTTCATGTGAAAGAACATGCGCTAATAGACACCAGTATGGCATAATTACAGTATTGACCTTGCTTAGAAGTTTGGTACTTTTGCTGAAAACAAAACCTCTGTAAATATCTTCACAAGTATGTTACGGTGTGCTGCTTTTGTGATCATGTTAGTTGCAGACTCAAAAATCCTGGTTGATTCTGTGTTAAAGCATTCAGTACCTCCAGTGCAGATTGCGGTCTGGTCTGGTAAAATTTTATTGGGTTCTTGTTCATCTGTTTTACCACCTGAAGTAACGGCTGTGAAATTCCATTACTGATGATAAGAGGACTGGTTGTTGGTCTTCACTGAACTTCAAAACCAGTTTTTGATAACTTGTAAATCTGTTGCCTTAATACAGTGCTTGTACAGCCTTCACTTCCGAAATATGGTTACGAGACATTGAATTCACAAAGTTTGTGAAAGCAGCCATACATTTGATTCCAGTAATGGTACCAGTGTTGACATGATTTCAGAGTTAAGTTTTGCTGGCTTTGATGAAAGGCATTTTTTCTCAGGCACATGACATGAAAAGAGAATGTAGATTGGTCATACTTAGCTTATTGCTTTAGTTTACTGAATTTTTCGTCTAGACAGTGTGAAATTTTAAAACTTACTGACAGTTGACAAAAAAGTGTTAAACCGCACTATCTAGACAACCTGTTTGAATTTGAATCTGATATAGTTCCAATACATGGACTGATTATACAAAACCAGTGTTACGATAATATGCCTAAAACTTCATCATATACATGTATATGTTACCTTAAGCTTTTACAGGGGCTGCTTTTACAAAATCTTCATCACATCTCTTGTAACTTTATTTTGTATTGGACGTCTCTGGAATAAGATGATGTGATTTACCAAAAAGTTTACGAAGAATTGATTTACAAAGTTTTGTGAATGTTTTAAAACAAAGTTGACCTAAAATATGGCACTGTTTCTGTGACAACAATTGCAATTTCTATTATCCAAAAGAAATAAGTGAATATAGCACATTTTAGAGTCTCACCTAAGTCATAAATGCCATCCTGATATCGGTCTCTATTTGGATTATTTGTTTCATTCCACCCAATTCTGACTTGATAGGAAATCTATTTCAGTGAAGATAGAAATGTGTGATGAAAATTGTGGATTCAGAATGATGTGACCTTTCAAGTCCATGCTGACAACGTGAATTCTTCAGAGTGTCATGGTCCTAAAAATGGCCAGACTTATCATTGTGTCATGAGACAGTTGACAGTTTTGAAGGTTGTGATAATAGATTGGTGTATATAATACTGATGTGATAATGTTACAACACATTTCCATACTCATCACCATGTAAACATTGTAGGCCTACTTATATGTCTTAGTCCCATATTTGGTTTGAGCGTTCTAACGACTTTTTACTCTGTGCATTAATGGTCTAGCCGCCTGAAGTTCCAGGAAAATCATTACAGGTTACCTGATTTAGATTTTCTGCTATACAATCGTGTTTCGATATGACTGACATACCGTCATTGTGACCTACTCATTCCTTGTTTTTTTAATGTAACCTTTTACACATACCGAAAACTCACTTTTGTTTTCCTATCATTAAGCCAGCATGTTTAAAAGCATATTTGTTCAGGTGTTTTTATGCAGAAGATTTCTAGTGGAACAGAGACGCACCGAAACAACCCGATCAAGATAAATCTTACATACATACCCATCGTATAATCTAGTTTCATTATCAGTGATTTGTAATTAAATATTGTATCATCCCACCTCATATGTCAATGCAAATAACATCGTAATAAAGCTGCAGATAATCCTGTATCAGTTTCTGTTAAATTCTCGTACTAGAATCCAAAACGCACGGTAGTCTGTCTTTATTTTATGGTGTATATTCAGAGGTCGCAACTCCATTCTTTTAGAGGCCTCATAAACATGTAATCATGTTTGAGACCTAGTAATATACTGGGAGCAGCAGATTCGAAATGGTTGTTTGTGAAGGTTGTTTTGGATAGAACAAATGTTTGGAATGGAAAAACGATATTTTTTTCAATTGAAACACCCTATGCCTACAGATTTTCTCACTTTGTGCCCCTTCTCATGGGAGATAGGCTGCACACGAGGCAGCCAAATTGCTGTAAAAACATACCTGGATTGTATAGGCTTTGGTTCTGCTCTGCCTTGGTTATGTACTTCCTTGATCGTGCACTGCCTTGGCTATACACTGCATTAGTTGTGCGGTTATTCAGTGCATTGGTTGTGCACTGCATTAGTTGCGCACTGTCTTTGTTGTGCGGTTGTGCACTGACTTGGTTGTGCACTTCCGTAGTATTTCATAAGCACTGATACACCGAAAAGTATGACCTGCTATTTAAATGAAGGTTTGCTGTAAGACATAGTCACACCTTTCATTCCACGTTTGATAAAATGTTTTGAAATAAACCTCTTGCATTCTGTCAATAAACCATTTAATCCCTGGTATTAGGCTACTATCACAGTGTGGGAGTTGGTGACATAATATGTCTGTATAATAGACTGTTTTTCGCAGTCCATGCGATTCCATGAAGACCACTTGTTTGCCATCATTATGCATGGTTTGCATATCTGTTCTTCTTCGCCTGTTTCCTCCTCCCATAAAAATGTTTTAGTGAAATATTTCTGAGTGTGATTTAAACAACAATGAAGTGAGGACAAATGATGTTGGCAAACATTCCCAGCGATTACAGACCCAAACTTATCCCATGAAAACTTAATTAATTAATTAATAATTTGGATGTTCACCATGTAAATAAGACCAACGACTCGGATTCTTTTCAACTAATGCATACCGGGCCTACTTAGAAACGAATGATGTCTTTTCCTACCTGCCTAGTGCATGCAATGTCTTTACAGGGCAGATTGGTAGAGGTAAAATTTATTAATGTGACGTTGCCATATGTGCGTACCACAGGCTATCTATTGACTCAGAACGGCATAAAGCCAGAGGTAAGTCATGAAAAAGAGCATATGTCTCTAAAGTCAGATCTATTAGCCACTTCAAACAGTCCCTATAAATTCATTGCCTTGGTGCTTTGGCAACTGCTAATATAACTGATGTGGAGACGTAGACAGATATTACAGCTGTGGGCTGCGTTGGGTACATATAGTTATTCATCATACACACGTCATATATAGTCCGTCAGGAATCAGTTTTCCGCATTTTTCCCCCAAATTTAATATACTTGGCTTCATTATAAGCATCGTGCCTGATTTGGATCAGTTTCGAATTTCATATCATTTCAACAAAACTGGAGGGTTTTTGGACTTTGACAGTTTTCCTGATTTTTTTTCCAAAGAATTCATCATATTGGATTTTGGTACAAGGTCTCAATATGTATTGTTATGACGGCTCAAACCGAAAGGGAACATGTACTGTTTTGGTAATGCTTCCAGAGTGCTTGACAAGAAAGGCTTCGTATTTATTTACGATAGAAACAACACAGAACAGAACTATCCGGGATAAAAAGCACAAATCTCGGGAACATGTTATGTAGACGCCTGATTCATTATATATTTTATAGTTTCAAACCTATGTCTCGTAGACTCTTTAGTTTCCCGCTTGGCTGTTTTACTTTTCGAAGAATTTGTTAAGTTTAATCAGTTTACTTATTCATGCACACGGTGCAACTTAGCTCGTGAATCCCCAGTGACAAGTGCCATGGTGTCCAAGCTGTCATCGTCCTTGTATGGCACTCTTCTCTATGTGTGTGCATTGTACATGTATATGATGTCATAAGATGTACAACACTGAATCCATTTTTTGTTATTCTTAACCTAAAGTTTTGAACTTCAACTGGTACTGTATGTACATATGTACTCTTTAATAGAACACTCCTGTAATTTGAATAATCCTTCAAAAAAAATGAAACCCGTTTTTTGTAAAATAAAGCCACCTCTTTATGACTGTTGTGTCTTCCGTTTGTGTGTACATATATATATACACAATCTAATCTCCTATATTGTAATTTAATGAGTTTCAGTTTGTTTACTTATTTGATTGTTGTTAATGCCTAGTTGAACATTTCGTCACTTGTATGGCGGTGTTTGCGTTTCTGGATTGAGTAAAGGGGAATCTTTCGTCCCAGGTCCCGGACAAACATGTTCATTTTTCATGGACATGAACTCACTAACTCATATAGGTCTTGCACCCACGTGATACCTGTGTGTAGGGAATGGACCGTGGTATTTCGCATCACTGCACCTTGATGTTGACTGCCTTGGTAACCGCTGGTGAGTAGAGTGTCCGCTTCAAGGTCGGGAGATCCGGAACCAACTTCGGACTTTTTAAGTGGTACTTGTTGCTGCCTATCTTGGAAAGGTTATAAAATAGAGTAAGGAGACAGGACTGGTCGGCCCGGTGTCAGTAAAATGTGACTGGGTGGGGTGTCATGTCTGGTATGATGTTTCGTGCAGTGGCGGCAGCGCTTTGGCGGCATGGACTCGCCCTGCCAAACAATACATACATGTATATTCGAAGAGCTCCTTCTCGTCATATATCTGAACAAACACTGAGTATGACATAAAACTATTGAGTACGACCTAAAACCTAAGCATACATACATAGCTTGCTGCTAATTTACTCTCCTCGTTGACACATATAATAAGCCTTATTCTGGAGACCTGAAGCTCTTACTATGATTTTAAAATCCCATGTTCAAATCCGGCCTTGGCTGGCTCGTCAGCGACTTTACATCACGGGGGTTTGTTAGTAACTGGACAAGCTGTTTCATCATTGCTTAGCAAGTCCAATTTACTAACCCAGAAAACCGGACACAATGACGTCATCAAAATGTTTCCATCTTCATTGTTTTACGTTCGCTAAATGTAAGAAAGGAGACACACACCACGTCGCTGTGAGGTCAAGTAAGCTCACGTTGGCTTGCTCTACGGCCGTGAGCGGGATTGTCTGCCAGCAACCTGCGGATAGTCGTGGTTTTCTACCAGGTACTGTCCGGTTTCCTCCCAGTATAATGTTGGCCCCCGTATAAATGAAATATTCTTGAAAACACTCCTTTGACCAAATAAATGCATTGAAAATATTTCGCCGCTTAGTCCAGGAAAACCATGGATGCACCATGAACATAAATATCAAAGACAACAGCTTAAACAACGATACATTTTTAAAAAGTTTAATTACTTAAATTTGAAGAGTATCATGGCAAAATTATCACAATGAAGATCTGTAGTTGGTGCAAAAATCCAAAAATACACTTTACACTGTAGCTTTATAGCTTTTACTGTATAACATTGTCGTCTCGACGCGTGTGCAGGTCTTACCCACAACCAGAATAGCTCGACGTTCATTCAACTAACCAATTCACATTACTAAGTTATGTTCGATTCTGGCAAGTCAAGGTTTACTCAAGCCCCCTCGATGTCTGTCTGTACAGTGACATACAAAAATACACTTACTCAGCTAAAATATTTTTTTTATTCATTTGATTGGTATTATACACCACACACCTTAATATGTCAATCATATGACAAACTAGGCCAGAACTTGGAGGAAACCAGGTCAGAGCCTGGAACAAAACTAGGTCAGGGCCTTGAGGAAATCAGAACTGAGCCAGAAGGCAACCAGGTCAGGGCCTGAAAGGTAACAGGTCATGGACGAAACCAGGTCACGAACATTAGGAAAACGGTCATTCCGATTCCGAAGGAAATCAGGTCAGAGCCAGGAGGAAACCTGGTCAATGCCTAGAGAAAACCAGGTCACAGTCTGCAGGATGCCAGGTCGGATAAGATGCCTGACTAATTTCCCGACATTAAGCTGTATCCATGCCACGCTCACCCACAGGGTTATACATTAATATTACATGTAAAAGAAACATACATAACCCCTTTACTCGTCCGGATCGACTCAAAGAAAAAGATGTGCATGCGATTCAAGAGGTGCAAGAGTGCCTGTTTGTTGAGTCTTAGACACAGACCTTAAAATCCGCAATCATCATACTATCTTGACGTTGACCATAAGTGAGTAGGGCTAATAAGCTTACATTCGTCAGCCCGGTCTCCGTATATGCAGTGATAGGTGGGTCGTCGTGCAATATATGGTGTCTTTGGCATCACACTGCAGTGAGACAGCACTATAAATATATGGCCATTTTGGAACAGTCTCCTACAAGGAGACACGGTCGTGACATAATCGAAATAACGGTAAAAACCACATTAATCCGAGTCCAGTAACATCCAGTTAACATCTTCACGATTTCGTGATGCAGGTGGGTAAACGTAAGTACAGCTAGGGCAAATGAAAAGGACCAAGGTACAAAGACTCAGTTTACATCTATAGCATCCAAGTTTACGAATATGTTGTCCAGTCTCCACTGCAGAATTCAACAATTTCACAATTAGTCAGTCCCAAAAATCTAAAATAAAAATAAACAAAATTTGTAAAGGATAATTTCAAACTGTCTTTCCACTGGCCACTGTTTATTTTGAGGGTACTATTTGAATTTAATAGCTCGACCAACTTAGCATGTATATAGTGTCAAAGTGTATCGCAGAAATGAACAGCAGTCTGCACAGAATGGATCTTAACTGAACACTCAGCTCATCTGAGTCGGCCATGATTATCACAGAATAGCGGGCAAAGGGAACAGCGATTTGTTCATAGAGATCTCGTATTGTTTCACGAGAGAAGGGGTTTCAAAGCCCACTGCATCAAGACAGCTTCCGTTCCCCCAGCAGAGATGATGTATCTATCTTCCATAGCGAACTGGATACTCGTCACTTGAGAGGAGAAGGACTTTTTGGAGTAGCACTGTGCCTGGAAAAAATGAAGTTTGAGTCCTTTAAGGTGTGCTGCATTTCTAGATTATAACTTTTAGGGCCAGAATGTACATCGGTTAAATTTGGATATTACAATTTACAAGCCACTTTTAAGACCAGTAATTAAACGTTACTCTGTATCTTGTATGGCAGTGATATACATCGGGCATCAATATGAAGTTGAAAATTACAGGGTAAAATATGTAAAGTTCTCCAAAATTTGCTTCTAGCTGGACAGAGATGTTTCTAGCGTTAAGCCTCTACCAGTATTGTGTAGACCGGTTTCAACACGGATCACTTTGGATAACAGGTGTACATGGATAGGTTACAACTGCCACAGATCTGTGTGTAAATAAATGTGGAATTCTCACCTTCTGACAAGAACTTGGGTATTTATACAGCTTCACTGAGCCGCTGTTTGTCCCCACGGCCAGGTACTCTCTAAATGCTGACCGACACACACATCGGATGTCCTCTCCTGCCTTCAGGTTCGTCCAGGGGCCTATGTGGGGCCGTGAAAAGAAGCCGGGTTAAGTAGCCTGCATTTAAGTAGCCGAGAGTCATCCCCCTTGGCCCAAGTTAGCAGACGCGAAGTTGACAATTTCAGACATGTAACACACCAGTACAGGTATTTCATATTTCCATTCGCAGGTGATGATTGATTTCCCAGCAGGTTTAAGGTACTGCCTTACAAGCAATTCCACTAAAATAACACGATTCACATAAATAAATTATAACGCTATTCCTATTGGCCCTAAACCATTTCACTCCTATCGACCTTAAGCACATGTACAAACACGTAACGAATGGATGCAAATTCCAAGAGATATTATGTATAACACCATTCACTCATAAAATTAAACTTAAATAACTGTAATGATTTTATAAAGGTCAAGGTCGCTGAAAATTAATAGGGTTTTTCCTCATGCTAATGTTTAAGTGTGGTGTAAGTTTGGTGAACTTGCGATAAACCGTTCCAGAGAGAGATTGTTTACAAGCACAGGGATGGACAGACCAAAGGACGGGCAGTCGGGCGACCACTGTCCGCTACGACAATACCCCTTGATCAGTATTGGCCGAGGAGTAAAAACGAAGGACACACACACAATTACAGGTCACCCTTAAATCTGTACAGGTATATCTTTCAATTCACCTGTTTGATAAGTTTGTTGACAAGACGCGTGAGGTAAACTTAAGTTATTAAAATCATTTAAAACAGCTTCTACCTCTCAATAACAAAGAAACTATCGACTTGACAAAAGTAAAAAAACGATTTTATGAACGTATGCCTACAAATTTTACCATAAAACAAACAACTGCACAATAGTGTATGTTGATATACCTACCTAGGATATTATAGGACAGCACACATGTTTGAGTGGACCAATCAACGTCACGCATTGCCTTGACAGAATTCACGTGATTAAGGTCCTCCACTTCCCCTGTAAATTAAGTGCTGGGTTTTAACTCAGTGCGCTTTGGAGGTGTTTGATAACGCTTACAGGATTTCTTAAGTGTATAATATTTTTTGAATTTATTATGTTTACATGCAGATACCTTTTCATAGCTTTTTTCTTGAATCTTTTTCATTCATTTAAATTCTAGGATGTATTTTTTCGTCGAACGCAATGCAAGACCTGTAGACGGTTAGTGTTTTATACTATATTGTGATTATTTGTTCTAACATCATACGTAATTCTCTCAGAGAAAACTCTGCCGTTCTTAGAACTTATCAGCGACGGCCTACAATTACAACAAAAACTTTATTCATGATATTTCATTTCATATCTCCGTAAACAGAAAATTTCCTTGACTTAGGACCATAGTTGCGATTATCAAGAATACGAAATACATTAATCAAGCGGATTAAATAAACATACAAAAGAAGAGGTCATAATCCGCTGAGACTGTTTGAAGAAACCTGTTATCACTGGACCAGTCCATGTGCGACACGGCATTCTTGTGTCCCTTGAGAAAAAAAAACGATGATACGGAGATACAAGATAATGTCAACGGTGCCGCATTTTCAAATGTAGGTGCGCTATTTTAGGTATATATCTTCATGTTAAAAATCGCCACGATGTGACTGAGATATTGCCACTGTGGCGTTAAGCCATAATCGTTCATTCATCTTAAATATTAATGAAAGTTTACGTAAATTCAAATCACATGTAGCTGCATAATTCTATACTTTAGGGATCCATGGAATAGAAAACTGTCAAATTTCAACACTGACATTTTTTGGTGGTACTGTAATGCAGATATGCGCTAATGTAAATTGCGTTACAGACGTACATTCAGTTATATGTGGGGCAGTGAAGTACCGTGACACTGTAATTATCTGGGATAAATACCATACAACAAAGCCGCTCACCTGCAGATTGCCAATCTTTCTGAGGTAAAAGCCGTCATCCATCACTTCATACAAACAGATGGTGCCATCTTGACAGCCCACCGACACTGTATGACCGTCTGCAAGGATAATCGATGGAATAAGAGATCGGTTGTTATTATTTGATGAAATGGGAGAAAAGAGTGATTTTTGAACCGCACACTAGGAATAATATTCATGGCATGAGACTTAGATTGATGAACTCATGAATGTGTCGATATGCTGATAAAGTGATAAGAAAACGTCATTATTTGCAGAAGGGATTAAATGGATTCCAGTGACAGCTGCGCGTACCAGGAACTTGGTAAAGTGATTGACTGGAAACCCTATTGGCAAAGCTCTAACCACATATGAATTAGTGAATACATAGATGTGTTGATTGAATGGCCTGTGCGATTGTTTGCTATGGGCTTGGCCAGCTAGATTCACTCATACCAAGAGGCGTTATCCACGTGCTGAGAAAGCCGGGCATTCCATGTGATTTACATGAACATTAAAACACTGATCTGGCTGTCCTCCGACCTTCGTGACAGTACGCGGGCTACGATGCTTGTCTGACCTTTTGTACAATATAACCTTTGTTGACTACCACTTGATATCCACCAGTATGGTGTGCTTATCTGTGCACCACATATACAAAAGTGTGTCACGAACTTCACAAAGGTCGGTGGTTTTCCACTGCGGTTTTCTCCACATATAACGTGAAACATCAGTCCTATAAAATAATAACGTGGAATTTGGTAGCTAAGACCAGATTCCCCAATTCAGCAGGCTATCAGCTCAGGTCGATCAGGCCGACCCATCCATTCATCTGTGCTCTTGTTTAACTATGAATAAAAGAACCAATAACACAACAATGTGTGCCAATGTTTGCGGCTGCCTTTGAGGCAATTTCCTCCCGGAAATGTCTTAGTCCTACTGCCAACACAGTAGCACACATAAAGCGATACATTTTCCTCACTGCTGGATTTGTCAAAAAAGGTCTTCTCTACATACCTGACAACATAAGCTACCGTTCTTTATTTATTTATCTTAATTGGAGAGTTTATTTTATTTATTTATTTATTTATTTGATCCGCAACTGATAAAAATGTCGAGGGTCTGGATAATGGTTAGAGGAAACCTTACAGAACTCAAAAGAAACAACCACAACTCTCTCATATACCCAATAAGTAATGTCAATAAAAATGTCCCATAGAAATTCTATCGGACATTATATAGAATTCCTATCGGGATGTCTAGGGGATTCTTAAAGAACAGTGGTGCCAATTCCTACAACTTCGTTGTACAGGATGCTTCCTAAAGAAATGGTTCAATAAAAAAAAAGTCCTATAGAGCTTGTCCTTTGGTATGTCCGTGTGTATGTGTGTGTGTATGTGTGTATGTACGTATGCTTAGGTCGTACTTCATAATTTATTTGTCATATGACCACGAGAGACCCTTAGTATTTACATATAGTTTGCCTTCCTGTGGCAGGCGAGTGGCCTTTTTAAAGTTTTTGGTATGACCCAACCCAGGAATGAACCGGGATTTCCCGACCTCGATGTGGTCGTTCTAGCTACCAGGCTGTCGAGGCGGCCTGAACTTGTTCTTTGAGGAAAAGAATAAATGTAGACTGAATGCATTAGTTTTATATCCTTCTGGCTATTTATAAGTCCCGTCAAGAAAAGTTTGGGCGGTTCTTACCCCAAAGGAGCCGAGAGGAACTTAGATATCCCAGTATAAAAAACCATGAGCTTCCTGTAAATTTCACCTCCAGGGTGGGTAAACTTATTGCACTCTTAATATTACGGATAAACCAAGTATGCAAGCATGTATTTAACACAACGGATTTTGGAGACCATGAAAGCTAAGTCTGAAGTTGAGAAATTGTACCCTTGCTTGACTTAAAAACAATATAGGTATATAGGTATGTAATGTACATAACATGCTGACTATGTTAGTATGAGGAATATTTAGGACTTCGAATTACATACACATGTTGCGTGTCCTGTAATTCCAACTTGTCTGGCAGTTTTATGCATCTTATCAGTTCTATAGGACTAACATGATGCGCTAAAGTACAGTCAAATGTTCTTTGGGACTTTCTCCATGTTCTTTTAATAGAGCTTTGTAGTGTTCTTTAGAACTATATTAGTGTCCTTTACGGCTAACCGAGTTTTCTACTGAACAGGATCAGTGTCCTTTTGGACTGGCGGTAGCTCCATACAACTTTATATATGTTCGCCGGATTCAAAGAATTTATATAGCATATACGAATTCTATTCAAAATGCTATGGAATTCTGTAGAATATTTGTTTGCAGGGATCTAAAACACTTACTTGGAGAAAATTTTATGACTGTGATCTTATCCAGGCTGACTTGGGTGATAGAGATGTTGGACCCATTTCCGGCACTCATCGCGACCAATTTTCCGTCCATTGTGCCAACGACGAGAAGTTTACCAGTCGGGTCGGTTGTCATGGATACACAAGGTTTCTACAATGGTAAGCGTAAATTTGAGTATAGACTATATACATACAATGTAGAATGTCTCAGCAATGCTTTTAATCTTAATTGTAAAGACGATTATAATGGTTGCACAGACATCAGAACCAAAAATGTATTGATTTATTTCACTTCGCACTCTTGAATCTTTAATGAATATATATGACAAGTATATGGTCAGGTTTTTGGTCAAGTTTACGGGTGGAGGACCACATGTTGCCAAGTACTTGACACAAAACCGGAAGTAAAACAGCCACAGAATGACAGTAACAAGAAATAGTCCCACAATAACTTAGCTTCTTTTGTCTTTAATGTTGATAATTGTAGACGTTTTTCCAGTGTTGTAATCCCAAAAGTTTAGTGAAAGCATTGTACCCTTTTCCGTAACCTATAAACAGCCTCTGCTTAAAACAAAGGTACAAGAAATCTGAAATACAATTTTCTGTGAAAGTTGCCGATAGAAGATTTATCCCGATGTCGATATCTCCTTTTATGGATGAGATATTGATTAGAATTAAGTGCCCACAGTTGTACATGTATCTACCTCCACCTGCATTCTCCAGGCCACCGTGTGCGTGATGGTGGACCATCTGCACACCTGCATGTCAAACCCAGCCGTGAAGAAACACGAGTCCTTTGGATGAACAGCCAACGCCCAAAGCTTGTCACTATGTCCCTGGAAACAACCATGACGGCGGTATCACTATATGTAATATTCATTATTCACTCGTTGGCAGAAATATTCACACCAGTGCCGGGTATCGTTGTCAGTATTATTTATATGTAGCGGCGAAATGGTTGCTTATGATGTCATCACAATTTAGTGGTTGCTAGCATGGAGGTGTAGGCCATTTTCCATTGAAAATGGATAGACCAGCAATACATTATATGCATTAAATCTTCATTATTTCCCAAGTCACTATCACATGGTAATTAGTTCTATGTGTTTCTTGTTTGGTGCTCTTGATAACCTTCTGTGCGGTAACATTGTCAACGTAGCTCAACGTCATCAATGATCTCTACACTGGAAGAAAATACGGTACAACACTGCTCGTTTTCAACACTCTGTCGCAGTTTACTCCGAGCTAGCTATCTGAGCACCCACCTGGATGACAAACTTGAATTTGTGCTGCAGCGAACCTTCCAGCACGAAGTTCTTAGTGGTGCCGATGTACAGGGGCCCCTCGGCGTCGCTCTCAGATAAGGGCACTAGCGTCCGTATGTACCCAGCGCTATCTGGTAACTGTGGTTAAATAATTTGATGGGGAACGATTAAGGCAGTGATAAAATGCGTTTATCTGCTATTGTATATCCTATATTTAGTTTACATACACCCTGTCCACCTTCTTAGTGAAAAATTTCCTGGTAAAGTCAACTTCAATAAGTTTGCCATAGGCAGATAAAACTATAAATAAGTACGTTAAAACCCGCCTCCAAAGATATATACAGATGAGTATCACAAGTACATAACGTATACAAGTAAATACCACATATATTTATATGCATATATGAACAGGAGCAACATCTAAGTGAAGATCTACGATCCAACACAGCCTATACCTAAGAGTAGGCCTCTGGGGACCAACAGAGATTCAAAACATAGAAATGGTGAAAAACGTTGTTTATATCAATTTATTTGACTACAGCCTTTCATGCATGGAATGGCCTATGCTTGAGACTGCTAGAATGAGTCCATGCACATTACTACTTTGGACTCACCGCTCGTTCTTTTATCATCCTATAATAGTTCTCCGAATCCCAAGTTTTTATTTCACTACCTCCACCTGACAGAAGAGTTCCGTCTTCCAGGAAACACAAGGAGAAAACGCTTTTCTGAAACATGCCAACGTAAAAACTCTTCAACTATTTCAAAGCACGGCGTTAAAAGTCAGTTATCCTTACATCTGAAACAACTTTCATTAAAATATATATTTAGGGCAATAATTTCTTAATACACCTGTTGAGCATGTCTTTACTCAGAGGTAACTTTGTTTGACCAGTTATCACGAAGCCGGTGTTGCAGTTTTTTAGAACTCCGTGCGGTATGTACCAAGTCTTGGTAGTGGACAATCTAAATACCTTGTGAGCGTTTCTGGTGTGGTCTGAACATGCGTGGTTTATTCTGAAGGCGTCTGTTTCGTCTCGACTCCACACGGTGATGTTTCCGTTAGAATCACCAACAACCACGTCGCCCAGAGGGGAAAATGCCAGTGACGTCACAAATTTAGGAATATCATCCTGAATATAAAATGCGTTAATGGTTATTCCAGAAAGCAAATGGTTGGTGTACGTTGAATAAGCACATCTAGTTCTAACATTTAAAAACATAAACGTGATATTGTTCAACGGGCTAAGATCAGATATTAGTGCCTTAATTAATAACAAAATATTTTCAAGATGTATGTCCCAACATATAACTAAGCGTCAAAAAAGCTTCTTCGTTTTCGAACGATGTTATCTGTTTTATTGTAATTCAGCAAAATAGTCATTGTTCTGATCGCATTAAGAATAAGATTCCTTGGAGAGTTGGTTCAGCTAACGGAAAGCTAACATACCCTGAATATGCCACTCTCCTTGTCCCTTATGATTCTCCCCTCCATCTCTTGACGTGACGTCCATACCAGACGCCAGAAGTAGATGTGACGTTTGCCGTACGTCACTAGAATGCTGTCGTTCAGGTTGTGAAATCGGCCCCATACTACCATGTCAGTTGTCGTCTGCAAGGAAAAGAATACTGACTGGTTTTACCCACTAAGCCTTCATCCATTTGCACCCTTAGTTATGGCATATCTTATGCAATTTACGGCCGTGGTTAGTGAGAGGTAACTAGAGATCGCTACGCTCATGAGGTGTCGAATGACTCTGAGAGTCGTACAGAAATAAACATGACATGGATGCGAACCAGAATTTTTTTTTTAAATTTCTGTGTAAATATAAAACTAAGTGTCATTTGGAATTGGTTGAAGGTGATGAAATGAGTATGTGTTAAACATATGGTTTTCTTAAAAAGTTTGCTATGAACCATACTATAATATTGTCCTATAATATTTATTTCATCGGCATTTTTGACGCCGAGTTGCTTTCGACATAAACACAAACTTCAGGAGAGGAAGAAAAAACATTCAATCTGTCCAACCCGTTTATATGAATCTGAATATTTTCCTGAGAACATTCAAGAATCTTGACAGCCTTCCAATTTTATTTAAATAAGAACGTCAGTACATTAAATAAGGTGTTAAATTTGAGCGTTACGTGCATGTTTGTGTTGTACCTGAAATTAGGTCAACTGAACGAAATGCTCCCCAAAATCCATAAGTATTGTACAAGGGCAAAAAAAAATCGATCACGCACAAGGAAGATGAGTAAAGGGTGGCGCCATGCACAGATGTCATGCGGAAACTGGTAGGACGGATCAGAGTGAGGTTAAGAATCCACAGTGTAGAAGATTTGTAGACAATATAACTTCGCTAACCACAGACAATGTCACGATATTATGTACATTAATGATTTCTGACGCTGTACATTGATTGGTTTCATTCTGACATGAGGAGTGTAGCATATTATGTTCATAGAAGGAAACAGGAGAAGGTCCACAGGAAGGTAATGTTGACTATCCAGAGCATAACACAGTGGTTTTCCCGCTCATGTAGACAGGGGACAGATATGTAGGTACACCATACATACGAATACTCACTCCATATATTGAAAATTTGACGTTGTACGCCAGCTATGTTGTGCGCAAGAAACGAGAAATACAACCAGTGAAGCATTTGTGATACAGTGAAACAAGCGACAATTTCCGGTGAAAATGAAAAGTGCATTTTTCTTGAAAGACACTGATATACAAAAAAAACAAACATTTTTTATCTTCGATTATTAAATATTTCAGGGAAAGATTATACATTATCATATACACACAGTTATCAGTGCTGCCTTCTGAACCTCTGTAGCCGTACAAACCAGATAAAATATCATATCCAAGGCAGAAGATAAATAATTAACATATTTTGCAAAGTATTAGGCACAATATTTATTTGCTTGTTGTTCAATGCAAGTTTTCACATCCTTCCGCGGTCAGACGCGCGGGTAGAAGAAAGTGGTGAACCCAGAGTAAGTACTTGACATACTTCCCGACTTAAAACCTCAGCCGAACTAGCGAGTGAGACGAATCCCAGGCTTTAACAGAATCAGTTTATTATACGCGTATATGTAAGTATATTATTTTCCTTACTCTTGTCAACTTATTCAATGACATTGGCACATTAAAATCAATAATATCAATGATGCATAAATGCAATTCCATAAAACACCATTTGCGTAAAAGGTGATACTGTGGGTATGAACAGTACAAACATGTACGGACCTAACCCTCTATCAGTGGAAAGCAAAGACAAATTTGAGGTTTTATACTTCCCCATAATTGATTCAACAATTTGGTTCTCAGAACCCTCATTTTTAACAATATACATATGTATATAGCAAATCTTTTGATCCATTTTTTTTATAAATATCTTACTTTCAGTAAAATCCATTTTCTGTTCAAAAATAATGTCTAAATTAGCAATACCAAACCTTGGTAAGAGGCTTATTACTGACTCTTGCAAGGTGGGGAGAATGTTATCATCAAGAGAACTACACATAAATATATTCAGACAAATCCACACAGCAGACATACGGTGGTCTTTACTTATGCCCGAACAAAACACACGGCGCACTTAACGTAATGTTTGTGTGTACAAAACCACCTGACACACATGCAGCGGTCTTTGCGTACACTTAACACAATCACACAGTACACTTGTAGTGATCTCTGCGTATGCCCTGGCAAAGCCACAAGGCACACTTTCAGTGGTATTTGCGTATACTCAAACAAAACCACACGGCACACTTCTGGTGGTTTTAGCGTACACTTAGACAAAGCCACACCGCCCACTTATGGTAAACTTAGTATACAAAACCACACGGTACACTTACGGTGGTCTTCGCGGCCTGCTTGGAGTTCTGCCAGTCCCAGACACTCAATGTGTGCTTCTCGCCGTCATCCACAACCAAAACAAAATCCCCTTGACTCTGGCGATAGGAAAAATAAAGGCAATTCCCATAACAATTTTTAAGGAAAGAAACTGTGAAATCGTAATGCAAAGAGGCCTCAAATGGGCTTTCATTTAAAATGGAAAGTGATACAGAACCAACGTCACAGTTTACAGTAAAATGCTGAAAATGGCTTTGATCAATCGAATATGCTGAATACTTTAATTTTATAATGGTATGTTTATAAGGCATGACACATTACACAGATATAATAGGAACCCGGATGTACATTGAACAACAATGTAGCTGGTTCAAAACCAGTCCTGGTCTTTACATGTATGCTTAATGTATGTATCCTTTAGTTTTGCTTTCGTACTCAACAATATTTCAGTTTATATGACGACGAGGGGTCTTTAGAATGTATATGTATGTTTTGTTTTCTTGTGGCAGGACGAGTCCGTGCCGCCAAAGTGCTGCCCTCTGGATCATGCCGACGACACCATGACACCCTACCCAGTCACATTATATTGTCACCAGACCAACCAGTTTGTTTCCTTGCTCTACCATCCCAGTGCTAGGCGCCAAGCAAAGTACCATTTTAAAGACACTTGATCGATCTCTCGACCCCAAGAAGGACGCTCAAAGCATTAGGCGAGCGAAGCAGTCGGCTTTACATGTAAGCCGTAGTGCTGTAACACGCCATAGTGCTTTTTCAACACTTACATGAACAGTTAGAATAAAACCCTGTCGTCGCTGCTCTGGTCTTTTGTATTATGAAGATTGTAAGGTTTCCTATAAACCTATAAATCTGACCGCCGTCATATACATGTAATATTCTGTGATAAAGCGTAAAATGCCACTAAATCAAATAATCTTCTTAAACAGGAGCCTATATTGTTTATATAGAATGCGAAATAGCGCTGTTGATAGGCATCCTGGATGTAAGGTTACCTGAACAGAGAAGGACACGGAACTGATGCCAGCCTGAAACACGCCCAGACCGATGACAGAGTACGTACTCAGCGATATCGTGTCCCAGATCCGCACATGAGACTGAAGTAAAAAATGACGACAAACTGACTGAATGATTGATAACAGCTTCTCTCCGCATTCACTTAACTCGGAAAACCCCATCTAGAGTAAACTGTCTGTTAACAGAAAGTCATATTTCGTTAAAATTCTCTTGTGAACCTCTATGGCTCAGCTCTTGAAACCTTTTATTACACACAGTTGTCTCAAAAACATGTATTAGGCCTACTTTTTTGTAGAATTTGCCAGTGAGAAACATCATAGTCAAAACGTTTCCACTCATGCGATGGCTGCTAGTTTTATGGCGGAGACCACCCATATAAGTTCAGGGGCCAGTTTCATGAAACATGCTTGGTGTTAATGAGCATGACGTACTTAGAGAACCACAACGCTCCTCAAACTCCTCACAGCCCTAAATCGAGGACGAGACCGCAGACCGAGTTCTCAAACAGTCGGCCACGCTGTTTTCCTTGCACATATCTATGGTATTTTCGCAAAAATATAAAACTTTTTTCTTTCCTTACAAACACATCAGAAATTTAGGATGTGGTAGAGAGACAGTAAGCGAAAAACTTAAAAAATTACTATTAGTCAAATGAAATAAGTTTAATGTCAAATGTTTACACCTGAATATTAATTTGTGTGCTTTTCATTAGTTAGAAATCACCATAAATCCACTGTGGTATTAACATTTGTTCACAATGAGAAAAAAAGGATATGGTGCGTCCCATACGTCACTGACTTTTCAATGGCCCTTGGTAAAAAGCGTTTTGATTGGCTAATGGTGGCACAGCCTGAAGCAATGTCTGCACCGAAATGGAAGGTGTGTTTCCTATATAACGCATAACTTTAAACGTGTTTTTCTAACAACAGACATGACAGAAAAATTTGAATTTTATATCACTGATAAGCAAACGTCTTGGGCTTTCTTTTACTACCGCGTATTATTGATTGGCTGCGTCTTCTTTAAGGTATGCTTTGCCAAATTGGTCCCAGTTCCTGATAACTCTTTCTATAGCATACCCGAATGCATTTTAGTCAGATACAAAACGATAACAGAAATTAACATTAGGGAATAGTTTATCGGCTCAGTGATTTGAAAGACTGGGAGGCACAACCTTTGAAGTTATCTAATGGACATATACTGGGATTTTGTCTCTGAACGGTGTTAACGCCATACTCAAAAATTTAACATGCTCAAAACTCCGAGATGATTTTTACCAATCGAATTTGATTGTGGGAAGTTGTATCGTAGTCTTCCCACGGCACTATTGCCCGCGTAATTTTGTTCTGCCTCAAAATGTTTCATGACATCAACGAGAAATATCAGTCTTTGAAACGAAAATACACCAATTTATCACAATGAAAACCACTGCGGACAACTTTTCTTGATATAATATCGGTGCCTCGGCCAACACACACCAGATTTTCACAGTCATATTCGATTCAATTTGCAAGGGTTCTCAATTTAATTTTATCAAAAGATGCTACGATGAATCTTTTTACATGTTGTCGTTAGCAGTTGAATCATTGAAATTCTTTGGAAAATAACACCCAGAAAAGTTACTGACTCGTACATTGCTGACAAGCGTTGCTATCGGCCGGCGCTTGCATCCATGACTCCTTAGAGGTACAGAAAATATATCCAACGCGCCTGTTTGACGAATACGCCTAGAATTTTCTCTGAATTGCGATAATAAGTATGACTTAAGTCTACGACAGCTTCATCATCCTGGGGCCAATTTAGCAATTAGCTGTTGCGATGTTTATTCTGAAAATGAGTTTTGCGCCTGTCTATATCGATTTTAAACGTCTAAGGAGTAATACATAAATGTTTGGACTATGTTACTCACAGCTACAAAAACTGATTAATCAGTCTGCTCTTTAAGCTGCGACAGGTTCTGTTCGTCTGTCGGTCTATTGGTTTATCTGTCTATTGAGAAAATTTTTTGACATCCTGTCATTTAAACTCGGTAATTCATTTAACGTCTTGACTGAGCTGAAGCCGACGACATCGAGCTTTTTGCGCGATGTACTAGCCATTGTGCATTTGAGCTTTTGTGCATTTGAGCTTTTGTGCATTTCATGCAGCCGTCTCGAGAGATCACGCTGGTTTTTGGAAGGGACAGGGTGGGGTTCTTGCTAAAAGACAATCCGAACAACAAGGATATTGTTCACCTGGATGAAATCACTGAATGAATCCGGACTACACAGTTCTGAATAAAGTCAGTGTTATCTCCCTTTTTCTCACACCCGTTATACCCACAAAAGTGCACGCACTCAATCTGCAGGCTAACCACCTTAATTAGCCTTGTACAACTTTCCCCTGACTTGTTAAATATGATATGCAAGTAGTTAAGCTCTTGTTTCCAGTACACATAAATCAGCGAAACTATATGTTCTTCAGTGGAACGACTGTGTAAACATTAATGGCTTAGCCTCTCTCGTTTGGTGCATACTGCATGAGCCGTGTGCCTGCATTGAATCCTACACGCTCCTTGCTGTACAGTTCACTTACATATTCGAGCATCTGTTCATGTTTAGAATCCAAGGCAGGCTTTCCTGGAGGTTGATGAGAAAAGGCTAAAGGAGATATACGCTGCTATCTGTTTATACCGACGTTCGCCTCTTAGTATTTCTGGCGGCGAATCGTGAACCTAGCTCAAAGTGTCGTTGCTGCGGTCTGCTGGAGCCGTCTGCCAGATACATGACAGCTGTCTTTTCTTCGAAATTTTGTCGTATAAGTGGTGACTTGGAGTACCAGATTCCTGCACCGTTATTATAAATGTCGTTTCTGAAAGGTTGGTAGCTTTCACTGTATTCCGTTTGTGCAGTCCGGCGTTTGTAATTTAAAGGCCACATGATATGTCCTCCACCAGTATGGTGTGATTGGTGTGTCACACGTGGGAAATCCTCAGTACTTTGCCAATGGTCGATGGTCGGTGGTTACTTCGGTTTCCTTCACCCATAAAGCTGACAGTGAAAAACTCCTGTGTGTTAACAATCAATTAATCAGTCGATCCCAAAACACACAGACTAGTGTCATGCTATATACTTACGGCGGAATCGGATGTTTTGCCAGCGAGTTGTCCAGAGGCCACCAGCCGTTTTCCGGGATGCAGAGCCATGCTTTAGAAGGGCAATTAAATTTGGACTTTAAACAGTGCTTTACAGGAGCATGTACTGTGGACTGAGCTTTCGCTTGTAAGCTTTGAACTGAATTAACTGGACACTTTGCCTTGTAGCCCGACGGATCAAATTAAATCAGAGATATTGAAAAGTAGGCTCCAATACAGAAGACTCTTTTGCATGAAAGTGAAGTTCCTAGGCTTACGTCATTTTGGTCAGATGTATTTAACTGCTTTTCATTTCATTTAGTTCTGCTTCCCAAGTAATTAATTGATCTGTATAGTCAGGATTTTTGAAAATAAGCATAATGCACTAACTGGAGAATAAACAACGAGTTCTGTGATTTCAGGGTAAGATTACCTGGTTATATCCTCACTATGTCCACAGTAATGACGCTGTGTTTCCTTTTGTCTGTCGTACAGTACAGCCACGGCTCCGACGAAGTAAAGCAGTTCACCAGAAGTGGGGATGACAAAGAGATTACAGCGGGCGTCTTTGCCTCTGTAACCATAGCTATGAAAGTCAAGGTCATGTTATCCTCGCGTTATTTTGTAGTAATTTTCCCTCAGCTAAATAAAGCAAATGGCATTTACTAATTAGATATATTACTGTGCACAACAGGCCAACCGATACAAAATTTCACTCCACAGAGCGTAATCAAAAATATAAGTATATGTATTGTAACACAGGATGCATGGATTAAGGACAGGTTTATTTGCTGTGTCAGGAGAGCAAATAGCGTTAATCTTGACACTGAATTATTTTCACGAAACATCAAATTTTGTATGGGGAAACTCATGTCATGTCACTAAAAACTGAAGAGAAAGGATACACCCAGTCTAGTTTTAAAACTTTGTCGGGTTTAGCACCGTCATCGTCTGAATCGAAAACTGTAGGTGGGTAAAATTCTGCAAATAAAACAAGAACACATGAGTGACACAACCACCAACGCAAGCACAGTTCAAAAATGTACACCACGAAGAACAAGGAAAAAGAGCAACATCATCCCAGGCCCTCAATCCAAAAAACTGCTCGTTTCAGCTAGAAATGTAAAATAGAATGGCTAAAACTTGATCACAGACAGATGTATATCAACCCACTAAAACTAGTTTAACGAGCCGCATGTCGCCAAACATTTTCTCTTTAAATACCTTACGAAAAGACAAAACTAAATATACAAGGTTCATATCTTTACCTTTCCGCCTTCCATGAATATTTAGCCTCACAGTTTCATGTTGTTTGCTATTCAGTTTAGAACTGTTTGCGCCCTGCCTCTTCCCTTGTGGAATGGAGGCCAATGGTTTCCCAGTTCGCGGGAAGGGTGTGTCCACGTGGGCGGGGCTTGCTTCTATCGACATGTCAGTCCGAGAATGAGTGGCCTCTGAAGCTGAAGAAATGTGTTTAAAAATTACATACAAATTCAGACAAATTCAGGACGGGGGAATTATTTGCCAGACTTATCACTCTTTAGGGGAAGATTGGGGTGTAAGAATGGTTACTACAGCATCACAAAAAGATGAAGGGAGTTACAGCGCGTACGAAATTCCCTGAGAATTTCAAAAATACCTATGCCTTAGGCCAATTTCGTTAAATGACCAAACTTGGATCGAACAATGAAACAAGGAATTTGAATTTGGAATGCCACTACTTCAGGAAACGTAGCCACCAATGTCGACAAGCACAAATGATTTCCTGATTTTACAATTAAAACTTTTTCTTTCATATCCATTGTCAAAGTTTACGAAAGCTAACGAAATTGGGCGGGTCAAGTTTAGGTAGAAGAAAGGCAGAAGAGACAAAATGGAGCGTGGACGCACCGCATGGAGAACAAACATTGGCCCATTGTTAAGTTGTGGCGGATAACTATATACCTAAAAGAAAATCATGGTTTAACTGTAAACAGTTTTTATTGAACGCTAAGTCATTACACTTGCTCTAGAATATTCGATCAACAACAGATAGTTGAACAGCTAAGTTCACCGCCATGTTTACCAGCGTCCACTATGCAGCTCTCCATCTACATAAGCCATTTCGGCAAGAAAGCTATATATAGACTTTATTAACTTTTAAGTAATTTAAATTCACTACCCCCCGTGCTTTCTCGTCATAGTCAGGAATCACTTACAACTATAGATCTGTTTTTGAAACTTCCGAGGTTTCCGTAAAGGGTGACTTCTCGTGCTTTCCGTGCTGGAGTTACTTCCCGGTGCGTGTCGCTTTCCTGTCATTTCCGTTGGCTTCCCTTCTTCTCCACAGGCGATGAAGTTCACGTGATCTTTATACTCACGTAACAGCTGAGAATAACTCTGAATCTGTTCACATGAGAAAAAGATGTTCCAAGTCTTAACTAAATGCTTTGATATTCATTGTTCTTTCATTTATTTATGTATTTGATTGGTGGGATGTTTAGCCCTATAGCCAAGATTTTTTTTATATTGGCCTACATATTAGCCTATATTACATCGGTCAGGTTTATAGGCGGAGAACACCGGAATGCCTGATAATTAAACCTCCTGACTTAAAGCCACAGTTTAACCAAAAAGAGCTAGGTTCTCATTGATCAAGAGCCTGTCAGTTACAAAGAGCCAGCCCTTTAACCTCCTGCGCCGGCCATTCCTTTCAATGCACTACGTATAAAACACAGCGTGATGTTATCAAAGCATTTCATCCGTAACCGATATGTTCTTGCAGTTTTTTCACACAGCTGAATGGATTCACTGATTTATGGAAGGATGTTATGATACATTGATATATTCGCCGATAAGCTGAATCCCAGTAACATTGAGTTAATGAATGATCCAAATAATAAATTATAGATGAATTAGTCGATTTAATTAATCATTTATTGATTATTACCTATTAAAACCCTGATCACGTTATGCGAAACTGTTGGAAGTGTTGTTTGTTCTATTTCTCCGCGGTTATCAGGTGACACGTCAACGTAGATATTATAGTTGAAAAACTGTTACTGGGTTAATCCAACCCATCGTGAAACCCCACAGATTCAATTTATTCAGTTCAGGTTTGAGGTATATCGTAGGACTGTTACATGAAAACTTGTTTTTGTGCATTTGATAACCATTTCTAAATGCCGGCACGGATATCAATTAGCTGAAATCCTGTGAAAAAAATGCCTAAAAAACAATCAATTAAATCGATTTGGAATCAATTTATTTTTAGTAATGCATATGCAACATATACATGCAAAGACTTTCGCTCCAAAACTGAGTGTTTCTCCGCAGCTGTATGGCTGGCTGATTGGGTGTGGCCGTGTGCTCATTACTCGGGGTAATCAATAAATTGCTCTGTACAATCCAAATAGAGACGAGCTTACTTCACACAGTCTATGAAGTAACGTCGATGATTTTCGCGCTTTCTTCACACCAAGTCGTGAAAATCCATATCATGCGATCTGGTGAGTTATTCTAAAAGGTTTCATCGATTTACTGATTTGGCAAGCGACTTTTACACTTAAATCTGTGTTTCCGGCATTGGATGGGTTGAATCATCAATGTGCAGTTTTCGGTCTTTCGACACACTCTTAACTGTTAACCGAACCACTCCAAATACCTCGCTTTTACAAAATTAAAAAAAAAAAAAAAACAAGGACCAATGGCGTATGAATAAACTAGAATTGGCGAAATGCCAAATCCTTGGCAGATATCTGACATGCAAGTTAAATGGCTCACACTAGCGTTTATTTCATTACCAGTTTTTATAACATAACATGAACAACATGAATCTCGTTTAACTGTCAAGTACAGGTTTGGCTTCGCCGCCTAACAGGTTTTGCCCAGTAAAGGAAAAACGGAGTTGTTGATTCAAACTCAGATTTGACTGGTACGGATACGGCTTTTAATCGATTTGTCCGTTACCGGGACAGGTTTCTCTTTGGTTCTCAACGACTAAAACTATCCGCTGTTGAATTTGAAAACTTACTCTGGAGTACGGTACTAAATATGCACCTATGTCACAAATAGGTAAAGAAGTTACACTGCAGAGAGACTATAGGCCAATACGAAAAGTATACATTAAAACTGATGACAAAGGCTTGTGGCCGCAGGAAGGAACGCTTTCATTTGTCTCTACTTCATTACTAGAACACCCCTTTCATGGTCCAGGCGGCCACTTACTTTAACATTTTGATTCTTCCCTTGATTATTTAAAACAAATAGACATTTCATAAGCTTGGGTGTATCCAGCCTGTCACAATAATTTTAGCCACCTCATGTATGTTCCTGCAATGAAATGGTTTCGGATTAGATCATATTTCAGAAATTAAAGGAAATCTGAATCCAGCACCTATCGCGTGTTGACCTAAGCTTTGCACTGACAATTGTGTTGTCATAACATGTTTTCCATACACAGTAAGATTATTTCACATGCATGAGAGCGTCCTATTAAATAATCATCAGTTTTTTTTCTATAAATTCATTGACAGTAAGATTATTTCACATGCATGAGAGCGTCCTATTAAATAATCATCAGTTTTTTTTCTATAAATTCATTGAGACGAAACTTCAGAGCAGTCACGAATAGCAAAGTCTCTTCCATTACTTTTTCTGTTTCATCAGTTATTGAAAAATTGATGAATTTAGGAAAAGAAATAGTGCAGAATTCACAGAATGCAACCAAGTCTCGTGTTCAAGTTAATCATATATGGTTACAAAATGGGGTGCTCTTTTCACTATGTTCAGTGAAAATTTGTATTTGTAAACAGTCTGAAACAGTAGAAGCTTTTAGTCCCACGAGGGGCTTATGAGGTTAAATGTAATTATGTACATACAATGTATGGATTTAGTAATGTGTTTTTGTTCAACTATACTGGTAACAGCATTTACATATTTTACCATTCCTCAAAAAACTTAGGCACATAGCGTGATGTTAACTTCTATTGCATGAACATTTGCCTCCTGCCTATATCATGTGGATTTCGAAAACGCCTCTGGTTGTGAGAGCTACAAATAACCAATGGCTGCCAACACAAGTATCGGATTCAGGATTATGTTTCAAAGTTTTGAGAATTGTTTTTAATGTTCTGAAGATCATCATTCTTATTGAAGAAGACTTAAAGAGCAACACTGCAGCATCACTCTCAATAAAATTACAGGCCGCAACATGCATAAAGAGTCAAAGAAATACGATTGGTATAAAGTTGCCGGCAAATCAAAAAAGCAAACCGCACTTTCAAACTCTGTCAAACAGCTCTCGTGGTAATTAAAATCACTGATCACAATCTATTGTAGATTTCAAATATGCATTTGTTCATTTATTTATTTATTTATCTATTTATTTATTTGATTGGTGTTTACGTCGTACTCCGGCATATTTTACTTATGGTGGGAGGAAACCGGGCAGGGGGAACTAGGGGATTGCTGGGGGAACGTTCCACGTTCGGCCGGAGAAGAAGGCACCATGAGCTACACTTGAGCTCACAGAGACCGCATTGGTGGGGGACGTTTGGGTCATTAAGCTGCGCTAGAACGCTAACCAACTAAGCCACAGAGGCCCCCGATTTTCATTTACAAAATATCATCAGATTTTGTACTAGAGGAATGTATAAGACAACTATCGCATGTCACGAGTGGTGATATCAGTATACTCCACCTTCTGCTACGGTACATGTCTACTTACCTGAGCATGTGGAGGCCTTTCTGTAAACAAGGCTTTCACTGGTGGACGTGGCACTCGTATCAATGACGTCAGATCATACAAGAGTTCCTCAAAGGTCAAGGTCGTTTGTGGGTTCAGTATGAGTTTTTCCCTACTGGACCTGTCCAAATTGCTGATAATTGTCAGAATGCGTGGTTTGCGAGAAGAAGGGGTTCCCCGAGAAGCGTTATGGCTGTCTGAAGCCTGGAACAGGTGGATGTCGTCTCCCCGAATTTTATCCGTATTTATTGGGTTTGTCGCCCAGGCGCGTTGTTTCTTGGGACCGTAACCACACGAAGTGTTCAACTTGTTTGACCCTGACACAATGTAGCATCTTGAATGCTTGAATTCTTCCAAACTCTTTAACTGCCTCCCATCCTGCAGACTGAATACAAAGCGAACGCCTGATGGCATATCTACCTTTTCCGTAAGCCATTCCATCAATGTTTGCAAATTACGAAAGTCCTTTTCGTTTACTGATGTAGTAAAGCCCCGAAAGTAAGGGTCTCCGTTTTTGAAAAACGTGACCAACTTTCCACGCTTGTTAGGCGGGAGTTTGACGGCTTCACGATCACGAACGGGAGAAATCTCACGAACAGGTCTCTCGTTGTGGAAATCGCGCGAGAAATCGTTTGCCTCGTCAGATCCGTAGAATTCCTCTTCTGACTGAATGAAGTGGTCCATCCTGAGGCGACGAGGCTCGTGTAAGGTTTCTGACATGAGAGGCGCCATTTCATTCTACGGGTAAGAAAAAATCAACATTTTCATAAATTAAGGCACAATAGATAAAACTGATCCCCCAAGGTCATCTACTTCGTGAAAATGATCCACAATGGGAAATATGCTAGACATGTAAACATGGCAAAATACGATATTAAAATTGTCGCACAACATGCATTTAAAACATGCAAACCAGACTTTGTAAACATCTATAATGTCACGTTTGCTTTGTTTAGTACAGTTTCTTAAACACTTCAGTGAGGATTCCAGGACCCGCGTTCATGGAGCTGGGTTGTACATCAGAGGTCGTGTGTTTGACTCCAGCCCACGGTGGTTGAGTTGGGTTGTTCCCTAACCCTTCACACGTGGCATGTTTGACTCCAGTCCTCGCTGGTCGAGCTGGGTTGTTCCCAAGCCTATCAGAGGTGGCGTGTTTGATTCCTGTCCTCGCTTGTGGAGATGGGTTGTCCTCCAACCCATCACAGGTGGCGTGTTTGACTCCAGCCCTCGCTGGTCCACCTCTGTTGTTCCCTAGCTCATGGCATGTTTGACTCCAGTCCTCGCTTGTCCTCTCTAGTGGAGCTGGGTTGTTCCCCAACCCATCAGAGATGGCGTGTTTGACTCCACCCCTCACTGGTGGAGCTAGCTTGTTCCCCAGCCCATCACAGGTCGCGTGTTTGGCTACAGCCCTGCTCGTGGAGATGGGTTGTTTCCCAATCCATAACAGGTCGCGTGTGTATAGCATCCGTCTGTTTTAAACTACGTGTACCTAACAAGTCTGAGGTGAAGCAGTATTTGTCGTATTATGACCTAGGATTAAAATGTTGATGGCTATAAGGAATATTTATGTCGAAATTTAGATACGCACTGTCTCCTTTAAGTTGTACATTGCATATTTTAGAAATTAAAAGCCTGTCTGTAAGTTGTGTTGCAAATGTATTGAAGACGAATATTACTTTCTATTAACTTCCCCCTTATACAGGTTTGCCCCTTGGCTTATTTATGTGGCCAACTCTCATTATGGTGAATGCATCTGTTATGGACTAATAGTATAGTAGTAGCTAGCAAAGCTGACTAGTTACATGCATTACCATGGAATACAGACAAGCGACTCTGGAGCACCCACACGTATAATAGTTGCAGCTTTGTATTTTTGGTTTTGACATCAGCCACTACACTACTTACCTGGCCAAAGCTTATCAGGTTATGGTTAAAATAAAGATCCTCATGAAAAGTTTTACATTGTTTGTCTCCAGCATTTATACGTTGTCATGTTCCCTGCATGTGTTCATGAGAACATGAGGATACCACCTCTTGCACGCGACCATCGCAAACAAACTTATCTCGGAGTGAATTGCGATACTGTTCACAGATAAAATTCGGTGTAATTCACCATCGAAACTTGCCAAGTGCATCCAAACACACTAATGGAATCTGGGCACGGAAATACAGATTCTGCGTGATTTACTTGTCATTATTTATGCATTTCGTTGGTACTTTACGCTCTATATTCAAGAATCTCTCACGTACAGGACAACAACCAAAATTATGTTTGGAGGCAAATCCACGGCTATCCGGAGACCTTCCCACTTACGGTAACACAGGAAGTCAGCTAGACTTGAACGCACATCAACTACATTGGTGAGAGGCTACTGGGTCACTGAACTGCGTCAGCACACTAACCATTAGGGCACGGAAGCCCCCAGTTTTGTGATATCAAGTTTACAACAAGCTGTTAAATCAGGACAGCCGGTCACGAATAACTGAAAATAAAAAAAATAAATAAATAAAATCCTGTACAAAGTTTTGTCCTAAAAGTCGACCCCAAACACGGTATCTTTGTAACAACATCGAAGCAAATTTACCAAGAATCGAAATTCTTTCCTTGCGATATGTTGATCTTAACAATCGGAAAACACATTGTACATGTTCTATCTCTAAGAGCACAGCACATGTACTTGAGGAATGCGTTTTATAAAAGTGAGTGTCCCACTCAACGTCTATCCTAAGCCAAATAAAGGTGGAGGATTTTAGACATGCTCGCAGTCATTCGAATATCAGTTGTCATTGGGGTCTCTGGTGCCTAAGAGGGGTAACGTGCTAGTGCAGTATAATGAACCCTGTGCCTCTCACCAATGTGGTCGCTGGGAGTTTAAGTCCAGCTCGTGCTGGCTTCCTCTCTGGCCGTACGTGTGCCAGCAACCTGGTTTCAATCGGTTTCAATCAATTGTCAGCTGCCTCAAAATAATATACCGGATAAGTACCAATCGCAGTCTCGAATCCAGTCCTCGCTATTTCGAAGGCGATTTAAACCAAGGTATATATGGGACAAAGGGCGGTGATTTATCCCGCGCACTTGGTTTCATGCTCACACTGTACTCATATATTAGTAAACCAAAACAGTTCCGTGTTTGACGATATACACAAATGAAATAAATAAATAAAAAAAAAACACTAACAAGGCGAACTTCGATGGCATATGCCTGAACAAACCTTCGTATGTATCTAGGTGACAGATCAGATGATAAAAGCCTCGTGGTACACCAAGATCAGTAAAAGTTATCGCGAAGATTAGAAAAGCCATTGTGATACAGCCTGAACAATACGATTTAACGCAAAGAGCAGAAAATGTAAACAATGAGAGTTAACGCGACGAGACGAAATATCTTGCAGCACAACATTAACCCTGAGGACTAACGCAAAGAGTAGTACAATCTGAACAATGTGAGTTAAAGGGCTTCTTTGGTGTCAAAACATCTGTGTCTTAAAAGCAAGGTGAATTGATAAAGGCTGGGATGTTCTGAACTGCTTTCCTAAATTGTGAAAATATTGCAGCGAATTAAAACCGATATTGTACGTTACGTCAGAGTGTACGGAAACAAAATATTTCAGTCGCTTCCACTTTGCCTGGTGTGACGCCAGCCACGAACACATGACGTCGTCAATCGCTGGCGTGTATACACATGTGACGCTAACCTTTCAAACGCTCTTGACGTCATCCCAGCATAAATGCCTTACTCAACGTCACATTTGCCTAATTCGACGTCATACAGGGAATTTTGTCCCGTTACATCAGGAAAATTTTACTCACACAGCCGAAGATCTTGTTTTTCAAGGAATCTTATATTTGTAAAATAGTGTTATTCATCAAAATCCTTTTTGAAACAATGATGTTAGGCTTACTCCGTACGATTTCTTTCATACCAGTGTAATATTTCTACGCAATTTGTATTCTGACCAGAGTGGCACTTTAACACGAAGAGGAGAGAGACTTTGTATTACAATCTGAACAATGAGGGTTCATGCGAAGAAAAGACGAGCCTTTGGTAAGACATGAACAATAAGAGTTATCGCAAACAGGAAAAAGGCATTTGTATTTGACTATTTTGGACGCGACACTAAAGCTTATTGCGAAGGGAAAAAAGCCATAGAATACAATCAGAAAAATAAGAATATTAAAAGAGATATTAAAACAGACCAAATTTTAAAGCGCAAAAACCAAGAAATTTTCACAAAGAAAGAGCGCGTAATTCGGTCACAAATATCAAACAGCGTATTTGATTCGATCAAGAAATAAAACAGTGTCGATTTTATAAGTAGACCTAGATATACGAGCCGCTCAGGTCTACGTTTGAATCTCGTGGATCTTGGAAGTGATATTGACTCAGAAAACAACACATCCCAGTAAAACGTTTTCTTACCTCTGCGGGATCCTCTGCCTCGTCCATCGGTGTGAAGCTCATATTATCCGGGATTACAGTGCCGCTAACATTTTCATGTTGGGATAAAATCCTAAATTTCGTCCAGATTTGATCGTCCTTTGTCAATGAGGAGACAATCTGTGTTTTTCCCTCGATTTATTCAGCCAGTCTGATTTTGTTCTGACGGTATACATAGATATAAAGGAACGCAGGTCAGGTCTAAAGTAGGTTTATATATATTGCATGAAAGATCGCGCTTTTCGTAGCTAAGAGGGTTCGGAGGCGGGGAGGCAGTCGTGTGCTTGTTTTGGTACAGCATAAAATATCAACGGCTTATTGACATGTACTTTAAGGGCTTTCTCTAAAATTGAGCTGTATTGCTCTTCCATTTCGATATCGTGTTGACAATGGGTATATTTTGTTCTGCTCTAAAGTGTAAAGTTTTTCATACAATTTCAATCTGTCTTTCTTCTTTTTCTTGGATATGGACTTAAGTTACGAAACTCTGGTGACGAATATAACACAAACTTCAGGTAACTGTGATGAAGAATCCAACAAAAGGCCATGTTGCTTGTCAGCAGACATTTTGCACGACAGATATTATTATTCTAATGCATCAAACAAGCTCTGCGCCTGGATGTTAAATCATGGTTCGAGCCTCACAGAACACGTGTGGAGAGTACATGTACGCATACTTAATTAATTAATGAACTCAATTAACGATAAGTTCGCACGTGAGGCGTAGCCATGGTTACTCTCACAGCACAGCGAGTTCGGTATAACACAAGCGAGGGTTAAGGTCATAGAAGTAGAAAATGCCGCCAGTATGGTAAAGGCTGTATCATACGGTGATTGGATGTGTTTAATGTGACATGTAAATCAATCCTGTGCAAGCTGACCTGTAATTTTGTGTAGGATATAAAGGGCCGCGTACGAAAGAATTCGAAAACAAGGTTTTACCTTCCGAATATGACGTATCATAACTCCGGTTTACTGGTTGCCATGTCCACGACTCCATATATAGTAAATATCGGATTAGTTACAGTCCATTGGGCAGAGATTTTACAGAGTTCCTCTTGCCACTGAGTAGATGGAAAAGCCCCTATTACATGAGATATTGTCCATTGGTCATCGGGGCGTTGGCGCACTAGTCGCCTTACCTTCGTTAACACTGCGCATAGACCTACAGTCTCCTTTTTTTCGTACTTTTTTCTCCTAAACCCATCCCCTTTTGTGTTACATATAATATATTGTTATATAACAATATATGTTGTGTTATGTATAACGAAGACTCAATAAAAGTGGCTAAAAAAAATGATTCCCGACGTTTTGTAAAATGAATCTCAGGGACTGCTTTACAAAAAGCTTTATAACAACTGATTGCGATTATTTCGTACGGTAACCCACGATTTCCTACGACATTCTAATCCAAACAACGGTATATCCTTAAATGGGATCGACGGTGACCACAAACATTCCACACTTGATCTTTCCCCAAAAATGAGTTCGCGCCATGTGCTCAATAATTTATAATTTGAATCGTACGATCTCTCATTATTGGTCTTAATTGGTCTTAACAGAAATCAAATGTGGCTTATCCAGTGAAATGAATTAACTATTTTGTTCTTTGTCCCTGTCAAATGCAGCATGTATTTATAGACGCTTTTTTTATTTTGTTTCCTAAGACCCAAAATACTTCAATCTGTATTTATATGTGAACCACAAAGGTTCTATTACCAGACTCGTTGGAGGAACCTCATAAAGATAGACACCAAAAAAGCCCAAGCCTATCAATGTTTCTTTAGGCAGAGGGGTGACATATGATGATGTTATGTACTGAGCACAATGGACATACTAAACTTTGTGATTCTGGTTCCGAGGCTGTAGATATTACGTTGCCATGGTAGTGGCGTGCATCACGATGTTCACGGGTGTTCCCTTTGTGGCACGGTCCCCTCAGTCAACTTTCACACATCATCATCAATTCGTTCACTTTTTTTCACCTTTTTTTGGTAAATGATGTTGCCTATTATGTATAACGTTATATACCGACATAACATATATTTGAAATTGTGAATACTGATTTCCGATACGTCTATTGAAGGTGGGCAAAGTTTATTAATAACAATAACTGAGTTTTTCAGACATATCTTTGAAGACAAATGCTAAAAACAAAAACATTAAGTAAATTGAAAATTTGTTGAGTTTAATGTTCACATCTAAATTCGCTTGTAATGCTGATAATAAGGACTCTATATGCATTGTGTTTAGAGAATTGCCATTTATTGAGAGTTGCTATCAAAGCATTACAGAGATACATATTTTTAATTAACGATAAGCTATACATGATTCACGATTTGGACAATGAACAAAACATCCCTTGAGCCTCTCTGACATCATTAAAACTACTGCTTAGTGCCTTTTTTACATGACAACATAATAGTTTCTAACTTTATATACTTTCACAGTTCTTTGATGAGTTCAGTTGAATGTTATTTTGAATATTGGTCTTGCGATTATTGACCTGGAATGTCCATAATGACTGATGTTTGGTATCAAACGTCTCTCCAGATATTTTTTTTCCGATTCAGCAGCTTTTCTAGAGCCTTGGTGCAACATGTATATATATGGTGCAACATATATAATCGGGCCTATATCTCAGTCAAATGATTCTAGATTAGATGACGACTAGATCCCAGGTCTAGGATCAGATATCGCACTCGTCGTTGCTTGTGTGTTATATAACTGTTTGTATTACTTGAATTTACGTGAAACTATGTCACCACCCGCACGTTTTGAAAAGATCACTGCTCTTTCTCATCTCCTCAAACCGGAAAACTCCTGCCAAACCGGTAATGCCTTCCGATCACGTCACTTCCTGCCTGGGATCGCTCCCACAGGCCCCATCCCGTCGATCATGATCCCGCCCATAATGACGTCATCAGTTACTTTTCACGTATGGAATCCGCTATTCATTCCATTGTCCCAGTCGCCTATGCGGCAAGTGAGACTGTGCTTAAAATAGCATACATCATCGATTTTATTGTATTTTGTGCAATTCGTTGTCGTAACCGATTAGATAATGACAATTAACTTCCACCTGAGCCGACAGAGATAGACAGCGAAAGCGCCTTACTATGGAATGCCAATTTGACTTGGCAGACACACCGATGTCGTTGCGTATGAGATTCTTATTCTTGGAACAAGCGTTAAACAAATCACATAAAGTTAACATAAATCAACCGGAAAACTACTCATGCTTATTGCCATTTACTTTTCAGGTTTTTTTATGCACCATAAAAAGCATTTAAAGTAGGATAAAATACATGGCCTTTTCGGACCACATCCATATGATCATACGTCACGCCACTTTTCTACGTCAGAATTTCCCTTAATTGTCTACGGAACATTTCGAAAACATTTATTTCTGCAAAACGTCTCTTGTGATATACCTTATATCATGCTAATAAGATTTATTGGATTTTGGGTGCTAATAATATTGTGGGAAATACGGCTTTTATGAAATTTCTTGGCAAGAAAAGTATGCAAGAAGAATAATTTGAGGTAGTTGTGTGTTATACCTTTCATTTAGGGAGTATATATTACTTTTTTACTTTCAGATGGCATAGCCCAAACTAAGAATCTGATCAAGAATGATCAATTCAGTTCAGTTTACAGTGTCAAAAATCTCTTTATCCACTTTAAGGTGGAACGTTGACTACCAGAGATGCGTGAAAGTGTTGTGTCAATGAACGCGGACGCGGAAGTGTACTTAAATAGGCCCCTGCCGGTATGATTTGTTTTCGGTTGACAAATGTGAACAAATATCGGATTTCACCTGCAATTATCCAGCTTAAATAATTTGTCGGACATAGTATTTGGACGGAGATTACAAATTCTTTGAAGTTATTTCAAACAGGAAGTGTGGGAAGACTGTAGATGGTGGTCATCGCACATGGAAACATGGCGACACTTATAAATTGCTACCATACTAGTTCATTCAACTTCGCCCATGGTAGCTTTATGAAACTCGCCTCTGGCGCAGGCAAATCTAACACGGAGGCAAAAATATAGTGTCAGCTAATTGTACATTAGCGAGAGAATGGAAACTTCACGTATTGCTTAACTGTTACTGATGTCTAGCCAAGTGGGCATATAGTTCGCAGGTAAGAAATAGGTATGATGATTGTCAAGATAGTTTTAAAGCAAAAATATAATACATATTCTTGTAATGTCAGTTTCAGTTTAATATGTTAGCTCACAGAACTCTGTTCTCTGAAGAAGCAGGGTTACATTATTGCTTATTATAAATTCTTAGACCATGACTTCTCAAGCACTCTTACCATCTGTGTATCAATGTTGACGGGCAGACACATTTAATAAAATGAGATTAGAACGGTAGGACGTCAGCACGTCAAAAGCATTCTTGTAGCAATAATCCATTTCAGAACGCGGTAAATGACGTTTCTGACTCAGTATACTGAGACATTTTTATTAATTTATCTGTTGTCAACATTGTTACAAATATATACATTTATGACAGGGGGAGGGGATTCTTGGTTTTCACAGATTTTAATTATATTGTATTGCGATGTAATAAATGGGTTTTAATATTTAAACATCAGTGAAATCCCAGTATTTTCTTCACTGATAAAAGTGATATCTTTACTAGTTAGATATTACTTTTGTTATTACATTTTGATATTACACTTCTGCTGACCTTAACCAGTGATCCAGGCGCCATGACGGCGAAAATGAAACACTTTGTTTTTATGACGTTCCAGTCTGAGCTCACTTGGATGACGTCATTATACAAGACTAGTCAATTGCTATATTCCGACGTCACGCAAGAAGACACGACGTGATACTAGACGTCATGTATAGGCCAACCGGGACGCTACTGACAGGTCTTTGAATTCCTGCAACTATAACATTGCTTAAAACTTCTTTAAATACACAAAATCACGACATTGTCAAAGTATACATAATAAACAGAATATTGCACAATAAATGTTGAATACCATAGATATTGTTCTCATGAAAGGTGGAAATGATAACCCACGAGACGCGAAGCGATACATAGCAATTCAGTCGAACAATATTTATGGTATTCAACCTTCACTTTGCAATACCTTCTATATCTTTACACGAAAAGACCGAAAAGTGCGAACATATAAACCTAATTCTGAAAATTCAGCTGGCAAACAAAAGTGATTAGGCCTAACTATTCTGAAGTGAAAGGACCAAGAGAATGTAACGAACAAAAGTCTGTTTGCAGAGACCCTTGACCGAACCATATGAACTCTTTCAAAGTTGCGAAGTTACCGGAAGTAAAACTCGGTGACCATGACAACCAAATATTTTTCTCCCTAATTTCTAATTCAAACTCTGCTGGCGGAACTATGTGCTGAAACCATCCGTAAAACGAAAAGCAAATGAACAAACACGTGTTTGAAAGACACAGTTTTGCTGTTTTATGCTGGGTCGATGGTCATTTGAAAGCGAGACACTGACACACATTAAACTTAATGGCTACTGGGTGTTCAACAATAGTCGTCATTATCTGCAATTACCTTCAGGCTTGCCGCAATGAGGGTACAAGTAACGAGAACAGATAAAACTCTGTCAAACCTTTCCCAGCGGCGTTTATGTAGTTATACATAAATTTATAACAATTTTACACGATGAAAAGACAGTTTTATGGATGGCTGCATAGCATGCAAAAAGGCACTCAAAAATCAGCCATGAAATGTTTTTGGGATGGCCGCCATGTTGTCTCCGGGACAGCTCTCAGAGTCAAGTGACAATTATCGTTGTGAACCGGAAGTGAGCCACTTCCATGCGTCATTAATTTAGGCGAAATCGACAGCCCATTCAAATGCTGACACTGGCAATCTGTCCACTTTATCCCAAATGATACAATCATTATCACATCAGATAAGCGAGATATTAATGATCTGTACTGATAGGCTGGAACAACCATACATTTATGATATGCGTTTGTCCTGCTTTATGGGTATTTTATGTTGGCGTACAAAACTAGTTAGTATGTGCACAAAATGCATTCCCATGTAGAGTACAGATCATGGAGCAGACTAACCTCAGTGTGTCAAGAACATTACACATATAGCTGTCACATTACCGTATACTCGAATACTTTATATTTTCCATGTATTATCTATTGGGTACTGATTGCTTTCACACGCAGCACTCAAAAACCTGGGATCTTCCGTAGCTCATTTGGTTAGTGGCTAGCGCAGGGCAATGACCCAATAGAATCTAATCAACGCGGTCACTGTGAGCTCAAGTCCAGGTCATGCTGGCTTCCTCTCCGGCCGTACGTGGGAACGTGCGAATGGTCTTCGGTTTCCCCTACGGGCTCTGCCCGTTTTCCTCCCACCATAATGCTGGCCGCCGTCGGATAAGTGAAATATTCTTGAGTACTGCTTAAAACATTAATCAAATAAATGATTAAACCAAACAAAAAACAGGGCCTCCTATTTGGCAATTGATGGATAACTGGTAACAAAATTGAATTGATTTGTTCTACTTTGTGTGTGTTTCCGGAAATTTTAACGACTTTTATCATGGAACTTACTGTTTGTATTAATTTCTTACCACTCTCATGTATGACATTTTGGATAACGACTATTGATCAGTATATATGCTAAATAAACTCTTTGACAAGCCATTGATGTACATATGTACATACATAAGGCATGGATATAACAAGGGCCTTGGTATTTGACTCTAACCCACCCTGTTCTGATTGTTTTTAGTACAGTTATTGGGCCTATTTGGGGGAGGAAATGTTTGCTTTTCCAGCTCTGGTTATTTACCCAAAAGCTTCTTAGCAACGGCCGCCAGGCCTGATGTTTGTACACCACTCGTCGGCAATATGATGATCGACATGGCTGGCTAGCTACTGAATCTCTGTGAAGTTTGATGTGGGATATATAGCTAATTTCTTCCAAATCTCTCGGATAGACCCTCTCAGTAGACGATCATCGACACTCAGAGAACAATTTTTCATTGGATAGTCTGATTCCAAACAAAAGTAACGAAACAGCGGTGTGAGTTTGATATTTAGCATTTGCTCACACTATATGGTTAAACATTGGGTGTGACCTGAAAATTTGAATCAATTCTTTTTACTGACATTTTGGCATTATTTGTTTTGTAGATGTAGTCTGACAAGCTCGGCAATATATCTGACACATGCGGTGCATCCAAGGGTCAAATTATATACCAATTTATGCCAATTCTAGTTCATAATTTCACCATATATAATTTTTGATGAATTCTAATCTGCAATTTCCCCTTGGGTACATCTGAAGAAGTGGAACGTAAGGCCAATTTCAGATTGTCAGCGTCCATGGTATAAATATGTTAAACTTGTTCTCGAGATAAAAAGTTAGAAAATTGCCATAACGCGTAATTTCGTTCAGCGAAGACGGGAAAGAAGAACAGAACATGGACAGGATACTCAAGAAGATTAAACCAGATCCGAGCTAAACGTAAACGGCAGATTTTTTTCCAAAGAGAGCGACAGAAAAAAAAATGTAATGACAGTGCGACTACCCGGCAAATGGAAAAAGGCGATGGCTTCTTCAAACAATCTTCATGAAGTAATCTGGAAACTCTCACCTTGTGATAGCTGATGTGTTGGTTTGATTTTACCCGGGCGGTTACCCCATTCTTTGTCAGCATAGTATCCTTATCAGGACATCATCTATTTACACTGTCACGTAAGTTCGCTGAATTCCTGCGATTGTCATGTCATAAGGAGAACTACTTGCACGTAAACCATTAGTGTTACTGGACACCGTGGGAGCTTTGACCGAGCCATAAGGTCCAAGGCAGCTTGAGTGGTATTAGGCGTAAGCTTCATCATCAGTAGGCATCAGCGATCCCCTTGGGATACCCGCGTGTTCAACCACCGATTGGAAATCGGTATATGGGCTTTTTCAGTTACTGGAAAACGTATAAATACAGCTTTGCAATCAAAGCTCCCTCGATTATTTCTACATGGTTCTCCTCAATTAGCATGCTCTATTAAATCTTACCAGTATTTTCTAGGGGGAAGCCGACTGCTGTTTGTCAATGGCTCGGTCATCACAAAGACTCTCATCTGATTTATCGATCTTTTCCTTACCGGTCAGGCTAAGTACAGATCGATAATAAGTGATTAACCTCTCCTCAAGGCCTACTTTAGGCGAGGCGGTTACATGGATAATCTCCCTTGATGCGCCTCACATCCTGTCGAAGTCCTTTTGATTACCACAAAACTTGCCAACTATCAGAAGGTGGTATTCCAACCTCCAAAACCTTACATGAATGATATGTGCATGATGAAGGTATTGTCTTCGTAAAATATAATATGATTCTCTTTTTTGTTTCCCCCATTTATTTAACTAATGTTTTCACACATTTTCCCCAATTCGTGGCCGGGGGATAAGCGAGCTATTGCATGCAGCACAATGACTCAGGCGGTTCTCACCAGTATGGTCGCTGTGAATGAATGATCAGGGCTTAACGCTTCATCGGCGATATTTCAGCCACCGTATGAGTACGGTATAAAAAAAATTATCAAATAGATAAATAAATTATTCGTGTGTAAAACATCACACGTAAAGCTCTTATTCCGGCCCGTGACGTCATGACAAATAACGGGGAATGACGACTCTGACTCTATATCTACAACTTTAGGACTGATTATTGGTTACTCAGATATTTGACTCCCTAATCTCTTAACATGGGCCGCCTATCTTTTAACCCAGGCCTCCTGTTTTGAACCCGACCAACCTTTCCTCTATCAGAGGCATCTTATCTTTCAAAGGAGAAGACCAGGGAAGCATAACGTAAATTGGAGTGAAAAGAGTAAGGGCTGGAGATTTAAACAACACCATCCGATAATTGTTAAACATTCTATAAAAAACATATGCTTCATCGTCGTAAGCTCATATAGCTGTCAGAAGACGCCGACATTTTACCGACCCGATGCTGGCTCATTCACGTGAATCGGGCCCTTCGCTCTTTGGCGCCAAAATGTCAAAGCCGCGTTAAGTTTCGTTTGAATTCGGCATGCTGTTTGTGCAGCCAAAGCCTGCACACTCTGGCATCCTGCCAGCTCTTCATTGTTGTCTGTGCACGGACAAAGCAAAGGGCAGCAGCCAACCGTCCCCAATTAAGTTGAATTCGTACCCGTATATGTGTAGCATTTTGTACATTCGAAAGACAGAATGATAATGACTTATAAAAGGTCCGATTCATGTTATATCCGCTAATTGGACTTTACATAATCCTGCGTTCTGATTTATCAAAATTATTTTCACAGTTACGTCCCCTTTTACATGGTATTTATTTTTCGCGATTGAGTGTGTGTTATGATCTACCTTAAAATTCGTTGCCTCGGAACAAAAAAAAATCTAAAAAAATTTTTGATGATTATTTTTAAATCTTCAAACCATGCTCTCTAACTAAAAAGTGCCCAATACTTCCCCGGTGTTCTCCTTTGGCGTTTACCGAGAGGCCTGAGAGAAAGGCGGCACGAAACACTACGAAGGATATCGCAACTATTGTGGAAATGTGGAGATTGGAGATTGCAAGAAAGGTTTATGACAAATTCGTATATGCGCATTTCACTTAATCCTGTGTACCCCATGTGTGGAAATGTGAAGATGTCTACAAAATAAGTGTCTGGTGTTCATGACCTGCATTTCTTCGCCGTGGAACAAACCAACTAGGCCTTATTAAAGCACTGTAACCCTCGGCTCTCACACACGCGATTTCGTGAATATTTATGAGTCTTTGCAACACTTGGGACTTTACACTGGCTTGAGAAAGTTTCAAGTGAAAAGCACAGGAAAATATTTATACAAAAACCCCACAGCTATACCCTGAATCCAGGACTGTCGCCAAAGTCAGCTATGTTATCGCATAGGCATTTATTTATTTTTTTATTTATTTGATTGGTGTTTTACTCCGTACTCAAGAATATTTCACTTATACGACGTCGACCAGCATTATGGTGGGAGGAAACCGGGCAGAGCCCCGGGGAAACCCACGACCATCCGCAGATTGCTGACGGACCTTCTCACGTATGGCCGAAGTTGGAAGCCAGCATGAGCTGGATCTGAACACAGCGATAGCATTGGTAGCAGGCTTCTGGGCCAATACGCTGCGCAAGCCCCGGTCGCATAAGCATAAATAACTATGTTTTTGTTTTATCCAGATATCATGTAAACGACAAAAGAATTACGGCTAAGATCAAACAAATGCTCTTCTGCCGATGCATGACGCTTAAATATACTTATAATAATAATTATAAATATAATTAGCATTTTAGTACACATTCATGCTAACCTGATGCTGAATGACTGTGCTCCATTCTAAAGGCTCCCAGATGAGCAAACCGTTCCGAGAAACGCATCGTTCTTGGAGATCTCTCTCTACTCTTTCTAATACATCGCGTCTTCTCGCATGTCTTCTCTGTATATGTTCGGGCAGTATTGCCTCTTCAGTCGGACGAGACGACTTCGCCGAACCTTCCGGACAACAATCTTCGTCTATCATCGGAGATTCCCAGGAACTTAATTGATCGGGTGCTAATGCCACTGTCTGTGTAGCCTGAGACGTTTGGTGCAAGTTAACTTTGCCGCCATTTTCAACACACTTATTCCACTGTAGATAATCCGCCTTTGTCAGGTGTGATTGCACCGTCATGGCTCTGGTCTTCAGTCTCAGATGGCGGCATTTAGAATACAGTTGGATTTTCTTGGGTAGCTTGTACCTGGCCGAATGTTTTTTCCAACTGTTCAAAGAACTTGGTCGAAAGTCGCCATTAGCAGATATGATTGGTCGAAGAGCTGGCTGGTACCTTGTCATGTTTAGGCTTATGTTATTGGCTGACGGTGTTGTCAAAAGAAAGACTCTTCATCTATACTCACCACCAAAAATAATCATTATTTCCTCCTTAATGCAGTGAGGCTCGTAAATTAGCGCCATTTGCATGCCATTTTCAAGACTCCTATCGATTTGCACACTTGTGCTTTCATCTTCGAAAAGTTGAAGTATGGATCTCCATTAACGAACTGTTCACTTTACCAGAACTATGAAAGAATATCCTATTAAAGTGGTTAAAGTGGTCAGGTAGAAAACTTTCTCTCAGTGATATATGAAGATAATTTCAAATGCACTTAACAAACGTAATTTTTTTCCTCACCGATCGAGGAAATCATAGAGATATCTGGCACAACAGTTTCTAAATGTGAAAGGAAGACTCCCGTCGCTGTCCCACAGAAAAAATACTTTCCGTGGGAAGGAAGAACAAGTCGATTACTTCTCAACCCAGTAATCTTTCACCTAATCGGCCTAGAAAACTTTGTAGTATCAAGTGGATCAGGTTATACAGGTCGCAAATACTAATAAGCCAAGACAAATACTGTCAACTTGTTAAACTCGAGTCAAAAGAGTTGTCGCGTTCGTGTTTGATACAGAAATTTATGACCCTTTGATAAAGCCATAGCTGGAGTCAACATGGCCAAGCCCAACACGCCAAATCAGCTACATGTATAACATGATCTGTGTGTACCATGGTTACAGAGTCCAAGCCTTTATACTATAGAAGAGATTGACTACACATGTATTCTGTGTTTTTAAGCTGACGGTCACCAAACCCTGCAAGTGCGTGGGTTTGTTGGTCCTCTCCCTAGGGTAACTACTTATTTAAGGCGTGCATCGTGCCTTGGTGCATTGTTCGTTACGGATTTCTAGGCAATGATCAGTGTTACATGATACCGTCTTCAGCATGCACGGAAATATCAACAGGGCATGGAAATATTTTTGTATGCGTTCATTTTGGTGAAGTTAGTCATCTGCGCGTACACTTATTTATTTATCCCACTTTTCATTTATCTATTTGATGTTTAATGCTGTGCTGAGGATTTTTTAAAATTATATAACGGAAACTAGGTTATGAATGGAGGAGGTCAAAGGAGTACCCAGAGTAAACTACCGACCTTCTTCAGATACTTGACGATCCCCCTGACGTACAGCCGCAGCCGAACTGAATTCGCACTCGCCTTAGCCAGCGATTTAACCGTCTAAGCATGTCTACTTGCATGTAAGCAGCGAGGAATCCACCAACAAATAACGAAAACAAATTACATTATTCGTTACCAACAGTCTCACCTAACACTGTGCAAGGCAATCTCGTCTCAGCTGTTATTTTTACTCTTTGAGATAACTGTTTTACAAAGCGAGCTGAAATATTAAAAAATCTTCATTTATATGCATTACGTACGTTATGCTATCGTATTCGGGATATCTGTCATTATTTGTTATACACAGTAACTGATTTCTGCCAGCCTTTGTTCTTTAAAACGATGTTAAAGCTCTTTTCTAAAATGTTTTATAACAGATCTCCAGATTTCTCAAGCTTGCCATATCAAACCCACGAGACTGTAAAGCTTAAACTAATAAATTCGCAAGACGAGTCCCCCGATGCAGTAAAACTTTATTTGACAATCTATATGTTCCATGGGCCACTCGAATGTGGGATAATCTTCCCGGTGACATTCGAACAGGTGCATAACGTGCCTTTTGGAAGTCGGTAGTAAAGATGACTTTTTTAGTCCAAAAATGTATAAGCTGAACAGAAAAATAGAAATTATCCAACTTCGCCTCTGTTGTTCACAGCATTTAACACATGTTTGCAAGACATGTTTCTGGCTGTGCGCGTTGCGCCTGTGGACATAACACCGAAGACTGTTTGCATTTCTTTCTTAATTGTCCTAGGTATGTGAAGCCAAGTCGGGAGCATGACATCACCCTTATTTAATTTGTATGTTATTTTCAAAAATTAAATGCTGAAAAGATTCAGCAAGATTGTATTTAACATTTGCATACCATATACTTTTGAGAGAAAATTTTTGTGGGCTTGTCTTGTTTGTCAAGGCTATTCAATTATAAAAATAAAGTAATTCTTAAAATTAAAAATAGCCATCTTACGACAACTATAGGGCCAAATCACAGAGAGGCGCAGGGTCTAGTATATATGCATGTATGTGTGTACTCTTAGGTTTTACGCAGTTAACAAGATTTCAGTCATAGGACCACGAGGAGTCTTTAGAGCCTGTACACGTGTGTTAATTTGTGGCAAGGCGAGCCCATGCATGGCGCAAAACCGCCACTGGAGCACCATGCCGAAGACACCAGACAGGACACCTCTCCCAGTCACATTGTACTGACACCAGAACGACCACTCCTATTTCCTCGATCTAAACCCTCAGTGTTGAGCGCCAAATCAGGCGGCACAAAGTTTTTTAACACATTGACCGGATGGTTCCGGATCTTTTGACCTCAAGGTGGTCGCTTTCATGCACTATCAGCGTCAATGACACTGGATTCATTTTTCAGATACAACCGTTCACTGGTCGTCTGAACCTTCGGTAACCTTCTGAGCATTGGCAAATAGGTGGTGGCCTATCGAGCGTGTCTCGCGTCTCACCAGCGCCATCTAACGGCGGCCCATATGTGCCGGTTCCTCATCCTTCTGTGTACAAATTCATACGGCAGAGTAAACAAAAATAAGACTGCCAAGGGTCAAGCGTGTAAGACACATGAATGTAAATCTTCAGCTCCGTACATGAAGTACTTAATAAACATTTGCTTCAGCATGGATTCTAATACACAGGAGAGACGTGAAGGTCAGGAATTTTGTAACTCGCGGTAGTTACCGTAACACACATGTAGGCCATTGACGATGGACATCCCTTCTCTTATTTATATGGTTAGGCCCTAACATGTATGCAGGACTTGAACTTAATACATGCTTTACTTTTTATTTATTTATTTATTTGTGTCTTATGCCGTACTCGAGAATGTTTCGGCGGCAGCATTGTGGTGGGATACAACCGGGCAGTGCCTGGGAGAAAACCACGACCATCCGTGGGTTGCGGGCCGACCTTCACATATGAGGTCGGAAAGGAAGCCACAATGTGCTGGACTTGAACTCACATCGATCGTATTGCTGAGTACCACTGCGCTGCGCGAGCCCTCTACCTCGCCCAAGAAGGCCACCATTACTTTTCAATCCGTCACCGTTAAAATTTACCACAACCTTTACAGGACGCTGACAGCCATGCTAGGGTATCACATAAGCCAGTCCTGTGCTTTGTACAGTTGTGCTGACAAGAAATCATGTGACCAATAACATCATGGAGTTAGCCCACCCTTCAGATGAATGGCATACAAGAAACAGCTCTGCAGGCCGTCTGCTTCGATTCCATACTCGCCACGATACGGCTGAGATATTGCCGATGTGGCGTTAAGCCATAATCATTCATTCATTCATTCGATTCCATACATCTGCGCTTGCCGCTCCCGCTTCAAAAAGAAACTAATGTCCTAATATTACACTGATGAGGTGAACAAATTCACTTTTGTTAAATGCTGAATTTTATAACTTAATTAAAATTTAAAAAAAAAAAAATTCTCTCTGAAACGTTACTTTCTTTTGTTAGATGACCCAGAAGAGGTAAGTAAATTTGTTTGCTCCCTGCTTTGGATGGAGAATTTCTAGACTGCCTGATCCCGCTGTTGGTGAGGCCTGTGACTATAACATCCGAACAGCTTGTTGAGTTTGCTTAAAGACTATTTGTCTTCCGTGAATATAACAAGAAAGTCTGTACACTGCACATTGGAAAGTTCGTCAGAAGCTTGCAAGTGGTAGGTGGTAACCCTGACTTTCCAGTTTCCACCACCTATCAAACTGACGCCCAGCGTACAAATGAAAAATTCATCACTATGGCCGTAAACTAGAATCAAAAATAAAATAAAATAAAAATAAAACAAAATAAATGCACGGCTCACGCTATTCAATATGATGGGATTAGTTTATTTAATTTCCCAACTGCAGCCTGTGCAGATTGGAACATCATTGTTGTTACAATATAAAGCATTTTACACAAGTGAGGTCATCGGTCCAAATACCCATGGACACGTCTGGATTTCTCCTTCTTATTGCGGTTGTTGTGCTTTTTCCAGGACTTTCCCGTCAGACTGAGGTTACTCCCGCTCGTGGCACCTCCCTCTGAGGGAACATGCTGGCCTGAGGTGCTGGCCCGCACAAACCCAGCAACGCCATGAACGCCTTTGGAGTGGATTCTTGCATCTTGCTGTTTACGTGAAGGTAAATCAATTTTTTGTACTATGTTTCACGATCTTTTCTGCAGAGTCGTTTTTATGTTACTGGCTGTCCAAGTATTCTCAGTTTCAGGTAGGTTACAGGTTGCTACTCACACAGAGAAATTTTCAAATAGTGCTTCATAAAGCACCGTTAATCTCCAGTCAAATTCAATTCAGTTTTCAACAGAAATTGTAATATCAGGATCAAGAAGTACCCAAACATCACAAGTCTCCCCGACCATTTTGTGTTACTCACTGCAGATGGTATTTTAGTTTTTATTTCATGTAATTAAATGTACCTAAACCTTTGACACAAAAAAGTGTTTGCCCTAATAAGGATGTGCTTTCATTGTTTTATAATTAACAAAAAAGTTGTTAAGAATTAAGAAACATTTCTCACCTTCTTAAAAAATTCTTCATCAATGCTGCTTTCTGTCACCATGGGAACCTAAAGAAAGAATCGAAAGAATCGAAATCAAATTTTTCACTAAATTTATTTCATTTGATACAATACTGGATATAACACTGACTTTGCTGAAGATGATGGAATCAAACTGAGTGGTATTACAATGTGAGAATCTTCCTTGCAGAAAGGAAATATACATTTTTAAAATTTTAATTTGTTTCTTTTATCTGTTGCATTTCCTAAGGTGTAATCACAAATATATCTAACATGAATACACTGGGACACTGGCAGTCTGCCTTATAGGTGAAAGCAAAGCAATCAAGATGAGGTCTCATTGTCCAGCATGAGAAGCCCTAGTTCCACGAAGTACCATCTGAACACCTCGGCTAACTGGCAAGGACCACGGAGTCTCAGTGTTGCACTGCATTTTCTAGACAATGCAAGCTCCATTTCAGTTTATGTGCTCAAATGTTTAACGACATCGATTTGACTGAGAACACAAACCTCAGGCTCTTCTTTCTGTTCACTGGATTGAACGGTGTGTCGCTCACTTCTCTGGTCAAGGGAAATTGGACACTGAAATGCTAGCTGGTCAACCCCCGGGGGAGGATGGCAGTATAGCAGCTTTCCCTGGGTACAGATAATGATTACTTTAAACACACTGAGGAAGAGATTAACGTTAGGCTTGCTCATTTAAATTATGTTCCACGAATAAGGTTGTTTTTTTTTATCTCTCTTTTCTTGAAAGCCCTTCGTTTGTAACATTGTAAACCTTTATGAAATCAGAAAGAACACTTCTAAATGAAAAGGCAGCAGAGAAAAACTCTAACTATAATAAAACTATCATCTGAAAAAATATCCTGGTACAAAATAGATTCAAGAGCTAAACTTTCATGAACGCTAAAAATAAATCGTGCTTTTCCTGCTTGTAAGACACTTAAAACAAGATGTCACAGATGTGATAACCCACAGTTGCTTTTTGTGGAACCATTATACTGCACAAAAAACTTCAGTATAACAGATGTTTGTGGGACAATCTTGTCAGCTGTATGGTAAAGGTGTTCTGAGTCCGCATAAGCTTAGATTTATATGGGTTTTTTTTTAGTGTCACACACATTAATTCAGAGTATTTTACAAAAAACCATGAGGTGTATAGCCAAGGAAGCAAAATACACATTTTTGATAAAACAGGAGCTGGATCTTATGTTAGATATTATACACTCACATTGACATAATCTTTGAGGATGTAACGGGCTGATCTAGGATTATCAGGGACGCCTTTAGATGTCATATATCCCCTCATATCTGTCACAAAAAAATATCATTTCTCACTTTGTGTAGAACAATCTTAAAAAATCAGAAGGTATTTTCAGTTTTTACTTCATACCTTAGAGGAAAACAACGAGGCAATTGGGCCGCATATATTTCTTACTGAACGTCACCAAGAGCATCATTAAAAATTACTTGTCGGCATTAGCAACTTGATGTCATTCAACACCACCAGTTCTTTTCTCTCAGAATAATTACATTCTTAGTTTCACTTTCTCAATTTTTGCGTCAAAAATTCATTTTCAGCTACTAAATTTTGGTCCCTAATTGAAATACTTAATGTTTGGGGTATAATAAATAGATTATTGCACGAATACCAGATGATGTGGACACTGTGTGGCGAAAGTGTGCCTATCCAGAAGCTCAGGGTTCAGCATCACGCAGAAATGGAACTTGTCCACATCAGCTGGTACTCAGCCCATAACCCATAATTACTGAACTAGTCATCACTCATATCTTTCACTGACCTCTGTTAAATTACAACTATTATCCATGTCCTTTAACATTCAAAAAATGTTTGGTGACAAAAGACATAAAATACATGTATGAAGGCCATGAACATGAGTGTTGACCTACATCCATGAGCGTTGAGGAGTTCCTGTGCTGTGGGAGGGCGAGTGGGATCTTCACACTCTCCAGGCTTGGGGATGTTGATACCATAAGTGCTCTCCAAGACATCACGAGGGATCCACTGGCAAACGTGCAGGTGACGTTAAGGAATACACAGGTCACATTCAATAATGATGCATAATTGTATTTTTTTAATTAGATATTTACGTCATATTCAATGTTAACTTGCTTCCCTTGAGGGTCTACAGTTTAACAATATTCATACATCCACACAATAGTGCAGCAATTATGAATGAGTGAACAGTTGTGGTTTAACACCAACAGCAATACAGACTGAACTGAGTTACTGTGGATTAGAAACAGAGAATTCATAACTGAATGAATGAAAGATTATTGTTTAACACTACCAGGGACAGAGAATGATTGATTTATTTACTTGGTGTTTCACGCCGTACTCCAGAATATTTCACTTATGCAATGGCGACCAGCGTTAAGGTGGGAGGTAACTGGGCAGAGCCCGGGGTAAACCTGCGAACATCTGCAGGTTTCTGGCAGATCTTACCAGGTATGGCTGGAGAGGAAGCCAGCAAGAGCTGGGCTTGAACTCACTGAATGATTTCAGCGGACACTGGGATGAAGAAGAGGGAACTGCCTCAAATGTCTCATAATTTTGTCAATTTTAGTACCAAAAGCTACATCTAAAACTTTTTTCTCACAAATATTTTGACAAAGACAAACAAACTCCTCCTAGAGAGAACAACCTTCATCTGTTATCATACATGCAATGAATGATTATGGTTTCAAGCCATCAACAACAGTGAGAAAATGAACAGTCGTAGGTCAGCTGTGTGTGAAGGATATGAGAGATACGGGAGGTACATGATTCCTCATCTGGTCAATAGGCAGGATTCCGTTTACCACCAGGTCAGCTTTGGTTGTGACAAACGACGGGAACACCAGACCTGGACAGTCGCACAACATCAGATCTTCATCCACGATTAGTGTCTGAACAAACACAATCCAGGCAGTCCTCAATAAGTAAAACCTTCATGTGGATAACTAATTCTTAAACAGTTGCTTTTGCAGCAGCCAGCTGGCCCTTAACCACTGAGCCTGGTTGTTTAAACACAGCTCCTTGCTGGTTCGACTGTGACTTCACAGGAGAACACTGGGGAAGTACTGGGCAATTTGTGGTATAAGAGTATGGATTGAAGATTTAAATACAACCTTCAAATTTTTTTTTAGATTTGCTCTGAGGCAACAAATTTTAAGGTAGGTTATCACTCAATCGCAAATAATAGATACCTATCATGCAGAAGGAGACGTAACTGTGAAAATAAGTTTGGTCCATCAGAATGTTGGATCATGTAAAGCCCGATTAGCGGATATGACATGAATCGCACCGTTAAGTCATTACCATTCTGTCCTCTGAATGTATGTCACTCTACTCGTACGTATATGAATTCCACTCGATTACCGACGGTTGGCTGCTGCTCATTGTTTTGTTAGAAAACAGATGAAAAAGATCTGGCAGCATGCCAGAGTGTGCAGATTTTGGCTGCACAAACAGTACGTCAAATACACATGATCTTGACATTGCTAGAGAGCGAAGGGCCCTATTCATGTCAATCAGTCAGTAAGGGGTCGTTAAATTGTAGGCGTATGACAGTTATATGACCTTATGGTGATGAAGCATACATTTCTTAGAGAACGTCTAAAACATCATAGGCTGGTGTTGTTTAAATCTTCAAACCTCACTCTTTTCACTCCAATGTACGTTATACTTCCCCAGTCTTTTCCTCTAAGCCCTGAGGTTTGTAATGCTGTATTTATTCATTTATTTGATTGGTGTTTTACACCATGCCCAATGATTCATAAAGGTAAATATAGCTATTACTGAAGAGCTGAAGAACTTTTCATGACCACGATGTAGTACACATCATGTTGCAGTACACATCACGTTGTAGATACTATAAACATCATCCTTGTCTGCGCCAACATGTGCCAGATTAACAAAATGTTAAATTCATTACTGATAAGCATTGTTACTTCATCATAATACCACAAAGATGTCAGAAATTTTTTCAGTATTAAACTGTATCTACAAACTCTTTAATGACGATAACTGAAGAAGATAAGACAGTTCACAGAATAGCTGGGCACAAGATACTTTAATATTAGCAGTGAGTTTACTATTTGCTATCAAAAATTCTATGAAGAACATCACCATCCAGCTATTCATACTGAATCGTATATGTACAGGTATGTAATTGCGTTACTCACCTGGAAATGTTTGGTTCTCCCTGGAGTAGCTGACACAGGAACTTTTTTCATCTTTAAGATGGCATTGATTGTTGAGCTCTTACCCACATTAGGGTAGCCAACCTAAAAAAATGTACAATAACCTTTATGATTTCTGGTGTGTTGTGAAAGGCTGGATTTGGAGATACAAACATCTAATGGAACATTCAGACTCAGAACATCAGCTCAGACTTGGATTTATTTGTGTCAATGAAAAATTTTCTGTGGTCAAAATATTTACAAGAAAAGAGCATACATTTACATGATAATACACGTATCCTCTTGTAAGCCTTCAACTGTGCTACTTGGTAATTCTCTGTTACATCAGATCAGAATCGAATTACACTCATTACTTTCACAAATATGATCAAATCAGTAACAGAGATGCAAATTCAACATGGCTCTACTTCCATGCAGACCCTTGCCATGGTGTAGTACTATCTGTGTGTTGGATGTTGGTTAACACTAAGCGAACCCTGATTCTCAGAATAATCTTGTCATAGGTTACAGTCGAGACACTGGGGGCCCTCAATACGTCATTAGGATAAAATGTCCCTCCAGTTTTCTCAGGTCTGGCTGTCAGTCAAAATATTCATCAGGTATCTGAAGAAGGGAGGTGCTTTGCCCATAGTACTTTTGTTACCACTCATGTCTACCACTGTATACAGTAAGAGAGCACTGGGCCTGACCAACAGGTTGAAGAATACCACTCAGTGGTTTGGGAAAACCATAGCAACAAGCCACATGTGTATGTGCATCTCCTCAAGAGAGCTTTATGTTCATAGAAAACACAATTAGAGATACTGACCATTCCCACTGTTGTGTGAGGTTTGTCCCCAGCTCTTGTTGTGTGTAATGAACGGAACAATTCCAGCAGCTCCTCTCCTGTTAGCACTCGACTATTATTCTCAGGTAACTTTGAGCAAAAACTGTTTGTTGCTGAACAAGCTTTGCTCTGAACCTGACAAGTCCTCTGTGTTTCTTCACCAACTTTACTAGCAGTTGCACACACAACCTCATCTTTATCACTGTTCTTTTCGTCCAAGCCATCACTCCTCTGACCATCAGCCTTATCACAGTCTGAAGTATCCATAGACACTTCTGAGGCCATTCCTACTGTAACACTATCTGGCGAATATGCGCCTTCATTGTCTAAGTTGTCTCCCCTTGCACAGGTGTTCTCTAAGTTGTCCCCCCTCTGAGGATCAGTTTCCCAGGAATCCTCGCCTGACTCGTCATCACTTCCCTGCTCCTCACCATCTGACGCACCAGCTGTGTCCCCCTCTGTCTTATTCTCAGTATCACCCTGTAAACATGTAAAATATACTGGTGGCCATGTGTGCAGGTGGCATATTAACAGAAAATCAATGATAATGTTAACAAAGCTACTGTACCAGAACAGCTGCCAGTATGTAACTTTTAGCTGATTTCCTGCTGTGAAATGCTGCCATCATAATACGTTCATATCAATGACTATGGGTCAACAGAGCACACAGTATAAATACATAACTGTGTGAGCCATTGTATTCCACAATAATATAACCACAACTGTAACAGTCTGGGTATGGTGCAACTTTAACATACAACATATTCACTTTTGATTCTATTTTGTTTGTTTTATTTGATTAGTGTTTTTACGACGTAATCAAGAATTTTTCACTTATACAACAACAGCCAGCATTATGGTGGCAGGAAACCAGGCAGATCCCGGGACAAACCCAGGACCATTCGCAGCGTTCATTTTGATAACCAAATGTCTTTTACCTGTTTGTTGGCTTCCTCTAAAGCTGACCAAAATGCCACCATCACACCTTCTTTCCCAAAATAATCTGACCATGCTTCCCTAAGACGAAAAAAAAAAAAACAAACCAAAAAACAATGCAAACTATTAAGGTAACCACAGTCACTGACTCACATTATTTTAAACATCCAAAGAGAAATAAATGAAAGATTGTATACAAGGCCCATCTATAAAAATTAAACCTCTCTATTAAAGACAATGGTATTATTATGAAGCTAAATAGTAATATATAGAAATTTCAATATTATCTATATCAAATGTCTTTTAGTCAGATAAAGTCTCCTTGCTGGTGAAGCAGTGTGAAGTGTTTTGTCTGAAGACCTCTATCTCTTCACCAGTAACGTCGTATGTCTGAACCCAGATCCTGCTAACATTAGTCTGGTTTTGTACTAAGTTTGCACGTCTGGTGCTTTTTATACAAGTTTGGCCCTTTCCTTTTAAGCCAGAAAACTGCTTTAAATATGTATCTAGTATTTATAACAAGCAGTGTATATATTTAATGTGATACTTTAGAACATTTTACAACACATGAACAACGACTATGGGTGAAGGAAACCTGAGTGCCCAGAGAAAACTCAGAGGAAACCAGAGTGCCAAGAGGAAACCAGAGTGCCCAGAGGAAACTATTTTTACCTTGACATGTAGAACACTTCACCTCAATGGTCAAAGGCTGGTCACTGGTTCATTAGACAGCTTGACATGACCAGTAAAACACAGACCAAATCACATGAACAAGTCAGACAGATGATCAGCAAACTGATGTTTAAACAATGTGAAAAGGTAGTTATCACATCCGCCATACCTCTGCTTTCCTGTCAGGTAATCCGCCTTATTTATCAAAATCAGACTGACTTTGTTTGGGTCCACTTCCTGTACGTATGTTTCCAGGTCAGCACAGCGGAACAGCAAGGGATTGCGAGCATCAACAATCTGCACAACAACATCGCTGCACGGAAAACAGAATAAAAAACCCTTACATCAACACACATCTATTCAACACACTCACTGCTTACAATCGAATTTCGAGGCCTGTACACCATGTCATTTGCAGACCAACAACTTTAAGATACAACTGCAAACAGAGGCACAAATTTGTTCATTTATTTATTTATTTGAAAAGGTGTTTATGGTCATACTGAACACTTTTTCACTTATACAATACAGACCACTTAAGAGTAAAGAAAAAAAACAAAAAAGAGCACGCAGGGTGAACCACTATAATTTAAGCAAATTACTGACAAACTCTCCCACGGTAGTGACAAAAACTTGCAAGTCATATTCGACTACCTTTATCTAACTCAAGGCTGTGCAAGAGGCTTCTCAAGCCCTGTGAGCCCCACACCAAGCAATCGGAATGAGGGATATCCAAAAATTTCCTATCCACTGTGGACAATGTCAGCTGCTTTCTTGATTTTAGGAGTTAATTCCCCTTACCTTCTTTCAATCACCCTCCACAACTGCCTCCAGAAATCAAGATTCTTTTCATAGGGTGTCAGGTGAATATTTTCCACTTCTTGCAATCTTTGGAAAAAGAAAGAGAGAGAGGGAAAAATACACACTCAAATAACTCTTTATATGAATACAAAAGCTTCTAGCTAGTGCAATATAAGACAATTGTAAAATGTGACAACCTCTTAAAATGTTTCCTTAATCAATCTATGCTAAGGGCACCATTCCAGAAATGATGCAATGTATTTGACTTCAAGTTTCATCCAAAACTAAGTCACATGTTTTGCCTAATTATGAGATATCCTCAAAAATGCACTTTTGGGTCGTCACTTTGAGGCCTTATATGGTAACTATTTTCTATTACTAAAAAAAAAAAGAAAATAAATGTAAAATTATGCATTACACTTTTAAATATCTTTCTGAATTGTTTGTCAACATGCTATATGGACAATTAGAGACAGCCAAAGACAATACAATTTTGGCCTCAGTAAAAACTGTAGGAATTCAGAGACATACTCAGCTAGGCCTCTTCTCCATGTGAGGAATGTGTGCCGCTCCCTGGCATCCAGTTCTTCTGCTGTTGTTGTCACATCCCATGCAGGTCTGAACACAAGAAAAGATAAAACAAAGCATGTTGTAGCAGAACCACCAAAGTCATACATCTGAAAGCCAGAAATACACATTTAATCTGTAGTATGACAGTCATCCAGAAATAAAAATACCGAGCTAAGAATGTGTATGTTTGCAATGTGTGGAACGTGTAAATGTAAGTCAGGGCTGCGAAAGGTAAACCGTGTGGGTTTGATCAAATACACACCTGCGGGGAATTCGCAGAAGTTGTCTGTGCTTGTCTTGAGCATCCTTCACCTGCCGGAGCTCGTCTTTTGACAAGACACCACTGTTTCTAGTGGGATTGACAAAAGTTATATTCAATTTTTCTGAAGATGAAAAAATTGCAAACATATTAAAAGAATACAGAACCATACATGTACCTTAAAACGTTGGGTAAGGCATCTTCACAAAAATGAAGTCATGGTGAGTTAAAAAAACATTAAACACTGTATCTGAAAATACTTTCACTGATGTCTTGAGATTTTTTTCACCAAATTAATTGCAATCAAATGTTTAGATTATATGGTAGGTCTTCAGGACAATATTGATAATGTGTCTCAACAGTGATGTAACGCTAACTTTTCCCTGATCCTAACGCAGAATTTAAATGTCAAACTAGCTTTTCTGAACACATTCGCACATTAAGTAAGTATGGTTCACAAGAGCTTTGTTCAGACCTGAACATAAAGGTATACAAAAACAACACTGTTGACACATTATCAATATGGACCATAAATCCCACCATGCAATTAAAGCATTTGTCTGCATTTGATTTAGTAAAAAAAATTCTTTACAAAATCTGTTAGCGTATTTCAAGATACAGTTATTAATGGTCTTTTTACTCAACATAACTTCATTTTTGTGGGGCCTTTCCCTCTATGTGGTTGGAAGTGGAAATAACTCATAGGTGTGTCTGGGGGTTCAAAATTTAGTTTCTTTGCCTAGTACATGAAATGCAAACAGAGCTTAAATTATTTAAAGTATGTCGCTAAACTCAAAAAATAACTCCAAAGGGATAACACCATTATTTTGCCACGTAGGACAAGCATAATATCATTAAACTTTAGCTACTGTGTTTCTTGAAAGTGTTTTGAAAGTAGTTTCTGAAATTATTATGTTAAGATACATAATACATTCAATACAACTGCCAATGCTTTCATCACCTTGCAGAAAGTAAAAGTTTGTTGAGTCATTATGTTGCATACCAAGAGTATAGACAACTGACATGACTGGCAGACAACTTTCTTGCTAGATGAATGATCAATCACACATCACTCACTTTTGTGCATAAAAACACTTACAACACAGGTTCAGCAAGGTGAGATGAGACAGCTAAATAGCCTTCGATTTCAGCAAAGTGGTCTACATTGACTTCAACAAAATATTTCAGGTGTAGGAGCCATCAGTCACACGAATATTTTGATACATCATATCAGCCAATGTTTGGTATGCTGATGAGAATTTTTTTATTACACACTCACCAGCGGCAAACTCTGTTCCTGCCAACTCAGCCGTAGCCAGAAAATCATCCAGGTTACTCTGCTCTGTCACTGACTGAAGGTTGAGCCTTCCCCAGTCATATCCATCTGATAACTCACTGGTGTGCAGCTGTCAACATTTAAATGTTACATGTCTAGGTATTTAAACCATCTCCTCAGTGATATTCTTACTTCATCACCAAGACAACTAGCCAAACTGAGCATGAAAATTACCACTGATGTCAGTTATAAATTTCTTCTCCTTAACTGAACGAACTACCCTTTACATTTGACACACACCGATTTTTATATTTCCTTATTTGACTGTTCTTAAATGCCATTCATGCAATGAATTTTACACTTATCAGATGGTGGTCAGTTTTATGGCTAGAGGAAACATTTGACAAGTTAATAACTGACTGTTGCATGGGTGAAGTACTCTTGTGCAGATATTATGATATTGGTGGAAGACTGACATTAGACTGTAAAACTTGAAACAAGCTTGTTTACCTCTTGTTTCCACTATGATGACATGAAGAATGAAAGTGAGAATACATAAATTCCCTGTTCATTTCCCAGACTAAACACATGTAATAGTGATTAAGAGACAAGCATATTAACTACTTGGTCACAATCTGCTCCTGACAGTCACTGAGTTCCACGTCACTGAGTTGAAAACAGCATTTTCAAGATTCAACATCTGACTTCACATAAATGGTTGTACCTATTCCACCTGTATTGCTTTGAAATTGCTTGTGGACAAATATCCACATGACAGTTGGTTCAACAAGATAAATGTTGGTGCTTTCTGGCAGGGTGCATTAAATAACTGGGTTAAGGAGAGAATCAAATAATAAGGAGGGAAGATATTTAACTTTGTGAATTACAGGACAGTAAGCGATGCCCACAAGATAGGCATTTGTTGAGGTAATTTGCGACCATTCATTCAAAAGTCTGAACTACTACCAGTATGTCTGGTCTGAAATGTTAACCAAAAGGCTCAATCACAGGCACTTGTATCAAGTTAGTCGATTGCCTAAGCTTACACCATGCTATGTCCTACTCTATACCTTATAAAAAGTGACGGTTGAAAACGGCGACCCGCCAACCCTCACCTTGACCAAACCGAATGGACTCGAAATATAGCTTTCTGCAGCCAATTCTGACACAGACAATAACATCAAACTGCCATATCTGGAGATGGTAACCTCTGGACAAAAAAGTCACATTCCATATATGGCACTGAATGGCCTACATGCCACACGTCATGCATACAGCTATCAACCAAGGTGCATTATGGGTTACTAATTGTTCCGATTAACAAGACAAGTGGTCTAATCCCTGTTTAAGGGGACATTTGTCATTTGTTGGAAAAATAACGGTGGGCTGGGCATATGAATGACAGAAAGTGTTGGATAGCATCCACAAGAGGTAAACTATGTCAGAAATGGCTGCAGAAAGCTTCACTGTGAGTCCATTTGGCTTGATCGAGGTGGGGGTAGGGGGGCCAGCAATTCCAATCTTTACTTTTTATAAGGTATAAAGTAAGGTATATCTATGGTATAAGCATAAGCGATCTACTAACTTGATACAAGGGCCTGTGGGCTGAATAATGACACTTACAACCTTACTTGCATTAACTGACCAATGGCAATGTGCCAAAGCATGAAGATATGTCAAGAAAGTATCAAGCCTCATCAGCCTGATGCCATTATGCCCAATCACAGAACACTGAACAAGAGTAAGTGTCTTTTGGGGCGAAGAAATGATTATGAAAGACAAGGGTCACGGTGAAATATGAGTGGGTTTGTTGTTTCAGCTGTCAGATGAACCTCCTTGGTAAACTACAAACTGCCCGGTGTATAGTCAAGGTTGCTCAGACGTTGAAATTTGCATTGGAAATGATGCAGTTGCCAACAACGCTCAAATTTCCATGTCTGAAAACTACCCTATGCTCTACCGTATGGCAATGCATTCTGATTTTTAGACTGGCCTTCCACGTCCAAGAAACATACGTGCTTAACATGAGCCTAAAACTGCATTAAGACTACTCTCCCGAACCCTTGGTGACTGCATGCAATTCTATTTAGCCTATCTAAATTATTCCGGTCTCCGTTGCCCACCAAAAGCAAATCCAAAATGACTCCCTCCCTGTTCACTTAAATCTCTCAATACCTTTAACGTGTAACGACAATGGACAGTTTTCCGGCAATTATCACTTGGGGATACCAGTCTCAAAAAATAACTTCCTTAATGGGCTAATTAACATGTTATGCAGTTACATATGCTTCCAAAGAGGAGTTTTATAACATTTATTTATTTGATTGGTGTTTTACGCCGTACTTAAGAATATTTCACTTATACGACGGCGGCCAGCATCCTGGTGGGAGGAAACCGGGCAGAGCCCGGGGGAAACCCACGACCATCCACAGGTTGCTGGCAAAATTTATAACAGTTTTGGCCAATGTTAGGCTTGTTTCGCGGGAGTAGAGAGCTGGTCTGAAAGTCAGACCGCATTCTCCTGCACGGTTGCAGTGTAGCACCGGTCTCAGACGTGAAATTTGAGCGTCCGCATCATTGCTAATGCAAATTTCAACTTCTGAGCAACCTCGGATTAAACAGTGTACAGATTATACTTACGAAGGATTCCCCGGATTTGTTTACGTTCTTCCCAAATCTGGACCGAATAATGGATTTTCCTAACTTCGGTTCATGACCTTTCTTTTTACCCATGTTGTCTCGAGCGTTTGGTCGGTACCTCTACACAGACAGTAATTAGAAGTTATCCAAACTAATGAAATTCACATGCTCTTGCACAACCATTTTTCTTCTATTTTTGTGCTTTCGAACACCGAAGAGCGATATAGAAGGGAAATAACTGCGTGATGATTTATTTCTGGTCTTTAAAGATATCAAGCTCTGTGGAAGAGTTTCTCTCACATTTTTGTGACTATCGCCCAAAAGAGCGTCAAGAAGAATTGCTCTATAGTTATTAACCACTGACATCTTATAACTTCACAATATTCACCTTATCCAACTACGCATTCCAAGGATAGATAACTCTAATACACATGTTTTTCTGCCACCAGAGGCCGCCAGTCACTCACCGCCATCACGCATGTGTCAGAGACTACACGTGAGTTTGGATAAGTTTGATTGTTGACGATCACCGATGTTGTAAAGAGTTTTTAAGGACAATAGGACAATTTTGCGATGTCGTGGTTGTTCGGCGTGAACAAGGGACAGCCGGGGTCAGGTGACATACCTGGGTTTCCACTCCCCCCTCCCCCACCCTCGGGAGGAGACGATGGGAAAGGCGGTGGGGATGGGAAAATCGGAGACAAGCCTGGTTACAGGTTTGATTCAGCCGCCTTAGAGAGAGCTGCACAGGCGGCTAAAGAGCTCGAGAGTTCGAGTAAGTCAAGCAGTTCCCACTTCACCCTCACTGTATTCTGATCTACCAGTGTACAAAGATGGACTGATTGGGTAACAGGAGAGACAGCTCACCCATGTCTCTTCATTATGTTCTGATGCAATGGGTGATCTTCATGTTCAATGTCATTCGTGCATTTACAACTCAACAGACATAACAAGAGATAGTATATTTGGGATTTGTAAAGTTGAGGGTGGTGTGGGCGTGTCGCTTTTCAAGCCCTGTATGACGTCATTACTTTTCCACGGTCATGTGCTTGTGCTGTGTCTTCATTGGTTAACAAATGGAATTGTTGAAGCCTGAATGAACTGACATCATGTGCTGCATGGAAAGCGACAAGAACATCACCCTCATCTTCACTAGAACTGCATATTTTTTCATCAAGTCAGATAAAGTTAATCTTTGTAGGTTTCTCCCCAAAAGGTTAAATAGTAAGGGTAAGGCATCTGACTGGCAGCAGCATAGAGTTCATTAATTAGATCAATACAGGTTGGGACCGGCCTAAAGACTGCAATAATAGACCAGATGGTTACAAGGGCTGCATTGGAGAGGGATTGGCAACACACAGGTGTCCATAATGCAGAAACTACAGCATGGTCATTCATCAAAGCGACAAAGTCAAGAGCACATTTCAGGTTATGAAGAAATGTGTACTATATCAAAAATCACTTTATTTCCAAGCCTTTTTCTTCAACTGGACTGACGCAGATGTAGCCCGAATTAGACGTTGTATGTTATCGGTAGCATAGAGCATCTAATTCATTAGGCTAACGCAGACCATGGGCGCAATTGATCTGCTCAGAAGCTATGTTGTTTGAATCAAGTGAATAAAATTGGCAGGGCAGACAGGGGACATAGCCCATTAAAATGGCTGTACAGACCAGCATTCATGGTCATATTTTTCTTTCATCCAGTTCAAGAAATAGGATGAAATTAAACTGGATTGTGACATATTGTGTATTTACAGATATCTTAAAGTGTGCTTTTTTGGGACTGTTACTGGGCAGATATTTGCACAGCAGTTTTGAGGTTATGGACACTTTACATGTAGCAAACCACTTTCAAGTTCTGCCTTTAATCCTGTTGGATTTGTCATTCCTTTCTTTAGGCTGACCCTACAAGCTGAATCCACCCAAATACATGTTACTCATTTTGTAAGGCCATTTGGATTAGACTAGATGGTTATTGGACAGTTTGGCCTGAAAGAGATCTACATGATATAGTATATGGCATTTTCCAGTGCACTGATGAATGTTTAAAGTATAAACTTTTGGTAGTGCATGATGTGCCTAAAAGAACTAGCTGACATACTGATTACCAATAACAGTAACCTCAAGTTGGTGTTTAAGTTTTGTGTTCATCCTACGCTACAAATTTTACCTTTGCAGAAACTTTCTGTTTTAAAGTAATTTTTTGTGTCTATTGCAATCTCTTTGAAGGAATTGGCATTTAATTTTAGATCATTTTCTTCTTTTTCAGAGCATGCAAAAGATGCATTAGAATTAACTAAACTACAGGAGCAGTCAAAGCAGCTGGATTTCCAATCCAAAATAAAGGTAGAAAAATGGGTGAATAGGGTAGATTTGAACTGATGATAACATGTGTTGAAGTTGTAATGATTTTCAAGTCTCTGCATTTTAAGAAAAGAGTTAAATGGTAAGGATCAAAATATCAATTTGGCTTGCTTTCCTAAATTAAAAGCAATACGTGTATCTAAAGAACATCAATACCTCTGTATTAGTCTTGGTAAAGAATAAATTGTGTGTATGATGATACATGATCCAAGAAAACTATTTTGAGGTATGACAACATTGACAACATTCTAGCAAAGTTGCCTGTTATCAGCAAGTCTGCCTGATTCGACGTCAGTACAAATATTTTGACTGCACAGTGGCAAAATGTGTTAGAATAACTTGAGATTTATATTTTGCAGATTAAATACTGTTATACAGTGTAAATCTTTTTGAACCATTGTACTAATTTCTGTTTGGTAAGATTTCTTTCACATAATTCAGAAAATGTAGTCTCCTTTCTTTGGCTTCCAAGCATTAGGAAATCAATTTGTTTCAGCAAGTAAATAAGTTATGGCAAATTATAATTTATTCAGGAATATGAAGCTCATATGGAACAGCTCAAGGTGGAGCAAGTCCGCGCTGCGCAAGAAGAGAAGAGAAAAACACTGGCCGAGGAAACCAAACAACATCAACAGAGAGCACAGTATCAAGATCAGTTGGCTCGAAAACGTTATGATGATCAGCTCATACAGCAGGTTGGTATGACTGATTATCTCCCTTGGATGGCGGCTCACTCCAGTGTTTAGATGGCCACAGTCCACAGTTAATTTCCCATTTACTTATATGTTAATGTTCGGCCTCACAGCATTGTCCCTAAATCTGCAAGCCCTGGTCACTCAGAGCCTGATAACGAGAGGCCGGTGAACCATGATTTATCACTAGTCTTTCCTGGTGTGCATCTGACTCTATTTCTTGAAAAACAGACACATTTGTACTTGGAATTGGACTTGGAATTTTAGCTCTCTCCTACAAAATAATAACACCCAACAAGGAAGGAAAAAAAAAAAAGATGGGCTGCCCATAGGATCGAAAAAAAATGTATCCAAAACCATCAGGGCACTACATTCGTCCTTCATGACTGGGCAGCATTAAGTGTCGTCTGCAACCAGATTGCTGTGTGGGCATGTAGGTAATGGCTTCCTCCAGGCCCTGGCTGGTTTCCCTCCAGGCATATGTACAAAAAATAATAACTCCATTCCTGAAAATGGTTTGATAAGAACGATATATGGAATGAAAGATGCAGTGCTGAATTGTCTTTATACAGAGTTGCAACTTTATGGTTTATTACATCAAACTATTTAATTTGAAACTCCAAAAAACAAAAAGAAACCTCCAGTGGAATGAGCTAAGGAACTCTCCACTAATTATGACACTTGAATTGTTTTCTTGATTTAGGCTAGGATGCAGGAAGAACAGTTGAGGAAACAAGAGGAGTCTGTCGCTAAACAAGAACAGATGCGCAAATGTAAGTTCTATGAGAATGTGGCACGAAAGCTATTTCACCATTCACAGAGCATGGATTCCTCAGGGTGATATACACTTACATGTTGACATCAACATTGATTCCTCAGGGTGATGTACATTTACATGTTGACATCAACATTGATTCCTCAGGGTGATGTACATTTACATGTTGACATCAACATCGATTCCTCAGGGTGATGTACATTTACATGTTGACATCAACATTGATTCCTCAGGGTGATGTACATTTACATGTTGACATTAACATCGATTCCTCAGGGTGGTGTACATTTACATGTTGACATCAACATCGATTCCTCAGGGTGATGTACATTTACATGTTGACATCAACATCGATTCCTCAGGGTGATGTACATTTACATGTTGACATCAACATCGATTCCTCAGGGTGATGTACATTTACATGTTCACATCAACATTGATTCCCCTGATTACATTTACATTTGTACAAACAGCCATAGTTCAGATTCAGTATGTCATTATGGAGATTTAACATTTCTTTATACAGTGCATAAATGAATGGCATAGAATAACGCAAGTCTGATGCTCATAGGTTTTATGTAAAGAATTTTAGTCAGTGAAGAAACCAAATCTTTATCTTGCAGTTAAAAGAAAGACAGGTTCAACAAACTAAATCCTTCAAGGGATTCAAATTGAACAAAGGCTTGAGTGAAAGATTTAAAGCACTTTCCTTTCTAATTGCTGCTCTCTTTGGTCATCTTGATGCAACATCTGTGTCTTCATGTTTTCTGTTTTTGTGACCCTATATGTGAGATACCTGTAAGTATAATTTGTTGAGGGCTCTTGTCATGTTTTAGCCACAATGGAATATGAAGCAGAATTGAAGCATAAGAACAAGATGAAGCGAATTGAAGCAGAGTTACGAGGAAAGGCTCAGGTTGATCGTGAGAATCAGGACCTGATAAGAGAGCAGATCCGCCTTAAGGCTGCTGAACACCGCCAGACTATCCTGGAATCCATTAAGTAAGGGACGTAGGACTTCAGTGGTAGGAAGGATGGTGTGTTGAAAATAGTCCAGGTTTGAAAATAAAACAAGTTTACGATAACAGTGCTTGCTGTTCATGTACTAGAGCAGTGGGGTGACTTAACGCTTGCCTGCTTGCCAAATGCAAGTGAAGTCAGCATCGAGCAAGTAAATCCTCTTTTTTGGCCCAGCAGCGCAAGTGTCTTTGGGTGAGCATAAAAGTAACAAATAATCCATAATCTGAATTGCATATATTGAAAATCCTTCGCTTGTTTTAATCTTTTGTCTGCAGGTGTTAAATATTTGCTTCTTCTTGGCCCAGTATACAGTGAACATAAAACTTGAAGAAAGCCCAAGTGAACTGGGACATCAATAACAAAGCATATATTTATGGATCATCCTCTTTTCAAGTGTTGCTTGAACTTCATTACAATTTTAAGTATACATATATGTGTATAAAAAATTTTAAAGAACTATTGTTGGTTTGTGGCATGGCAAGTGAAATTTTGTGTGAGCAAGCAGCTTTTACTGCTAACTTGCCTTGAGAGCAAGCTATTGAAAAAGTTAAGTTAAGATTGTGCAGTCAAAGTATGTTGTACAGGTAGAAGCACATGCAAACTTTAAAGAAATAATAAAGTAGCCTTTCCAGATAAGGTAACTTTCCTCCAGTATGTCAAAACATGCATTATGTCAGTGGGTGATGTATAGACACAGAGTTATTGCCTTTAGTTTGAGGCGGATGGAGCTATACATGCTTATGTTACAAGATGTCTGAATTTTATGTTTTGTCTGTTTATCCTCCAGGACTGCAGGCTCAGTGCTAGGCTCCGGGTTTCAAACCTTCATATCAGATTGGGACAAAGTCACTGCAACTGTAAGTCAAACAACCCTGTGCTAAGCTGCCCAGGCTTAGCCTTTTCACTAAAACCCACTTTATATGCCAAGAGAGTCCTGTCTGACTCATTTGAGAGTAGTGATTCTCGTGGCGCAACATTTTCCCCTTGACTGATGATTTTTTATCTTGAATCCTGATGCCACTGGTAAAGCTATAAGTTTAAGTCAGGAGGATAATAAGGAACTCAGCAGGGAGCAGATTGTTTAGTCTCATTTTCATTCATGACTCATAAACATGACAGCATCGTAGATGTGAAATATTTTTGAGAACAGTGAAAAACACAGCAAAAAAAGTGTGCAAAATCATTACAAAATGAGCAGAAGTACATGTATTTATCATGGCTTTGATGATAGGTTTATGCATTCATCAAATGCCTCCCCGGCCATATGTGGGAAGGTTCGCCAGCAGCCTGCAGTTGGTTGTCTGTTTTGCTCGGGCTCTGCCCAGTTTCCGCCCACCATAATGCTGGCCATTGTCAGTGAAATGTTCTTGAGTATGGCATAAAGCACCAATCAAATAAATAATTAAATAAATCATACATTAAATTTGTCCCTGAGTATATACCTTCTCCAGGAAATAATGTAAAATAATTAAGACTGAATTTGGAATGAGATTCAGATAGGTGTGCAGGGTTCTGTGTATGAGATGGTGTATCAACATGTAAACATGTACATGTATCTTTGAGTGTGAAAACCCCAAACAAGTCAACTCAAATGGAACAACTGTCTGCATCTGTCAGCGGGGATTGTCTTAAATTTACTCTTTCATGAGACCCATTTTCTTACCATTCCCTTTAATATGTCAAGGACAAAAAAATGTTAAAAAGACGGTTCCACTGAAAGACATTATTTGTTGGATTTATTGAAACCCTTCATGTAAACGTAGCCTTGATAACATTTCAGGCGGGAGGCTTGACCCTGCTGGCTATTGGGGTGTACGCAGCCAAATACGGCACAGGGGTGGGGGCGAGATACATTGAGGCTCGTCTGGGCAAGCCCTCCCTTGTCAGGGACACCTCAAGGTTGACGGTACTGGAAGCGGTCAAACACCCAATCAAGGTACGTGGACTGAACACAAGATTGACTTGTTGAACTACCCTAATGGGGTACCTCTGCTCATGCATTGGCAACTCTGATTCAAGCCAAATTGACCATTGTTCTTTTGCAATGAAAGACTACTATGTTACCAGTTTGCCAACAAATTGCAAAAATAGAAGTCAACAAAAGGCTCATTGTAGATCCCATTTACTTTACATGTTGGTAGGAAGGATTTCCCGTCGCAGTCAACAGTTTTGTAATGAAAAAAAAAAAGTGGCCACATAGATAACATCATCATGTCATTAAATGTACGTGTATTTTGATAATCATGTAAAACAAATAAGCAAGGTTTGTTTCTGCTTTTGTATTTTCAGACTGCTAAACGGTTGTCAAGCCAACCTCAAGATGCCTTATCTGGTATCATCCTGAAGGTAAGGTTAGGGCCCAGCATTATGCTGGGATCAAACAGTTCTTCATTTACACCCCATGTATGGGATACAAGGTGTCCATATTACACATGAAAGCAAATAAGTTTGTCAGAATTGAACAACAAAGTAGCGTAACGTTCACATAGAAAATGGGTCGTCAATTAAGTAAGACTATGTCTTATGCTTGGTTCCTTGTGTTAAATATTAGGCAACAAGTTCACAAATAGTGTGAGAAACTTGCTTCCTTGGAGCTCACTGTGAAGCATCCATGTCAAACTTCTGACTTACTTGCTCATGTTCTAGTTAACGTCTGTAACAAGACAGTTGTCCTCTTTGTCTTTGTTTTCAGCCAGAGCTCGAAGAGAGGCTGCGAGATATCGCCATAGCAACCAGGCACACCAAAAAGAACAAAGGTTACTACAGAAATATCTTGATGTATGGTCCTCCAGGAACTGGTAAAACCATGTTTGCAAAGGTAAGAGCAAATGCAATGAATGCATTAGAATTTAAGACGTAGGTTGTGGCCGCATGATAGAGATGATTGTCTTCAGTTCATTGTGATAGATAACTTATTATCATATGAGCAATGAGTTTAGGTTAACAAGGTTGATCGTAGTCATAGAAGGACTGAGTTATATTTCAGTTTGTGGAGACAAACTTTGCAAGTGTTCTTCTCGCTCAGAAATTGCCGCTACATGTATCTGTCTTAGTTTGCATGTTGATTCTGCAGGATTTGGATAGGGTGAGAGGTGATTTATTTTTGTTTTTCTGTTTTACAGGAATGTGTTATAATGTTGTTTTTTAATTGCTGTTTGTTTGCAGAGTCTCGCACAACATTCAGGAATGGATTATGCCATCATGACGGGTGGGGACGTTGCCCCTATGGGCAGAGAAGGGGTAACAGCCATGCACAAGGTCTTTGATTGGGCACAGGCAAGCAGGAGAGGGTGAGTAGAAAAAGGCAATATATAGAACTTATATTTGGAAGAGAGTAAAAACAGGGTACCCTCTTCGTTGCTAGAACTCAATAGTTGCAGGTTCAAACCTGGCCTCAGGCAGAGAATGTGCTGTGTTTTTTGTTAATAGTGATTATTTACATATCTTTCTTCCGGCAGTGTGCTGTTATTTGTGGATGAAGCAGACGCGTTCCTTAGAAAGCGGAGCACAGAGGTGATCAGTGAGGATATGAGAGCCACATTGAACGCCTTCCTCTACAGAACTGGGGAACAGTCAAACAAGTAAGCTCTAGATTACTCCAGATCTCGAGAACAGTCAAACAAGTGAGCTCTAGACTACTCCAGATCTGGGAACAGGCAAACATAGAGCTTTTGACCACTACAGAACAATGGAACAATCAAACAGTTCAGCTCTAGACTACTGTAGATCTGGGGAACTGTCAAACAAGTAAGTTCTATTCCTCTACAGGACTGGGGGACAGTAAAATAAGTAAGCTCTAGACTTTTACAGAACTGGGTGTATGTGTAGTTCAGCCAAACTGTATCCCATTATATTTTGCAACTAGTTATTATTGTTAATTAATTACAGCTGGGTGCCATTGGGGTGAGAGGAGTGTATTGACAGGATTGTGAAACATTAGGGCTAGAATTTATCAGCTGAACTCTATGTCATTTACAGTAGTTATTCTGAAAATATATTAATATGGTTATGAAAATGTGAATTCACAGAAACCAGAATAGACTTTATTGTACTTTTGTAGTGTATGTAAACCATTTTGATGACCTTTTACCTCTGCCCTCAGGTTTATGTTAGTACTAGCCAGTAATCAACCAGAGCAGTTTGACTGGGCAATCAATGATCGTTTGGATGAAATGGTGGAGTTTTCAACCCCAGATTTATCAGAGCGAGAGCGAATGGTTCGCCTCTACTTTGATAAATACGTCCTGAAGCCTGCCACAGAAGGCAAGAGGTAAGAGTTCTGGTTACACAAACTGATCCTATCATTTACTTTTATGATGGAGTTCACCTACCCTGTAGGTAGGAAAGGAAATCTTTGTAATTGAATGCCAGAAGTGCTATCTGTGTATTTGAACAAAAATACAATTACTGTTCATGATTTCTTTATTGTGTTATTAAAATGACTGGAACTGTTAATTCATATTGGTACAGAAACTTACCTTTCTTTATGAGTTCCAAGATTGTCTTCCCTTTGTAGAGGGAGGCCAAGAACCTTAATTCTAGCATCCTTGTTTAACCATTGATCTAACATGCTCTTGACCAGTGTATATTGTTTATATACTGCTTACATCAGTTCACTGAAGCGTTGCTTACATCAGGTTTTCTTCTCTCATAAACCTGATTACAGAGAAAGACATGTATCAACATAGGCTGCATTTAACTCCAGTCAGATGAAGATTTATTGACTTTTCTTTCCATTTTGTAATTCAGAAAATTTTTTGGTACATTCAAGGAAAATGAATTCAAATACAAACAAAAATAAACAACAACACAGATCTCTACAGACATTATTGAGTACACAAATTTCCACAGAAGTTATTCAAATGAGAGAATGCCAATGTTTTATTTTTCTGGTTGACAGAAGGCTGAGGATTGCACAGTTTGACTATGGTGCCAAGTGTAAGGAAATAGCTGCTCGTCTGGAGGGTCTGTCAGGGCGAGAGATCGCAAAGTTAGCCGTTGCATGGCAGGTAAGCTCTAGGTCTCCTAATTCTAGAGCACTAAGTTACATTTACCTCTTCTGGATAATTTTGGCTGATACAGGCTGTAATTTTTGGCGTGAACCAACGTTCAGGTTACATGGCGGTTATTCAATATCATTTTGATGTGAACAACCACTGTTCGCATAGGCAAACTGCTACCTTGTTAGGACATGACATTTGGCACAAACGAAACGATTGTTAGTGCCCTGGTTACATGGAGTGTAATTGTGCAGACCAATAAATGGGTTAGTACACTCACCTGTCCGCGGGAACGTCAGCACAAATACAGCATTTTAACTGCACAGCGTTTAACCAGTGTTATTTAAATTAAAACAAAACTGAGCTACCGCGTCAGGCTGCCCTGCTCCTCGAAGAGCCTCATTGACCTACATATATATTAGTTCATCTATAACATCTCTTTTGCCCATTTCTTTGTTATTTTCTGCTTGAATCTCAAATCCTGTCGTCTTAATTTACTAACTTTACTGATGAAACTGTCTTGTTGACACATTAGCTGAGGGAACATTGAGCGTACCAAACAGCTCATTATTGGCAGCCATTTTGAAAAGTTTCGTAACCATTTCTTGGTCCTGAAATGTCACAGAGTTCTGGCATTGAAAACATATTAAAAACTTTTGCAATGTCATCATCTTCGAGTCCGAGGTGTGTAGTGATTTTGTAGAGTTCGGGTGAAGGTCTCAGGATTGCAATGAAAATCATTATTTTAAAATAAATTCCTGAGGCCATCTATATGAATGAACTACGCGTAATTGTGTCAGTGCTGTCTTTGCAAGATACGCAAGACCATTTTTTCTGCACTTGTATTGTTTGGCCGGAATGTGTTTCGAATTAAAGTAGGCTATATGTGTCAGAGCTTTCAGTTTGGATAAATCCCAGCTACCATTTATTTGCCTTTGGTAGCACGATTTTTGATGAACATAGCATGGAAATGCTACTGAACAAGAACTCCAGTATTGTAGAGAGTTTCTGTTATCCGTGCGGTGAAGAACATGTCGCCGAGCTTTAAATCATAGTAGATGTACATATACATTGATGATCAGCATGGTTTGACGCACATTATCTTCTGATATTGTCATTCACGGTCAGCTCTACTTGATACCAGTATTCTCTGCTTGATACCAGTATTCTCTGCTTGATACCAGTACAACAAAACCGAAAGCCCATACCTGTTGTATATAGCCCATAATATTCATAAATCACCAGTGGCACAAGTGCTTAATTGGCACTGAACTTGCTAGTTTTGGCCGAACAGTGTGATAGACTGCGTAACCTACTGTTTGCGCAGAGACAGAACGACATAACCAAACGATGTGTTATGTAGGTCTGTTTTCACGCAAACGGCATTTCATTCACGCAGGTTTTTGAAAAATTACAGCCTGCTGGCACAAATATGTTCAGTAGTCATGGATAAAACACAAGTAAGATATATCCAGTAGTAAGTTAATCAGAGTTTCGATAATAAAGCTCTTTGTGGGTAAAATAGTTGAGATGATTCTTCTTGGTACTTTTTCTTCTGAGAGTTTATTATAAAAATAATACTTATAAAATGTAATGAAATTTATTTTTCATAATGAATTCTTCATCACCATTACATATGTATATTTACCTGAACTTGTGGTAACAATTACTGTACAAACTATTTCTATATGAATGAATATTGCTTAATGCCACATCGGCCTTGTGGGGAGAGAATGTTTAAACCATAAATCAGCATATGATTTTGGAGATGATGAGTATATGTATATGAAGATGATTGTTAATAACAGTACGCAGGCTCGTGAGTGAAGCAGTTAATATCAGTGAATTTGTGTATTTTGCTGAACTACAGGCTTCTGCTTATGCGTCTGAGGATGGGATCTTAACTGAAGAAATGATTGACGAGAAAGTGTCGGATGCTGTCAAACAACACTCCAAGAAAGTCCGCTGGCAACAAGAGCAAGACTTCAGATTGTTGGGAACCCAGAAGGACTTCAAATCTGCCAAAGATGCTTCCACATTCACACCTCCTAACTCAATAACCAGTTGATGATCACTGGTTTTTAGCAAGATCAGGTTGAGGTTATGTATCTGTTTTAAAACCAGACAAGTATATGTGGTATAAAGTCTGATGTTTTGAGAGATTAAGTGCCGTAGTTTGTCATAGAGTGTGATTGTACAGCATTGAAGGCACAAGAAAATGGAATTCATTAATATTGAATATTCTGTGTTAGGTCAAGATACAAGAAATGGAACTGCAATTTTTGAAAAGCGAGGTCATTCAGTTTACCTGTGTGATAGTGCATCTGATACCTCAATTTCTCCTGTAGGAATAATGTCTTCAGGATTCCAGAGATATGGCGTGAGTTCATCGTGCCTCAAGGAAGGGCCCAGTCCCATTGTTTTTGACTGTGAACAATGGATGGTGGGCCAGGTGTGCCATGTTTAAAGACAACAAGAGGTATTGCAGGGAAAAAGAGTCAATGACTTATTGCATTTTCTTGTCTGTAATATCGTACCATTTTCCAAGTACAAAACGTTAATGGAATGTGATACTGATGCATTGATATGAACTATACATGTATGAAGCATGTACAGGTATTTGGAATCGCATATCTGTGTCAGAGTAAAGTATAAAACAGACCTGGTGATAACAGAGTGAGTTCTGCGTGTAATTATGTGGAGCGCAATTCAGCCACTGTCAAAAGTTTTTGTGTTTAGTTAGAGATTTTTGTCACATGAAATTAGGATTGGTAAGTTGTTGATGGTGAGGTTGAAAAGGTATGAAACAGTGAGGTCCATGTGTAACGACATGCCAGTTAAAATTTAGTAGGTCAGCAGGTGTGATATGATATGAGTTCTGTGTGTTATTTTGACCGGTTTATGTTATCTGATACACCATCATCATCATTTCAGTATTCATTCATTTCATGTAATTTTTTATTTGGCTTTAATGGTGCATTCAAAGATATTTCATCTGTAAGCCAGTGATTGTGATTATTGGTGGATGAAGCTGGGCGGAGTCTGCAAAAAAACAGTCGTTCATCGATATTGTACCTGTACATGACAGGTAAGGGCTGGATTTGATTTAGCAACCTCAAGGGGCCCATTGATCTACATGTACAACTTACCACAGTTTGTTTTCATCAGAGAACTGAATTGTTGTTGGTTGCATATTGACAGATTTCAAAATTCAGCAGTGTGACATTTGTACTGTAGCTTATGGTTTGGTAAAGTACAAATCCAGACAAAGCCAGCTGGATGTATCACTGCCTGCGCTTTTGCAGGAGTAAACGTGTGTTTGTTGATCCTGTTGCTATCAGGCATTACTGGAGAATTATCACTTACTGTTAAAGCCTACGAGCCAAATGGGGCAATCAAAATAAATGTGTGCGATCCATTTACATATATCATGTATGATGTGTGCAATGTTTAAGAGTCCTGCATTTAGCAACAGCCAAATAAAAACACATCTTTTGGAAGTCATTTTTAAAATGAACAGCAACTACATGTACATGTTCAATGATGTACAGGCAGATTTAGAGTAATTAAATGGAGTAATTAAATGTGGAAAAGAAATCATGTACACAGATAAGATAAATAAAGAAGAATCCATCATAATCAGTTTGTGAGTTTTTAGTTGCATCTGTCCGGGAGTGTGTGCATGTCGAAGTAACTTCAGACAAGAATGGTTCCCCATTACTTTGTCACAATGAACCTCGATGAAATCCCAGGCCTGGACTGGCAAGTTTTATTTTCATTTTTCATTTTTCTTGGCAGCCTTTATGACAATCAGCTCACAATGTTTTCAGTCACATTCCACTTGCCATCCACCAAAATTCTTGATTGTTATTATGTGAAACAACAATCAGGTAAGTTGGGCTGGGCCTAAACCTTCATAACGGACCATTATGGTTTTGTTATATGCACATCCTAGGGCATCAAGGGGAGCTTACCCAAGTTCTCGTCTGCCAGCATAGCAGCCTTTGATATGGTACTTGTATCAGAGTGAGACAGCACTATACTTGCTGTGTGAGATAAAAAGGTGAAACAAATGTGTACTGACCAAAGGTTTGATAGAAACTGACCAAAGTGTTGGTCTAAGTGACCTGAATGATGTTAACCCAAACGAAGTGTGAACAGTGACTCTGATAGTCTTTTTCCATGTGGCTGATTTAATAGTTTTCGACCAGTAACTTGTGCATTTGCAGTTCATTTATCTGTCTCCTAATTCATCAGTCCACTGAGGACCAACAAGAAGACAGTGTAACCACTCCCATCCACAATGTTTAGATTACTCCTTGGACTTTCAGGGTCAGTGCCGTACCAGAAGACGGAAGTTTCTCTAAACACTCTGGTTTTTCCATAAAATGTCATCATGCGTACATGTAAGTGAATATTTCTTGAGTGCTATGATAAACAACAAACAAATGTTAACAGTAAAAGTTTTATTGTATTTGTGCTTTCTCCATGAACCGTGTAACAAACAACAAATGTTTGAACTTTTAACAGAAATGGCCTTCTGGTTCAGACCAGACTTCATTCTTTCCATTAACTCTGGAGAACCAAGACCTGTAGTTTAATGTGGTGGCCTCACACAGGCTCTGCTATGTTAACAGTTTTCATTATGGCCATCAACCAAATTCAAATAAACAATTCTTAAATTTGAAATGCTTGGTGGTATTTTATTGCTTATGTATTTTTTTTCCATCATTTTTCCATTTAATGATACTAAATCTGATGAAACATTCATACATTACCTATAAAATAGAAGATTACAGAATAATTCCACACTGTATGAACAATAGTAAAAGCATATCACAATTGCATATCACAATATAATAGAAGTGTACAAAACAACTCTGCAAAAATAGTGTTAGGAAGCAGTACAACCTGTAAACAAATCATCTTATACAACAGAAGTGTTCTTGTCTTAAAAAACAGATTATTATGTACAGACATTTGTTTAATTAGTAAACATGTGCATGTAAAGTTGCACAAATGGAAAAATACATGTACATTAATTTTATAATAAGTTCATGGGACGGAAAACGTAACAAATCACTTTAAATACACATTGCATGTTTGAACAAAAATACTGTATAAAACAAACTTTACGAATATAGTGTATGAGTGAGAGCGTAAAATTGATACATATATGTCATTTTAAAAAATTAACTTTTTAAAAGAAAAATTCTTTGTACATGTGTATGTATATCATACATGGACATAAGTTCTGTAACTATCACACACATCTCTATTAAGTAGTATACACAAAGATACAGTACAGGTGAAATACTGGCAATGCATTTCTAACATACATTTAATTCGACATAAAATGGAAAACGTTAATGTAACTTTTCAAAAAAGATATCATATATATATATATATATATATCAATCATGCGATGTGAGAAGCCCTTATAATGTATGTATATACATTCTTCTTGTGGCAGGGTGAGTCCATGACGCCAAAGTGCTATTGCCACTGGAACACTCCACTCAGTCACATTATACTAATAGGCTACCGAGCCAATCAGCCAGTGCTGAGCGCCAATGGAGGCAGCAACAAGTACCACTTTTAAAGTCTTTGGTATGACCTGACCCGGGATTGATCCCGGACCTCCCGACCTCGAGGCAGACGCTATAATCCGATTATACAAAATACACAAGTTATGAAAAGAATTTCAAGAAATTTACCAGTATATGGTACTTTGCAACAACCAAAAAGGAGTGCTCTTGACACTGATGACATTCTTATCACCGTAGCATAGAAAGCTTTTTTCTGGCCGTATATGGGAAGGTCTGCCAGCAACCTGCAGATGGTCATGGTTTTGAACCTGGTTTCCTTCCACCACCTGGCTGCTGTTGTGTAAGTGAAATATTCTTGACTACAGCATAAAACACCAGTCAATGAATAAATGAATACATTCAACTCTAACCCTGACCAGTGAGGACGCATGCTTTACAGCAGATAGAGCTGGACAGTGGCTCAGGTCTGGGCACAAGCTTTCTTAAAATCTGGCGTAGCCCGTGCTAATTTCTGCCACGTCTTTTTCAAACCACAAATCTGACAGCAGTTGTGTGCGATGTATATGTGTGCAGTGAACAAAAATTATCTGTAATTAATGCAGTATGTCAGAAGCAAGAATTTCGGAACCTTCAGCTACACCCGTAACAGCAGATTAAATAACAGGCAATGCCATCAATAAAGGTGCTGATGATACATCATACATACTGTGACACAGGATAATCCTAGTGAAAAACTCTGTAGTTAAGCAGTTCTTCAAACACAGTGTTGACATAAAACAACAAAATATCACTAAAAGGGACACATCTTTAAAGTTATGTGACTCATTTTCAAGAGATTTCTGCTTTGGTGGTGGACAAAAAGTGAAAATAATAATGCACGACTTTCAGTGAAGCAGCAGACATAGTTGTCATGTGACCTATATTAAGGGCATACTAACTAGAAAATGTTCAGGAATTGCAATACAACCTGCTTTGGCAATTCACTTTTCTTTTTTAACATTCGATACAGAACCATGGGAACTTCCACTGTGGCCAGACTGGAGAGAGGTATGAGACCCAAATGAGCGAGAGTTATCTCCCATCCTTCGAACTTTCTCTATGGTTGAGAGGGAAGGAAGGTTCACAAGGCCTTGGTCTTCTGAGTTCATTACTTGTAGCCCTGGTGACAAAACAAAGGAAAAAATGAGTGTGAGAGTCAGATAACCATGTATCATACACACAACATGAAGGCCCTTTCTAACTCAGACAATTACAGTGCTGACTTTGTGAATCTCAGGCCCTTGAACAGTGGGGTTGCATGTTCAAATCTAGCCCTGCTGCTTCAACTGCATTTTTCAGCCATTTATGTGGTGTGTTCATATAGCATGGATCAAATATACATGTACTTACATTGCATATACAGTGTAAGATATAGGAATTAAGTTGACTGGATGTGGTGTTTAGTACTTTATTGAAACACAAAGAATGTTGAACATTCAATGTCTAATTAATGATCAATTTTTTTCCATTTTGAAGTCCACACACTCCAAGGGCTACAATGCTGTCATAGTTAAGACATAACATAAACAGTGTTTGAAGCATTAAAAAGTATGAAAAATGAACAGGACTGATGAGCTGGTTCATGTAGGCCTAGATGTACACAACAAATGACAGCGACATCAGTTACACATGTAGCTAGTTTGAACCAGTTATGACAAGACAAAAATCAAAATCCAATCACATAAACAACATGGTGAAAATGATGTCAAGAAATCAAACATTTACCCTGATCTGCCATATCCCAGCATTCCCTGTCAGCAGGATTTCCCTTGATGGCTGTCAAAATTTCATCCAGTTTCAACTCACGCGCCTGAAGTCTGAAAAAGATAACAGCAACTTGAACGAATCAGCTGAAAAGCGGCACACAAATGTCAATTGTTTATTTCATATGTGTGCAATATGATAAACATATTCCATTTTCACAATTTTCGGGTCTACACTGTTTCATGAGTTGCAAGTTTTTAGTAGTCTTTATAAATTCGATTTCAAGACAAGGTTACTTTTATAAATATCATCAAAAGAAAAGACGTAGTATGCAATCCTAGTTTGTGAGTTACCCAGCAGTACAAGAACTTAAAAAAAAATCTAGTCACATTCTTGGAGTTTTACAAAATCTGCTTTCTATGAAGACTGTGAAACATGTCTGCTTGGAGATATTTTTTTCTTTATGAGCCTCAAATTCTGAAGAAGAAAAAAAAAAGCATCATCGGTGGCAAAAGAGAAAACTGAGGACGATTTCCAGTTTGCATACACACTACACTTTATAAATGGCCTTGACCTACTTGGTGTGTTTCTCATCCAGAGTACAAAAGATGATCTTGGCCACGACCTTCTGTAGGACAGGGCTCTCACTCCTAGCAAATGTACTCAGGCATTCCTTCAGCTTCTCCTGGCCAAGCATCTTCTCACAGGTCTGGAAAAATCATTATGATTTCACGTCACACTGTCTCTTCTCTGGAACACATCTGTACTTGGCAACATCACAGACATATTGCTACATCACTCTTGAAGGGCTTTATGAAGTCATAATCATGTACAACCATATTGTGGCACAAGCATATTAGAACATGGTTTAAGGTCTACACTCTACCTATTTGCAATTTGCCTGCATAAGACTTCACAGTTTTCACTTCAGTCTATAACTCACATGACAAAGCAATGCCAAACACAGGTCTAATAAAACCAGTGTACAGACCTTAATCTGAACGATTTATTCCCTTTGTTTCATACAAGAGAAGTTACTTTTAATTTGCTTTGGTTTAATGCAGTTTTCAACCATCACATCATGACTGTGTTTCTTTGCAGCAGGCTAGTCTCAATGCATCAGTGGAACTTCACAGGGAAGACACCACGTGTGACTGAGCCTGGGATCTCTCTTAGGCTTACAAGTACCAGGAAAGAGACTAGTTTCCCTGGATGGGTTTCTTAAGACTGCCTTTTTGCATCACTTTCCCCACATTTGAACTTAGTGACACCATTCTCAACTGGTTACCGTTACATAGAAGGGCCCAATCAATATAAGACCATTTGAGCAATATCAATTACATACATGTGGTTAATGAATGTATTACAGTGAAAAAGCAAGATCTGCTTCACTCTGTCATTACACTTTTTTCTTACAGAGGTACATCATGAACACATTTTTATTTTCAGATTATGCCTGGTGAGAACAATAAATTGGGTTGCATGTCTTGTGTCAACAGTATTTAAAATTAGCAACCTCCAATAAGCAGTAAGTAATCTCTATATTTGAACATACCTCTGGGTTTTCAGCATAATACAGGAGTATTTTACCCGCTAACAGATACAACCTCTCTTCTACTGTTACTAAGGGGAGACAAATCAGTAGCTCCAGAAGTTCATCCTAGGTGCAACAGAAAAAACATATTACAGTCTTGATGAAAAGACATAGACAGCAGAAGTCTCTCTATATGTTAACCATATACACGCCTTGTTTGTAGGTCAGTGTTTTTCTACCCCTTTATGCTGAGCACCAGGTGAACAGGGCTTAAGAATGCCCTGACTTAGGTTTGAACTTGATTCTGCTTGTCACAAGACAGACATTCTTAACCACTTCACCATCCCATTCCTGCCAATGGATGATGCTACCATGAAGGTGAGAATTCATTGTACTGATATCTGCTCAGACTTTTGCCCTGGTATTGTAAATTAATGCTCTGACTGGTTTCTGTTATAAAATATCAGTAACGTCTTCTAACTACATGTACATAACAGGCGGCACAACCATTCATTTAAACTAGTCCATTAGGAACAAGTTCTTCGCTATACATGTAAAAGCATCAACTTATATTCTGCAATAACAATCTCATTGGTGTTCAGAGCTGCACTCAACACAATACAATGACAGTTAAGATTTATGCATGTACGAATGAAACCTTATTTAAAAAGGGCAACTCTGTCAAATTTTACAATCTGCTCTTCCTCAGAGGTCCTCTATTTAAACAAGAACACGTAGAAACAACACATGTAAATTGGTATTTTCAAAACATGAAAACAGTCAATAATGCATTGCTGCAGACATGAGCATCAGCCGAAATCCTAAACACACACATTGTACGTGTATTACTGGCTGAAATAACTTTTCAAATATCATGACTGAAAATCTGTGGGTGATGGTGCTGTTTTGATGTTGTATTCCATGCTACGAGTATCCCAAGCATGACAGTTCACCACTGAGAGACTGTTTCTATAATAGTTAGAATTATGCTTATGTAGGAAACAGACAGAGCCAGAAAAAGAGAAGGAAACCACTGAAGCTCACGAAATAAATGTCCTAGAGCAGCCATTAGTGCACACAGCTGTGGACCAATCACCGATCAGCTTACGTACACACAGCTGTAGACCAATCACCGATCAGGTTACGTACCTGAGCATAGATAAGTTCAGGGCTCTCTATTGCCAGGAGCTCTAAGGTCTGCAGTGAAAACCTCTGGGTCATGGGGTCTTTACTCTTGCACAGGTGAATCAAAGCTTGAGCTGTAACAGATCAGAATACACACTGGACAAACACACACAAAAAAACTGGCTTTAAACATTCACTTTTCAGTTTGTAATTTGGATTAAGCCATGGTCAAAATGTGCTATTTTTGTCTGACTGACTAGTTGGGATGTATTTATAGCTTTTGAAGGAAACCATGACAAACGGTATTTCATACATATTTTAGAATTTCACACATCGCACCATGTAAATGTGGCTTAGGAAATGGAATTTGGTATATCTTTGTTGGACTTACTTGAGACAACATATCAAATCCAGTTTGAGGAAATGTTCTAGATACACAACATAGTCATTATACATATAAAAACGTACACGTACAGGAATTCATGAGAAAATCTTACTTCATCGTTAAATTTGTGTACCTGGGATATTTCTTTCTGCCATGGTGGCACGTATTTCAGAATTGAAAGCCAGCTCCAAGTAAATACTGGCGACCACTCTCTGACAGGACAATGACCCGTGGTAAGCTGCATGAGCCAAGTCTTCCAGTCTGACAAGTAAACAGAGATTACCTGAATTCTTTTCACCTTCTTTTACCTTTTCAACCTCTGCTGAATGCAATATTTTAATATTTTCTCAGAGAACTACAGGGTCTACAGAAATAAATGTCATTCTCACAATTCAGAGAAAATTCTGAGGCATCTGATTGGTCTAGTAAAGAGTTATAAAGACTCAGCAGTTAACAACAACGTACAAAAAAGTTCTTTTTTTTCTTTTTTCTGCGTAGTCAGTGACCCTATCTAAGCAGTGCTCTTCTCATGGTGTGAGCAGTGATGTCAGTCATGGACGCTCAGTCAGTGGAAAAGCGTTTGAGAAAACCTTGTGTGTTTTGGCCAAAATACCAGTGCTATTTCAACAAAAGCTGTCCAAAAAGCTCTTCATTGTGATAAATTCAACATACCAGTATGTTGCTTGGGTATACTGCCTGACATTCGTCTCCAAGATCAATATTTCCACTCTCCCTTCAAAATTGTGACATTGATCTCCTCAACGAAATATCAGGCCATATACCCACACAACACGCAGGTATAATCTATATAGTTTTAAGAAGCTTACACCTGTGGTTACACAAACAAATCATTTTTGGTTTCACTTTTACAATAACTGTATACACATACTCTAGACTTTAAAAGCTGCTTTCATGATTGAAACGGTTGAAGATTTACAATTATCAGGAAGGTACAGGACTGTGGCCATCTTGTGACAGGTGATGATGTACAACAGAACATTTCACAGAGACTAAACACAAGATAATACTGATAACAACCCGCTGAAAGACAGCAAAACTTATTGATCTCCATAAGTCAGATACATCCAATAACATCAGAAGACAAAACCACTAAGAGAGTACCCACCCATGTTCTGCAATCACATCTCCTTTGCTGTCCTCAGAATCGGATACGATGACATAGAGTGCCATGGCTGCCTCCTGCGAGACGCGAGGGCGGGGTGAGTGGAGGAGAGCTGTCAGGGTACGAACACCACCCGTCTCCACAAATGTATCCTGTTATGAGTAATCGTACAACACTGAAGTCAATGTCGCTACAATGGGATAATAAGGAACTGGCTAAAATACGCCATCATGAGGCACGTTAATACACACTGCATTTTCGTACAGTTAAGCAGTGCATATTAGGCTAAACACTGCATACATTGGTAATATGGAAATACACAAGATGACCACTTTTCCAACTCTTAAGATAAACTACGGTTCATCTTGCACTCTGATGACACTTTGATCACTCTAAAAGTAATATTACCTACGTCACAAAATATCTCTGCAACTATTTCTCACCTGGATAGAGGGAATGGTGAGAAGTTCTGACAAAGCTTCTATGGCATGCTCCTGTATCGTCTGGTCATGTCCGAGTGCCATAGAATTAATAACATCCAACCTGTAAAATACCCAAGATGATGGTAATAAACATCAAATGATGTACATGTATTTCTTACATCTTATATCCAAACACATTCAAATTACCTGACATCCAAAGATGAAAACTTGTGAGACTTCTTGTCACTTGATTTCACGCTGACATCTCAGATAATCATGATACACCTTGGTAATCTTGAGTCCAGGACAAATTTTTCAAATGTCTCAAGTATGCATTCATCTGACACAATCTTACATCAGGAGCTTCACTAAAGTAAATGCACACATGTCTACATGATTCTTACCCGCCCTCGGCTACAATCCTGAATTTGTTATCATCACCAGATGCTGCCATGCCTGCTAACTCGTAGGCTGCTGTGCGTTTCTCTCTCAGCCTAACAAATCAGAGAAACAAATTCGATTGTTGAACTCTGACATGCAGAAATGAATGTAGATCCATATTTACTTAATTCATTGGTGTTTTGCGTTACACTCAAGAATATTTAACTTATACATTTATATTGTATATTTAACTTATATTATGGTGGGAGGAAAGTGGGAAGAGCCAATGGGGAACTCTCTTACCATCCACAGCTTGCTGGCAGACATTCCCAGTATGATTGGAGAGGAAGCCAACTTCAGATGGACTTGAACTCACAGTCACCACATTAGTGAGAGGACTAGCATGTTAATCACTCAGCCACAGCGGCCCTTTCACGTCTATTGTCAGACATGTACAGACTTGAACATAGCAGATAACTAAGAAAGTCTTTAAAAGACAAATGGTGGCTGACGAGTACTGAGACTTTTTTTGTCAATTTTTATGAATTTCTTATCAAAAAAAGCATAGCACTTAAGTTTAATTTAATTCAATATCACACTGAAGAATTTTTCACTTATATCCTGGGGATCAGTTTTATGGGTGGAAGGAAACCAGAGTGCCTGCTGATCTACTTGTGCAATATCTTCAGCACCCTAACAATACAATACTATGACTATTACTAAAACATAAATATGGTGTCAAGCATTTCTGAATCCATTTTTTCAACAAGAATGAAAAAAAGATTGTATTTCCCATGAGTAACCTGTGAAGCTGCTGTAACAAACTGGTCCAAACTATGAACTCTCCTGTTCTTTCCTTTATTACATCACAATTATCACTGTATGTGTTCTCATGTAACATCTAGGTAGTGCACTAGCACTGCAGGGTCACAGAAGAAAACAATGTATTCTACTCCATTCTGGATCCTTTTGTGTTGTCCATCCCCAAGATTCTCACCAGCAATCAAGGCAACACAACAAAGACACAAAATGTAATATACGTACTTGCCAAACTTTGCTGCATGCATAAGCTTTTCTATGTCGCGTTCTTGAACCAAGTACTTTTCCACTAGGTCTCCATTCTGAATAATGTACAAAAACATGGAAGGAAAATAATTCAGACGGCATGAAAATAACATACACTATAAACCCAGAAATCCCTTCCAAGAATACATTATATTTACAGCTTTGTGTGAGTATGCTGTTTTACAAAAAAAGGTTTATAGACCAGTACATCTAATATTGGTAAGGCGACTGACCTTCTTTTCTTGTGGTATATATAATGTAGAATTTGACTAAACTTAAATTTAGCTCCCCATAAGCTACAAGGCTACCAGTAAACTGCACTGGATATTTTAGGATCCCTCTCTCTGAATATATACTTGAAAATGCAATGAATTTTAGGTGTTCAAGATCCATTAACTACCAACGTGTTTTTGCAGACAATATTCTTTTCCTGAGATCCACGTTTAGAGCTATCACATAAATCATACTGAAAGTACATAAAAAGTTATGGATGGCTTAGCTGTTTGAAAATTTCTACTGTACATACCTCAAACTTGAAATTCCACAAAAGGATCCATATTATGGTGTCAGATAACACTAAAACCACAGCCCAAAGGGTGAAGAAGACAGCTGTGAAGATAGTTTTAGTTGAGCAGTGCCCTGTGGCCTTCCATTCTGGACAACCATTGTTCTGTGTAGACAAACAATTTAATGTAATAACACAGATGGCTGTTTCAGATATACATGTACCTCATGACTTTAATGCTTAATCAACAAAGAATAATATAATCTAATACACATCTATGCTTGTACCTGTGCAGCATATATTATCGGAAAAGTCTTTGACATTGCTATATTTAAATAAAATATGTGTATTGAAATATTTTTTCCACAGCTTGAATCAGCAGAGTTCAAGATGACAGTCCATTCATTATTGGGCTCTAGAAAATGGCCTCATTTATATCTGTATGAGGATTACCACATACGAAAATAGGCAATGCCAAAACTTTCACTGACGTAAACTGGGCCGCACATACTTTTTATGAATTGTTCTACACTGACCAACTGATGTACGCAAAGTGGGAAATCCGCCAAATGTGTCTGCCTCCAATGAGACATATGTCAGAGGTATATATTATCATCACTGATTTTAAAATGTTATATTATTCTGTAAAATACAAATCTGAAAACAGCCAAAGCCAAGTTTTTCAGGTGATCAATCAACATAATGTACATCAAGCTATACTTTTTCTCAAATTTTTGTCAAAAAAAAGGATATGAACATAACACACTGCACAACCTTGTGTGATAAAGACAATAAAAACTACTGGGCAATGTCAATGAAGATCCAATGACAAAATCTATGAAAAGATGTACAAGTTATAACAATTAGTGTTGACAGAGTGACAAAGAATCTGTGATGCCATAGGGTCTACCAGTAATAAAGTCCAATCTAGATCTCACCTGAATAGCTATCCAGTGTAGGCTCGCCAGTGTGACAGCTGCCACTAGGTTGAGAAACCCGTAAACCCCATAGACAACACAAAAAACCTTCCTCCTGAATCAAACACAGAGCATAATGATATTAACCTGTTCACTCTCCTACCACCCACATACATCAGGGATTCTCGTGAAAGGGGATTACCAAGGGCTGTGATTATCTCCCTTGTATGTAGTGTTAAAGGTTATGATTTAACTTCATCAAATAAGGTCAAAATTGAGAATTGCTCTCATTAATTAATTTAATGCCATTTTAGCATGACTAGCATAATAATTTAACACAAAGTATCCATTACCGTATATGCTGTTACAAATTATAACATTTCAAGAAACTGCTTTGTAATGAAACAAGAATAAATTTGTAATGGCAGCAAATTCTCACAAAATATCCAGGTTGTCTTGCACTCGGAATCCTTCTAAATGAATATCCAATGTTAGAATATCAAAAGTGCACCAAAACAACTAACAGGCAAACAGACAAAGGAATTTATAGAGCCACTTGTTACACCTAACATTTGTTACATGTATTTTGAAAGCTGACCAACTTTACAGGCAAAACTTCATAGTAGTTTAAATGTTGGCTTAATGGGTTGAGTAATTTGTTACACATGTTGCGTTAGGGGAGTTATCATGACATCACGTTCAACTTAACATGTATAACCTGTACAGAGAAACCTATTTGATTCACTAATGTATACAAATAAACCGACTAATTTATTGAAAGGTTTATATCAGTGCAATCGTTGATGACCAAACGATGCATTTGTAATGGACTTTTCAATAAAATTTATAAAGAAGTTTTCATCTACAAAACCAACACGTCAGCATCACACTTTGGCACACATCACATAAACTGGTCAGAGAAACTTTTCTGGCTTAATGGATGAAGCTGGTCTAAATCTTGGTTATTGCTTACTGCAGTTCAGTGCTACCGACAAATCCAGAAGCCTGAGTGTACTGAGGGGCATAGAAAACTCCAAGCAGATCAAGGGGCACAATCCAAAATACAGAGTACCAGTAATCGGTGAACACAGACAGAAAGGACGCTAGAGCATGAAGCTGTAATAAGGTCTGGAATAGATAAAAAAAAATGTATTAAGAAATTATGGCAGCTGGTTCTTCGTCCAATCTGACAGAAGAATGACATGTTTTCTCCAAAGTTTTCTTTTATCATGTATTCATTGTAAAATACAAGATTACAAAGGGAATATAGATAAGAACAGTATCGCGTGTATTGTGGTTTAAAGGACTATCTCAAACTAGTCCATCCACATCATATTTGTCAGTGATTGGTAATCTTGTATCTGCACAAAATGAGCTCCATATTAAAAGTCTTTATGAAATACATAGTCTGTGGGCGTCCATTATTATAAAAGTATTATATTTACTACATAGTGCTAAAATGACAACTTAAGGCAAGTACATGTCACTGCTATCTGTAGAAATATCCTGCACCAGGAAGACATTTTTTTCCTGGTATTATGATAAGTACTACTGCATGTGTCACCATTATCTTGCTTTTCTTTGACCAATTTTATAGCTAAAATTTTACATCTTATAAATAAAACTTTTATTATTCTTTCTTGCTTGCTTGTGGTCTTTTGGTGCCAACTCAGTCTACATAGCTAGAGACTTGTGAGTTTTTTTATTTGTTTTATTTCATAGTCAACCTTGTTTGATGATTGCCTTACTCTGAAATCTGTCACCAATCGCTCCCGTCTGCTGAAGATGTTGATTTCCTTCTGTAGGGCGTCAATGATTCCATCTGGTTGCCCAGATCCTAAATCCTCTGCTGAGGAAATGCTTGTGTGAGACCCTGAATCAACTACAACGGGCTACAACACCGGGCAAATGAAAAATAACATAAAACTTACATAGGCATTATGTTACAGTCACCATTAAAATGTCCACATATTATTTATCCATTTATATGCTTGATGTTATATATAAATAAAATACATTTATTCTGATCTTTTGCTTATTTACTAGATTGGGGTTTAATGTCACTTTCCATATTATTTTGGTCCTTCCAGCAGGCCAAACCCAATGATGACACATTTATTGTGATGCCCCACTGGAATGCCACGCCAGAAACGCCAGATATCACAACCCATCCAGTCATATTACACTGACACTGGCAGAGCAATACTATGCATTTTAATTCTTCTTATGCTAAGCAACAACCAATAAACAAATTACTAATGTTCCCATTTAGGTTTGAGAAATTCAGTTAAAATGAGAGTCTTGTCAGAAAAAATTCCATTTAATAATTACCATTTATCTAAATGTGGAAAAAATTCAATTATTCATATGTGTGGACATCAAATATGATTACCCGTAATGGAAAAAGAATTTTAATGATGTCTGATCTTCGTTTCAAGCTCCACAAAAGATGAAACATTATGCACTTGACAACTGTGAAGTTCTAACATCAATATGTTTACAGGTCTGCAAACTGAATCTAGTAATTTCAACATGCATGTCAAAAGATAGATTTACACATAACCTTAACACCATCATGTTCAGCGTAGAAAGAACATGTATATGTACATTACCATAATTTGAAGCTAGCTCACTCACTAACTATCTCATTTCAAATACAGAATACATTTTCAAAATAATATTGTTTCGAATAAAGAAAATCTCACTTCATTTTTCCCAGCCATAGAGATCATGTTAACAACAGCCTTGTCCCGGATGTTATAGTCTGACAGAGTGAAAGCATCTCGCAGAAACTGAGATTTGTAATACAGTCTGAACTGGTAATCAATGCGGCCTATGTTGTTGAGAGTGTGTAGCATCTGGGCACGGATCCGTGCAATCTTATCTCCAGCACTTACAAGGGAAACAAAAGTTTTGTTCTGTAAATGAAGAAGAGGTAAATGCATACAGGTAATTGAATCTAGCCACATATGTAAAATACACTGTATGATTTATTTTTATATTTACCTGATTGGTATTTTACGCCGTACTCAAAAATATTTCACCTATGCAATTGTGGCCAGCAATTTGGTGGGAGGAAACCGGGCAGAGCTCGGGGAAAATGCATGACCATCCGCAGGTTGCTGGCAGACCTTCCCACGTATGGCCGAAGAGGAAGCCAGCACGAGCTGGACTTGAACTCACAGCGACCACATTGGTGAGAGGCACAGGGTCATAACGCTGCGCTGGCGTGCTAATATACCCTGCTCAACCACGGAGGCCCCTCTACACTGTACGAATAAGAGCAACTGAACTGTAAGCAAACCCACTGTGTGTCATCTTTGTTGTAAGGCATAGAAATAATCTCAAGAACAGCACAGCTGATGGCTTGAAATGCTCACGTTACGCAACCACAGTACAGCTTGTAAATCTATCTAGAACTTATTTGATTAGGCATACTTTCTAATTTTTATCATTTGAATAATTCGATCTCACTCTTTGCATAGGCACAGAATATATATATAAAGCCGTAAACTTACTGGGAAAGATTCACTGATGACGTAAATTAACATTATGTAACGATTAAGTCTTCCTATTTTGTTTCACTTAAGTTTTCACAAATACCATGTTGTTTACTCAGCACCTTGGTTATTTTGAAAGCGGAAGTAGGCAAATCTCGCGAGATCAGCGGTTAGCCCCGAGACTTCTTAAACATAACAATTTAGTGAAGGATACGGTGCTTACCAAAATGCCTGATTATTTAGGAGATGACCAGCGTAAGATAAAAGATGACAAAACAGAAGAGGACAAACCAATCCAAGGTAATGGAAAAACGTAACAGTTGTTTTTATGTGGTATTGTATTTGTAATTTTTTAATTAGTGTGCACTGTATTCTGCTGAGTCAATTGCTTATCACCTTAGACGGTGTCCAGTTTTCGTACTATTGTCAGCGTTACATGCTTGAATAGGCACTAGAACAGCACTGGTACTTTTCTTCCACAGTAAGGATTTGAAAGAAGGGGTATGCGCAGCTTTGTCTTCGTCGTCAGGCAAACAGAAACCGAAAAGCGATGTAGGCCAGGCTTCCTGGGAACAGGAGATTGTAGTTTATCTATATCACAGATCCATTGTATCAAGTTAGTAGACCGTGTATGCTTATACCTTGGTTATGACCTACTCTGTGCCTTATAAAAAGTAAAGGTTGGAAACGCCGACTGTGTTGCATTTTACTCATTAGGTTGGGCGCTTTGCATCCGCTACAATTCCCGTCCCCTAACGCCCTCTGTTAAGTCATAATAAACTCGAACTAAGTCCATCTAGATCTCGGTAACACACGAAGACGCCATGGTTGATGACGCAAAGCATTATGGGTACAACTCTGTCTGTATATTTTATCCTAGAATTTACACTCTCTCATAGCAAGTTGTTCATCCTTTGGAGCAATATCTAGACCATGGCTACAATTGATCCTCTTAAAACCAAAAGTATTTCACACTTTTTTACAACAACGGTTGCCAAGGTTGATGAGGGGTCGGAAATTGTTGCAGATACAATGCATGCAACCTAAGTAGAAAAATGCAAACAGAAGCAGAACTGAACTGGTTGTGTGAAAGCCGGACGGTGAGTGGCCGAGTGAGGGCCATTAGTGTTCAATGGGACCTTCCCATGGCACTGTAGGCCGTGTGATTACTTGGTTAGCTTACCACCACCTCGACCAAGCCAAATAGACTCCAAATGAAACTTTCTGCAGCCAATTCTTACACAGATCAACTCCAAATACAGCAGATGGGTGTTGCATTATGGCATATCAATCGCATGTCAGGTGGTGTAATCCCCGTTTTAGGCAGGAATTGGTCATTTATTGCAAACAAAAGTGTGCACTAGGCATATAGACGACAGAAAATGTCATATCTCATCCAGTAGAGGAGATTTGTGTCAAAACTGAATACAGACAGCTTTATTTCGAGTCCATTCAGCTTGGGAGAGATGGGGGTAGGCGGACCAGCGTTTCCAACCTTTACTTTTTATAAGGTATAGCTATGGTATAAGCATAGGCGATCTGCTAACTTGATGAAAAGACCTATGATCTAGATCATGGACGCAGTGTTGCATTTAAAAATTTTGACACTCACCACAACACTGAGTCCAAAGCCCGAATAAAACAATGTCACCGCAGTTTTTCAGAGTCTTGACACAAGTGGCACTCATCAAACTCTTCTATTTTTGCCCATTTCTGTGTACATTTGAATCTTGAAAACTATCTTCTCAGTTTACTACCCTCATTGATGAAACTTATTAACTCACTGTCTTGTGGCCATATGAATTGTGAGAAGCCTGGACCATGAGGAGAGCAGCTCTGACGACTTCTAATTTGGGAATCTGCAACAATTTTGTTGAGCTCCCACAGTCAGTCTAGATGGACTTCATTTATTTTATACTTCAATTAAGTTAAACACTCAGGGCTATTTTCAGAAATTTCTGATATTTCCCTGCAGCAGTTGCAAAGACTAAGTTTGTATTTTTATTACTGGCTGACCGACTTTTCAGATGTTTATTGTGAAAAGCCACTCCATTCTGCAGTTTACTATGCAACAGGAAAGTGGTCTTCAATTCCACTCTAAAACAGCAACACCTTGGAATTTCTAACTTGGACTGAAAAGAATATAACCTTTTTCCCCAATCTTACAAGTATGAATCTATTTGGTGTTGCCACATTATGATACGTTAACACTTCTGAATATGATAGTAAATGAATGATTATGGCTTAACACCACATTGGCAATGTTTTAGCCAAATCGTGGTGAAACATGATAATGAATTTGCAAACCCAGTGTACTGGAGTCCAGTGTTGCTGCTGTTAGTTGTACTCTTATTTCATACACACTAATTATTGAATATTGATGTTTTCAGCTCTGGATGAAGGAGATATTGCACTTCTAAAGACATATGTGAGTTTTTCATTTGATGTTAAACTTTGCTAAGTAAATCCTACAGTACTGTTGTAATGCTTGTTAATGAATCAATGATGCATCATGTGTAAATGGGTGAATTTTTGATATTATTTTTTGGTTAAATTTTTATGGTTAAATAACAAGAATTGAACAGAGAAAAAAATTTGCCTTTTTCAAGAAGTTTAGATTCCTTCTAATGACGCTCTGTAAAGTTTACGTGTCAGTGTTGCCAGGGTGAACCCATTCACAAGTACCCCAAAATCTATAGGTATATGTGACAGTGACGTGATCATCTCAGCAGAATTAATCTGATACATGGGTTTTACCTTTTAGGGAGTGGGGCAATACAGCAAAGTGATTAAAGGATGTGAAGAAGACATCCAGAAGTCCTTGAAAAAGGTCAATGAATTAGCAGGTCAGTTTGCAAATGTGGCTCAGTTTTGTCAAGAACATATATTTTGTCAACTGTTATATTTCATATTTGTTATAAAGCATAAACTAATAGGCCCTCACTGAATTACCTCCCTTGTCAGGTGATAGCCAGCATAAAACAATGCAAGATCAGTTTTTGTCATATCAAATTACAATAAGGGGGACCTTGTTGAATAGTCTGAATGACATATGCAATTTGTAGGTCATTTCATGGCAGTAATAACTCTTTTCTTCACCTTAGAATGCCTACTTTTTTCACTTGAAATGGCAAATAAACCGTTCGGTGTCCGACAAGAAAATGAAACAAGTTGACAAGTGTTTTACTTTGTAGTCGGTGGACTTTGCCTCAATTCCCAACAAAGTGCACACACCAAAATACACAATCAATGACTGGAGATCAGAAGAGATGCACGATCTTTGACTGATTCCAAATAAATACAGTAGAATTTGCTTGTTGCATTTTATTGACAGAAAGCCATTGGCAGAAAATTAATACTGAACACTTATTTCCTTCACTCAAGTGGGGAAATGTAGCGGATAGTAAATTTATTTCATTGTGATCACGCTTTACAAAAGTATTGCCCCCTAATATCACTTTGACATAGGTTTGTGGCTGTCAGCCACTTTCAAGCTTACACCTGACCACATGGGGCGCGAAGAAACCCGTCATTAATATGGGAGAGTAACTTAAAGGGAAGCCAATTAGGCCATTCTTAAAAGTTCTTGTTGGGTTTTATCTCAACTCTGTCAAAAAAATAGGATTGGTCAGTAGGGAATTCTTTTTTCTTTATTCTGGCATACGAAAAAGATAGAGATTTTAAAGAATTAACATGCAGAGAAAAATCAGGGAAAGGTCAGGTGGAATAATATGTGAAATACACTGAACAAAGATATTTTAATGATATCGGTCAAAAAAAAAGATAAAAAAAAATGTACGTTTGTGTAAATCCACAAACCAGAAATGTGTGAAATGTTTCTTTTGTAGGGATTAAGGAGTCAGATACTGGGCTAGCTCCTCCGGCTCTCTGGGATCTGGCAGCAGATAAACAGACCTTACAGAGTAAGTTTGGAAGTTTGATTCTTTTGATTCTGCGTTATTGTAGGTAGGTGTCCAGAATGATTAGAAGAGGTGTTTCTTTGAACAATCTCATCTCTCTGACCATCTGATCATCAAATCTTTGCCTCTGTTGGTGACATTCAGTCATTGCACAAAGTTTATGTATGTGTAAATAAATTGAATACATGTAATTGGGACATTTACTGAAACAGGAACTATACATTTTACTTGAAACAGGGTCATCCTCTTCACTATACTGTGCATAAATCAGTTAATGTTTGTTATGTTTGACTTTACTTTTTAGTTGCACAGCACGAGCCAGTATGTGCATGAATCATGAATCCTAAACATATTGCACCTGTAGAATGCTACTATTCAACAAATATATCATGGTTTCTTTTCAGGTGAGCAGCCATTGCAAGTTGCCAGGTGCACAAAGATTATCAATGCTGACACAGATGATCCCAAATATATCATTAATGTCAAACAGTTTGCCAAGTTTGTGGTGGACTTGGGCGATCAAGTGGCCCCCACAGATATTGAAGAAGGGATGAGGGTCGGGTAGGTAGAATAGGATGTAAAAGCTCGCCCAAACTTGCCATTGTGAATTATGATTATTCTTTTGGATTCTTTATTGTTCTTAATCTGGACTCTCTAGATGCCAAGTTATCTCTGCCCTATACTGTATACATGTATAATGAATATACCTATAGCTGTAAGTTATAGAAAGAGGTAGATGGGGGCATGTTTGGAATGAATGGTTTGAGTATTAAATCAAAAGGAAGTTTCTTGTCATACACTTCAGAAAATATAGACAGATTTCTTGAAAAGTGAGTGGAAATTCTTGTACATGTGATTTAAACAGTTAATTCTTATTTTACTCAATACAGATCTGCTATATTTTAGAAGCTTAAGCTACAGTAAAGTATTTGTAGTTTCCAGGATTTTGGCATGTGTTCAGGTAAGGCACAAGTGAAAATTGTCCTGGTGTGCATGGAATATTGTTGGAAGTGACTTTAACCTAAGGCAAACAGGGAAATAAACACATACCTGAATGCTTTGTGACACCTGTTTGTGGTGTTTTAAGTATTGCACATAGGAACAAAGTAGGAGCCAGGTTTGGTCACGAAATCTCAGATGTGTACTTTATTGAAGATTTTTTAATCAGTCAGAATATTTAAGTTTTTATCGGAAGAGCAAATTGCTGTGATTGACACTTTATTGTTTCTTTCCTACAGAGTGGACCGTAACAAGTATCAAATCCACATTCCACTTCCCCCTAAAATAGACCCCACTGTTACCATGATGCAGGTGAGTTATCTGTTTTACCGATTTCTGCGAGGACACAAGCATCAACACTGCAACATTCTCTTCTCATGAACTATGATTCTTCTACAAACAAAGCCTTAAAAGTGTTGTGAAGTAAATATACCCTGAGCAGAGTGATTAACTTCAAGTGGTTTGGTTAACGTCATGTTTTTATGACGTAGTTTTGTATTAACTGTAAGGCTTTGAAATAGTGACATTCCCCTTTTGCACAGCTAACTACAATCTGATATAGAGCATGGCCTAATTGTGGACATGAAGGACTGCTGGCCAGATGATATGCTGTTTAGCTCTCAAAAGTCAAAAGTTTCATCTTGTCCTCATTTGTTTTACTACTATGGTGGCTGTATTTTGTTGTAGGTTGAGGAAAAGCCTGATGTGACATACAGCGACGTTGGGGGCTGCAAAGAACAAATAGAAAAATTGAGAGAAGTTGTAGAGACACCTTTGTTACATGTGAGTTTGTGGTTTTCGTTCAAAGAAGAAAGTCTGATTTGAAAGATATGTAGTGTCAAACTTATATATACTGTTTTGATGGTATAGATGCTGATTGGCCTTGTATCAGTATAATGTGACTGGGTGGGAGTCCTGAATCATGTCCTGCCCCTCTTATTTGACCAGCACTGTAAATGCTACAAGAGAAGCACAATCTTATATACATGTTGCTACCACATTTTCATAACATTTATGTTTAAAGTAGAGAAATGTTAAATGATGAAATGATTTTTGTGTGATTTCAGCAAACTCACATGAAGTGACATGAAATATGTTTTACTGAACATCAGTTCAGACAAATTGTATAGAAATGTACTGTAGATTTTATTCTTCAGGACACACCATCTGTACAGCGAATGCGATAAATGCCTCCATAGACTGCTTTGAACTGTGGTGCAAATTCTGTCCTGTTTAAATAGGCTTTTTTCACTTAGTTGTAAATAGTGTAGTTTTTCCCTAAAGTGGGGAAGTTATTGAAGGTATTGATGTAGGGAATATAATATCCAAAACAAAGAAACAGGGAGAAAGCTAAATACGGAAGGGAGCTAACTGCATGTTACAAAATTTGGATTTTTGTGGTACTTTTGTCTCCCCTTCATGTATGCACAGCTTAATAATATATACAACAGTGTTTATGTTGGCTGTCATAAATTTCAGGTTCACTACATTTTGTCAAGATTGGACAGCTCAGATTGACTTTATCAGGGTAATCCATGTGTGCACACTACAAATCTTGACTAATTTGACCATCCAAATCCAACAACCTGCATATAGTCATGGATTTCTTTCTGGCCCTGAACAGTTTCCTCCCACCATAATGCTGGCCACCATCCTATAAGTGAAATATTCTTGAGTACGGCATAAAACACCAATCAAATAAATAAATAACTATCAAATCATTAAACTACATTTACTCTTATCAGTTAGGCGACAGTTTTGCAGGTACTTTTGGCTGTTCTTTAGTTCAGGCTGAGAACTAGGCAAACAGCAGGATTAAATAACCTAAAATTCCTCCCAGGATGGTCAGACTCCACATTTGACCTAATTCTCAGAGGTTTGTTGACCTACCTGTAAGATGGGTGTTTTGGGGTTCCTGTGGAAGTTGAGATGTTATTCAACACTCAAAGCAACCTTTATATGACATTTTCATGAATTTGCCTCTCAAACTGCCATATTGGGGTGAAATTTCAGGTCGTTTCCTGCTTGAATGATTATCAGCAAATGCATGCATAAAACTGTGTTATTTGAAGTTAAATATTTCTGTTTCACACTGAGAAAATCAATATGTTGAATGTGTTGTTCTTTTTTAGCCCGAAAAATTTGTGAACCTTGGTATTGAGCCCCCTAAAGGTGTGTTGTTGTTTGGTCCCCCTGGTACGGGGAAGACACTGTGTGCCCGAGCAGTTGCTAACAGAACCGATGCATGCTTCATCAGAGTCATTGGCTCAGAGCTTGTGCAGAAATATGTTGGAGAGGTGAGATTTTACTTGTCAACGTATAAATGGGGTATCTAATTATGCACACAATCACCTGAGGCCTCCCACCAGTGCTGTGAGTTCAAGCCCAGCTCATGCTGGCTTCCTCTCCGGCCGTACGTGGGAAGTCCTGCCAGCAACCTGCAGATGGTCATGGGTTTCCCCCGGGCGTAAAACACGAATCAAATAAATAAATAAATCTAATTATGCATGAGACACGTTTATTGAAAGAAGTAAAACAAAGTTTGACAACTGAAGTCTTTGTACCATACCGTTTTTTGAAGATTGTAACAATAATAGAGTTAAACTATTGCGTGGGGGTGGGGGGACATATTTTTTTCAGCAGTGTTATGTTTTTACCAGATAGGTTATGGGGGGAAAGTGGTTGTTGCTGTATTGTTGTGTGGTTATGTGGTGTGGAGTTGCTTGGGTTCTGGTTTAATCACAGAAATGGTTGAGACATCAACTTTGAGCTGCTATGTTTGTTACAGCCCTGGTTGTTACATGTTCTGTATTGACTAAGAAGTTGTTTGCCATCTGAGGTGAAGCATTGTTATTGTGAAGTTTTAGAAATCATGCCAAAACCCTTGGCTCTAAATCTGTGAGACAGATCCCATCTCTAGCTTCCAGTCAGAAAGGTTGTAGGTTACATATACTTTATGGGATGCCTTGGTTTCTAAGTGCATTTTCCACTGCCCACCTCGTAGGACGTAAAATATCAGTAAAAATTTTGTCAGCAAAAATTGTGTCCTTTTTGTAGTACATGTGTTACAACTAATGATTCTCTGCTTCAGGGAGCCAGAATGGTGCGAGAACTTTTTGAAATGGCCAGGAATAAAAAAGCCTGTATAATATTCTTTGATGAGATAGATGCTATTGGTGGTAAGTGTTACAGTATGTCGTGGTATTTCATTTTAATTTCAAAATTTCAGCCTGTGCATTCTGCAGTATGTGATGTGATCTTATGTCTAATAGATTTGCAGTTGACAATGCTTTTTAATTTTTTCCAGATTTTTCTTTTGCTAGTGTGTTCATCTAAGGTTTAACTGTGTTTTCATTTATCATTAGGTGCACGCTTTGATGATGGAGCTGGAGGAGATAACGAGGTACAAAGGACAATGTTGGAGCTGATTAACCAGCTAGATGGCTTTGATCCCCGTGGTAACATTAAGGTTCTCATGGCAACAAACCGCCCAGATACACTTGACCCAGCACTCATGCGGCCAGGTAGATTAGACAGAAAGATCGAGTTTGGTTTACCTGATTTAGAGGTAAGTCTTACCACTGTTCAGTAGCTTTACCATTCCAGTATGTGTTAGGCTGATAATCAATGGCATAGGGTAAGATACCCAATAATGTCTCAGGAATAAGTATTTGCACAAAAAAGGCCAGAATCTCTGCTTTTGTTAGGAGAAAAGACATGTTTACGACATTGTTACATTTATATACCTGAACCTCAGATACATTGACATTTAAAATTCATTGTAAAGTAAGTTGAGGCCACCTTCACAAAACTTCAGAGGTCCACACTCTGATAACTGTATTCAGTTATGAGGCTCTTTAGTTTGCCCTTTTGTTAGTATTGCACACTAGCAATGTATTACATGTAGGATATAATAAGTGGTGCCTGGTGGATGAGTTTTATTGCAGTATTTAGCAGAAAGCTTTTCTACATGAGTGTATTCCACATCCCCTTGTAGTCTTCAGAATCTGCAGTTCGATTTCCTTTTTTATACAACTTATCAATCAATCTTGTAGGGGAGGTCTCACATCTTCAAAATTCATGCAAGATCCATGAGTGTAGAAAAAGACATCCGATACGAGCTGCTAGCCAGACTGTGTCCCAACAGCACAGGTGAGTTTGCCCTGCAGAATAATGTTAACGTCCAGCTCATACAGGTAAGTACAGGTATCTCTAAGTGCAAAGCAACAGTTTCCTGTAAATTGTGACTGGTTTTCTCTGGCCCTTTACCTATCATGTATTCTGGAATTCGATGTAAAATCTCAACAAGGAGTGTTCAAATGACATTTTTTACAAGCTTAATCCCTTATTCTGGTGAAGTGACTTTTCTGGGAAGATCCCTAGCCCTTACCAATACATGTGGCTTCACAGTTTTGAAGTCAGCTGCCTGTCATGCTTATGGTTTGGCTGCGACTTGCATGTATGTATCTAGTGCTTGGTGACATGCAATTGTTTCCTTAGAACCACTGTAACATCATCCAAGGTGAACATTCTTCAATACTGTATTAAAATACCAATCAAATGTACAAGTCCTGATCAAGATAGAAATCAACAGTTAACCAAGATTCATCATATTGTTTTGCTTTATAAAACAATTTATTCAGACTGTTCTTCAGCCGAATTCGGTCTGGGTTAAGACAAGCACTGACACCAAGCTGTTGCTCTCTTGAGAAGAACATTTTTTTTTTATTTTGTACATGGGTGCATGACAGTTGACATTACAAGCCAAAACATGTAATCAGAAGGATTGTGAAGTGTTAGGGTTGATTAAAGGGAGGCCAGAGTGATCCTGTGTGAGATGCATGTAGACAATCCAGTCTAGTCCAGCCTCAGTTTGTCATACCATACATCCGGTCTAGTCCAGCCTCAGTTTGTCATACCACATATCCGGTCTAGTCCAGCCTCAGTTTGTCATACCACACATCCGGTCTAGTCCAGCCTCAGTTTGTCACACCACACATCCGGTCTAGTCCAGCCTCAGTTTGTCATACCATACATCCGGTCTAGTCCAGCCTCAGTTTGTCATACCACACATCCAGTCTAGTCCAGCCTCAGTTTGTCATACCATACATCCGGTGTAGTCCAGCCTCAGTTTGTCATACCACACATCCGGTCTAGTCCAGCCTCAGTTTGTCACACCACACATCCGGTCTAGTCCAGCCTCAGTTTGTCACACCATACATCCGGTGTAGTCCAGCCTCAGTTTGTCATACCACACATCCGATCTAGTCCAGCCTCAGTTTGTCACACCACACATCCGGTCTAGTCCAGCCTCAGTTTGTCATATCATACATCCGGTCTAGTCCAGCCTCAGTTTGTCATATCACACATCCGGTCTAGTCCAGCCTCAGTTTGTCATATCATACATCCGGTCTAGTCCAGCCTCAGTTTGTCATACCATACATGCACATCAGGAATATTATGATCACCTGGGAAGGCTGATGTCTCTGGCTTTGGCCAACCAATCCACTGATTCCCAATTACAAACTTCATCACAATAACCTATGCATGTGACGAAAAATACTGCATGTTTTAATAATCAGAATAAGCTGGCACCAGAGGTGTAAGCACATCCAGTGAAGTTTAAGTACAAAAGATTTATAATTGGATCTCCTATATCCACATTGGAAATGGAACCCCCATTAATTAAGTATTAAATGTACCTCGCTCTAATGAATTTGGCCCTGGTAATGTTTGGACATTTAGAGATAGAATTGAATTGCTGCTAGTTCAACAACAGTTCGATAGTTTGTTAGATTTTGAGGTGTGGTGAACTAAGGATAACAGAAAAATGTGTGTGTGAAGTTTACAGTTTACAGTTAGCTTGCTAATATGTTGGGTATGAAGTTGTGTTGTTCTTTATAACCATAGTCAGCCTTTTTTCTGAATGTCTTTGATGTTTATCTGCAGTTCAGTTGAATGTAATAGTGGGATTTATAATAATAATAATAATAATAATAATCAACTTTATTGATAGTGGGTAATTCACATTCAGTTCAAATAATAGTTGATCTTCCCGGAAGTCCTCTCTTTCTACCACATTCACAGACTTTAATCTTGTAGTTGTGTATGACATATGTTTCCAGATCATCAGATGTGGTTTTTAGTTTTGCATTTGAAACAGGGGTTTTTCGAGCTAATTTCTCTTTAGAAACTCAATTTGAACACATCAGAAAACTTAATATTTTTTCATCTCCAATGTATCAAAAGCTTAATTTATTTCATGAAAACTCAAAACAGAATTTGTCTAAAACTCAATTTTCCACTATTTGTCATTGTGTTTACCACAATGAGAAAGTGGCTTAAAAAACACCTGGTACAGTTTATACATAATGGGACATTTATGCTGTCAAAAATGTGAATACATGTAGTGTACTTTTCATGTTGAGTAAAAAAAAAAAGAAAAAGAAAAAACAGTAAGTAATAGCAGCACAAATATTTATAATTGTACCCAGCTATTTTAATACATAACAGAAACAATAAATTTGTTACTAAATTGAGTTTACACCTGTTGTGTAAACACTTGTCCAGTTTTACGAAATAAATGCATAAATTAATCCCGAAGTAGTAAACAATGAATAAACCAGGTACATCATGTTCATATATAAAGGAAGCCACTCTGTAGAGCATTTCCCTTAAATTAGATGATCTTATGTGTCTTCTGTGTTTAACATTTAAGACTGCATAAATGTGTGTATTGTCTTCAGTCTGTTTCAAACTCATTAACACAGTTATGTGAACGACTGTATCTAATCACGTAACAGACCACCCCATCACTGAAGGCTTAACAGGATATGGGAACAAAGTACTAACAGTACTGCTCTACATTCGTTGCCAAGTAGGAAAAAAAAATGTGCACTTGAGTAGCAAACAGTCTATGTTCTGCAGTCACGTAGGCCATTTCTGGCAGGATATTGTCTCTGGCAGTGATTCAGAGACAGTTCTCATGTTCTGAATGCTTCCACACATGCACAGTTATTTCTCAGTTACATGTTTCTACAGTTATCTTAGAACCTTTCTGAAAGGTTTATATATTAATCTTGCATAATGTGTGTAAATGTGTACTCGTAGAAGACTGAGGTGCATTGAAGAACATGGATGGACTGTTTGTGTTATAGTAAAATCACTGATGTAGAGAGTTGAAGGGATGATTACTTCTTTGCACACAGTAACATCATAGCAATACATAGACAGTAAGACTTATGTTAAGATTTTTGTAAACTATGATGTGGAAATAGTTTCAGGTCAGACTTAGCTTTATGTGTTTAAGCTCAAGGATCACAAAGCTTAAGACAGACATGTAACTCCACACTGTAATTCTTACATGTAACTTCAGAACAGTTTAATGTACTAATTATATCTTACCTTCAGAAGTATTTATTTTCATAGTTAAAGTTGCCTAAAACCTTTATGACAGATATTAAAACTAACTTTCAACTTCTGAAATAACATCACAGATTTATAAGTTAAGATCAAGTCTGACCCAGCATCGTGATCCAGGGGAATGACAATTGAAATTTGGATTGGATATCCAACTGAAGAGCAGATACATGTTAAAATGTATATAAGCCAGTGGTAGATTTGCATGATGCTAAATTTCCCCATTACCTGTGCAAAAAGGTGAGCTGTGTCATCACAGCTGGCCGCTTATTAACAAGGGTGTACCTGTATTGTTGGGCTGTGATAAAAATGCTGAGGAAAGCTGGGTAAGGCTGATGAAATTACAATCTGGGGGGCGGCCTGAGAAGAATTAGCTTTGAGATGATTAGGTGATGAGCCGTCTGCAGTGATTATCTCTGAGGTTCTGACTAAACACTACCACACCAGCTGTTTCGGTTCTGTCAGAAGGTGAGAAATGACCTAGTTTATCAGCCGGGTATGATCTATGTAACATGCCTCTATTGGTGTGCTGAGGCATGGGTTACAAGTGTATCATCTGAATACACTACCAATAGTCCATGCTTATGACTTCCAGCTCAGAGGGGAATTCTCTCTGGTTTTTAGCTCTACATGTAAACAGTTATATTTTGCTGTGGTATTGTCCCCGTTTTTTTCCGGAGTCATGTCCTAACTTATCCCAAAGCACAAAAATGGCAATGGTAGCCTACATGATTTTACCAGGACTATGATGCTCCCACCTCTCAGCATATACTGGGATGAAAAAAAAAGTCATCAACCAGGGATAAGTACTGTAATATTCCTCTTCCCCTACATCTCTTGAGTTGTGTCCAAATTGTCCGTACATAACCCTAAGATCATAAGTACTCTGATGTCTCATTACACTGCCACCCACCCCCCATCGCCACTACCCCTGCCACCATCCAACAGTGAACACCTTTTTCTGAGTCCTGTCTTGAGTTACCTCAAAGAAATCCGACCTCCTCTCTTTTCTTGAGTCATTGCCTGATGCAGCACAAAGATTATACCAAAGTACAAAACCAGCAGTGGTGACCTTTGAACCAGCATAAGTACTATGCGGGTTATGATCACTGCAAAACACTAGAAGTCTGTCAGACTAGTGTGGAAAGTATAGTCACAAAGCAAAAGCTGTAAACCAACCAGTTGTGACTTATAGAACCTCTTCAATAAAGGAGTTGTCTGTGGTCTAGTGGATAGAGACACTTGCCTTTACACTGTCACTATCACGCATAAGATCTAGCTTCAAACCTGGTCTTAGACAGAGAAGATGTACTTTGCCCCGTTCTTACTTTGTGTGAGGCCTTGGTGACAAGAAACGCTCAATGATGCTTGTTTGGCCATTAACGCAATGTAACAATATACTTAAAGACAACTTGACTTCCTCCAGTGTAGAGTGCATGTCTTACATCACAGGTGGGAAGGTTGTTCATGTTTACCCAAGTTTACTCCTGTTTGCTCCACCCATACATCTCAAACTGACCGCCGTTGGATCCTCAAGCAGTACAGGTAGCTCCATGAGCACACTGGTGTATGTGTAGCTGGGGCAATATTCTGCATACAACAAGATCTCATACATGTACTAGTAGAAGTTCTACAACAGTTATAGTTAATAAGCATGTTGTGCTAAAGCAGAGATGATTGAGTTTTATTCTGAATGCTTGTATCGCTTGTGACCTTGACAAAATGTAGACTTGGGATATTCCTTCAGCTCATCTAGATCCAAGACATGTGGCTTTCATGATACATGTCTGCAGCCTGAAGAGCCTGTACACCTAGCTTCGACTCTCCAGCATGAACATGCTTCCAGCTAATCCAGTACCTGCCTTCTGTGTTAGTTCACCTTAATACAGTGCTTACATGTAATGTGCTAAACCTAAATGTAAAATCATGCTTAAATTTAAAGCCAACAGCATTCAGTGTTAAATTATATCTAGAAGCTAAAGCCACTCTTAATTGTGAAACAGTTGTTGCACCTATTACCTTTAAATATGAACAGAAGTGAACACAGCCTAAAATATATCCTGATGTACACCTCTTTAAAAGATAATTGCTTGAGAGATGAAGCATTATGGATAAACACAACCAAAACTGGTTCTGAAAATAACTAAAGACTTCGAAAACTTTGAAGAAGAAAAAAGGGCATTTCGTTTGACCACCCCTGCTCCCCACCCATCACCACCACACTGACTGAGCTGATACCAACAGTCCAACTTTCACATTGTCATTGCTGCTCTGGTTTTACTCTGTATGCTGTAATCTTTTATGTTCTATAACTTGCACTGACTTTCTCCAGCGAAAGACCTGTATAAGTGTTGCTATTGGCCAACATGAGCACGTTTGTCTCTTCCTTCCTGTCGGCTATTTAGTAACTATTATGACCTATGTGGAAGTAATGATGGTAAATGTCTGAGCATCATTTCATGCTCAAACTTATAAAGAGATTTGACTGTCCATGCATGTTACAAATTTGACTCTGTTCATGAGTGCAAGTGCTGCCACGCAGGAAGTAGGTCAGGAGAATTAGAACAGGACCCAAGACAAGTTGGGCTGGCAATCTGCCAGGTTTGACTGCTCCCTTCCAGGTTTCTGTTCTGGCTGAAATGGGTCATTGGTTTCTGTTGTTTTCTCTGCTGTCAGACATCACAACTTCAGCAATCTGGCTTACAGGCCAGAGCAGCAGTAAGGGAGAGTGTAACTCTTAGAGCAAGTTAATTCTTCACTAGGACTCCATGCATTGGCAGACTGGAAACAGTGAAGTTATACTTGTGTAAAGAACATGTTGTGGTTTTGTATGTATGACCAATAAACACTCAGATCCATGCACCTCTTTGGGAAGAAGTTGCAGATGCACCATTTATTAAAACAAGCAACAGAATTCAATAAATTTACTTGGTATTTCATTAGGTGAGAAAATATATATAAAAAATGTCTTTGTACTTTCTCACATCTTTCACAGCCTTCTTGTTGCCGTTCCCACTTTTTTCTGTACAGTTTTACAGTTTTCATTTGATAGGTGTTACTTGAGTATTTTACCATCAGTACGTGTATTGATGTAACTTGCTCTCTGCTGCAGTTGAACGTGTCACAGCGAACTAAACGTTGCCCATATTCAGACAGAACAGTTTCAGTTTGTATAAAGGATTTTTTTCCTAAGATCATGTCGTTCCATCTCTTTTTTTTTTTTTTTTTTTGAATTGAGGATTCATATAAATATAAGATGTCTACTCACCTTTCCAGCTGTTGTAATCTGTGAATATGAGAAACATACTCAGAAGTTCCTTCACATTGACAGATGAAGTAAGATTATTTTACTCCTCGTTACAGGTGCGGAGATTCGTAGTGTGTGTACAGAAGCTGGGATGTTTGCAATCAGAGCTCGCAGAAAGATGGCCACAGAGAAAGATTTCATTGATGCGGTTAACAAAGTCATCAAGGCCTATGCCAAGTTCAGCGCAACACCCAGATACATGACCTACAACTAGTTCTTCTCCTAATGGATCCCAAAACTTTGAATTTTAGCAGTTGTTGGGCAGTTGAATTAAAGGCTTAATCAACAGTCACAATCTTGCAAACATGTGCATTCTTCTGTGCTGTAATTTTTTAGAAAACAATTTTTTGAATGAAATATGGTAATTTTCCTAACATACTCCTCAAGCTAATGGTGAACTAGGTGCTTTCTTTATTTCAGCTGTTAAGAGAACTCAAGAGAAGAAAATGGCAGCAAAGGAAATTGAAATGAGCAGGGTATCTCTGTTTCTATTATCTGAGTTAATTTTTTACTTGGAAGGGCGAGGGGGCGTGTCAGAAATCTCTTGTTTTCTTCACATTCAAGAGTCTTCATTAAAGCACGGTAGATTGTTGATTGTTTCACTGATGTTATCTGTCTTCCGTGTGAACCACTTGATGCATCTTTCTTATTAAACAACAGTCTGATTCCAGTGAAGATGGAGTATAACACACAGTTTACTTTGCTTTAAAGCAGTTGAGTGATGCTGGGCGTCTTCATATAAGTGAAACATTCTTGAGTATTGCATAAGACATCAATCAAGTAAGCAAGTAATACATGAGTAGTGTAACTCCGAAAAACAAAGACTTCATTGGGACTTGATATTTCGGCATTTTTTTAGCCATCATCAGTCCTGGTGATGGCAAAATAAAATGCTGGATAAATACCACAGGATAAATAAATAAATTGAACATCTGCAGTTTTGTGTTTTAGGAGCACACTTATTGTGAAACAACTTTTGTGTGCAAGAGGCACACAAACGTATGTACCACCAATACACATGATTTTTTTTTTCTTAAGTACACAATTTGTTTGTAGATGTTCAGCTTTGTTACAGCTTGTGTACCAGTGGTACACAGTCGTTTTCAGTAAGTATGTTCAAAAGCTATCATCTTCAAAGGCAGGCAGTTGTGGTGTTGACCGTGACTCTTTAAAGTGTAATTCTGACTGGCGCTAAAAACTCCTAGCCAAATAAAGTATATCTAACTGGTACAACAATCAGGAGAATGACACAGTGAAATATGTAAATGAAATGATCTAATGAGACAATTGTATCATTATGCAGTTGTCACCGAATGCAACTCTTGATGTCGAGTCGGGGGAAAACATACATGTAGATTTTAACTCAGTTACGTTCACGAGTCCCTGGCTGTAAATAGGGAGGCAGTAGCGTGCCCCAAACATTAGGCGCAAAACAGAAAAAGCCCATCTGCTGGATCGTTCCGACGGCCTGCTCCGATTTCATGGTCGTTTAGTCCCGCCTTCTGTTTATGATTCAACTCCCGACTTACCCTAGCCAAGACCACATCTCTCATCAAAACAGCGTTAAAACATATCGGCTATTTGATTACACATTACTCATGGCGTTACCAACAGCGCAACTCTGGTTGTTTTGGAGCCCAGTTCAGACTGAACATACGAACAGCTGTTAGGAATTGCCCACAAAAAACGAAGCCTTCGATGAAAGAGATCTTCTGCCTGAAAACATCTGCACTGGAATCGCTCCGCTTTGAACCTAATCCTTGTCTCCAGTTTAGCACATTTTTTTCTGTTCGTTGATCTTCTGTTTAGCTACGGCAATCAGCGAAAGCACTTGTGATATGATAGGCAAGGCGAATCGCATAGTACGACCCGTTTGTGTCCGTCGTTAGTCAGGATGTATGACCAAAGCTAAAACTCCTTGATTCAGTGTGATACAATCACCAATGGCTGAACTGACAATTTCTCTCTCACAAGGAACGAGTGCGGTAATACTTTACCAGTTTGCCCATAAAGATCATTGCAAAGAAAGGGATGAGCAGCAGACTACCCAGCCTTCGAGCCAATCACTTCATGTGGATGTGGAAGGACTGGTTGGCAAGGTGTATACTTTTATGCTGCTGGGCATTGGCGCGATGATACAATGCCTTAGCAACAATCCTCACCTGTCAAACGTGGGAAGGTCCGACAACAACCTACGAATGGTCGTGTGTTTCCCGCGGGATCTGCCCGGTTTCCTCCCACCATAACGCTGGCCGCCGTCGTAAAATATCTAAATAATTGTCACGGCCGGGGCTCACCAGTGAAATAATTTAATAAATTAACAACAGTATGTGTGACGTGTTACGCGGGGACATTATGCTATAATGATACACAGTGGTTTCATTCCTATGTTAGAATCAATGCGTGGTACAATCAGTAAAGCTTTAGATTTTGGACAAGAAGAATGTTAGCTCCATTGACCATTGAGTCCTATGGCATGGTGGGAATGCCCCCCTGGTTCTCCTGCGTCCAGACGTAAGAAGGCTTGTTGAGTGCAGGATGTGGGGTGGTGGTTTTCTCCTTTGATGGCAGGGCCTATTCTGTGTCGTGAGAAGAAATTGCCAAAACAACAGACTTCACCTGTTCACTGAGCCAAAACTAAAACGGTGTTATCTGTTCTCCACTATATAAAACGGGCGGCCACTGCTGACAGTGCATAAGGCATCTACTTTTCTCTGTGTGTTCGTTCTCAACTGATGTCCGAAACCTTACTGTATAGGATAAGGTCTTCGAGACAGTTCTTGCACTCTTGGCAACGAGACAAAAACACTTTGCTTTAGTGCACATGTCCCTGACCAATACCTAATTAGCGGCTCTTTCTACCCCGACTCCCTCTGGCGCTGCTGTTACCTTCGCTATCGCGCGATACATTATGTGGAGTTATCAGCTTACTATTAGTGTGCGGCACATATAATCTTGTGGAATTGAGTAACATATCCGAGAGGTAAAAACCCCACCGCATTGGCGCTGCTATTGCTTGGCACTTACCACATTAAGGGGATTTCAGGATTTCGTGATTCATCGTAGTATATGTGATGTCGTAGAAAAAAGTTAGCATCATGGCTTTGAATGAAGCAGCACTGGTTGTAAGTGTTTAGGCATTGGGGTCTACCTTCCATACGAAGGCAAGAAATTCTCCAAACTGAACGAAGATCGCGGGGATATTCACGCTGTAAGAAACTCCCTGAATATCGAAGAGAGGCTGGCCGCGTGGTAAAGAGGCTTCATGCCTATAGACCCCTAACAATTCTCACCCTTCACCTGTTGGAAACAAACAAATGCAGAAAGCTGTCCAACTGTGATGGAAAGTGGCAAGGGTATCACCAGAACATGTGCGAAGTTGTCCCTCCCTGAAGGCCTAGGGTGATGCGTCTTTGACTGATGGGCCAAGGTTTGCACCCTGTGGGTTCCTATTTTCTCGAGCCGCACCACACCCAACCACAGGCCTGCACTCTATGGAGAGCCTTTGCGGCATATCTGTGGGTCGCAGAACTACGTGTGTATTCCATAATCAATAGCTTTATCTGAGCGCAACCCGTCATTCTCGAGCACTTGGAGATTTTAAACTTGTGCGTCATTAAACAGACTTCGCTCATATGTGGTCATAAGCTTTTAAGGTAAAACTTCTATCATTTTCAATATATATCTTCAGTCAGCCACGTCATCAGTAGTGACCCACTTCGCCTATCTCCGGGTTTTCGTCGAGAAAGGCCGAAGATCCACTTGTGTGTATTGAGTGGCCATCTTCGCCAAAAAAAAAGTGAGCTCTTTCTTATTTTCAAATCTAAAAATATTTTCATTGCGAGTGGAAAAAAAATGAACAAATCATGCAAGCGGTATTAATGTTGAACTTATTGAATTTCTTTAATTTGACAAATAATTTATGACGTAAGGTCATTAGCATTGTTGTTTTAATGTTCTGCCAACATGATGCGGGAAAAGTGTGACATTTCATCTCTTACCGTGAATCCGTTTGCGGTCTCATAACTTTTCGAGTCTACGCCCTGACCGACTGGTTCCTGACACACGGAAACCAGGAAAATGACAGTAAAATGGGGGCACAATACATTTGAGATCAAAGTCTCGACGTAGGAGTAGATTTACCTCTGAGTTTTGATTGCCATGTCGTGAAAATGAAAAGCTGCAAAAAGTACAAATTGGCTTGCTCCCTGATCCTTCATTAAGTGGAAGTGTAGGTCCCGAAACTGACATTCGTACACCATCATGTATGTTGTCGGTCAATTCAGACCAAACCAATTTTCAACAGTCAACAGCAGTGAACGCAATCCACCAAAGATATAAGAAAGTATACTTAGTAAGAAACTATGATCGATTCTTGCAAATTAAATTAGGAGAAACAATCTACAATCTAATCTCCTTTCGCGTGATTTTTTTTTTTTTTTTTTATATCCAACGAACCAAGATGACAACCTATACCCCCCACAGCGGATGCGCCATTACCTACACTGGAAGCACAATACTGTCCCAACAGGAGGAATGACACTTTTCTCTTTTACCAACTTGTTAAGATTTTCCCTACATTATTCAACGCTGTAGCGATTTGAAAGTTATTACGCCTACATGTATTTGGATATATTGTAAAATTCCATCAAAACTGCGTTTTGACATACAACCGCGAATCAGCAGAGCCCTAGAATTTAACAGTTCAGAAGCAATGAATTAATTGCGGCATTGGATGATTCCTATTTCCGAATGTCTCCAGTGCATTTGTTACGTGCATCAAGATAACGCTTTAAAATGTCAGAGTTACGGTCCTTGCGGGGACTAGCGGATCGCCTCTATTTTGAGAAACGCGGGATTTTGTCTCAGAGCGGTGGAACGAAAATAAACTGTCAGAACCCTTGCAACACAAACTGCCATTGCTATAGCACAGGAGTCTCAATGGGACCTTGGGTTAGATTTTATGGCGAGGCGATTCAGTTGCGGCTATCTTGTTATTCCAGAGGAATCTGCCCCTTGTCAGATGCTCGTGCTGGCTGGTCTCTTATCTGGCCCGACCAGACAGTTGTCAGAGGCCATCAGTCGATCCCCGATAGCTCTGATAACCGACGTTTCCAAGCTCTGCTTGCTTGCAGATGTGCACATCTCCAGCGACTACTGAGTTGTTCGGGGCATGCAGTAACGAGAATTCCCTCTCCTACTATACCCCACTCCCCCGCGCCAAACATACCCATGCCTATAAAATTTCGAGGTGAAGTCCTTGTGCTCTTGGTTAAATGTCAGTAAGAAGAATTTTTTGATGAACTATGTGGAAGAGTAATGGATATGTACTTCTCGAAAAGCCTCATGTGTAGTGAACGTGGACTATAATGGAATAAAAGTCAAGAAGATTCTCTCGATCGCATCATTAGGAACCTATATATTAGAGCCCTACAAGATTTATGCCTGAACTAGAAGACAAGAAAGTCCTGATCAAAGGAAACCCACCGCTGAATGCCATGTGCGTCGCAGTACTGAACGAACTACCGGCCTGAGGCCCGCTCTATCCGAAGTACGCTGTCTCAACATTACGCCAAGGGTATTTACAATGGTGACGTATTTCTTCATTATATTGTTATGGAAGTTACACCAGGCGTTGCTACTGCTTTACAAAGGAGGTCCCTGGAAAAAAATCTCGCTACGCCAGGCACCTGACCATCATTCCGACGTAAAACTTCAGGTGCCTGACAAACCTCCGGATATAAAACTACCGTGAGCCGACCTGGAGGCCATGCACAACCCTGCGTCAGGTGTCTGACAAACCTCCCGACATAAACCACTCTGAGAGGACCTGAAGACGATGCACCGCACTAGCTGCGTCAGGTGTCTGACAAACCTCCCGACATAAATCTACCGTGAGCCGACCTGGAGACCATGCACCATCCTCACACACCTCCCCACAGAAAACTACAAGCCGAACCATTCAGACATTATCTGCCCTGAATGTACGATACACAGTTAAGAATTACTGCGTATTAGGCCAACTATTTACCTCGGCTTATCACTTTGGGAATTCGCTTACCACGTTGTAAATATATATTTACTTCAGAAATTTATCCTCAGTCTGAAATATTCATGCGAGTTTTCTGTTTCTCATGCTGTTTACCTTGGCCTTGGCTTATTGATGGTGACAAATATGTTCCTGTAAGTTATGCGTAGGGGTAATAGATTTCGACTGCTGTTTATATGTTTTAACTATTCACATTGGACAGAATGCATGGAAAGAGGAATAACTACACTGTGATTTAGACCATTCGGAGAGTTGTTATTCTTCCCTTCTCTAGTGTAGGAAAGTTGGTACGCATATATGCAAGAGTAATTATTCACTGCGGATAACAGGCTTTTTCCACGGTGTAGTGTTATTCTCTCGTTTTGAAGTGTAAGCGGAGATGAAATCTTTTGTTGGATACCATTGACATACCACCTGAATAATATTAAGTCTAGCATGTTACGACATATGAGGTGCAGGTTGTCTCGGTCTTGGATAGATTCTCTTCTTTCTCGACCGAAGGCTCATGTGAGGCCGTTTGTGCAATTTAACATTCGGTGAAGGCTACTTGTGTTCTACCGATCTATGTACATGTTTTTACGTCACACAAGAGAACGCCAAAGTTCAACAGTAATTTACCAAAGATCGAAGGTTTACCCCAGACATCCCGGTTTCCTCCACGAACTAAACTGACGACGTTAAACAATAATAAAATAAATATATGTATAATCGTCGAGGTTAACATGTACTTTCACAGACTGATGCCGAAACAGACAATGCGCGAGAGATTTATCTTTTCAAGAGAATTTCACGTAATTAGTTCAACATCATTTGGAACCACGCAACATCCCGACAACGGAACAGACATGGGACGACGCTGTCAACTACGGTATTGCAATAGACCTTATTCTACTGCTTAAACCTACTCCTAGGCAGATATAACTTACACTACATATCTGACGCATATACAGCACAGAATAAGGAATTCCACCGATAAGCATACCACCGTCTCTTTTGGGAATAAACGTTGTACTATACAGTCTTGTTTTTGCCAGCTTTAAACAAGCACGCAGTTATACCTGGAATATGCTATACCACCCTTATTCCAATTTTATGCATTCGTCCCATGGACTATATACTAGTAGGATACGGTATAAAGCTGTGTGATATTTGTGCCTCTTACGACCTATCTCTGCAACGTCTTCTCATATTGTAACATTCCAAAGGAAGAGACAATTTCCATGCAAACAACATGCGAATTAAGAACAAGAGTTAACAATTCAGGTGCGACTTCGAGTAGGTGAAAATGCTTTCCATTTATTTGCATTTACGATACACCATTCTAATGCTATTGTATAAATATACACACAGGTCAGTATATGTGACACTATATATACAGATATTTCCAAACATGAAAACGAAGTGTGACAAAAATCGAAAGCAAACGCGAAGAAAGGATAAAGTATTTAGTGGTATTTTTCGATTTATTCCGATATTTGTTTATATCATACCCAATTAATATAGAATATGTTCTATGGACTAATGGCGGCAATACCCCAAAGGCTGTACCCTTTGCATGACCACGCAAACAGTTGCGACATCTGCATAACAACACCCACAATTGTGACCTCTGCATAACAATATAAACAGTTATAATCTTGGTGTAGCAACGATAACAGTTTGTCACCTTTACACCGTCAACAGCTTTAAGCTTTGCATAGTCACACCGATAGTGCTGACCTTTACATACCAACGTCAGGAGTCAGAGACTTTGGCAAGTCAACAGACCATCTCGGAACTACAGACGGAAATGTAAGCAAACGGCCGTAACCTGCATACCAATGTCCTCACCCCTAACCTGAGACCATGGCAAAAGACTGTGTTGGTAACAGCTACAATTGGAACCATTAGTAATTTCCAGAGAATTCATGCCTACTGGAAAATGGCCATTTTTAAAGAAAAGTTCGCTACATTTAGAGACTACAACCTTTAGAAATATTCCCACAGAAGACAGCATGGACAGTGTCTAACAAACACTCGGCAATGTACGAAGGGCAATCCAGGAAACTTCTGGAGAGAATTCAGTACTGGTTATTGGAATTCTGAAAAACGAACCTATGACTACAGACACATTTTGGTGTAAATAGAAGGAACCGGACACTACACAGAACAATCTCAGTATTTTTTGTTGCAGGACAGCCTCGACAATTAATAAAAAGCACACAAAGGTGAATGCAAAAACTGTCTCATAATCACTGGATACCATACAGTCACGGTAACATTTTGCAGTTCGCCAAAACACCTTGTACTTTCTAGAAAGTACCTGGTAAGGCATCCGGGGTGAGCACCAGCATTTCTTGTACAAAAAACAGAAATAAGCCAGTGGACGGTTCGAATTGTCACACAACGGCAAGAATGACACACAGGTAATGTTAAAGAGAGACACAAAAACACATTCTTTCCTACTCAGGGAGAAAAATGAAAAATCAATGAATACAATACATTCCGACTTTATGTACCTAAATCATATATTCTCAAACTTTGCAACACGGTGGCATGACAAAAATGTTGAAAACTGACATACGTTATTAATTAGTACAAGTTTGTATCCACACACATAATACTATATACATAGGTATTATTGAACTTAATAAGACTACAAAAATATTATCGACAACATAATGTACGAGACTAAATGGGCATATCATTTAATTCAAATGGGTTTCTTTTTCAATGAAAATTAGATGGAAAAATTTACAAAACACACTGGCACTTACGAGGAAAATGAATAATTACCTACTGTTATTTACATAAGCCGATGAATATTACTTATGGTTGAGCAAAACAAAAACCCTGTAAATAATCTAAAGTCTCTTAAAACTGATCTAATCCACCGCATCTTGTCTTATGTTGACGGTAACAAAGCTTTGTGGTATTCACTCAACTGTATACAGAGGCGTGGTACATCACGATTTATAGGAGAATGCTTCCGCACGATGTAGACGACGGTCTACGATGTAAACGATGGCATTTTTCTGCCGCATTTCATCACGTGATGTATCCATGACTGATTGTTGCGATTATAGCGAAATCGTCATTACCAACTGTAATTCAGGGGAATACGGACATTTACGTGGTACACATCTCTATACGAAAATTGCGCTGTCCGAGAGGCACCATGCATGATTCAACTACAACACTAGGTGTAAGAGCGACAGTTGGAAAGCGGGTTGATCTTGACAATGTATGTGATTTAATCGAAGAATTCGCTGGGCGAAGGACATCATAATTGACATTTCAGAGTAATAGTGACTTAGGGAAAATTCTCATGTGAGCAATTGCTTAAGACTTGATCAAAATGAACATTCTCGCCCATTCCTAAAAAGCTGCCTTTATTCAAGGAAAAGCTGAAATTGCTATCCCGGGCTTTATTGTGATAGGTGTGCAGCAAGTTAACCGAATCAATGAGACACCATTTCCCGCAAAAATGGCGACTATGGTGAAAGCCAGTTTGTCATTGGGCACTACGATAGATAGGTTGACCATAAATCCACGCCACAAAGGTCGCAATGAGAAGAAAACTGGGAAACTTGAAATCGAAGTACTCTAAGCGCGAAAATGTTCTCACTGAAACACTCTTAAACATGTTACAAGTCATGCCGACTTCTCATTGTCTGAAAGCACGCAGATTGAAATCAACTATACGACAGGAAGAAATTCTCTGTATTTTGAGAAATAGTTAGCAGTGGTTCTGAAATTTAGCTTATCCACAGAGCCTTTTGTTATCTATTTTACACCTGTTGCAATATACTTACCGCGGATTTCCTGGTGCTAAGTGCAATTGATTAAAAAATCGTGTAACACTGCCGTTCTTACACGACACACAGATGGAAAAGCTTTCAACGATCTACGATACAAAGCACACTGGGAAAGTCGCTCTTCCCCCATACACATTTCAAATGAATGAATATTCCATAGAGTATACATAACAACGTTACACATTCATCTAACCTAAAAGTTAAAGATCATACACCCTTTGTGTACAGTTTATCTCTATGGTGTATAATGAATGTCTTAAAACATTTCCAGGAATCATTTCAGGAGGCAGTTACAAAAAATTGGCAGTAAGCGCTGCTGTTTTCCATTAACTATGGATTACCAGGTCCGCGGTTATTTCACGGCTTGAACCCTTCCATCCTTTGTCGTAGATTTGTTTGCAAGTCAGTTTCACGTCAGATGGTCGACAGGGACGATGTGGCCTCATGCAAATGGCCACGCGTGGACGCCATGAAGATTCCTTTCGCGTGAGACATTCTAAGAGCTGAATTTTTCATAACCAATGTTAAACATTCAGTGGAATATAATGAACTTATTACAGACTAATTTTGCTGCTTGTGAGTACCCGAATATCATCCCAGTAAAGCTGATGACAGGCCTGGTCCCAACACACGGATGTGAACTATCCCAATAGAGGAGATCAAAGGCCTGGTCCCAAGACGCAGATGTAAACCCATCTCTGACACTTTTAAACACAACTCTCTTTTACGATGTAACAACAATTCCCTTGTCACATCCGGTTAATTTCTGTGATTGCCGATGGTAGTTTTGCCAATTCTATACAGCATATTTTTATGACATCACCATGCACAGCATCGGCAGTTGCCACACAGGCTGTATTATGAAGGTATTACTTCATCTCACACGGCAGTGACATTCGATGACACTACATCTGGTGCCTCCAAGCCCGCGTTCATCTCGTCAGCGTGAGGTGGGGGCGGTGGAGGCGTGCGGTGGGGAGGAATAGGTGGCGGCGGGGGCAAGTCTTCAATAGACCTGCAAAGAGGCAGCAATAATAGTAAATGCAGGTAAAACAAGGCCATTTAAACCCAAGTTGTCAAGATAACAGCGATTGTAATTCTTAGACCATTGCAAACTGCTAACACATTTTCTACTTTGATGCATGTAGCTATCTAAAATTATTTTTGCCTTCATACATCGCAATCGTCAACATTTATGAATTGACCCTCGCATTGCGACCCTCATCAACTGACATCTCGGAACACTAGAATGCTACCATTGTGTGGGGTCAACGCAAGGCTTGCCACTGAGAACCAGCCGAGACCAAGTATCTGACAGCCAACAATGATTCTTGACTACAGTTCCCAACGCTTTTTGAAACATGCCAAGTAAATGCCTTGCTTTTTGACGTAGTTTTGGGAGCTGACATCATAGTCATTGGCCACACATGTCTATTGGATATTGACAATTGCTGTATAATTGTCTTTCATAACATTTTCAATTTTAACCTTACGTTGAACACAAAACTTACTTCGTCATTTCATCTCTCTCCGGAGAGAGATTCTGCGCGTTTTGATAAGACATCTCCACACCATTACTGAGCCTTTCCTCTGCAGGCTGATGGCCTTTAACGTCTGGCAACAATGGGACTGGGGATAATCTGTGCAAACCATAAACGATTTCCTAAATTAAACGAAGGGTATGCTAAAATAGAAAGCTAATTGTTATACCTGATACAACGAATTAACATTGAACTATATCCATAATCATTTAATTCACACTGAAGTAGTAGACTGGTGAAATACCAATCTCGTTCAGTATCAAAGAAAAATGCAAAACTGACATCTTAATTTTAACTCGTTTTCAAACTGGTAAACATTTTCGTCATACGCATTTCTTTTTATCTTGTAGCCCTGTGACAAAAGAAGGACCCTCCACATTTCTAATCCAAAGATGTCTATTTTGTCATCAATATGAGCACTATTGCCTAATATCCAGGAAGCAAATTGGTTCACAAGCAAGAAGCTAGCCATAGCCCGTGAACCTGTCTAATATTGTTGCCCATTTCTTTTTTATTTTTAACTATTTATGCCAACAGTTTCAACTTAAAGATAAATTTCATTTACAACTTTTCCACCATCTTGATAAAATTGTCACTTTTACTGACATTGCAAAGAGAGAAGTATACTACATAGTACTATTCTGCTGCCCCCCCCCACGCCTAAACCCCCAAACCCCATAAGCATAGCGGTTGCTACAGCTACTTAGAAACTGTACTTTGCTTTATTTTTGAAGTCGTTCAAAAAGATGGCGATTGTTGTAAACAAGTTGTAGCACACTGGTCATTGTCATCTATCAGTCTTTCGTAAGAAACCCACCTCTCCTCCGGTAGCTCTTCAGCTTCTGGGTTTATCATTGGTGGAGTGGTGTCAAAAGGCTCCTCGATATCCTGTGACTCTAACTCTACCGTGTCGACGGATTTATCTTCCAGTTCTACATTAGCGCCGTTAACGATGCTTTCCTTGACAATCATCTCCTGAGGTTCCAGTTCATCGAATACAGGAACGTGCTGCTGTGGGCTCACCTCCAGTTCTATCTGCTCTCCCTGAGGTACACTTGGAGGTGGTGAGGGAGCCTTCGGAGGAGATGTCTCTGGGCTAACCTCTCTCACAGGACCTGTCTCCTCGGGCTCTTCGTTTATCTCTTTGTCTTCTTGTGGTTCATGATCCTTATAGGGTGCTGGAGGAGGTGGTGGCAAGACGGGTTTTACTTCATTTACTTCTACAGGTGTTTGTTTGCTCTCCTCTGCCGTTTCTTCTGTGGCATTTTCTTTTGGCGGAACCCCCTCAGGAGTGTTGTGCGTCTCCGCTTCGGCCAATGCTACGGGCTCTTTCTTGCTATCTTCGTTTGTTTCACCAGCTCCTTCGTCCGCATTTCGCTCTGTGTTATTGATGTCCACCGTTGTCAAAGTTTCTCCACAATGGCTTATTCTACCGTTGGGGCCAGGTGGAACACTTTCGGGTTTTTCTTTAATTTCGATCCCTTCACCTTCTTCCAATTTTTTCTCCGAAATTTCTACAGTCTTCTTCCGACGGGTACGTCGCACGCACAAGACTAGTATAAAAGCATAGATCAGTATAAGACACAAAGCACCTAAGATTGCAATAGTCGCTATGGCTTTTGGGCCAAATCCAGAACACGAATATATCCCATCATCAAAAATCATGGAAGCATTATTTGAGGCACTTTCGGAACCGTTTCTTACATCCACAACTCCTGCGTTAGCATTGTTGTCATCAGTCACCGGGGCGTTACTGTCTCTCTTTTTTCGCTGAATGATTGGAACAGCTGCAAAATCTGGTATGACATTGACAACACCAACACGCGCATTCTGGATGGACTCATTTATAATCTCAGTTCGTATATTTTCTTCTAGATTAACATCACTCGCTTCTAAATCTGTGCCGACGTTTTCCAGGAGGGATCTGCTTGAGTTCGTGCCCAAGTCCACGACGTCACTCGACTCGGACGGTTCAGTAGATAGCGCCGCTGTTGTGGCGAGAGAAATTTCAGCAGTAGGCATTTCCGTAGCTAACTCTCCTGCTGAAGCTTCCAGTAGCGACGTTTCGTCCGATGGAGATGGAGATTCATCTGGTGTTCTTTCGCGTGAGTCAAAGAAGGAAGAATTTTGCAAGGATAAATCCGTTGAAGACGTTTCAGAGGGTGATGAATTTGGTAACGTAGCTGAAGGCAACGAGGCCTCAGTTGTTTGGCTGTCAGCATCTGTTACCAAATTCGACCGCGTAAGGTCAATTGCCGCATTTCTCTGTGGGGGATTCCTCGTGGAATCTTCTGATGGAACATCACCAGCTGGCCTTGATGAAAGCGTGGCTTCAGATCCTGATGAGGAAGAATTCGAAGCGGCTGACGAACTCACGGCGATCCAAGCAGCAACTGGTAACGTCTGTGTTGTTGTTGTTGTTTCTTCCAAAGCTGTGGTCGTCGAAGATGTGGACGTTGGTGTATGTGATGAAATTGCAGGTGCCGTGGAACTTGTTGTTGTTACACCTGTTGTAGTTGTTGTGGATACTGTTGTTGTTGACATAGGCAGCGTTGTTGTTGTCGTTGTAGGTGTTGGACTAGGTGTAACCGTGGTTGCTGGATAGCGAGCTGAAGATATAAGTTAAAGTCCGTTTAGCTGGTAAAGTATTTCTTCATGAATGGAGCAAGACACAACAATATAAGAAATAAATCAAATATGTTTACAAGGCAAATTAGCTAGGTTATAACAAAGTTTTTGTTTGAACATATTTTGCGTCAGTTCCTTTCTACATGACAAATGGAATACTTTAAACCTTACGCCTTATTTTCAAGTAAGTTGTACGTATTATCCAATTTCCAGCGAAGTATCCTTTGCATAGGTAGTTCCCTTCGTGTTTTGGTTGCAGATTTCCGATCTCCAGCCGCAGAAAGCCGAGCCAGTATCTTGCTCCATTGCTGTAAAATATGAGAAGAAGGAAAGCTTAGCTACAACTATTCCATTTGGTCAAGAACGGAGCCTTTTATTTAACCCTTATGACTCAATGTACGCCGTCATTAAACTTCAAAAATCGTTATCATTGATCACTGTTTTATTACAGATTACAGTTAACACAACCGACAACAGTTTGTAATTGCAACACGAAATCAAAAACCCATGGTCTTCAGTTAGATTAATATAGACCTTTATTCTAAAAACTACACTCCTGATATTTAACAATACAAAGCTTACTGCAGAGTCGAAGTGCCTCTGCCCTCGCTGGTCCCGTGAATAAATGGCTTGTTGTGGTAATTCGGCTAGTCCTTGAGCAATGAAGTAACAGACTGGTATCTGACTGCTTGTTTTAAGTCAGATGGCCATATGTTTGGCGAGACAGTGTGGTTTTCCCCGACATTGCAAGGCTTTTTACACCTCAAAAGCTTGATCACCATCATATTTATAAGTAAAATTTCCCTGACCTCATTGTAGGGTGTCAAGTAAATAAACATAAAATCAATGTACCTATACCTCCGGGAAGATGGCTGTACTTCCGGAACTCGTCTTCCGGCATTATCCTCCCAGTGTAGTGATAGGGGTAAATCTCTACAGTTTGCCTTGCAGTTTAAGAACAACGTCTCCCCTTCGTTCATTTCCAGCATTGTGGATGGCAAGATAACTAGCTCACAGAGAGGCCTGTGCTCTGGGACTGGGCCAATCACAGAGCCGATCTGTTCCCATGGTGGGATTACTGAAAGAATAAAGGTATGGTTGACCGACTGAAGTCAAGCGGATGAGCACACAAAAATATTTTGTTGATAACACGATAATTGAAAGAAATAGAAGGTGACAAATAGTTCGGTGACAATTCATAATACATGTACTATAGTTTACTTGCCCGACAAAAGCTTACTATTTTAGCGTTTCTATTGTCAACCAAATTGCTTCTGTACGTGTAAGATAGGGTTTTCAATGGAACACCACCAGACGAAGTACTTGAGGTGAAATATTTGAGAAATGAGTTTTTAGATCTTGATCGATATGTGTGCCTGTACGATGATGAATGGCTACCAGCTGCAATAAACTTGACCGCTGTCATCAGTTAAATGTTCTTGACGTCGGCATCAAACAATTACCACAAGGGTATTACTTTTGTCTGTTGTTTTTAAAAGATCAGAAATTTTCAATTTTATCATCACAAATCACTCATAGTAGAATCAGTAATGTACTAAACAAGGTTTTAGAGGTTACTTATATACATATCTCTGTTCTAAATGTGTTGGATCCTTTATATTCAGTGATAATTTCAACACCTTGGCCAATTTTTTTTTATTCCTCGACTAATTAGCCGAGGATAGGCCATCACGGCCAGCGTGAGCGAGAAAAATATCTAGAACCGGCAGTCTTTCGGGGCAGTCTTTCCTTTTCCGTCTGAAATGTCCGACAGGATTCAAACGCGTCTCCTGAAAAAAATCAGACCAGTATGCATCCTCACGTTGTTTTAGTGCTGCCTCACAGAAGACAACAGGCACCAGGCAAACACCTACATTCCCATATTCATTACAGGAATTGAGGGCGCAGATGGAAGGTGCCAATACAAATGACTGCAAAAGAGACAGTTAAACATGCGCAACGGCGACAGAGTAATGTTTGGCAGGTGGTCTCACGGAGTTATACTTTTATTCTAACTATTGTAAATGTCTATACAGTAGCAGTTACACCCTCCTAGCACCATATCTTAAGCAGAATTTGGTTGAAAAATGTATATACAGCGATGTTTATTGGAATTTATTAGACGTCACTGGTCTGGGATTAGTCAAATATTGCGTTTTCACCATATTTATGACGCATTTACATGAAAACATTGAAAAGGGACAGAGACCCAGGACTCGCGTGTGGTATATTGGTGAAAGGCATGGGGTATTATCCAGTCAATGCTACACGAGGGGACAGTGTACTTACTGACACTAAGGTACCGATAGCAATGGATACAGGGATCTCCTGAAAATCCCCTATCCGAGACTGGGACTGAACATCTCGTGACTCAGCCATGAAAATGGAAAGCACCGCTCCACTTCCGCGTTCAAGGCGGATGTCCAAAGCTCTAGGCCACTGTAGCGCAAGTATTTGTTTCCCTGGTGTTTTACTATTACTACCCTAGAAGGAGCAAGCAAACTAATGTGTTATGAGGATGCTACATCTCTATGGGTGGTATTTAAGACCCAAACACAGGTGGAGCAAAAGGCTAAAAGAAAAATATGTGTGTGGTCATCACAATATAATATGATAAGATATGAACGCTAGATATATACCATATAGAGATAGGAGAACAGTACATTTTCATGACAAGATCGGCTTTCCATTTGTAAACCTACTACATTCCAGTTAGCATTTCATTGGACAGTGCGGTCACGTGCCGAACTTTGACTTTTGGCCTGCTTTGTGCTAGATATACCAGAGAACAGCTATATCATTTTCGGAAGGCGAAGACTTAGCTGAGGTATTTTCTAGAGATAAAAACAGCATTTCCAGCTGAAACAATATGACTGTTGAGTACCATTTCCTGTTCACATTAACCCAAGTGACACGAATCTAACTTTAGTTTGTTACTTTAAGACACTAGAGACGCCAGTTGCAAAGCAAAAAATGCATACACAGTAAGATCCAAACTCTCCCCTTGAGGTCTATCTGATGAAAGCACAGTTCATGGTTGGAAGCAAATTGCAGCGACAATCATTGTTAAACGCTTTAAGGCGACCATTACAGACTTTTGTAATCCTGTTGGTGGCATAAGATCATACTCACTGATGATACATTTGTTACATTGTATTAGTCTTTACAGATTATTTGAAACTGACAGCAACGGCACCGTTGCATTTAACTGCAAAACTTTGAACAATCCAATCGTTATGAAACACCCTCATCTTCAGCTTAATTTTTCTAGGCCGATAAGGCCCATTCATCATATGACCTTGACCTCAGCGTGACAACAAGTATACTGTGTCACAACTGAGACACAATGACACCATGCTTCTCTAACATCGGCGATATGGTAGTTTTTCTGCAACAACGTGTCAGTTTAATTGAAAAGACAGCAAATCATTTTAATTAATACTCAAAAAATTTGTTCAGTAGCAGAATATGTTCATTAACAATGTCACTTTTAAGGAGTATGTTATATGTACTAAGTGTACTTTGTGCCAAAGAATTGTGTTTATCGCTTCATGCTCAGTATTCACAAGCACGACCTCGTCAGTCAAACAGAGTAAATAACGAAGCAATTTAGAAACCATCACTATAGACTTAATAAAGCATGATTTCTGGTATTTCCTACGGTTGAATGTGCATGAATTCCAAAATAAAGATTCTTCGTAAAGTTTAGCTATGTACAAACCATAACCTCCCAGCTCGAGTTTAATCCCAGAAAGTTTTCCCGCTGGTCCCGAATTCTGTGTTTGAAATCATATCCAGTTGGAATTCGCTAACCTTGCAATGAGTAATACAGGTTTCCATGCCAAACAATTTTATGGTATAGTATTCGTGGAGAAGTATTGCTGGTTTTGCAAATCACCTGTAAACGTGTGCTTCCAGAACGAGGTTCTCAGAGCGAATGTATTTTGGCACTTTGCCAATGTTATCAACTACAGATTATAGCCCCATGCTTAAGGGCCGCTCGTCAGGTGATGAACTTGCCACGCTTGGAAGTAAGTCTTAGGGAGATAACAAGAAAGTAATCCATCTAATAGCACATTCTATACACATCACTGTACCACTCTATACACATCACTGCAACATGCCGTACACATTACGGATGAAGGCGTCTTTCATTAACCCATCTTCTGGGAGCCTTGTCTGAAAGTGAGATACTATATTTCAATTAAACATTTCACTTATACCTTTTCACCTAATTCCGTTCATGTTAGAGCGTGCTTGATAATCAAATTTAATCGTTACGACAACATTCAACTCAGAAAGAGGCATAAATAAGACAGTACTTGCTAGACAGCATTTTATATTCGTTGCTTAAGTTCAGTTCTTACACTCATGGCTAAAAACAATCTGGCCACTTTTTCACGGTCATCCTGGAACTGTGTTTATTTTATCAGCGGAATAATCACCCACAGAGCCAGACTCCGTGTGTTAGTACTGGGAACATCACATCTTCCCGAGTAAACAGCCAGGTTCTCTGCTCAATAAAACCCATCCATACCTAGCTAGATGACCAGAGATAACCTCGTAAGACTGAAGCTAAACACATCTCGCCAACTGTATACATCAGAAACACTGACAGCAATTGCTTTACATGTTCTGAGAGTCCTACACAGCTTAATGTAAACGTAGGCCAAACGGAGAAGTCTTGGCTGTGACGCCAGAATGGAGAATGCTGTCAGAAAAGAAACAGTAATGTGCATGTCGGTTATTCACGCTAACCTGTGGTGGAAATAGTCAGCCTGTGATACCTAACGGTAGGGGAAAAATTTATGGAGAGATCTATGACAAATGGAGTTAAACGCAGAGGAAGCAACTTTGTTTGGCGGAATAAAGTAGGCTTAAACTGGCAAAAGGTTAGGAAAAATAAAAATATTTCAATTCCAGAACTACTTTATTAACTACTTGCCGATCGCTGGACATTTTTGCTTATTGCAAATTCTCCACACTGTGGAAGTTTTCGGCTTTTGAGCTACCCGTGTAATAGAGTGAATCCTGCACCGAAAAACTTCACAGAAAGGATATTAACGGGTTTTCTTGACGGCTGACTAAACATGGTGGACAGCGGGAATTTTTCACCGAAGCTTCGGTAGCATAAAACGTCTAATTCATCAGACTATTTGTACCCGACAATACAAAACATATCGTCAAAACAAGGGCATTGTTATTTCAGCGGTAAACCTTAATGTCATTCCACAAGCGAACACTGTCCCTTTGTCCAGAAGCTGAATGCTAACAATCTGAAGATAAACTTGGATGATTTGGACCAAAAAATTGTCTTTTTTTTCTTTCTTTCTACATAATGAACTGGAAAGTGTATCGTCAAAATCGAACTAATTCGAACTATTTCAGCAATGAGCAAGTAGTGTTCGTATACGATGTAATAATGAACTCAAACCTTTCTGAAAGGAGAGCTCGGACATTTCAGGAATGAGCGAGAAACGTGCAGATTCGTTCCAACAAGGAGTTTGAGAGCTGGGCTTAAACAGAACGATCATTTCAGTTATGAGCAGAAAAATAGGCTAAACTAATAGAGTGTTGAAAGGAGAACACTCCCATATTGGTAACGAGCGAAACGTTTAGTGTTTATTCCAGGGATAATTTTGAACGTTCAATGAAAATAGAATGTTGTCATTTCAGTAACGGGTGAAAAAGGTTCAAGTTTATTGCAATAATGAACACCACCACGGCAATGAGCTAAATTTGAACGCAGAGCAGAGCACTATCATTCCCGGAATGAGCGAAATGTTAAGGGTTAAAGAACTGTTGAAATAAAAAAAACAGTAATTTCGGTAATGAGGGAAAAGTGTTTGTTTTTATTCCAATGATAAATCTCAAGAAATATTTAGGGCAAAACACTTCCATTCGCAGAAATGAAGCTGTATATAGCGGTTGTCTTTTAAGACCCTAGCACAGATTTAACTCGATGTAAACATGGTGTGTAGTGCGTTGCTTTTGGCCAGGTGCCACTCTACACAGCTGGCTGCTTGTAATGGGTACCTTCAGTGTAATCGCCTCTGACAGCTCCGAGTGGCGATCAACACAACTCTTGAGTAGTTAGTGGCTAACTTATACTCGTATTACAGGGCAATCTAACAGACGCGAAGATTCGGTATGATATGCACCTATTAAAGTGTTTTACTACAACACGTACTCTGTATCCTTGCCAAGCTATGGGTACAAGATATTGTAACTGTTCGTGGTGCTGTCTTTGTGCCCAGATGACCTCGGTTACCAGAGAACAGATACAGTTGTTGATACAGCTGCGATAGATTTAAGTTTAACAATAATTTGTGGACAGGTGATCGAAACCAGCAAATGACTACTCTTCCATAAATGCAATGCAGTTTTCAAAAGAATTACGATCATTCATACCAAGGCTCCGAATTCCTCCATGGGACACATTAATACCTCTTAGCATCCACGAATTTACATATACCATTATTACACACTTTTACGGTTGCCTTTAGTTTCATGGGGTTTAACGCGGAAAATTCGCCACGATATTTGGTTCAAATATTGTGTTAAGCCACAGTTTTTCATTACTACAAAGAAAGTTATATTTTTCGGAATTGCGTTGCGATCAGAGATGTCGTCTGTTCAGTTAACGTCTGACAAAACTGAGCTTAAATCTCTATGTTACAAGCCTGTATCAGCTTTTTCCACTGACGCTGACAGTTTCTCTTCGGTCAGAGTATAGCAAGAGCGTGAATGGGTGATTAAGGATGTTCGCCTTTCCGAATACCATTATAAGGTCTTAATGCTGAAGTTATCTGAATTGCATCCGGAAACTGAACTTCCGTCAATTGTCAAGATACGTGCTACAAAGGAAACGACTGGTTTATTTCGTAACGAACAAAGACCGGAAATGCGACGAAATGGGCCGCTTTACAATGTCAAGCATTTCAACAGCTTGATGAACCTTGAAATTATCTTTTATTTTCGTGATTTCAAGAGATTTACAACGTAGAACTTCGAAATTGAAACGAAAGCGAAGTGGTATTGTGTACTGTCACATGTAGCTGACCTAGTAACCTATTTGCAGCAGTGCACCGTTGTCGGTGGCATCAAAAACTAGGTCAGAGTTGGCGAAAGTGCACTGAACAAAAATGCTTCAAAAGTAGCGCAAAAAGGCTATATGTTTCTTATGCAACTGTAACCTCTTAAACAATGTATTTCAGGTAGACATCTGAAGAAAAATTACTGACTGAAGAATTCTTCACAATATGGATAATATCAGGTATGCTTGTGAAGAAAATCATAAGGTAAAAAGCATGTATCAGTCAGTCCTTGGATCTTGAGAAATACATCCACATGGTTGTTGCAAAATCATGACTGTAACATACAAAGTTGCTGACGCACAAAAACAGTTTTGATGACAAAAACAGACCTTTATTTTCGCAAATACCTTCAAGAAATTGCCCTATATAGATTTGATAACATCGACGATTTTTTTTCAACATTGTGACAAGAGAATCTGTTGACAATGAGAAAAAAAGGACAGTTAACGCTGCGGCGCTCTCATGGTTATATTGCATTCTAATGAGGCTGCCGCATTGTATCAAATTATCCTCAAGGCCAAGGCGTAAACACATCCTGAATGAATTCCACATTTGCGTCAAGATTTTGTTTTTTAACTTTAATCGGTTTATTCTCAGTCCACAAGCACCTGAATAGTGGAATGTCATCCAGGACACCATGCTGTTTAAGTGTTACCAAACTTTGCTTACCCCAGGAGAAGCCTATATCGCATGCATTTGTGACTGACAAATGATGAAGTACCAATCCAAAGACGTGCCAATCTTATGAAAGATCCACAAATCATGACGCCTTATCTCCACTGAAGAACCAGCCTTACTCTAAATCTGACCCCTTTTACCAGCCATATTCGAAGCCTATGGATTTCTTTCTCGCGGCTGTTTTGTAACTAGCCAGCGGTTGTTTTCTAGGAATGTCATTCACCCATTGATTGGACAGTATTATTTATGTTGACCTGTGCACGGGTCAGAACGTAGGCTAGGATCTGCACATTCAAGTGCACCAGTTAACGAGAAAGTAGTTACATAGCTTGTCAACTTGTTGAGGATTCGACCACAGATTGAGATTAATGATTTTCGCCATGGCGTCATCTGGTAAAGGGGTTTTAATGCACAGAAACGATATTTTTTGTTCCTCATGGCAACGTCAGTGGAATCATGGGTGGCGAGACTTTTTTCTTTTTTTCTTTAAATTCCTGTGTGAGTTTTAGCGAAAATCAGTGGCCAGGACGGAAATCTTACGTAAGATCATGCGCGGAGACAAAGAAACATATATCATTGCTTGCAGTCACATCTGCTTTTACTTTGGAAAAGTTCACAGGGCAGTTCACGTTACACTTTTAAGAGTATGCCGAATAGAGGAAAGGCAGTTTCTAGTGGTCTGGAAACTGGCCCTTCTAATCTGACTTGGAAGCTGTTGTATGTCGCACATACTGTTCTTCGCTGGTTTGAATATGAATCTTTTGAATGCCGAACGCTGATGGAAATACTGGATCTTAAGTTGCTAATCATGCGTAAAACAAGAAAACAAGACCTCTAACCATTCCGAAATAGGTGACAGTAAGCTTTAGCTAGACGCTACTCTCCAGACTCGTGGCTAATTAGTGTACAGATAATAGGTCACAGTCCGTGTACACAAGAACCTCATGCGCCATGAGGTCGAGGTCTGACGTCAATCATGAGAAGAACATCCGGAGCAACTGATATCTTTACCAGCAATGCTGCTTTCAGGACTTGATATACAGGACAAGAATGTCATGTCTTTTACATTTACGATGCGTGCATGTCTCCTCTTTTCCTTTAGAAATATCTGGGATAGACTCCAAGCCGCGCGTCTGCAACTGTCTTAAAATTTGAAAATAATACTGCAGACTTTAATGTCAGTTTCATATTAATGTTGAAAATCGGGAGCAGTGTTTCGTGTGCGAGCAGTTCTAGTTCGTCTGATCCGCGTGCTAGGCAACGTGTTTACAAATTAACACTTTGCAATATCCACACATGATGACGAAGTTTTATTACTTTGCCCTAACAGAGAGACTTTCTCTACTTTGTCCCCAACATCAGGCGGTATGTGGAAGTATGTGCGTATAATCTCCTCCATATATACCTTCTACAACGGGTCATGTTTGTCAATGACATATTCAGACCTTTGGTGTTAAATTCTAAATAAACTTCTGAATTCTTTTACATGTCCAAAATTTGTCGTTAAGGCAGGAAAATTAATAAGCTCAACAAGTAAATCTGCCAAAATCATATCTAGTTCGCTGATTACATAAGTTCATTATTACATGATGAGCCACAGGAAGTAAAAAGCTCATGTAGCTAACCGGATGTGGAATAACTATAGGCATACTGCATACCCATGACTTACCCAGCAGATTTGCCAATCCACAAGATATGTTACAGTTCCTCTTAAACAGCTCATGAAAGTCTTCCTTAATGTAACACATGTACCCGCTCTGTTATTCTACTGGAATAACAAAACCGGTCTGTAATAAAATTAGTTTGTAGCAATAACATAACCTATTCTCCCATCACTCAGTAAACAGAGTATTCTGTCCACATGACAGAATAGTTAGTTTGGTTTCAAACGCAGTTATTGGACTAGTCTAGCGGATAAAGCAATCGCCTTGCAAGTGGGAGCTGCGAGTTCAGTTCAGAGTAGGCGACATTCTAACTCGAACTCACACTGCTCCAGAGTCATTCTATGAGCTACTACTCGGCCACGGAATCTCTCGGTGTGACTGTAATACTGTGACGTGGGGACATGTTTGTATAGGGACCTATCTATGGTGAATACAGACACTACAGACTTAGTCCCCCCCCCCCTCCTCCCGCACCATCCTATCCTCCATTTACGGCTATAAATGCCAAATGTCGTACTGTTCCTATTTATACCCAATTACATGCCCAGTATAACCAGGTAACTGAAGTCTTGATGTTTAGGGGTGGGAAAATCAGAGAATTGAATTAATTGTCAACACAGTATTGTACACTGCCCAAGCGGTCAGCTACCTAGTAGATTGTTTTCTCAGGTGTTTAACACACACCTAACTGAAATCTCAGCTCATTTACCATGGAATGAAGCAGGAAACCAGACGGTCAAGCGACAGCCTGACTGACCATGAGCAGATGTTGATATCAGCGGGCAGCGTGAGCCAGATTAGCCCCAGCCAGGAATCCAGTCATCCAGGACACTTTGGGTCCTTGGGAACGCTGGCTCGAGTAAAAACACATATGCTTACTGCTATTCCACGACTCATATTTCATTCTAACATAAACCTACAAAAACTACCAAAAGGCATTTATGTCCAAATATATGTACCATACATGTTCTTTTGTTACAAGGATGGCTTTACGGTAAATCAAAGACACGATGCGGCAGTGATTGTCAAAACAAGAATTCCAGTAGTGGATCACAGAAAGTGTGTGGCGGCGTCACCAATACGTGTAGAATGGGCATCACATTGGCTATAAAGTAAACCGAAAGTTAAGCGAAAGTTAGCTTCCTAAAGGAATAACCCATCCCCATTTGTCTGTGGCGACAGTGTGAAAGACTGAGGTCAGTCTGAATAACTGAGGCCAATGTGACAACCAGAGGCCATTGTGAAAGATTGAGGCCAAGGTAAAAGACTGAGGTCATTGTGAAAGGCAGAAACCCATGTGAAAGACAGAGGCTTTGTCACACAGAAGTCCCAGCTTATATCTTATGTTTTAGCCAAAGGAAACAAATTAGGGAATTTTGTGACACAAAGAATCCCATTCATCTTCAATTGGACATCCAATCTATGTTCGGTATTATGAATTTATGGACGGTCCTCTCGGGTCTAGGAGACACCATTATAGCGTGGAACCTCTATTACGACTACTTAAGGAAGTTGGTTGTTTCAATGGCTCACCGACAATTCAGTGCTAACTATCGTTCAGCACGTTACAAAGTGTCACATGAAGCCGAAAAAACCTGAAGAAGTCCATAAAACATATTTAAAGTGGACAAACATCGCATTATGTTTACAACTTAGGGTCGTAAACATTCGTGTATTATACATTTTTGTCCAAATTTAAGGTAAAACTGGTAGCTGAAAGTTACCATAGAAACAGATCTCAAATGACCGCCATCCTTAATCATCAACACGGAGATACTGGAGGTAGCATATGGAGTTGCCAGCTGTGTGTATATACACATATAGCCTACACGTCATCGCTACACAACTATTTCACGTCGGTAAGGATACAGAGCTGAGGTTCCGCATCAACTTGTCTACACCCACAAACCGTTCTCAACCCAGGGTGTTTGAAAGCAAACACTTAATTATCTCTGACAAGGAGATTTCCCAGCTGACATCTGGCAACCCCGTCAACATTGCCCGTCTGCCCTACTACCGCATGTCAACCCCCAGATTGCAGCCAACGCGTACAACTTTCATGGGCAGATAAACTGTTGGCCTGAGTTTGAGTGGGGGAGGGGGTGCGGTGGGGGAGAGGTACAGGCCTGTACGGACAAGAGAGAGTTCTTATCATTTCTATGTATGTAGCTACCAATGTACCATTTAGTAATATCACAATAATAATAGAGAAAGGAAAATGCAAAGTTACGCCTGTATATAAACTATCTACCGAAACAGTACATGATCAGCGGACCAAACAGGGAAAAATCCTTTCATCAACGTTTATTCTCAGCTGTTTTGAAGAAAACATAAAACCTGAATACCAGTGTTATCCTGGTTTCAACAATGTAGAGTTAAACATAAATTCCACGATTTCACTTTATATCGCGTCCTGCCCAGTCACCCCCAGCTCGAAAGCACTCTGCAAGCTCCCGCCCCCAACTCCCGACCCTTTATTCTAGAAGAATCATCGCTCCCAGACTACCAGACTTTCTCTTCCACTTCCCCCCAGGGTTGTGCCTGGTGAGGTCGTCATGGCCCCCCACACACGTGATCTTCTGTACGTGACCTTTGGGGATGGGTCACATAGTCATGCCAACATTTTAGACGTGTTTCCTAATCTTGTCACGCACAGGCTGTCAGTCAATCTACTCAATACATCTATGCTAATTTGCTCAGCTCTGACAGTTCTTAAAATCTCAGTATTATTTGCTTGAAATTGTAAGTCAGCAAAGTTTCGATATGTAAGACTTTGTGCAGTTTCTCTTTGTTCCCAATATTCGCCTTTTTACTCCATGTTTCGGGACACGCGAGCTTCTGGTTAACCGGGGTAAGAACCTATACGGTCACACTTTCGTGCTATTTAGTCCTTTAAGAAAACTTATTATCTTTTAAACTAGCTGTACTAGCAAACTGTAATCTGATTTTTCTGAAACCTTAATAGTTAAGTTTCGCACCATTGAAAATGTCAGCTATTTCCATGTTGTGCATTAAACTACACTTTTCGTCCCCATCGTTTATCTAGAATAATGGATTACCATGGTTGAAAAGAAGTACAGACAAAGATACAAGTCTGCCCTGTTTCTGTCTCCATCACACTTACCGAAGTTGAAATTCTGGGCCAAAGTGAGAGTTGATGCCAAAAAGCAGGCGACACAAAGAAAGTATAAAGCCATTTTCCGATGGAAATGAAGTAAAAACCGTAACTCTTAAAGTTCCATCCACAACGGAGTTGTCCTTGTGGCGTAATTCCAAAGTTTAGTTTCCTGCCGACACAATCATAGCGATGCTTTCCATGATATACACATTTCCGCCGCGAAGGCTTCCTTTGTTCTGAGTCCAGCCGCCGCAGTAGTTGAAAACCGAAGCTGTCAGTCTGCAGATAGATGTAAGAAAAACCCTGCACTGAGGCAGCAATCATCCAGCATCCTAGGCGCGCGAGTTAAGGCGGGATTACAATTTAAAGACAGTCTGAGAGTAGAGGGGAAGCTTGAAACACGAACCCCTCGAGCCCGTGACGCTCATGACCCAGTCACACTAATGTCCGACTCCCAGCTTCTCATTGGTAGCGGCGAGCACGAGCAGTTAGAAGTGGGAAGTTCGTGCACCAGTACACCGCCTGGCCAACTTTAATCTGAACTCGGTGGAAAGTTTGATGGTCTTTGTAACACGAGCCCACCCCAAGAGTTAAGCTGGGGGAGTGAGAATACGATGGTGAGACGGAGTGGCGAGAAGAAAGAGGGAGAGAAAAAGGACGTAGTGAGGAACTCTATAAGCTATGGTAAACAGTCTGTCTGGGACGGATGTTTTGGGGGGCAATAATGAATCTTAAAAGGGTCTTCCATGGTAAAAAGATCCCAAGTCGGCCAACCGGGGTGTGAATGGGTGTCATGCGTAGACATCAGAACTTTTCTCGGAAGACTACTGTGTGGTACTGGGACAGAGTGTATGCCGGCTTATCCTCCTAGTTCACGCTGAAAACAACATACACAGATCATCATCATCATAGGTCAGTGTAACAGCGCATTATGCTTATCACCAGAGTTACGACGTGTAAAAAAACGTATTGCCCATAATTACAGATTAGTGTACCAACATATATACTGCTCATCCTTATACCCAATTTATTGTGACAACAGGGTTTCTCCTCATTACAATTCAGTCCAACAACATATATATTACTCATCCCCATTTTCACAACACAATCTTCTTCTCATCACCACAGTTCATTACAAAAGAAAAATAACTTGCTCCTCTTCATTAATGACCGTAGTAGCAACACTTACCGAAAAACCCAACCTCAAACAACATGCACGGTTCATCCTCATATTGATCAGAGCTCATCCTAGCAATGTTGGGTGGTCGTTCCCGTTCCGGATCAGTAATGGCAAGATCAGTTTCCAAAGCAACGTTTAACACAAACCAGCAAGGGGAGTATATAAAGATAATAATTAGGAAGGATTTATCCGAAAATAATCAGTCAAGGGCTTTTAATGCTAATGGGGGAATAATCATGAAGCCCAGAGACTCCACAGAGTCCCGGGCTTTAGAGTTCTGGACACCCTTCCTATATCCATGTACCTTCACAAGAGAACTGACATACTCCTTGTACAATTTTAGTAACTTAGAATGATGTAATATTCTTCACTGACACACTGTTTTTGTGGTAATAACGTGTGACCTAGCTGGAAATCGTCACACAACACACAAGATCCAACAATATACTGGTATATTGTCATGCAAATAATGATCATTAACAATGTCAGAAGTCATATGAATCCCTCTTTTGATAGCTATAGTCTCTAAAATGTGTGTACCACGGGCACAAAAACTGTAAAAAATGAACATCTACACGTTTTCTGTATTAGATATAAACAATTTTTTGTACCACCATTATTCTCAACTACACAATTTGTACACCTCTATAGTACACATAGGGCGTAAATCCTCAACTTTGCTACAGTTTGTATACCTGAGGTACGAAGTCGTTTTTAAAGACTAGGAAGCCGTTGTATTTCTGTGCATCATCAATTGACAAAAAAACAACAACAAAAAAACAAAAAACAAAACAAAAACCAAAAAAAACAAAAAAAAAAAACACAGTACATTAGCATAGTTCAGTATAACTGCCTGTAACAAACGTTAGGCCGACTGCTAATAGGCCGACTACTCATCATATAGTTCATTGTAATAATTAACACATACATGTACTTAATTCTTACAGAGGCGAGGAAATGATCATCACAAGTCAGTGTAACAACACACCTCCATGTGCGGCTCAGCCTCATTTCTGTGTATCAACACATATGCCTATATTGCGTCTCATAATATTTCATTTGTAACAACAACTTCTGTGCTCTTCATCTGTGATAGTCAGTGTAACTCATATATTGCTCATGTTAGTCGAGTGGAACAACATACAGTACTCATGATCGCAACAGGCCTACTAAATCATCAAAGTGCAGTGTAAGATGTAAGCTGACCAGACGCTCCGTGTAACATGCAGATAATAGGGCCTACACGGCCTACACGGCCTACACTGGTCAGTCTGGGAATCGCAACCGGTATTTCCGCTTGCTAGATGAACAGCCAGTGCTGGCACTGACGCATGGTTATCAATTTGCGAAAGCAATTTCCACCCTATGACGTTCTTTGAGCTATAGAGACTGTGACTTGGTCACAAATATATCAGTACATGACTCGCTTCAGAACATCCGCCGGTACCAATTTCATACTTTTTAATACAAAACATATATATATATATAATTTAGACTCAAGTACGATACCATGTCAACACTGACTAAAATCTTAAAGTTTAAGGTACTCGTATATGATCTGACGCGGAAATTTAACCGGCTAGAAGTAGGCCAAAGCCCCTAATGGTCATATTTAAACCCTTGCGTTAAAATGCTTTGCGGTGGGAAATGCTGAATAACATCATCTTTGCTATATTTAAATACGCAGTACGCAAATGATCATAAATTTTTGTTCATCCAACAAATGTGTTTTGAGGTTTGTTTGGAAGGTATTATAACATTCTTCTGGAAAGATTTTATGACATATATATTCCCGTAAAAATGAAACTTCTGGGGAGAAATTTTAGGCCATTTACAGTTTAGTCTTATGTGTTACACTGTTCACAGATTTTAGGAAATTGTGATACTAATTCTGTTATAGTGATTATTAACCCAAAAAAGCAACACACATTTGAAAAGAACTGAGAAATTGTACTTACTATGCGTGAGATATAAGGCTGCATCGGCTAGGATTTCTTATGGTTGGGAAAATGAACACTCATAGATTTTCATCCATGCAAACATTCAGTTAACTTATGTTAAACATTGCGGTTATAGTCCTACATGTCTGTAATAACAACGCGGAAATATTAGAGTTACAGCTGTAACAAACAGAGATCTCGCACACTTTGTACGTATTTGCTGTAATATCAATATGCCTATATACATGTATGTAACGTTTACAACACTGATGAACCTATAGCTATAACAGCAACTCGAGTCGCCCACAAACCCGTCTACATTCTTATAGCTGCTATAGCCGCACCTTCGATCAGAGTAATTTTCACTAATGTCAAACTGATGTTAACTACAGCTACATGCATCCTGGAGAGTTAGTGCTTTGTTTAAGGTATTCAATAAACTTTTCTCAGTAAACGAAAAACAGTATAGTTGGCACTGTTGCAATTGTCCACTCTGTATCCGGATATTGAATTATAGGCCTTATAATTATGGAAATTAAATAGGTCTTATGCTAGAAACCACGTAGGCGTAACCCACTGTATATGTCCTTTTAAAAGAACATCCTGCTGTGGTTCTTCCGCATTACAAGTATCAAGTCGCTGGCAGCTCGGTCCTGGCGTAGCTATATCAGAAGCCTTTAGCGTAGTGGAGGTTTACATGCATGTTTATAAGCGCATTTGTATAATCATATATTAGAATATCTGTAATGGGTTGACCGGTAGGCTTAGTCTTATATTATAATTCCGGACTAAATTGGTAAGGAATAGCAAGGTAGAACTACTCCATAGGTTGCGCCTGGAAATTAGTTAAGATTGCACTTCTCATTAGAATTGCCGTAAACTTGGTTTTATTCAGTACATTGGTAGTTTACCCAAATATCAACGCCCTCAAAGGCTTAAACCTGTATGTCTAGACCTAAACAGAAAAAAATAAGCTCCAGTTTTCAAAATTTGAGTTTGATTTTCATGAAATTGAAATGGAAAATAAAATTGGCATCCATTATACGGATTAATATCTTTAATAGTTGTAAAATTGTAATTTGAAGGAAAAAAAAGCCATGTGTATACGGGTTCGCGCGAAGGATAAAAGCTAAATTCATCTGAGGCCTTCATACATGGAACATATATGCGCTGGATCATTGAAAGCCCTCTAGCGGTAAATGAGGCAGACATCTTAGAGTTGTCGCTCTTCTGTTATTGTTGGGGATGTCAGCGTGGACAAGTTGTTTGCGTGGACGAAGTTGTGAGGAAGTCTTGCAGCTGTTTCGACTTATAGTCCTGGAAGTGTTCTCTGAATATATATGTCGATAAGGAAGGAGGAGAAGTAGGAATATGGTGAACATGGGATGTTCGGTGACCGTCCGGCGAGGTACATTAGGGTTTGTTTAGGGAGTGGCGAAAACTGAACGCTTGGTGATAACGTCGCATTAATTTGGTCGCAGTAATTTTGGACAGATACCGGTACTAGAAGTAGATCCCTTCATAAGCAAAATTTCGCGTTTTGCCTTGTGTAGCAAAAACATGAATCGAGTTTAGTCATATGTATATATTTTCAGAAATATTGTTGATTTCAAAGTTACTTTCAAAATTTTGAATTATCTAATTTTCATATTACCAAGAATATATTTATTTATTTGATAGGTGTTTTACGCAGTGCTCAAGAATATTTCACTTATACGACAGCAGTCAGCATTATGGTGGGAGAAAACCAGGCAGAGCCGAGGGGAAACCCATGACCATCTGCAGGTTGCTGGCGGACCGTCTCACTTACGGCTGGAGAGGAAACCAGCATGAGCTTGACTTGAACTCACAGTGACTGCATTGGTGAGAGGCAGCATAGGATCGTAACGCCTCACTGGCGTGGTACCCCCAATCAGCCACGAAGGCGCCTATTTTCAGATTAAGGAAAATAAACAGAATTTTTTTGAAAAAAAAAAAGCAGTAGTTTTTTATTTATTTATTTATTTGATTGGTGTTTTATGCTGTACTCAAGAATATTTCACTTATATGACTACATCCAGCATTATGGTGGGAGGAAACCAGGCAGAGCCTGGAAATCCACGATCATCCACTGGTTGCTGGCCGACCGTCCCACGTCTGTCCTGAAAGGAAGCCAACATGCGCCGAACTTGAACTCACAGTAACCACACAAGTGGGAGGCTTCTGGGTCATTGCACTGCGATAACGTGCTAACGTTTCCTCCCACCATAATGCTGGCCGCCATCGTATAAGTGAAATATTCTCGAGTACGGCGTAAAACACCAATCAAATAAATGAATCCAATGTAAGGTGTAAGGTAAGAAATTATGGTCATAGCTCATCCTTGAGAGGTTCTAGTGTCCGTAAAGACGGCTCTTAAATGCCCTTTCACTGGTATGATAACACTTGCTTATATTAGTTCTCTAGCTGGATGTCTGTCTTCTGGCTGGCTACTGGTGTCAGTAACTCAAGTTAATATTTAGGGCTTGGAGTTTGAGTTGCAGATGGATTCTTTTATGCCAGGTTAAAGTATGGAGTCCCCAATCTGTGTGTGTTTAATAGCACAATTTCGTTTTAGCCTAATTATTTAGACGTTGTGTACTAATGTTATACAACATCTAATTCATTAAACTAGACTTTTATATCATGTTACTTGATGCACTTTTTATTTATTTATTTATCTGATCGATGTTTTACGCCATGCTCAAGAATATTTCACTTATACAACAGCGACCAGTATTATGGTAGGAGGAAACTAGGCAGATCCAGGGGAAACCCATGTCCACTTGAAGCACTAGCCCAGCCAGCTGGATCTATACTCCACACTATCCTGCAAGTGGCCAGATTTATATCCCTGCAGAAAATTGCTCTTACCTTTAGCCTTCAACTCAAACCTGGTCCAGTATTTGGCATACACTGAATCTTCAGGTCATTTGATTATAAAAAAAAAAAAAATTCCAAAACTGGCATCGACAAACTCTCTTCCAGATTGAAGGCATTGAAACTTTTGAATCCATCAAAGTCAAAGCAACATCCTGCATGAGGTGCCTGGCCATTCAGTGTGCATTGAAAATGTCTTCCACCTTTATCGTTTTTATTAACTTAAAACTAGACTTGCTAGACTTACATTTGACTCTTTGTTTACAGTTGGGATTATATTAATTATCCTGTGGCTGGTAACATTAATATACCTGTGGGGTGTTCGGTGGTCCAAAAAAAACACAAGCGACAAAGATATTGCGGCAGGTAAGATATTTGGAGGTTTAGTCTATAGTGTAATGTGACCGTCTACCTGTGAGATGTTTGGTGTTCTTGGATAGTCTGTGTATTATTTGGAGCTGATGTTGTAATGTCTAATGCTGTAAAGTGAAATATTTTTTTCACTTACCCAGTATGTTGACTTTTGCTAATTTGTAAGTGTTATGAACATTTTTTCCACAGCAGAGGTTGCGCATGCAAACTTTGCCCTGCGCTTTAAGGCGCTCCAGAATGCGACAACGGGATCGGAATTGGTGCATGTGGTGGTGGCTTCTGACGAGAACACGGTGGGAGGAATGATTGCTCTGATTCACAGCATTCAAAGGAACTCCAAACATCAGGTCATCTTCCATCTGATCACAAACAAGGCCACTGTGGCCCACATTAAGTGAGTATAAATGTTAAGACTTTGTCATGATTACAGCAGTCAGGGGCTCATAGAAATCATGTGGACAGACCGGTATTTGGTCTGTCGATGGAATAAAAAACTCAATTCCTGGGGGTATTTATTCATTTTATGTTGTTTTTGAAGAGAGATATTCAAAATTTACTTTAACTGAATTTGAACATATTCTATATCCCGAAGGAGCAGTCTGTGTGTGGTTTGAATTACCTACCTTGTACAGAAATCTCTATGACCAACTGCATTGAATTGGACTTGAGAAAACTTTAAAGTCAAACATGATGAATAGTAAGTTCTTTTGATCTCTTCCAATCCTGACAAATAAACTTGACTTATTTCTATGGTTCCGGATCATTTCACTGTTGACTTTACCTTAACTGAGGTTGACTTTACCTTTACTTTGGTTTCACGCAGTCTGACTGGTTCTCTCCCCCTGACATCAGGTGGCAGATTTTTCAAATTTTCAGCAACTTTCAATGCACACAGACTGCGCAAGCGGGTTGCAATTTCGTCTCCAGCATTTTGTTTTTGACTGTGTGAACTTCGAAAGATGGCTTTAACACAGCAACAAAATAAACACTTTTTTGCCAGACATGAATATGTTGCAAAACCTCGATTCATTATAAAAGCACGTTTTCATTTGGTCAGGACCAAAAAGTGTGTGTGCCAGAAAGGACTTCAAGCTTTTGAAATCCTGTGGTAATGCCTAATGATCATGGAACAAGTGATAACCCTTCATCACTGATACATAACATAGTGCTGGTAGTATATTTAATCTTTCTAAATCTGTAGCCTCTCTATTGTAAAATAATTATAAAAATAAAATTCCATCTGGATAGTTGGTCTCTTTATTTCCTGATTTAAAGATAGGCATAATGATTTTCAGTGGTAAATTTCATTTGACCTTATTATTGTTGAAATATTGATATTAACACCAACTGCATATCTGTTGAGTTTGAGCCTGCATTCTCTTGGTTGTCCGCTTCTGTGCACGCCTTCTGTGCCTATGTATACGGCATCATGCCACAGACATGTCATTGAAAACCCTACACCTTCAAACATCGCCTGCAATAATGTTAAAATGGAAGTAATAAGTAGAATGTTGCACAAACACTGTCATAATTTTCACCTCTCACTCAAACAATATTTAGGTTTTCGACTTTTACTACGCCACATTTTTTATTAATTTATTTGCCTGACTTAACAGTCACCTGTGGCAGTGAATTGGATTGACAAGTGGGGTAAACACCTGTGACAAATCCCTATGTTGAAAAGATGTCACCCAAAGTCTGGTGTTGTGACGCGATTCGTGACCTCAGTATGTTCTAATTTGTGTGTCTGTGAATTTAGACACGTTGATGTTCAACCTTGTATGTAGTAGGAAAATAAAAGGTTATGTATTGCTATTTTTGAAATTTTGAAAAAACAGAGATTAAATGTTACTTTTCTGTAAATTATACAGCTTTATTTTACATTGTATTTATGGCAGATACTGGATAAATGGCACAGATTTAAAGCGAATAATCTACAATGTGATAGAATTCCCCTCAGAATGGGTGGAGGGAAAAATCAAAATAAGAGGAGGGAGGCCTGAACTTGCCAGCCCAGTAAGTAATAAATGGAACTGAAGAGCCAAAAGGGTTGTAAAACATTAGGCCTAGAGTAGAGGACTTGTTATTTTGACCTAGCACTTTGAACATTTGTCTACTCCTTGGCATCATCTCTGTAAGTTGTGTTTCATTTTAGTCTATAATTTTGGGGACGGTGCTCATTTAACCAAATGAACTGAATCTGGATTGACTACTGGCCCTTACTCTTTCACTATAAACTCTTGTACATTGAGCTGAATCTAGATTGGCTACTATCTCTTGAGCAATGAGCTGAATATAGATTGGCCACCAGCCCTAGAACAGTGAGCTGAATCTAGATTGGCCACCAGCCCTTGAACAGTGAGCTGAATCTAGATTGGCCAACAGCCCTTGAGCAATGAGCTGAATCTAGATTGGCCACCAGCCCTTGAACAGTGAGCTGAATCTAGATTGGCCACCAGCCCTTGAACAGTGAGCTGAATCTAGATTGGCCACCAGCCCTTGAACAGTGAGCTGAATCTAGATTGGCCACCAGCCCTTGAGAAATCAGCTGAATTTAAACAGGCCACTAGTCCATGAGCAATGAGCTGACCTCGCACAATGAGCATGAGCTAACATCTGGATGGCAACTAGCCCTTATGAAATAAGCTGAGTCCTGAATAGCAATGAGTCCTTGAGCAATTGCCAGAATCCTGAATGGCAGCTTGCCCACGAGGAATGAAGTAAATCTGGATTGACCGCTAGCCCACCAGCAGTGAAGTTATTCTGAATTGGCCAATAGCCCTTGAGCAGTGAATGGAATGCTGAATGTTTACTGGCCTTTGAGCCATGAAGCAAATTCTGAATTGGCCGTTAACAGTAATGGGCTGAGGCCTGAATTTATCACCATCCTTTGAGTAGAATGGGGATTGACCACTAGCCCTAGCGGTGAGTGGAATCTTGGTTCTGGACTAGCGTTTGAGCTTTGAGTTAATCTCCAATTGGCACTTGAGCATTAAGTAAATCCTGAGTGAATGGAAGTGTAAGACGAGAGCCGTGAGCTCATTCCGGACTGACCACTAGTAAAATCCTTGGACATTGCTCTGAATTGTGAATTGGTACAAGCATAGCCTTTGAGCATTAAGCAGGATCCTGAGTCACCACTAACCTTTGAGTAATGATTGACAGATTGTCAGAGCATTTATGGCCACACCTTCAGATTCAGTGTTAATGACAATTTTGTTGATTTGTACAATTGATGAATTATGCCAATAAGTACATTTCTTATTTTCCCAGCTGAACTATGCCAGATTTTACCTTCCTAGACTGCTGCCAAGTGTCAAGGGTCGGATTGTGTATGTGGATGATGATTGTATTGTACAAGGTACGTATCCTGTTTATGGGAGTGATGACAGTTATGTGCAGACGGAGTGGGCTGTTCAGGCTGATGATCAGTGATAAGTGTACATGTAACTGGATTATTTGAGTGAATTGTGAGTGTATTGTTCCATTGAAAATAGAACAACAAATGTGATAAATCTGAGAATACAAGTAGATTCAGATTATTCACCAAACATTATCTAAGATTACCCATAAAACTGAGCTATTAAGATTGATATCAGATAGTTTCAGGCACAATGTATATGTACTGTACAGTATGGCTGATTGTACATATAACTCTGCCTATAAGTAGTTGCCCTTACCAGTTTTGTGTTTGGCTTGGGATGTGATGTGTTAGCAATCGGTATGTATTAGAGAACTTAATGATAGTGTAGTTCTTACCGTATTTTGAAAGATACAGAATTTTAAGAGAGTTTACATTATTTTAGGAGATATTTATGAGTTGTTCACAATGAAGCTGAAACCAGGACATATAGCTGCGTTCTCCGATGACTGTCACTCAGGGGCGAAACGGGTCACAGGCATGCAGGTAACTCTTACGGTTCTTTACAGCTGCCAAGCTGCATTTACATGTGTGAAGAGACTGGTTTTTTTGCAATATATAATCCTGTTTATAGGTTTATTTCACACTGATGTCTTATTCAGTCCTGACTTGAGAAGATGATATATATATGTGTTACAGATAATAGTAAAATGTCAAAATGAGTAAAGATTAAAGAAAAAAAGCAGTATTAGCTCCATATTCACCAGTGGCCTGAAGATAAATGGGTGTATGAGAAAAAATATATTTACCAGAAAATAGTTTATTCAAGGGGGTTTGTCCAGTAAAGTTGAACCGCAGTTTTCATGCATACTCTTTTGTTTCACATTTGGAATGTGGCATGTCTTGCTGTTCAGATTTGAGTTAATTTTTACTTTTTATGGCAGCACTTGACAAATTTTAGTCGGGTACAAGTAGTGAGCGAACAGACATGTATTAGGCGTCATGTACATTCGTCAAAGGGAGAGAACTTTTGTGTAACAGGTTTTCAGACACATGTTGTCTCCCTTCACTTTCTGGACACTGTGTAGTCAGTCCTATGTCTTCATCATCTCACAGTTATTTGCTGATAGATGTGACAGAATTTTCAAGTAAGTTTTAGATAAACTTTTGGAGGGAAGTCAGTTAAACAGTGGTTACTACAATTTACATGTTCTGTGGTGTTTATAAAATTTCATATTAATGGTTGTTGTCTTCCTTTCAGAATAAATTTATTGACTACATAGACTTCAAAAACGAGCATGTAAAAAACACGAAGATAGATCCTGCCACGTGTTCATTTAACACAGGAGTTTTTGTGACGGACCTAAGCCTTTGGGAAAAACACAACATCACCAGTCAGCTGGAATACTGGCTGTCCCTTAATGTCAAGTGAGTATGACGGAGCGAGAAATTCATCAGTTGTGATGTTATCACTGGGATCCTGTTGTTTGTAATATTGTCTTAGACCACTGAAATTGTTTTAATTTTGTGCATGTAATATCCACTGTTTTCTTTATCTGTTCCTTAAATAGTGCTTTTACTTTATATCAGTTGAGGGGTACGAGGAATGTCCTGCCGATGGGTCACTCTTTGGTGGAACTCAGTAAACCTGACAAGTGTCACACACATGTGATGAAATATTGATTGCAGCATTTAAACACCAATCAAATAAATTAATTTGAATTAATTAATCAGACTATTGGTGGCCCACCCATTTGTCATCTATTTGTACTAGCAATACTGGTAGCTTTGTGACTGCCTTGCCAAAGACACTGTTGATGAAAGCAAAATCTAATTCAGCACTTACTCATTTCAAAATATTATGTTTAATAAATAAAATGATGTTAAAACTGTGAAGTACACAAAAAATTTCCTATGAGTTTTTATGAGAAGTAAATGTATTTCTACAGAGAGGAAGTTTATGGCAATGAACGGGGTGGGGGTGGCTCCCAGCCTCCCATGATGCTCGTCTTCCACAACAAGTACTCAAGGATTGATCCCATGTGGCATGTCAGATTTTTGGGTGAGTAGAGGACAGGTCATATGTATGTTAGAGATAAGTCATGGAAAACTGAGAATAAGTAAAAAATTTATGAATAATTTGGGGGTGAGACTTAACCTGGGCATGGCATCACATGGTGATGACAAAGTCAAATTTGAAACCCAGACATATAGACATGGCTTGATATCTCTTGTTCTTTTTTTACAGGCTTGACAACTGGTACTAGTTATTCTGCCAAATTCATCAAATCTGCCAAATTAATTCACTGGAACGGCCAATTTAAACCATGGGGCAGAGCGTCTCAGCACTCTAAAGTCTGGGACAGGTATTTCATTAAAGATCCTCAGAAAAAGTTCATACCTGTGAGAAGGTCAAATTAGACACGTGCATAACTGTCAATGAAGACAATGTAATGTATGAGACAGGAAGGATAATGTAGAAGGAAGGTGGTATGTGGAGGTTAATGGCATCTGCTCCTTTTGAACATTTCATTTACATTATATGTGAGCTGTGAAGTTTAACATCTTGGTTAATGTCAAGAATAATGACATATTTCATATTCATGCCCATGTTACTCCTCAGTCATCCTGTTGCCATCTGGTGATAAAGGGCAGATAACTTCTGAATCAGACATCAGACTTCTGAATGTGGTATTTGAATTCCACCCATCAGGTTGGTACTGATTTCTGTGAAAGTGGTGAACTTCCAAAAATCAACAAAATCTCCTTAAAGTTAAAGACAGCTCATGACTGAGGTACTGTTCTTTAAAAAGATATAAAATTCCTTCTGAAATGTAAAAACCTGTTTGAAATTTTATGAAGTTGTTGCTGAATTATCTTCATTTGAAGTGTTGAATATTGTGCTGCCAACTGGGGGTCTGAAGGCACCCGTACTTTTAAGCTTATGAGAGATTGACCAGTCAGAGAGCTAGGAGATATCAGCTGTTTACAAGCTGTGACATAAATGTTTTGAGTTGTCTGTCAATAGAACATGTGATAACATAGGGACTGCACACTGTTTTAATGTTATATGTTTCAATTATAACAAGTACATATGTGAACAACACTGCAAAGTTTTTCCAGACCATTGTGTTGTGAGAGGAATAAGTTTCTTGACCATTTCGTGTTATAAATTTACGTATATATGTAAGTTTCAATCACAACCCCAGCAGCTAATTACAGTCTCAGGTGACGAGTGATCTGCTCTTGGAACATTTACGTCACAGCCCAGACAGAATGGATGCGTTTCAAACTACCCAACGGAGCACAGTTAAATGTCAATTTCCACTGTCATAGTAGTGGTAAGAAAAAATGCTTTACTGAAAAAAACATAATGTTGTCCAACCTTTTATGCACACTCAGCTTAAAACATAGGCTGTCTTTCATTTTAGATGGAAATGAACAAAGGAAATACACAGCATACATGTATAACCTTGAGCAAGTGAGAACAGTTATCTTCATTAATTGGCATGTCTATTTTAAAAAATTACAATTTCTTTGACTTTGTACGATGGCAGTTTGTACACATGTGCTATGGAGCATATACTCAACACATTTGACTGAGTATCTCAGCATTTAAATTTTAACTTCACCTTCACTGGTATAAATTGCACAGCTGTGAAATACCTTTGTACAGAAAGAAGCAGAAGGTTTTGCTCACAATGTCATTATTTGCAAACTGACAGCAGCCAAAAAACTGATCACAGTTTAAATACTCACTGATGACCTCAAGGTAGTGTCATTGATGGTGAGGGAAGGTGTAGTTATATGGTGTAAGATTTTTTTTTTTTTTAACCCTGTATTGATTGTGGACCATAGAAATATGATACATGTACTTCCATTTCTGAATGTGATAAATATGTTTGTTTGAAAATCTTATTTTTTATGATGTGGTATTAAGCAAGTTGTATTTTTATGCTCTGCTTATGCTTTTTCATCCAAGTCATTCTGCTTGCCAAGTTTTAACAATGGAATCGGGTTTGTTCAGATGAATCGCAAAGCTATGGACACTACAGAATTAGCAGTGATTTATTGTCTCATTCTGGACCTTTGGAGATGAAAAAGGAGGAAGTTTTGTCCATTTCTTCTATTGAGATAAAGCAGTAAGCTGCATGTGTGTTGTTTGCTATGGTGCTACCAGGTGAACAATTAATTTGACATTTGTTGTTCTTGTGTTACAAAACAGTAGCCTGTGAAATGAAATGTGCAAATTTACAGTTTTAGTGCTTCCACAACACGAATTGCATTTGCTTTTATGAACTAAAGTAATTTGCGTAGGCATGTAATCAGTGAGGATGTAGATTAACATGGGGATTGGAGTACGTAAAACACTTCTCTTTAGAATGTAGGCTGAATTTGTAAAGACATTGGCATTGATGCAGTGGCAAATAATCTCATTTGACATTTTGTGATATTTTTGTGGAAGTCACTGGTAAACACTTGGGTTAGGATCCTGTGACTGATGGTGCTGTTTAATCCCAAGCATGGGTAGCAGAATTACAGTGGATACTCTTAGATACATCAGGGTAGGGTAGTGGATAAGCAAACATCTCTGATAAGAGTTACAGAATTACAGCGGAGACTCTCAGATACACTTGGATAAGGAGGGCGATATTAAAGCAAACTTCGCCAGTGTAAGTAACACATATACTGTGGTACTGTCAAGTACATCTGAATACATGTATACTGGATGATAAGCCAACCTCAGAGAATATGTATGTTTTGTCCCATTTGTCCCACAGAATTACGTGTATAACAGGTACTCTCAAACAGCCATGAATAGGACTGGTGTTAATGCGTATTAAGAGAGTGTGTTTATAACTAGTAAGCATAGAAGAATTACGGTTGATAGAGTCAAATACGCCCGAGTAAAGCTGGTGCTAAACAAGCCTTAGAAAGTTCTCCTGAATACAGGAGAAATTGACAGTATTGTAACTTCGACACCTGATAATTTGTACCAAAGATAAAATGAAATTTCATGTGAAGATCTGATATTTTATAGTACTCACTAGATACTCATTAAATGTGGTAAGTTTTTTGGGGTTGGGGGGGGGTGGGCGTAATGAGATGTGAAACTGTCAGCTGATTATATGCCCAAAGTTGATGACTGTGTATAAATGAACAAAAGTTTTAATTTGGGTTACATGGAGTAGGTATTGAACATAAATAAATAAGTTCTAATATATCCTGCTTAACACAAGATTGTGTAACAAAAATTCGAAATGCAGTGATGGTATAATTTGCAAAATTTGCAGTACTTAATGACGTTTAAGATGTTTCATGCATGTGTTAAAGAGAATATATGTATTAAGCAGTTATGAGTTCTGTCCGTTGATAGAATTACCCCAACTTGCATGATCTCGTGCATCTTCCTCTGTCAGAGTTATAGCCATAGACTTTGACTCGTTGCATACCAGCTTGAATGTTAGTTTTTGCTGTTTTTACCGCTAGTAGTCGCAGTCATGGCTGCTTTTCTGTAACGTTTCTTCTGCACTTGAAGGTTACAGTCACGGCTATTTTTGCCTATGTAGGTTAAAGTTATTTCAATTTTTAACATAAAGGTGTATGTATACGTATTCTAGCAAATGTGCCAAACTTATTGTGAATTTGTCTTTAACGGTATGGTATACAGTTTAAATCTCGAAAAGAAAAGAAAAATGGAAACAGAAAGAAATCTTGGCATGTGAATCATTATTCGAGGGATGAAGAGCACAGGTTGAAAGGATTTGTACAGACAAAGGACTCTTTTTGATTTTCAGGGGGGTTTTGCATATGTCTTCGTGAGCGTGAATTTTGTCATCCTAAATTCACGCATTTAAGGAAACTTTCTGCGAATGTTTTTTTTTAGCTGACCATGTGTAGCAGCTATGTGACATCATTGAAAAGCTCTGGTCTATCCACATGTGATGGTATATTGTTTTCAAAACAGTGTATTCAACATGTTCTAAACTGCTGAGAAAACACATTGATAAACTCTGACAAATCTCATGCATTAGCGTACTGTTAGGTTTAATTTATTTCCAGCATTACCATTATATTCTGTACAGTTCTGTGACATTAAAACTATTATTGAACAATCCGGGTGTTTTCATTGGTTGTTAACAACAGACCCTACTGAGTAGGCCAATCGGTTGATGAGTAGGAATTCGGTTCTACGGAGCCTGAAGGACACCGTACAATCCACTTTTATAGACTTACCAGTGAGGCTGTCTGTCAGAATCCTCCGCCACTGACTGACCATTGCCTAGGGTTGTAATATATGAATCGACCATTACTGGCGGTGATCAAAGGGTGATGTGTTTAAATCTACTTCTAGAGGACGCGACCAATGGGATAACGTGTTAAAATCTTCAGGCCGTCATCAGTGGGGTAATTTCCAGAAATCTCCTTACACAAGCAGTGATCAGTGGGATAATGAGTTGAAATCTACGTATACAGGCAGTGACGACTGGGATAATGTGTTGAAATCTACGTATACAGGCATTGACCAGTGGGATAACGTGTTGAGATCTACGTATACAGGCAGTGACCAGTGGGATAATGTTGAAATCTACGTATACAGGCAGTGACCAGTGGGATAACGTGTTGAAATCTACGTATACAGGCAGTGACCAGTGGGATAACGTGTTGAAATCTACGTATACAGGCGGTAATCAGGGGGATGTGTGGGTGACACAGACAGTTACCAAGAAAGCACAGTTGTAGTTAAAAAAAAAAAAAAAAAAAAGCGACACAACTTTCAGCTTGCCGCCGAGAAAGTCGCCGGGGCTATTCAACTGCTAAAGTTAAAAGTTTTGCCATTAAATTTACATACATAACATTAATCAACAGGTTTTTATAGATAAAGGAACGTTAAGCTATATAGAGGTGCCACACCGAACTTTATCAGCCCATCTCGAGCCGTCGGGGAGTGGGGGGGAGGAGGGCTCCGTGGCTTAGTCGGTCAGCGCGCTAGCGCAGCGCAATGACCTAGACGCCTCCTACCAATGCGGTCGCTGTGAGTTCAAGTCCAGCTGAAGCTGGCTTCCGTACGTGGGAAGGTCTGCCAGCAACCTGCGGATGGTCGTGGACTTCCCTTGGGCTCTGCCCGCTCTCCTCCCACCATAATACTGGCGATCGTCGTGTAAGTGAAATATTCTTGAGTACGGCATAAACACCAATCAAATAAACAAATAAATGGAGCCGTCGCTTCCTCCACCACTTGCACGACCGTGATCTCATCGTTTACGTAAGAGGAACATTAGTCGTGCGGAAGGTAGCAGTAGATGGCTTGGCTTCTTCGGTTTAATATATTGAAGTAACTCATAGAAATAAAACTCACTCTGACAGGTTAACTTTCTGCGCATGCTGAAAAGAAATCTGACAGCCAACATGTCTTTCGTTATGTTTACTTTCTGACACCCTGTGAAATAAGTAAGGAATGCACACGTTCCCTTGAATCTTACGACGCACATCTATCATGTTTTTTTATACGTAGCAAGTAAGTGTTTATCAGTTCACCTTAATAAATATACGGCAAAGTCCGAGACAAAATTTACTTTAAATGCGACTTCTTGTACATCTAACTGGAAGGGACTCGAGCGGGCAAATTATTTGATTTTACACCTCTAGAACTCTTATTTACATGAACGAGTGAGACATCTGTATTACCCCGTTGAACACTGTAATTACGATAATGTCCTCGTTCCAGAATTGAATTCCCTCTTCTCGGCTGTTTAAACGTCACTGGATTTTTAAGAGTATCTCCTGTACTACGAACCCTATCTTTAGAATAGCTTTAGAATATTGTATTGTATTTTTTAGTGAACAAGTTTTAACGCTGATCGGATTAGTGTCTGACTTACATTTTCCCTTCTGTGTACGTTTTGACCTGCACTGGATTTCAGTCCCGTATTTACTTCCACTTCAAGATTTTGCTGGGATTGGAGAGGCTTTCATGCCATGCGTACATTTTTCTGTACGTAGCACTTCGTGAGTTCGAGTTTCGCAACTTGCTAGTTTGTTTGAGACGTTTTTTCAGAGCTTGTGCAACTCATTGTCTCTCTCTGCGATTATGTACATTTCATCTCAGTTTACCTGAAAGGAACTCTGTGTATATTTCCGAGTTGTGAAACATACATCGCCATCTCGGCATCACGGGCACTACTGTCAACCCGTCCGACATAAGTTACACCTTCATGGGCATCGGCGTGCCATACCCTGCTGTTCATCACTTACAGGTGTAAGGGTACCACTATCGCAGAGGAAATGATAAACAAAATGCTTGTTCTGCTCTCAGACAGCGATAGGCCTTTGACAAGATCAAACAAAGAAACACGAACACGATAGACTAAGTTCAATATCTATATTTGAACAAAACAAACAAAAAGTACAACTAACAATTATACACAAAACAATACAGATAATTACAAAAATATATATATATATATGTAAATAGTTTCTTGCGGATGTTAGTGTCACAAATCCGGATGGACTATTCCGTCTTCCAAAGGCAAGTCAATCCAGGTAAACGTAGAATCCACAATTCTTCGGAATTCTCGAAATGAAGGATAAGTCCTGTAGTGAGGAACAGCAGAGGGCCCGGTACGCCGACGATAGTAGATATCAAACTCCCCGGCATGGTGTAAGTTTCCTGGGCAGACGGGTTGACAATAGCGTCTGTATTGCCGGGCTCGCGATGTATCTTTCACTCCTCGAAAATATACACAAAGTCACTTTCAGGGAAAACTGGGATGAAATGTACGTAATTGCACAAAGAGACAATGAGCGATACAAGCTCCAACAGAACGTCTAACACCAAATAGCAAGTGGCGAAACACAAGCTCACAAAGTGCTAGGTGCCGAAAAAAATGACAAAAATTGTGGAAAGGCGTGCAAGCCAATATCTCCAAAGTCCCACAAAAATCCTTCTAAGTAGACAAGAGCAAACATGACTCAAGTGAACACAAGTAAAACGACTGCTCTCAACGTGGACGTACGTAAATGACTGCGAGCTGTGCAACTTCGTCGCTCATATTTATAGCCTAAAGTAAAGAAAATCCTGGATGGTCTGTCCGTAAACATGTTTACAATATGTATAGCTTTCCAGAATGTACGCTCTATGTACAATGACACGAACTAATAAACACAGAATCCTCGAGAACTCGCGACTGAATTCCAGCGCGAGCTATCACGTACACAGAGAAAACATTGTCGGTCAGACACAGACCTTGATTAGCCTGAAAACAGATAAAAAATATATAATACAATATTTTAAAGACTGGGTTCGTATCACAGGACTGTCATCCTTCGATTCGAGAATTCGCAAGAACTGTGGATTCTATATTTACGTGTACTGACTGGCCCGTGGAAGCTGGAATATTCCATCCGGATTTGGACGCTGTTATCAGTAAGAAACGCTATGTTTTTGTAATTATCTGTATTGTTTTGTATGTTATTGTCAGTTGTACTATTTGTCTATTTTGTTCAGATATATGTTTCGAACTTATTCAAGCGTGTTCGTGTTTCTTTGTTTGATCTTCTGTAAGGCCTATCGCTGTCTGAGAGTTTGTTTTAAGCCATTTGTTTATAATTTTTTCTCCCCGGTCGTGGTACCCTTACACCTGTGATACTTATGGCTTACGTCTTGTGCACTATGTGTACATAGTGGCAGACTTTATGTTCACTTTAATATCCTACTAACGTATGGATGCGCGTCGACAAGAAACAATTCATGATATCATTTACCAAGTGCTCATTTCTCTTTATGCCAAGGTATTTGTCCGTAACCCAGTGACAGTCCATTTGTGTTGGACGCTTTTTGCAAACATTTATAGTTATTATTGCTTATGCCTGAGCTTCTTCTAATTTAATACATGTCTCTTAGAGCATCACTGAAATGCATTGGACAAGACAATTTCTATTCGTCGAAAGCCGACATTGCGACAGGCTGAGTTGAACTAGATGATCTCTAAATAAATCCTGGCATTCCAGCTGTGTCAGTGAATAGATAAAGTGTGGGACGCGAATTTATGTTGCCACATTTCGTGCCCCATTTGAAATACAGGGTTAAGGACTACAGTCCTTACTTTCATATATATGTGGTACTCTTTGGCTCTTTATTGTTTTTTAGTAGGTTATATAGTAGACTGTGGTGTTAATGTGGACTACACAGCGTGTAAGTACAGTTACCTACCGATGAAAAAACCCCAAAAAACTCTACTTCAAATTCGTCATAGTTTATTTGCACCAGTCCCAAACTTTCCAAAAGGCTACTGGAATTTTTACCACTCCCGGTTCGTGACGTAATTTACAATTAGGGTCTAATATCGAAACCAGTGTGTGTCTAAACCCGGAACCATGAAACATTGTGTTTAATCTACCACAGCGCATAAATGTTATAAAGAATAATCACATAAGCACACACTCTATGTGAAAACTATGATGTTAGGGAATGTGTAGCTGAGCATTTCTACATGCAGAAGGCATATGCGTGTAGGCCAGCCAAAGGCCACACGGGCCTGTACAGCTGGCACACCACGACCACCCCCACAAATATCTTCACGCATGAATGAAATCGCTAAATCTCTTTGCGCTGAAATGTCTGGCAGTGTAATAAATATGAATAAGGATGGAGAGACGATAGGCGTGCCAGATCTGTCATAAGGCAACATCTGATCAACATCTTATAAATTGCAGCCTTGGCCCCACCATGCGTGGTTACAGATCAGTGGAGTGTGCTTTTACATCTTCCTGCTCGACTGATCTAACTTGATTTTATTTTATTTATTTATTTTATTTATTTATTTATTTATTATTTATTTATTTATTTATTTATTCATTCATTGGTTGATTGATTGATTGACCGATTGATTGATTTATCTACCTTATTATCTGTTTGTCTTTATTTTTTATTTATTTATTCTTCTCAGGCGGCTGGAGTAAATCACCGAGCTTTTGGCTTGTATTCAAAAACCTCCCTGATTAAAAATTACAGTGCATTTATAGCAGGAGCTGGATTCGTGTCTGCAACTTCACTGACCAGCTGCCCATCGACTTCGACCAGAACAACACTTATGATAAATGAATGAGCGAGGATCTGGATTTAGTTTGGCTAAGCTGTGCTATCAGTATAAATGAACACCTCTGTTCATATTTGAGGTGGATAAATACCGGGGCTGAATTTGAAAATTGATCGATTTCGAGGAATAAAGGATTTCTGACCGTGAATAATAATAATAGAAATAATAATTGTTATTATTATTATTTTATATAATCCGGACTACAACGTTTTCACCGGAATGGAAATAAATCTTGCCTTGCCGCTAAAAAGGTTTGATGGAATACATCAGCATGGAAATATATGCTATAAGGTGTCGCAATACTTATTCTATACTCTTTTCTCCATATGTCAACTCCTTCGAACTAGAACTAGGTCTCTGATATAACATCAGGTTGAGAATATTTATAACTTGTGTGAAAACAATTATTACTTGTGCCAAAGTTGTCCATTGTGTGAAAACAGTTATCAGGTGTGTGAAAAAATGTATAACGTGTGGAAACACATTTGTCATGGGGTGAAAACATTTACCAGGTGAGTGAAAATAGTTACCAAGTGGGTTAAAATAGTTATCAGGTGGGTGCAAACAGTTATCTTGTGTGTAAAAACAAATGTCATGTGGATGAAAACAGTTATCACGAGGGTTAAAAAACCGGGGAAAAACTGTTATCACTTGAGTAAACACAATTATCTCCAGGACGACAAAAGTTTATTTATTTATTTGGTTTATGTTGTACGCCAAAACACGTAAAAAAGTGTCACGTGTGTGAAAACAGTTATCAGGTGGGTGGAAACAGTTAGCCGTGAGAAGAACTGTTCCCAACTATATGAAAACCTTCTCAGGTGAAAATTGTTTCCATGCCGGCGAAACCTTTTTAAAATAGAAAGTTACAAGTTACAAAGGGAATGTAATCATATAAAGGAGTGTTTTTGAAAAAAAATAAAACAAAAAAACAAAACAGATTCCTGAAACACGATCCACTCCATAATGATACAATATAGATATTAGGACCTCGCCCATTTTGGTTGACGGCTGGTATACGAATGATGGTTTCGACGCCTAGGTTCGTGCGTAATCATGTGAAAACGATTGTGATTAGTGGAATATTAATGAAGTTTTGTAAGTCAATCGCGTGGGTGGTGACGTCATCCTAACACGTCACTCATTTTTGCTCCGTCAGTCCCGCCTCATTATTTATCCCTCTGCCTGAGGGCAGGGCAGGGTGAGTGACAGTGAGGCTCGGGGTAATCTTGGCAGCTTCACAGATTGATATTAATGTGAGCTGTACCTGTGATGCCAGTGTCAAATATTCCAGGTATGTGCAGTAACTGATCCGGAACACTTCAGATAACATCACAGATGAGACTTGCTGATGGCTGAATAATAGATTGGTAAATAATTGCCCAAAATATGATAGCTTTTCGACAGTTATTTTTTTGGGACGATGACGATCTGCATAACGTATTAACGATTTGTCACGCGTCACTGTGGTTGTAAGTCTGGTACTGGCATCGTTAATAGAAGAAACCAGCCACAAATCTACAACTATGTAACTTGCAACTACAATTGCAACATCTACGCCACGATAATAGACGATGTAATTTGTCTTATCCACTCATTTAATGCAAGAAGTCGAAAGGAAAAAAGGACAGAAACTGTATTATGCCATTTGTACCGTACTAATATATGCATTCAGTTAGATTTTGAAGAATTCCACAAGTTGACACGACATATCATATGGTGTACATGTATGGGACTGAAAGCACACGAAATGAACTATTTTTTATTTGTTTGAAATGCCCGTCTGTATATGAAAAATGAAACTCTGATAACGGTATGATGCTAGAAGATATTTCTCCGTTTTTATATGGGAGGTCGTTTGGTGGACTGGAGGTCATCATACACGTCATCTTAAACCATATACAAATCATGTTCTACATGGAACTTGCGAAACATTGAAGCTAATTTTGTTCGGAACTACAAATAGTTGAAAACAATATAATAGAACAGTGGAATGTAAAAAACAGTCGCACTGTTTTCTGTTTCAAACCATCACGGGTGTGTAAGTCTGAAAAGCTTATTGTCAGACCACTTGTCAAGAAAACCTGTTCACCCGTTCACAAGAACTTTGTCAGAGCGCGAGCGGTGTAGGTATTTCTCAAAAAAAATTTACAAACGTTCATCATCTACTGGAACGCCTCTTGGTCCTGAAAAGAGAAACTGGGCAATTCGTTCATCTGTCAGGCCATATTTATTTGGTATGTGCGGAATTGACGCACACCGAGACAGTCAATAAATAACCCCTGCCCTTTCTTCATCCCGTTAGAGGGTGATACACCATCCATTTAGCTGAATTACACACTCCATGTGCACGGGTGTGCCAAGCGGCGGGGACCAAAAAAATTAACAAAATGCGAATCTTTTTTTTTATAATGACATGTCTTGATCTAGTGGTTTCATATGGTGAGACAGACTGGGAGAATTCCACCGGCTGATTTGGTAACAGATTTCTTGCAACACAGATGTCGGATGGGGAAGGCCTGTCCCTTCAGGGTGTATTGCTTGAATGAATGAGCAAGTGGCTAGGAGTATTTGAAGTGTAGGCGAGTTTAACATGGGGAATACTGGTGCACAGTTTACAGATAGGAAACACTATTATTAGTGCCAGGTGCCTGAAATAACTGGAGGAATTCTGAACCAATTAGACAGACGGGCAGACCACTTAAATCTCTAGTGGGAGAGATTAGATACATTTATGAATTGTCGAACATTTCAAAGCAGACAAACCATGCGCAGTTGAGTTGAAACAGAAGGGTCGTCTTCGCGCAAAACACGGAGATTACGTAACTCGCTCGCGCAGACCAAACCAACCAATCACTTGTCAGCTATCAGATTCCGACAGTTTTACAGACCGCTTCGTACGTCCCGCATTGCTAATTTTCCGGAATGCTGTCCTACCTTATGGCAGTATTAAAACAGCCAGAACTACAGTTATCATCATTTAATGCTGAGTGAACGCCCTGAATGGATAAAAGCATTTTCGTTCGTGTAATGGAAACTTAATACACAGAGCTCTTCTTAGATCGAAACTTAGTGGAAAGAAAAGTGAACCAGGACCTTTTACCTACTATGGCAACAGAAATCGAATTTGTAAGGAAAACAATATTCTGCGCTGCAGTTGTTTTGTCAACAATCCTCTGGAGTCTTGGGTAAGTGAAATGTCTCATTTGTTCAGTTCGTTTCATTCTCAGTAACCCTACTACGTCACTGGTCTTTAAAAGCCATCAGTCTCATGCTAATACAAAACAAAGAATGATTTAAACTGTCGAAAGTACTTTTTTGAAGACTACATATATATTTTAACAATATTACAAAAGATTAAAGCAGTCACCTGTTGAGATATGTTACGATACATTTGTATAGTTAATTTTTTTCATTGGTTTCCAGCGAAGCGAGGCCCTGTTTTTAAGTCCCGGCATAAAGAAATACTAACGGGTAGTGTACAGGATTTCCTATTTCTTGGAAACTAGTAGCCTAATAGATTTGAGCTTTAGAAACTCTCAGTGATGAAAGGAATACCAACAAATTTTTATGGAAATATGGCTGTACAATCGAATACATTATAATCGATGTATCACCTGTGTCGACTGCTTATGTGGGCGATGCTCTGACCAGACTCTCTGAAAAACAAAAATCTCACATCTAGAATAACTATGAAAGAAGACAGAAAAAGTGCACAAAATCATATATATATACTTTTACCAGTCATTATGCTTTTTTGTTAGAATATTCGTGAGGACTTTTGACTGAAATACAAAAATAAATGACTATCTTTTGCTGTCTTTTAAAGCTTATGTAATATTGTATATGCGTTTAGTGACTGTCGTAGGTGGCTGCAATATATTAAATAGCGTAAATGTTATTTTCAGTCTTTTCGTTTGATAACCGTTCTACACGTGGAGTGTACCGTGTAAAACTAGATTTGTGGATTAATTACTTCATGACAACGGAAATGAAACGGTAGCAAACTTTAATTTCACAAACGTTAAAGTCTCAGCCAAGCTGTGGATGAAATGAATTTTATTTGTAATATCGCCATTTTTATATATAGCATGCGTTTGTCTGGCTTTCAAGATTTGGAAAATAATAGTCAATGAAAAGGAAAAAGTATCGAGACTGTTATATTTTTTGTCAAGGTCCTATAACCACTTGTTAGAAACAAAAAATAACCATACACACTAAAAAACAGCCGTTGAAGTCGCGTGTAGAGCAAGGGCAGATTTCGTTTCTTGTCACGGAACTAGTGCTTGAGGAATATATTGCTGGTTTGGTGGACATGATTTTAAAATCTGTCATGTCGCTTTTATTTATTTATTTATTTGATTGATGTTTTACGCCGTACTCAAGAATATTCACCATAGGACGGCGGCCAGCATTATGGTGGGAGGAAACCGGGCAGAGCCCGGGGGAAACCCGCGGGGTGTTGGCATACTTTCCCACGTACGGCCGGAGAGGAAGCCAGCATGAACTGGACTTGAACAAACAGCGACCGCATTGGTGATAGACCCCTGGGATAACCATATGAGCAACGGCTCCCATGTCGTTTTTAAATAAATGCAGGATCCAAGGTTTACGCATGGATGTGTCATATTTTATGCAAGAAGTTCCTATTTCCGACTTAAAGTGTCCTAGAATTACACATCGCATACATGAATGCTATAATAAGATACCAATTATTCAGAAAATATATATGAATTTGAAAACAGACGGTCGTGTTTTAGAAATTGTACTCGTTGAAGGATAGATTTAATTATCTTTTAGCCGATGCTGCCTTGCCTCAAAAGCATGTATTCCCGAACCGAGTTGGTAAAATCGCACTCAGTCGTACACTGATGTGTCACCCATTGTAATCTATCTAGTCTGCCAACGCATGTGTGACGTTTCTTCCAGTGGACCTAACGTATAATACAATTTGCTCCCCAGAATCAATGACGAATTCATCTGTGTACAGCTAACAACTGACGATCTCTCTCCTGCTTGACTGGATGTTTTTTTTGAGTCATTTGTGTTTTGTATGACTATCAATGTTAATTTACTAACCGGTAGCATTATGCAATCAATCACAGAAAATATGGTTAGACGAAAAAGTGTTTCAAGTTTAGCAAATTTTTGTACGAGACATTTTTACATTTGTATACATTTCAATCCCTGGTTGATTTAACATCACTGCATCCGCGCTCGCCGCTATAATGCTGAAATATTGCCGATCTGGCGTTAGTAAAATCAGTCATTAATTACATTACATTGCACTATTTAACAAGTCATCACATTGTACTATGCAGCATAACATTTACATTGGTACGTCTCACCAATGCGGTCCCTGTGAGTTCGAATCCAGCTAACGCTGCCTTCCTCTTCGGACGTCCGAAGGAATGTCCTGCGGAGGGTTGTGGGTTTCCCCCGGTCACCGCCTAGTTTCCCCCACCACAATGCTAGCCGCCATCGTATATGCCAGATATATTCTTGAGTAAGGCATAAATATGATTTCAGTATATTTCAGTAACAGCTTTATCCAGTTAGAAGTATTTCGGCCTAGTATACACAATATTACATTGTAATATGTATAATAATGCTGACCGCGGTCGTATAAGTGAAATATTCTTGAATACGACGTAAAACTGCAATCAAATAAATACATTTCAATGACTGATTTATCGTGATAGAAGAATTTCGGTGTACTACACTATATTGCACTACAAAACTATTTATATTCTCGAGTAATAAGAATAATAACTTTACTTCAGTGACTGCTTTTCCTTGGTGGAAGAATTTCGGCCTAATTGTGGATCTAGAAGATTTTACGACAACGGTCGCTGCAGGTTATGTTACCATTTTTGCGGAAGAAATGGGTAAGTATAAGGGATGCAAATGCTGATCAGTAACGGATTATTTAATCAAAATAGTTTATTCTAAATTGGCCCTGCATATTCTGTAAATACATATGTAACCGTCTATTAAAATTTAAAACAGAAGAAAAGCACGAAAACGCTTAGCCGTGTGCACATCAATGGGTCATATAGAAGAGTGTTAAAGCAAGCTTTACCAAAGACTGGAAAGAAATGTCAGGTATTTCAAAGCTGTTATAGGTTGACAGATTGTCGAATATTTTGGGGGTAATAAAAGTTTACAGCGAAACTTTTTAGGGCCGACTTATTTGAAAATGTACGCCTAGAATTCTTCCACAGTTTCAAGCTACATACATGTAACTTCGGTCTATTGTTGGTATAAATTGGAGTTAGTTTATGCGCTAACTAGGCTTTCTGAGCGCACTAGTGTGAAACTGTATGTATTAAATGTGATGACAACACAGCATTTTGAGTAATTCTGTACCAGTGACGTCTAGTATATTGCATTTAACATCTCTGAGATTCTATTATTTGATTCTGCGTATGCCATGGCGTAAGGGGGCATGCAAGTTGCTACTTCTTAAACACTTACATGAACAGTTAGAAGAAAGCCCTAACTGAGGTAAACTGACAAGAGGCCGTAATGATATATTCAAAAACTTTGGTGAGATGTTGTTGTTGTTCCGTATCCTCAGGTGTACAGGCCCTGGACGTCACGTGGGTCCGGGAGGTTGTAAGTCGTGCATCCGCGGGAAGGAGCTTCCCCACGATCCGTCGGTCATCCACTGTATCTCGAACTTCACCCCCTGTCCGACAGGGTCATACCTCAGAAGAGTGCCAGTCACCGACCCAGGCCCACTGGCTGGGTTTATGGTAAGTCAGTCATAAGTGATTTAGCTTAATCCTAATAACAACAGAGCAGGTAGTGGCCGAGTAGTTAAAGTACTTGCCTTTCAATGACTAGGTCGGCTTAGACGCAGCGTTAGACAGAAAGCCTTGATATTCCGAAAGTCTCCAGTGTTCCCACAGCATTTGGTCTCGTAAGGCCGTTGAAGTTAAGCAGACACACACTGAACTCGCGGTGAGAGAGAAATCTGACTGTCAGGCGTGAGAAAGTTCATCATTTATTTGCTAAAGGCTGGTGGTTTATGCTGGTTTCTTCCTGTCACACAACTAATTTAGGAATATGTTAAAAATGGAGATCGGCGTTAAGCATCACGTTATTGTATTTAGTGTCAGTATGAGTTACATATGTCTAGTGAATGAATTTCTGGTGTGACCACGTGTCATTAATTGCCTCATTTACATGTATCAATAAGGGAAATAACGGTATTTTCTGAATGGCTAAACAAAACATATTTTATCCTGCTTAGACAAAACTTTCAAAATAATGATAAATAGAATAAGACACCGAGACATAATGACAAACAGGAATGTTATGCATTGCATACGACCAGTGAAATATTCTCTGAGTTATGACAGTACTTAAAAAGAGTTTTTTCTTGGACTGAACCCGGGCTACATACACATAAATGAGATATTTTGACCGTGAGCTACAACGGTGCATTGGTCCAATTGGCCAATCCGATTTATGTACGGACATTTTCTTAACCGTCCGAACTCATTGCAAAACTGTGCTAACGCTTCACTTCAGCAGAAATCTGTATCAAATAATTTAACATAATTTCATTCGTAAAATAAAGAACAGATATTCTGTTTATTCGACAACATAATTTGTAGCCGTGAAAGAATGACGTTCACTATTACTCCTAACCAGATTGAACTTTTAACAGAAGAATTAATGACAGGAACGTTAGCCATTTTGTTCTGCTTAAGGAAGAGAAAAAATATGGAGATTCGGTTCAAGACTTGGCCTTGGACCAAGAACTAATTTATCATATTTTTGTAATATTCTTGACCTGAATCCAGTATATTTTAAAAGGTTTCTTCACTAATCAGGTAACTTTACTGAAACAGTTATGCAGTTTGAGTTTAATGAAACTTTGTGGGCATGTTGGCTTTGGCACGAGCATCAATTCATTACATTTTCATACTGAGCATTATCAAGACCGAGCAATTTTTAAGCCGTTGCCAGCCATCTATCTCTCTGTCAGCAACTTTATATAAAAATTTTTTGAGGGATTTTGATACACCTTATGTACAGCTTGGCCTTGGAACTAATGCCAATCCATCGCCTCTTGACGGGGATTAGGATCTAGGAAGGAAATACGACACAAATGCAGATTATTGTTCTTAATATCTCTAATTTAATGCGGGATTTGTCCTCTAGTTTGTAACAGTCAAATCGTTGTAGGTCAGCACATTAACACAAATCAGTCGATTCTTTGTAACAGGATAACACGTATTAACATTATCAATATGTTTCCTGGGTGTTTCTTTAAAATACACTTTCAGATTTGCTGAGTTTCTTTTGTCCAGTACATGTAAGCATTTTTTATTTTGTCGTCTCCATGTATGTTTCAGTTGTGCAAGTTGTGTCATCCATTGTGCACCACGTGCTCCGGCCGCGGGGCACCGTTCTGCCTTACTTGTAAATTCTACAAGCTTGACGGTCGATGTGTACGACACTGTCCCCCGGGGGCCGAGGTAGACGAAGTAATGCGGACTTGTAACTACAGAAACGGTCGTCACAGGCGGCGACATACGTCATCTTACAGCTACACTGACGTCACCGATATGTGATTTCACGGAATAGACCATTCTGACGTGTTGTATAAATGATGTCATCAAAGTAAACCTTCCGATGACTACGAAATGTGTGACTTCACATTGAGTGGACAAAGGTCACCTCTTGACAGTTCTGACCTAAGCGAGTTATCTCACTAGGGTATGGGGAAGAAGAAACCTGTGGCGGCAAAGTGGCTTAGTAAAAATGGCTCAATTTCAGAATGGATGCTTAGCCGCTCAGTGAACCTTGGATCCCTGATAACTTCTCAGATGAAAGGCGATTGAGAGACTGAGAGATAAAGATTACAGCGGGACTGGCCTTCTGGCCTTCCATGATCTTCTGGAATGCAGTTCCTTGTTGCTGTATATATTCCGTTATCTATGGGCGGTGTGACACGCCTGGTATCGCAGGCTTTAACGTTCCAGGAGTTTCGTTCAGGCCAGGTTATTTTTGTTCCGAGAATTCAGGAAGTTTGGACTCAGAGAGTGATTGCAGTTGGAAGTATTCCAGGAAAAATGGCATACCAATGATTTTCGAAAATGATTATGTGTTATTACAGGTGTGTTGAAGAAAGGGTGCAATGTCAAAATAGTATCTTCTATAACAAATGGGGTTGCTCTGTGTCACACATGGACTCTTACCACGTCTATAGTTGACATTCAACAACTCCTGCCTACATTTTCCAGAAGAAGCACAACCCATTATACCTTGCCGTCAAATTGCCGTCGGTTTTCTATGTCACTGGTGAGATATATAAGTACTTCAAAGCAATGGACTTATTATTAATGAATATCGCTTATTGCTTGCCTAAGTAACGAATATTTGCACAAACATAGCATATATTCTTGTTGGTGGTTCAGCTGTTTAATTTACATGGTATGTACATTACCCTGGTTCTCGTTAAGTATGATGTGGACGGGAAGATAAATACATTTACAATTTAACATATTGTTCGACTTTATTGGTCTCTAAATATAGATGAATAAAAGGTTTCTGTGATAGTAAAGCTTGCGAATGATGACAAAGAAGTGTAAGATTTTCGCATTGTTTTGAAGATTTAAGCTTGGTGTAAATAAATATATTGTTCTTGGAGAATTTTGTTTCAACGCAGGGAAATACGTAATGTTTAAACGCATTACTTTAGAAACTCAAAGGCTGGTATATTTAAACTTCATCAATTCGTCGACCGATTTTCTCAAATCTAACGAATGTTACTTGGGTAGTAAGATTAAAGTCTTAATCGGTGTTTGCCTTTGTAAAACAAAATGTTAAATGTTTGTTTAAATTATGCTACCATGTATTTGTTTTATGTGAAACTTGACATATAATAAATCGAATAAACTGATAACTAAGTAAAGACAGATGGCGATCAGTTGATATCATGTATCTCAGTAAATATTAAAGCATAACCATAGGCCTAATTTTATCATGGTTGATACAGATTCCATGACTCCCTGTGGACGACAACGTAACTGGACTTTGACAAAAAGGCTGTATTTTGTTCATACGCCTTTGCTTTCTGTGATTTGCTTGTAAGTGTATATATATGATCAAGGATATTAAAAAGTCAGACAATTTACTTCGGTGGAAATATTTGTTTAAAGTTTTGACATTTCGTTATATACAAAGTCTGATTACATGCAAAGATTCTTGATAATTTAAAAACGATTGTTTACATTTTCATGTAAACGAGAATAAAGACCCACAACATGCATTTTGACTTGCGTACAGCTGTATTATTGTTGTCACTCGTTCTTTTTGTGTGTTAATTACATGTTGTCACATTAGTATTGGGCAATGACAGAAGTAATGGATGATTCGTGGAGTGTTATTGTACAGTTATATATTACTGTATATATGGAATCATCCCATGTGGAACCTTATTATAAGAGCAGGAGCCATAACAATTCGTTAGTGCAAGAATTGTTATTGGCAGAAACTGTCAAGTGCTTACATGGCCACCGATTATGCGTGTGTAGAAAGGCGAATGATTGCAGTTTGGTCTAAAGATTTTGCCAGGAGTTCTTTTCAGCAAAAATGTACATTTATAAAAAGAAAGGCAAAGCACATTTCGAACTTGGACTGGCGTTTTTTATCGTGAAACTAGTGATCTTGAAACTTCGTGTAGCATAAGTGTATTTATAACTTTTACCTCATTGGAAATGTCACTAGAATGACGCTGGCCTCAAATTTCACGGAACTATGTATAATCTTTGTTAATATATTGCTGACCGTATTATTCTTACGACGTTGAATTATGTCTATGCATTATGGAAACAGAAAAGAGGGAGGTTAACAATGGTACACATTTTTTCTTTTTATTCCGTTTTTTTTAATACATGTTTATAAATTGCGTATATGGTGGACAAATCTGACGGATTGACTTCAAATTTATCTCTACTGTTATTTTTCCGTGGCGATATACGGTACTATTCAATGTTCAATAGATAAAATTTTCAAAATTGAACACAGAACATCACTTTTACATAAAGGAAGGAAGACAGTTTCAATTGATAGTTGTGTAAAAAATAGAAACGCTGGGACCTCGGTGTACATGTATATATATTGGCAAGAAAAGCGTATCTTTCCCCCGAAGGTATATATCAAAACCGAAAGATTGTGAGAAAAACTTTATGGAACTTTCCTTAAGAGTGACCTTGTTCTAGAGGTGCAATTGATATTTCTATTTCGGTCAATGACGTGACAAATACCGATAGCATTTCTATATTATCAGCGGTTTTACTCGGAATCCCCATTCTCATTACTTGCCGAAAGACATCACAGCAAAGCAGTCGTGTGGTATACATGTTTATGTACGAGTTTATCTTTCGCTCTCCCTCGATCTGGTTTTCTCGTTTCTTTGTCAGATCCGAGATTGCTATCTCCAGGAAAGGAATGTCTCAATGAAGGGAACGTTGTGAATGGGAAGTGGAAAACAACTTTCTTTCTGACCCTATGTAATGTGTAATGTGGACGGTTCACATGTGTGGAGGAGAGCGTTGACAGGTGGGATACACGATCCGTACCGAATATTTGAGGAATTTCTATGACGTCCTTGGAATGTCTGCCGGTTCTACACATATGAATAAGTCAGTCTTTATAATGAAGTTTGTGCTTATATACCAATCGTCAATCTAGACATACATAAATGGGGAAATAATATTTTTAATGCGTGGAATACGAAGCTTTTGCTTCACCCTGAAGTCAGGGCTGTTCAGTGTTACAAGTGAAATGTAGACGAGCTCATTCTGAGTTCTGTGCAGTTAACATTCAAATGCCGAGACTGACATTGTTCATTTATTTCCCAGACCATTAGTCTTTGGCCAAACTATTCAACTGCAAGTCGTAACTAGAACCTGATCAGTTTAAAAGGGGTGTGGTTATTGCGTAGTGCAATTGCAGGACCAAAAAGCATACGGTGGTCTTAAAACAGAAGTATTGATTAGACCTCTCTTTCACGTGGTAATATCTTGAATTCAGATGCTTAAGTGAATTGTACACATGGGAATGTTTGAGCTGACTCCAACACTGGGTTTTCATAAACTATTGCATCTGGAAACAAGCATTCTAGAAGTATTAAATCGTGAAAGCACGACACGCTTAGTTGAGCTGACAGTAGCTGGGCCAAATCTATACCAGAGCAAATAAGACATGATTTTGTTTTTTCAAAATTGGGCGAAAACAGATCAAAATTTATCAGACGAAAAGTTACTGACTACGTATTGAGTTTCAATTTACAGTATACTAAACATGCTTATGCATCTGTAAAGTCGGGTAAACTTCCGCCAATGTTCAAAACAATACCAAAATGTTGGAAATGGATGAAATAGTTCAAAAATTCGTCGGTATAATTCAGATATTTGGCAACTCAGAAGAATTAAGCATTGACAAATTATGTGAGTTTATTTTCACAAAACCACCTTTCGGAATAATAAACCGTTACAAAAGTGTGTGGCTTAAAAGGGAGAGATTGTTGATTGGCAGTTGTCAGAAATATTCAGCCTGTTGAGACTAAGGAGGATTATTTGGGGACCATAGGTGGGCTAAGCTATATGAACAAGTATAATGGATGCAGCGTCTGTGTATTTTACCACCCACCACCAAAAATAATAATAGTAAGACATAGGAAGGTAATAACATGAAATTCCATGAGTTTTCAATAACCAAATCGTAACTTTATAGTAAGACATTTCCCAATGACCCATGAGCCTCTCATCATTGTGAATGCTGTGAGTTCACGTCCAGATCTGGCAAACGTAGGCATACTTCCTCTCCAGTCAGAAGCAATAAAGTTTGCCTGCAACCTCCGGGTGGCTGTGGGTTACGCTGTGTCATACCTTTCAAATAATAAATATTTTTTTCCAGATATTTTCGTGTTAAATTGTAATACCATTAATTTAATCCAACTCTTTTTATTATAAATATTCATTTTCTACTTCATTTTACCTAAAACCAAATCAGCTATGTTTACCTGAAAGAGAATAAAAAACAACAGCAGTAGACATGTACTTTACTTTGCTTCAGCCATGAACACTTGAAGTTATCCTCTTCAAACAGAAGAACAGTCAAACAATAATTTTGGACAAATTTCTTGTCTTCTTTTTTCCCAGCGAAATCAACTCTACTTCTAAATTTCTCACTGAAAAGCCTTACCACTCTGCTTCCTCAGCCTTACAATACTGTAAATGCTACACTACTAATTCACCAGTAGGAGAAACGTGAGGACTACAAGCAGCGCCATCTGTGATGTCACTTCCACATAGCTTAACTTTGGTTTAACCATTGTCTTTTTTTCTTTTCTTTTTGAAGTGAGCTGTTTTTAAGCCTACACTGCATTCTGCCAAGACTAATGAATAAAAGGTAAGACACGACCCCAATGAGATATATAATAATCCAGTTTATGGTTAGAGCCAAAATAACATGTGTTTGGGTGGTGCAGCTGTGTAGCGGAAATTGGGCCATGTATAATGCGACAACGTCTTCCGAGTTCGTGAAAAGAAAAGTTTGAGTCGGTCCGAATTTAGCGAGTGGGTCTTGTTGCTCGCAACAAACATCCTTTTTAGTGTTTGCCTGACCGAATGACTGGAATACATGTGGTATCATGGTGTAAAAGAGTGCCTGCCAGCAGCACACCAACAAGTGATGTGAGCCGTGTTTCATGACTTAGTTACGTTGTGCTATACAATGGCAATGCTACAGTGGGGCTTACTTGGCCAAATAGATGAAAACCTTTCAGGAATGTTGACACAGACCGCGGCAGTACACACTAAAACTGGATCTACTTCGGTAAATCGGTAACTATTTTGACCACCTGAGGTGGCACCTCATAATTGCCCTCAAAGGACTCCGCTTTGCTTCCAGACCCACAAAACAATACTGAAAACTATTACTCGCTATTGCCTTGAACCACGACACACTAACTCTACAAGGATGCTTGATTCTGTACAGGAACATGCGTTGGGAGCTGTTCGTGTTTATTCAGAACATGGTAATCTGTTGAAAACTGTTATATATGAACGGGTCAATGTACATGACCTTAATCCAGCGTTCCTGCTGTTATTCAGTTGGAAGCTATGAGAGGTGGAAAATGCTTGGGTAATTTGTCTGCAAGTGTTTGTGGTTAACCGATGTGTTAGCTGCCGGAAGGGATTAGCGGGTGTACCGCTGGAGGGTATACCAGTCCATTCACTAAAGTCTTCTGGCATAATTGGCATACCGAAGTAATCCCATCGTCAGTCGGCTCCCGAGGCAGAGGGTTTAAGCTACCTTAAGCAGAGATGGATAGTATATAGAAATATGTACGTCCTATTGCAGATACCACCTTCAACATAGGTGGTTGTATATGGGCAACATTTGTGATACTGTTCGTGTAGTAAACTTGCAAACTTCATTTATCAGAAACGGTACATAGTAGCTCTAGAGCCATCTCCAACCAGCCCAATTATAGTAAACTAAATACAAACAAACAAACAATAAATAAGTAAATAATTAACATCCCTAACAACTTAATTTGCAAAGCTAAACAACTGAACCTAAGTGGTGTACTTAATCTGATAACGTCAGCTCCCCCATTCCCACCCTGATATAAAATAACCTCTATAATAATGTGTCAACAAGAGGCTGACGTTTGAATTTGAAATTTCAGTTGAATATCCTACCTATAATGGCTGGCCTCCCCCTTACATATTACCAGTTCAATTTACTATTTATATGTTATGTTTTACATATTCCTTTGGGAAATGGTATTTATGGTTGTTTCGGAATGAAGTCTTTTGATTATCGATTTGGAGCGCCTGTATACGATTGACATGCGAATGTCGGGCCTGAAGCTTGAATCCTGACAAAACACGGCAAAGTTTAATGTCCCTTATCCCCAGTATGGACATTTTTTTTTTCGACCATCGATATTTTGGTTCAGAAATTTAAGAACGTCATAAATATTACAACTTTTATCTGTAAAGTTCTCTTCATATCATTAACATAGCTGTAATTAGTGGAATGGGTTTTGCTCTCAGCGCAGTGACAGGAGCAAGGAAGATTCTAGAAATTATGAGCAGGGATGAGGGTGGCATTCATGCCAAGGCTATCAAATTTATTGCCGATGTTTAACCATCTGCGATACGACTCTGTGGTGTTTATAATTTGTATGAGGTGCTAGAAGCCGGCAGGATAAATGCAAAGCTAAATATGTTTGACAAGGTGTTGGAAATGCTGTTCGGTGATGGTATCTAATGTAAAGTGTTAGAACTGCTGCTGGGTCGATTTTTATCTCCCAAAAGTGCTAACTGCGGCCCTCCGCAATAGAGGCGTTTATTTTTGAGGAAGTACTTTCTCGGATTAGAACGCAGATTCGTTTTTTCGTCCTCCTGCTCCACCTGTTGGCCAGAGAAGAGTTGTTCTTGTACTCCCCCAGGGCTTTTTTTGGTTTATTTTGGCACTGTCAGTGCTAAAATGTTTGCAAAGCTTTTTCACCTTATCGTACATACCGGGGATGTCTCTACACATATAGCTGCGTCTGTCTTATTTCTGGGAGTGGGCCGCTGTGGATGGGGGGGGGGGGGCGTGATCACGTGATCTCGCTTCCTCCCTCGCAATCAACACCAGATGGAGAGTTCTCCTGCACTTCTTGGAGATGACAAACTGCAGGACACGGCTGCAATATCCGGCTCGCGGGAAGCTAATCAAAAAGAACGTTCTCACCAAAATGACAACATCCAAGCGAATAATCTATATTTACTTGTGAGATAGGTAATGCTAAATTTCGCCGCATCATATATATATACCCGCACCTGTCAAGGTGAGCATCATTGCACAGCAATGCAAAAGTACTGTAAATCCGATGTTAAAGTTCTGTCTGATTAAGTACAGGACACATTCCGTAAATCTGATATTGATGTTTCATCTAACTAATTTTAAGACATATTCAGTAAATCCAGTACTGGATTTCTGTCTGGCTAATTGGAAGATAAGGTCCATAAATCCGCAGTTGATGTTTTATCTGTTTACGTTTGAGACATTCTCCGCAAATCCCATGTTGGTGTTCTCTCTGATCACAAGAGATAGTTCGTAAATCTGATATTGATGCTTTTTCCTCACTAAATATAAAACATATTACGTAAAACCTATATTTATGTTCTTTAAGAATAATATGGCATATTCGGTGTATCTGATACTGATGCCCTATAGGACTAGTTTGAAAAGAAATGCCGTAAATCCGATATAGGTGTTCTATTATGATCAATTCTGTGACATTTTATAAATCCGATATTGCTGTTCTATATCATAATTGCAAGAATAAATCCTTGAATTTGAAAAGTGAGGATGTGTCTAAATGATTACAAGACATATTCCGTGAATTTGAAATTGGTGTTATATTTGACTACCTACAAGATATATTCAGTAAATCCCATAATACATTTCCATCTAGTTAATTTCAAGTCATATTGTTAACAGCGTCCTTCCAAATGGTTACATAACAATAATCCGCCCAACTTGTAAAATAAATTCTATTAGCTTTTTTCTTACATCATTAAGAACAAATCACTCCTACTGTTTCGCATTTAACCCGTTTTAGTTAAAAAAGGTTATTGTTTATCTATGGGAATCCGTGTTAACGACTCTGTCGAAAATGGCCATGTGATTGTAAACTGTTTTTTATTGGTTCGCAGGTGGAAACGACAAGTTCACAGTGTTATCTGCTGTAGTTTGTCGCAAGTTATACTTTCCGACTTGTTCCACCATATAATTTCCACATGCCTTGAGATATTCGGCTCTTGTGATCTATTTAAGTTCCAAAAACTGGAGCGGCCACTTGGGTTCTAGAGCCGCGCCTTTAAATAACCCGTGGGTCGAGAATACGAGAGTCGAGATTAACAAATATCGTGGGAGAATAACCAAAAATTCTCAGTCTCCGTTTTTGCTAATCCCGATTCTCGTATTAAAATATATATCTCAGTAGCGTTTTGATCACAAATATCCATATGCTCAACGTGGTAATATTATTTATCAAGATGTACGGGCCTATATTGCCTAGAGCCTCGGATCAAGTGGGTTTTTGTCGTCGCCACTTTGCGTATACATGAGCAACCCTTGCATTACAAAAAAACGTTCCTAAAATATTACTAAAAAAATTCTCGACGGTTTCTCTTTACATAATTCCGCTATGCTCCCTCAACTCTCAGTGGATAGTGATTAAATTTTGAAGCTTGTCTTGTAATGTGACCTGGAAAGTCCATTACGACTCGTATACTGTTAATGACATTGACACAAATGTCTCCAACGGCGCCTACACTGTTAGCTGGTCACGCTAGAAACTCCAAGCTATCGCGCCACAAGAGGTGGTTATGAAAGTGTCGCTCACACCCAGTTATTAATTGCACTGTTGATAGACCTAAAAAAAAATTAAGAGAAAATCGAAGGTTGTTGATCTGTGATATTTAATGACACCGCAAACAGCATGTTTTCCCTGGACGATAACTTAATTCATTAGCTTTTAGTTTGTTAATAAGACCATAGCCGCTTGAATGGACGCTAGGAGACACACTGACAAACTTGGATAAAATTATTAAGCCTAATAGCTACTTATACTTTTAAGTATAGTTTGCCCTACCTGCTGCGCTGGTTGAAGAGGTCCTGTGCAAATGGAATCTGATGTATGTCAACAACACAGGATACAGATAACTTTGTAGGAACTATGATCTGAGTTGAGATTGACTCTCAATGTACATCGTAGAGTATTCTCAGATCTACGCTACAGAAATCAACCACCTAAAGCCGAGTCATATTAAGTGTGGTCAGATGGCATGCACAGCCGTAGATCTTGATGGTGTTAAATGCTAATAATTTTGTCATGGCTCAACGTATGAAAACACGGCGCATTTTCTTATCTAAGCTGTTTTTTCATCAGAATACCTACTCTCAGGGATTCACTCAACCAATACCGCCATTGACTGTTTCCTGGAGTCTTTCTCCTTGATTTGAAACTGCCACCGTATGCGTTGAAAATTTTTCCATTGCCGGTATGGAAAACCACGCATGGTTATGGGGATTACCCCTTTTTATGGTCTCTTTGATAATATACAACTTGTATTGTTTGCCCTTCATATGAATAGCAGATGTTCTCCTCACAGTGGAGGGCGTATAATATATACAGACCACACAGTGCTGAAGGTTAGTGGTTTAGCCTACATATTCGGCCCCATACACAAAGATGTGTTGATCATATTTAAATCGGTCATTCAGATATGGAGATCAACCAAACGTATGGGCCTGATGTCTGAATTGGGAAGTTCATAGAGGTCAAGGCTAAAAGTAGTTAACCCAAGTCCAACCGTTCTCTCAGTATTGAGCTTGACAAGTTCAAATCCGGCGCCTCTCCGTTCGGTTTTGAAGTTACCACGGCCAGTGTATTTTGTTTTGTGGCGTGGTCTTGTGACTTTACCAATTTTGCGTACCCATGCACCCGATTGCTATTGCAGTATACAACGTAACAGCTGTCAGTCTGAAGCTAGGTCATGCAAACCCTGAATCTATATGCTGCACTATACATTAAATGCTCATTCGGAAATCTTTTCTCAAGGTGTTTACTTTTAGATTTTCTTAAAATACTTAAAAATTGGACTTTGTGCTCAATCATCGCCCTCGGCGCTGCCTGTTCAAATATTTTAGCTTTAAAAGATTTTATCTCCAGCATTATTTAAAATTTCAGTGTATTTTATAGGTTGACTGATATATAAACTGACAAAAAACAACATCGACAGATACCAAATTTGACCTTACATGGTCTGTATAGAAAGCAAAAATATTAGTTCTGTAAATTACGATGTAAACCTTTCACTGGTTTATTTTACTAATAAACAGTTTGATTGTGTAATAAATGGCTCTCTGGTATTGTGTTCCAGTTATACACTCTTAAAGTGAAAGAAGCTCATGAATAAGACACTATTCATTAAAAATTTTACAAACTTCTCTTTTGAATACAAAAAGCATTTTGAATTTGCATGAATATCGTTGCTGAATTGTTTTGTGGAATATTTCGCTGCCGCCCGTTATCTGAAGGCTCCCATGCTTTTATGCTTATGGCAAACTGACCAATCAGAGAGCCAGGAAATATCAGCTGTTAATAAACTGTGACGTAAATGTTCCGAGTTGAATGTTAATATAACACCTAATAACATAGGGACTGGACACTTTTTTAAAGCTTATATGTTTTAATTATAACCACTACAGGTGTGAACAACACTGAAAATTATTTCCAGATAATTGCGTTCTGACGAGAGTAAATTTATTGATCATTTCATGTTATAAATTTACACATATAATTAAGTTTCCTCCATAACCCTAACAGCCTAGGCGGAAGAGTTGTCCCGCGCTTGAAACAGTGACGTCAAAGCCCAGACAGAATGGCTGCGTTTCATGTTAATCGATGGGTGGTCAAATGTCAATTTCCACTGTCGTAGTGGCTATTGGAAAAATACTTCACCGAAATAAACATAATTTTGTCCTACTTTTTTGGCAAGTTTAACTCGAAACATGAGCTGTCTTTCACTTTAAGGATGTTTACTATATAAAGCGCAGTATCTCCCCCTTTCGACCTTTAGTCGATAGTACAAAAGTGTGAATGGACAAAACCTAGTAATATTACTGTCCCCTCGCCGTGTCCTTGCGTAATTCGCCTCTCCTTTTGATGCGTTTACTTCACCCTCTCGCACTTTTGTGTCGTACTTTCCGCTTGTTCCCTTCGTCTGTATCGTCCTGTCCTTTTTTCTGGCCTGTATAGTCAGTAGTAAGGACTAAAGTATGCGTGGCTACAACTGGCTTCCATGGTTCAATTTGACAAGTGACTATTTGTCTAAAGAAAATTACTGCAATTTTTCCTATCCTATACTTCTTCACCTTATCATACATAAACCTGTCGCGTCTGGCTTGCAATAATGCAATAATGCCGTGTAATATACCCCTTCTGTGCGTGTGTGCTGCTGTCAGACAGCCCTATACAAATACAAATGCGCATCACCCTGCGAAGATACGTTATTTTTGTAGTAAGAGTTGTGTAGGTATATATATCTATGTATATATATATATATATATAATCATTAACAATGTCTGACTATAAATACGTGCGCGTGGCTTGGCACGTTGTAACTGAACCCTTACGCCAAGCCCAAAGAACTTGAGTTCAGTTTTGTGAAGAAAGCCAGTTCATGGAGAGCTACTGAGTAGTTTCGGTGCCACTGTCCTCCCTGGAGTTCGCCACCTCTCAGATTGTCCTTCCATCGTCCATCGGGGAGATAGATGTCCCTCTTGCGGGCATTCCGCTCTAAAATTGGAGCCACTAATAGATCATCACCAACGAGAAACTCTGTATCAATGGTTTGGGCGTCTTCATCGTTGGGAGCGATCCACCACAGAGGTCGAATAATTGGGGCTCCCGTCTCATTGAACCGTCTGGCTAAGTGGATAATTTTGGGGGAATATTCTTCGTGAAGCTTGACATATCGACGCGATATGTTTATAACTTCGTCATCGTAATTCCAAGGCACAATTGAAAACTGCATGCTTGGGAGAAAGGCGTTTAACTGAAGCCAGCGAATGAAGAGTTCCTTCTCCGGGTAAGCTCGTCCTTCTAGACTGCCGTTGTAAGCATTTCCTCCAATCATATCCGGCAAAACAAAAGGATATCCCAGTAAACCGAACGTGAAAGTCACGGGAATGAGTGTCTTAAGGCCGTTGTCATAATCCCATTTAGAGTCTCTGTCGAGCATGCGCACGAATATGGGGAGGTGCTGAGTGCGACATCCAACCCTAACTTCCTGATGCCGGACTTCCGTATCGGCCCTATACGCCAACTCTGCCCAGAGAGTCGTGTAATCGTCAGGGTTACGCAATGTCTGGTTTGTCTTGTAAGCAGCCGGAAGCCAAGGTACCTCGCCTGCGTCGAATTTAAATGAGCTTATGTTATAACTCTCTCGCAACATCTTCAAGTCGTTCAAGTACCATTGGAAAGCGCTTGGGTTTGTGACGTCCAAAATACCGGAAGTGTTGCCACGCCACCACGATACTAAGGCTGGCAGTCTGCCTCTTGGCTCCGTGACAAAGTATCTCTCAACAGCTCCTGCCAGAAACGCCATGGAATCAGTGTTAGCAAAGGGATGAACCCAAATTGTTGTCCTAAAGCCCAAATCTGAGAGCTTTTTTACCATGCCCGCGGCATCTGGAAACTTATCTGGGTTGAAGTCCATGTCACCGTAATGTACTGTCCAGTCGTCATCGATTTCAATCTGAGAATGGGGAAAGTTGTTAGACAGAATGTCGTTGGCGAATTCCATGACGGCTGACTGGTTGATATCTTTCTTATACTGAGCCCATGTCGACCATATTGGACTTGTGAACAGCCGTTCGTCGGGTATTTTGTTTGGACGTTTAAAGTACTTGTTGGACATATATTCGTGTATTGTCTTCACGTTACTCGCACTGCATACTGTATAATTAAGATGAGGCAAACTGTTGTCAAAGTTGTTATATGGCTGATCGTACTTTGACACCAGACAAAGTTCGTTGTCACCTGTGTCGTTTATACTTACGTATAGCGGAACTTCTTTATCGATGAAGATGCCAAAACCATTGGTGTTGAAGAAATAACGCTCCATGACGCCTCCTATATCACGCGCATAAGAATCGCCGGCGACGTACGGTGATTCGGCTCTACTCCAAAACTCTAGTGGCCAGTACTGATACCAGTCCTCAGCACCGCCGTACCAATGCGCCTTGGCCATATGAATACAGTCTCGGAGGATTTGAGACACGCACGTTGTGGCTTGCCAGCTGATATCAAAACATTGCACGTCAATGACCTCACGGCGTTTGACTTCCAGCTTAGCGTAACCAGTCCATTCTCGACACAAGTTACTGTCGCTATCGTCAGAGTCGCACCTCCGAACTTCCGGTCCTAGAGTTTGACCTACCTGGGCCGAAAACAAACTCTGGCCATCGTTATTCTTGAACTGCAAGAAGTAATCCGAGTCTTCTTTGACCAGGTGCAGCCCCGGCAGTGAACCTCCCTGGGCCGCGGTAGTGCTGGGGGTGGAATTGGTCGTAGTCCGCAACCCCGTCTGCCAAATAATGATCCCGATCATGCCACCCACGATACATATGCCCACGACGACCAAACCCGCCGTCGCCCTGCCGCTCAATTTTGTCATCACTTCAGCAATAGCGCCCAAGAGACACTGGAAACAGAATTAACGAAGCAATATTTTAACTTATTAATACTTGAACTAATTGAATAAATGGTAAATTGTTTGAGCAGATGGCTGGGTGGTCAAATTATTATTCCACTGAGAATTATCGATCTAGAAAAGAATAAATTCGGGTATGTCGATATCAATGAATCAGGATAGAATTATTATTTTGGTCAATTGGTAGATGGATTGGCTGCTTCATTGATTTATTTTAGATGTCGTTCCCAATGTTTTATGAGTAACTAAATTTAAACGACTGAGGATACTTAGCAATGATGGCGATTATAATTGCTTTACCTATAGAGCTGAATCATACTGAAGAAAGTTTTCATTTCTTTTTACCATAGAATACGAGGGGGAAATTTCACAGGTAAACCTAGATGTTAAACGTATCATTTGTCTGTGCTTATCATCCAATAAATCGACAATTGTCAAAGATAACTAGCTACAATTTCTTTACCAAAGATAATGAATGCAACATGCCAAAGACGAATAGTCATCAATTTGCAATAACGGTGGAAGGAAGCAAGTGGGCAAAGGCCGGGGGAAATCCACGATCATTACCGGTTGGTAGGTTTTAAAAATGATTTTTCGAAAACGCCACCCAACATGGATTAATTCCAAATGGTTTCAATCATTACTGACACAAAAGTTTCTGGAATAAATGATCGGGGTTTAACGTCACGTGGGTAACGTTTACAGAGGTTTAACACATAGAATTTCATACATAAACTTCCATTAACAGAAACAGAGCAAAATCTCGGTTATCGCATATGGAATTTCATGTCTATTTTTTAAAAAATAACATAGATGGATTCTTTATTTCACATACTGATACCTGATGTGATACGATAGCGACCTGTGCAAGGATTTTAGCCGAATGAGTAGGTTTGATTAGTTGAGCTGTAGTGCCGTATAAAACCCCGTCCAGACAACATCCCTCAACTTGAGACAAAAAGTTGAGCCCTGTTGAGTAGTCTGGACGGATTCTTCAACGTCATTCAACAACACTCAACACCACCCAACATTGTTGAATCGGAAATGTGCATGCGTAATTTTGTCAACAAGTTGAGTCAAGTTGAGTGAAAGTAGCCAGTCAGCGGGCGCATAGAAATAACGTGACCGTATGAAGGCACGTGACCTGGGCAAAATGGCGAGGCCAAAGGTGAAAGAAAGATACTGGTCTCACGATGAGACAGTTTGGTTGATACAGGATTATGAAAAATGCCCTTGCCTGTACAACACCCTCTTCAAAGATTACAAAGAACGGCTCATAGTGTCTCATGCACTGGAGGGAAAGATGGTAATTTCCCCACAATTTATCGAAACTTTGGTAAAACACACACCGCTCAGCACGGTTCAACACAGGATAACAATGTTGACCTATCTGGTTTGTAGTGTGGACAGGACACTCAACTTACCTCAAAAGCATTCCACTTGCTGTTGACTAAACAAACGTTGGGCCAGGTTGGATAGCCAGTAGGGGGCTTTAAACAGCAGGCCCGACTGCAAGTGATAAACCGTATCATATTTAAATCGTTTTATTTTCACTTTTATCACACTCATGTAATAAAGTAGTAAAGGCGTTTTCATGCGATGAATGAAAAAGCAATTCCATACCGATATCGACCGAATCCAAAAGCTATAACCGTGCTTTTTTTTATAGGACATACATTCTCAGAAACTCATGGAATTCACGGGAGTTTAGACTTTGGTAAAGCAATGTTGCCTTCATATTGGAAGCCTATAGTTAACTTGCGACAGCTCTACAAGTGAACTGATATTACGGTATTCCGACGACTCTCTCAGCCACCGGTGGCCACCGCTTTGTGCCAGCTTAAATCAGCTTGTCATGCTTTCAATTTTTACGAGTTTTGATTACCTATACAAACACGTCCTTGTGTGCACAGCTATAAACGTGCTCAATGGGGTTTGTTATTATTAAGCTCTCTTCTACACAAACCTCTGACAGATTTATTAAAAGATGGAAATTTCACTTGCAGTGCGCCTAATTCAAAATTCTAAAGCAGAAATCTAAAGAGAGAAATACATTAACCCAATTTAATACTCATGTAATGAAATAAACTATTGACAGATGTCGGCTAAAATATTCCATTACACACTGAGGAGTAAAAATGAAGTTTGCTATCGACGATCCACTGACTGTTACCAAGGCAAGCTTGTGCTTATGGCGTTATGTTATCTGTACTCTCTGTTCACAGTCGTTACAATTTACTGCAATTTGGCACAGCGGTAGTCTTAATTTGTTTAATGTGTGATCACATTTTTAGTAACATGTTAACTATAGGCTATGATTAATGCGACAAAGAGAGGTACACAATGATATTGTATTAAGAGTGGAACCAGAGAGTAGCACCATGAAATCTCCGATTCTCACCATCTTGTATATATCTGTTCTCTCAATTTGAATGGTGCTGTTGCCATTTAAAGAAATTTTTAAAGGCTCAGTGTAATACACTAGTAGAGTATGTATTATAATATGTATATCGTTGCATCATTTAATATAGAAGTTCAGGTTATCTCATTGGAAACAGAATCATTAACTGTCCTCTTGGATACATCGGTTTTGGAGCTACATCACTGTGGCTTAAAATGCGTTGTATTTTACTGAGAAATCGAGGACATGTATATCAGTCACAGTATACATATGTTGCTGTCTCACTGCAGGACCTTAGCGCCCAATCGCGTTGCCTTCCTTGGATTTTCTCGCTATGACAAAATTTTTCGGTCGCAACTATTAGTCGTAACTGGCCTCCACGTCCCAGAGACACTAGAGCCACTACTACCCCTGACCTACTACCACGATCACAGCTATTCGTCGAGGTCGTTTGATTTACCCCGATTGAAATCCAGGGGCGTCTCGAACCCCAGTATATACGCGGTGATGGTCACGAGATTGCGTTAAATCAAAGGTACTCTGTGAAAAAAATGTGCATGCGATTTCTGAAGATCGTTCGCTATGCTCGTACGTAATTAGTACTTCGTTCTTAATACGACTGATCAAAACTGATGACAATTTATGTTGACCACAGCTGATCGCTGCTTGTTTTCGTGCATGCACAAAAATCACTCCTGCGACTACACCGACCGAATAGCGATCACTGGCTAATATGTTAATATTCATCAAGGCTCACTAAGATCTTACGATCAGTTCACGATTTACAACGATTACCTGGAATTTTTCTCTAGTAGGCTGTCTTAACTAGTCGTAAGTGTCGGTGTGACGAAGACTTTACGAGTCGCCGATGCTCAGTGTATCACACAGAACTAGCCGGCGTGTGATTTGACCACAGGTTTTTCACCGATACCCTATTTACCATGATTAGCACCTTCACCTCTCGCCTAACTTGTGTTAGCGCATATCTCCGACTTACCTGAGGAACCTGTAAAACTAAATTTCCATCTGTGCAGAAAGACAGCCACGTCCACAGAATTACAGATAGTATTGACAATTCGCTCTGACACACTTTCGCACCGACTATACAAAGATAGGCATTCACCACTATTGACAGTAACACTCTTCAGATATAAGTATATCTTAGGTCAGTTTTTAACACGAGTGTAACCTTATACCAGTTTTGTGGGGCTTTTATGGCGTTAAAGCACTAGAAGAGACACCCAATCCTACTATTCATTGAAAAATACACGTACAGTACAAAACGAACAGCGCCTATGCAGGGTTACACCATTTCAAGGCTAAATTACAATATAGTTCTTCACTTTTACTAAAGCTTGTATTCTTTGATATTATCATCATTATTAGGATTTGGGAGAATATCGGGAATTTGGTAAAGCTTGCATTATCAGTACTGACATTTAACCTCACTTCTAGCATGTCTTCTTTTGTAACACTGTAGGCTGTGCCATGGCAACCTGGACGGTCGTAAGGTCATATGCATATAGTGCTTCACACCTCACTAAGCCGGAACATCATCGACACCAGACATATCACCCAGCTGGTAAGGTAGTATAATGAACCTGACACCAGCATAATAATTTACGAAAACTGCAAAATTTTTTTAGTCCTCGTCTGTACTCGTCCCGAAACCACAAAGAAAGGAAACTTTAACACAAAGCAAAATCAAAGACAGGGAAATGCCCTAACGAATGATATGAAAGCTTTCGCTACTGAGGCAATTGGGTGAAAGATTTAGTCGAATCGCCTCCAGCGGACTGGGTAGCTCGCGTTGACAGCGATTATTGGCCAAGTAAGTCTCCTAGAAACGGATCGAAATGGCCAATATCGATTTATAATATTTACTTTACTCTCAAGGCAGTTTATATGTATACGTATCATTTCAGTGATTAAAAGTTAGATGTTTGTTTAGAAATGTTTAGAATTAATTACAGCTTCATTTGAATTCTAAGAGAAGTCCTCTACCAGCCGAAACCCTCTGTCTCTGTTATAACACCGGATTAATAGCTATACATAACTTGGTTGCAATGTACAAACTTACATATAAAGTGATTATGACAGATGATATCAGTGTTATGACACCATAATTAACCTTGTCAGTATAATGTCCTATGAGGTAAGCTGACCTTACAACTCAAACATTTGGTTTTAATTATTTCGATAAAATAAAAAGTATCTCTATGTGTAGATAATACCACAGTTTCATATTCCGGCATGTGAAACGAACCAAGATATGCTTTGTATTTTGGAAGGATGCCCAATCATGGCAACATTGCAAGAAACTTTGTGCCTGACCATAGCGAGGACAGTTCATGGAGGAGTTTAATATTTTTCTATATTGTATATTAGACCACTGTATATGATCTGTGATGTTAAAATACTAAAATGTGGATGGCAGGAGGATTAATCCGGGACCTGGTGTACCTTGGGCTGAGAGACGGGTTTCTACCACTGACCAATGTCTCGATCCCCTGTCGTGTCACCACAGAGATCATTTACAGCCGTTTTTGTACACATCAGTTATCTGTACGGTTAGCAATTTTCTGATCTTTATTTTTGCATTTATTTGAATGGTGTTTTACGCCGCACTTAAGAATATTTCACTTAAACGACGGCGGCCGGCATTGTGGTGAGAGGAAACCGGGCAGAGCCTGGGGAAACCCACGACCACCAGTAGACTGCTGACAGACCTTCCCACGACTGATCTTTGTAAGCTATTGCAATACTTCAACTGGCATTTAGTTGTATTTAGAAACAGTGTATGCCTTCCAGGACAATATATTATCATCCTTCAGTCCTGTTAGAGGTCGGCTCTCGTGCTGTACGAGGGAAGATCTGCCAACAACTTGCGCATGGTCGTGGTCGTTTCACTAGTAAATTATTCTGGAATACGGCGTAAAATGCAAATTAAATAATAAATAAATAAATAAAAATATCCAATCAAAGCATCAAGTACTGAAGCTGTGCATCTAAATGTAAGTTTTTAGAATCTGGTGTACATTATTACGCCTCGAAACTCTGGCCAAAGGTACTCCATTCAAACGTTATTGTGCATGCTCAAGTACTTCTTTCGTTGTTTCGGGAAAGTACAAGATTAAGTGAATCCCCAACTAACTGTTCACTCTACAAGCATTGTCAATTGAAAAATATATTTTCGCCAATGACTTTCATTTAGGTGTACTCTTGAAACGACTGTGTATCACAGGTTCACACTATGTAACAAAACAGAACCTCTGCATTTTTGTGTACTAGAGATACACAGTCAATACACATGCTTCTCAATCTTTTACTTTCATTCTCTTATTCACGAAATATGCAGATGCTCACTTTTGGTACTTTGTGGTAGACATTTGTTTCCAGAGAATATCCTGCTTGTCTGAACGTTCATATGTTTCATATTGGATTTCATTTTCACTTCTTTCTTAGGTCTGATATATCTTCGACGAGGGGCTATAGTAATGCGTCATATTAAGATATTCATCATCAGTTCTGTCGAAAGAATATTTTTTCGCTATGTTGTTTTATCCACTGCCAGACTTGTCTAACGAAAGTATAGTGACTGGTACAGATATACACATGTATAATCATACCTCTTATTGCAGGTAACATTTCCGAGTCTCTTCAATCGCAAATGATTGGTCAAACCAAGCTTTTATGGGTCAAACGTTTCTGCACTAATGTAGTATATCAAAACAGTATTAGCATATTGTCGTTTGCAGGAAAGATAAGACCAAATTCATATCCGAAGGAACAGAATCTCTGGTAAAGGTCACCTCCGGTAGATGTTGAAGGTACAATATTCAACCCCGTAATATTTAAAATTCGACTTCTGCAGTAATAACTCACGTTTGTCAATGTTTTTGAAAAATAAGGCTGACTTCGTCATTGATTTCAGTGACCCAGGTGACATGCCGACCCAACTAATCGGTTGTCCTGTAATAACCGTAACCAATAGCCAATGAGGTCGTGTGTTAATCTACCGTTACTACGCCTCTGCTGCGATCATAGTTAAGAAATTAATCAGGTATCTTGCGAGGTTCGGTGGTTTTCCACGAGCTGTGCTGCTTAATTTCTCCTTCCCACCATCAAATGGTTTATGGAATATTGAGCTATTACACAGTGTTTAATATTCCCTCTCGATCACAGAGGCCCCTACTCTTGTTATTTAGTAGATTGGCGTATTAAGCCTAGCAGCCTCTGTGACCGACAGGGTTGGCAATTGATGTTGTACAATCCATATCACGCTTGGCGTTGTATAGATTTAGTTGTACAGTAGGAGTTATGCTTCACGTTGTATGTGCTTTGTCATACAGTATTTATAACGCGTTTTACATTTTGCGTCACACAAAAAAAAAATTCCGGAAGAGAGAGACAGAAAAAACGTTTGTGACGAACTATATAGGAACAAAGGCATACGCGGCTTAAAATTAGAAGGACTTGTTTTCGGCGATCAGTGCATATATTTGTCTTTATCATCGAGGAAGCTTATATATCACTCTATTTTCAAGAGACATTGACTTTAAAGCTGGGTGCCCCGACTTTTTTTCAAATTTTTTCCACCATGTCACTTTTCAAGCTCCGTACTCTTGACAAAATAGATTTTGTATAAGTGACTTGATCTTGCTCAGTCTCTGTGCGAGTCGTAAATGTTTATGCATTGTGGGTAATAATCATACTTGTCCATTATCCGTAAACGTAACAACTTTTTGACTGGTAGATCTATATTTTCCAAGTAAATCCCGTCATAACTGGCACGAGTATCTTTTTCACGCCTCTGTTCTTTGTATGTTAAAGGAAAGAAAAATACAGAGGTTGTCGTTATTTTGGAATATCATTAGTTTGAGGACATTCATATATAGAGAAGTTAAATTTGATCCAACAAAATGCAAGCATGCTGCAGATCATGTTGTCTGTCCAAATGTCGTGTCTTGTAGGTGTGGGATGTCAACTTTTACAGTCAGGTCATATTATATACATGCAGGTGGAAATTTATGGTAAAGCTGTCAAATAGAAACACTGAGGAAATTTGTTTCTGTACCGGAAACAAACCCCCTGAGCGTGGTATCACCGCACCATATCTAAGTCACAGTTATACCGTATGACCTTGTATCAGTCTTAAGTGTCAGGAAATTGTATTTTCTACCCCTGTTCAGAAAGGTGTTGCTTTCTTAAGATTATATACTATTGTGTGTAAATTCGAATGCTATGTGTATGTTCCAGAGATTATTAGAATTCGGATAATTATATGCAGGACGTCATAAGAGATATGGCTAATAAATCCGCAAACAACAGAGATATTGCTGTGATCCCACGCTCTGATGACCTTAAATTTGATAAATTAATGACCTTTGGTTTCAAAGATTTAATTTTAGTTAAACTAGGATGGTAGAATCAATATCCGGTAGACATGTATATATAACTGGATCGGGAGATGTTCCTTGTGTTCACTGGTGCTTCTCCAGACGTCTCTAGACAACAAATCCTACAACGTAAGTATCTTACAACTTTTATACACTCAATGTTTCTATTTATTTGCTTCTATGTATTTATATTAGTGTGAAACATCATAGTTCCATATATAAGTATCCACCTGTTTACATTTAATGTGGAAATATGTATAGTTTATTTAATGGTTTAGTCTAACTGAAGTGGGTAGTTTGTGGATTGACTGAAATTAAAGGGGTCTGAGTTACCGAGGGGCTAGCGTGCTAGTGCAGTGGCTGTAGGTTCAAGTCCACTTCATGCTGGCTCCCTCTGTTGACAGACTGCCAGCAACCGCATGGTGGTGGGTTTTCCCTGGCTCAGCCCGGTTTCTTCCCACCGTAATGCTTTCCGTCATGGTAGAAGTGAAATATTACTTAATACGGTGTAAAACACCTATCAGATAAATACATAATTGAATGATCTGAGACACAACAGACGCCAAACAACTGTAGTTACATATAAATGTTGGTTTGTTGTTTGAAGAACAGTCGTGTGTGCATTGCCCGTCAAACATATAACTTGCGTAGATATTCTGGGACGTGACGAGGGATAAGTTGCCCTTCTACATAACAACAGTTTTCGTTGAATCCTATCCTCGAAACACGGCGTTAAGCACCATTCAAAGAAATGAAACTTCATTTGAATATGAAGGCTATGTTTATGGTTCAAATTGTGTAGTTAAGAACAGATTTGTCTGTCGCATAAAACTTCTTTCTTTAGTATTTCTTCATCATTTTATATATAGAAAAAAATGTATATTTTATATTTAAAAATGGACCAAATATGATGAAAAACTGACCATTTAAAGGTGCTTTAATCTGGTTTCTACCGTTAAATCTGATTAGCATCACTTAAAGTATCACTGAAATAGGCCATGGTCCTTATAGACCTCACAGACTTAAGATCTCGCCAATATGACGGAAATTGTATAATTATTTTCTTCCTTTCTAGAATTTCAGAATCTTTCAAGATGCGATCTCTGATCTTTATCGCCCTCTTCGCATGCCTGGTCGCCATGACATGGGCTGGCTCTTCCAGTAAGTCACAGAATATGATTAACAGCCAGCAATGGACAGCAACTGTTAATGTCATTTTATAATATATTGCAGTAGTCTGCAAGGTGAAAGTGAAAAATTGCCAACTAGTAATTTATTAGCCGTTGCCATACAAACATACCTACAGGCAGGGTTTTGCTACATCACAAATAGTAAGCTGGGGTGTGCTCTCGAGATTGTCTTACAGCCACACAAAAAACCTCAAGCCCAGTGTGTATAAGAGTCTAGAGAAAGTGGCGAAAATTTTAGCTCTGCGTTTGCTTTATTATGTTCCTAGCATCTCTTCCACAGTAAATGTTCTGAATGGTTACATTGACCTATCCCCGTTCATGTCCTCCTATGCAATGAAGCCCGCGGCTTGTCAAAGCTGTAATTCTGATGAACGTGTTTACGGCGTTTCGTAAACCCGAAGTAACGGATGCCTCGGTTATAACACAGCTTGCAGTCACATTTCGAATCACGCACGGACTAGGATTTTCCCAAAATTAAAATGGTTTTGTTTTTTCACAATATATTTCATTAACTGCCAAATAATACTGCAATTTGAGACTGAAATATGCGTTTTACACAATAGCTTTTATTAGTTGCTTTTGTTCATTGCCAAAGAATACTGCCATTAAAGACTCCAGGCACGTTTTTCACAAGAACCTTTCATCATTACTTCTCTTCGGTATTAAAACAATTAACGTCATTAGCGTTATGACAGCCAAACACGGTTTGGAGCTATCAGAAATATTCATGAACTATATCTCCGTGGTGCAATTCATACATGCGACGATTTGTTTCCTGACTGGGCCTAGTGTACGGGGACAATTGATGCAAAAATGAGAGTTGGCGAAGTTTCTCTGCTGTCCCACTGGATGTAAGAGTTACATTTGTGTTAATTAATTGGAAAGATGTAGTCGGTGTTATTCATGTGTAAGGACGTGCTGTATAGGAGTTCAGAGTAATTGAATTTTATGGTAATCTTGTTTCTATGGCGTACCAACATTGAAACCTACAGATGGCAGAACAGGCAAGATGATTGAAGTACAGGTTAACGAATGCACGAATACAGATGAGTAACTGAAAACTTAGCTGTACGGGAAGAATGGTACAGTTCTTACGTCTGCTGAAAATGTACCTCAGATGACACGCCACAGTTAACAATATACCCTTTCCACCTTTTTGATACATTTTTTCATCACGAGAACCACCTCTTTATCACTTTTCAGACTGTCCTGAAGGATGGACTACGGTGTGCTCCAGAGACCTAGATGAATTCACCGTAAATCGTGCTCGTAGATACTGTAGGCGTACCCTTGACGGATTTGTTGCCAAAGGACTGTGTATTGCACGTGAGTACTTGAAACCCGGGGAGGTACCCTCCCCCTCTGACCGGTTTCTTCCCAACATAATGCTGGCCGTCGTCGTATAAGTGAAGCATTTTGATTATGACGTAAAACATAATGAAATAAATAACTGAAAGCCGAGATATAATATTCTACCCTTTTATGTGGCAGTCAACAGTGAATCCAACTATCACTGCCCTTTAGAGTTATATGAACAGTACCTCAGGTTACGCTACAGAAAAGCGAATCCTTAGCCAATGAAGTTTTGTATTTCAAACCTACTGTTGGCTGGATGACAGATGTACGGATGTCGCGCATAATGACACCTGTCGGCTACGGCTCGTGGTGCGGTGGTTTACACAATCCTCCACAATGGAATCCCCGGTCGCTGTATTTAGTATGGCGATAAAAACCATGTACTAAAAAATAATACAGAAATTGCACACTTTGCCTTCACTCGGTATTATGAGCCGTCGCCAGTGAATAACACGTCTTGAAAAATTCAATATATACAAATAGCTTTCCCCTGTCTAGTTAGCATAAGAATGGATTCTTCTTTCAGAACCCACGGGTATTTCTGGTAATGCATGCTGCCAGTTGGGTCGTTAACCTGGATGACCAAAGATCTGATACTGACTAGGCATGATCGACAGACGCCCGTCTTGTTTTTATTTTTTCTCAATCATATGATGTAATAAAGTTCTTATGGCAACGAATTCAATGTTTTTTGAATTTTTAAATCCCGGTTATTCACAGACTTATTCGCTAAGTTATAAGATTAATGTTGTGAGTGAAGTCTCAATTAATGAAGTGTTTAATATTATTCGTTCGGTAGTTCACGTTGTTCATGTTTTGATTGATTGGCATAACCGTTGATGACAATGATACACAATATGAGGGGAGACACTCTCTCTATTTCTATATCAGAAGTAGTTTCGCCAAATAAAAATGGTATGTTTAAAGAATGAAGGGTTTTTAATCCCGAGAACCATATGATAAGACAGAGCATGTGTATGTAGCACAGCTATATCATAACGTAGAGAGTTATAAGTGACGTGTGTTTACAACAGAGCACTTTGAGTGATTCTGGATCAGTGACGTATAATAAATTGCATCATGCAACATCATGCACAGTAACTTTTTTACCTACTTCCGCTTAAGCAATGATGCTAGGGGGAGTGTAAGTTGTTGCCTCTTAAACACATACATGACCATTTAGAATAAAACCCTGACTAAGGTAATTTGAGAAGAGGCCAGCTTTCGTGAGCAACGGGTGACCATTTGTCAACTATCACACTGTCGTCGCTGCGCTGGTTTTGCTCCCTTTGCTGTAGGGTTTTTATACTCCGGTCAGTTTCTGTGGATAATCTCATGCCACTGATAACAAAGTCGTCTCTGGATTAATTTGACTCATTTTGTTGTACGCTTTTTACACTAACCTTTGGTTTACAATAGCAAAAAGTTTCCACAACGTTTAAAAATGACAGACTCAAAATAATGAATGAAAAGTGAACGAAGTTGTACCCGAATTCGTCTAATTTGGGACATATCTGGTCCATTCTTGTAGCTAATGTGCATGTAATTCTGAAAGGAATACACAGTGTCTCCTTCTTCACCTGGTTAAGTCTCTACTTCTCTCAAAACAATTGTAGAGAAATATCATTTTTTGCTCTTAGCACTACTAATATCTGTCCTAAAAACAAAAGACATAGCTAGTAATTACATGACAGTTATTTATCAGAGCGATTCACCTGAAATGAGAAGCATTCCGTAAGAGTCGCTATATCACGTGAAGACCGACAAGTGAAAGGCCAAAATTAAATTTCCATTCGTTTCAGAATAAAGGAGAAAGGCACATTGTTCATACCAGTATCTGTGATGTCTGGGCTAATCGGCCTGACCTGTAGCTAGGTCCACAGTCGGATAGAACCTACATGTTTCTGGGAACGTCGTCAAACCGTTAAACAGTTAATGGTCAGTTAATCGGATAGAACACACGGCGGGTATAAAGCATGCATCTAGGCGTCGTAACCGACATTCATGTGCCAATCTCGAAGCACAACGGTCGTTCCGGATCAATAATCGCAAGATTACAAAACTGTGTTAAGACAATTCACAAAAGAACTAGGAAAGTATTTAAGAAAGACATTATGTGATGAGAAGCGATCAACAATTTTCCGCCATGCTGGAAAGGCACAAGGAATGTTCCAGGTGCATAAATTCAACTAGTATCTAAGCAGGGTACCAATGCTAGTGTGTAAAGTGGCGTTCATTAAAATATGTGCCTCAGTTGCACTTGATTGAAACTGCTGGTTAATCCGACATTGCGATTTTATTCGAAACGATGCATGTTGGTCCCATGTTCAGCGGAGTTGGACCAATTATAGGAAGTAGAGCGCCGCAGATTCTGGACACGCCATCCAAGAAAACTGCAATCGTTGTAAATTTAAGAACCATCGGCGACTGATGGAAAATCCGTACTGTTTGTAATAGTAATATTAACTAAAATGGTTGGACAACACACCTGGTCACATACGTGCTACAACTCGAGGGCATATTGACATCAAATTAAATATAAGTAACAATGTCAAAATATTAAAAAAGTAAATAAATATTCTTATAAATTCTGTTTGACAAAAAACCGCTGTCATCCTTGCACGCATACCAGTCCAGTTGTGATGTGCCATCTGGATAGTCTGAAAATTTCCTTTAAATCCCGTGAAGGTGGATGTATTTCTTTCAAGTCCTTAGAGGTAGTTCAAGGCTAACAAATCACCAACATATACCATGTAAAGAATATAAAGGATAAAGATAACTCCGAATAAATTCTGAGTGTTTTCTTTATTTATTTGATTGTCATTTTATGCCATATATTTATGGAGGGAGGAAACCCAAGGAGGTTAGCGCGCTAGTACTGCATAATGACCCCGATGCCTCTTATCAATGGGGTCACTGTGAGTTCAAGCTCTGGCAAACGTGTATTACCGTCTGCGATACACTGTGAATGACTGCTTGTGCAGACTAACCAAGTAGACCTATTAACCCCAAAATAGCCTTAATCACCCACCAGGTGCCATTTGGGGAGATGTTTATAAACACATTCTAGCAGGTTTTCACAGAACTGCCAAGATGAAACATTAATTTACGCTTTCATGGAGAACAATAATTTTCACATTTTAACCGGAGTCGGGACAATTCTTGATGAAATTAATTAGCAAACAAATTAATGGCAATGTTGGCACATAAAACTCATTCAAGCACTGTTGCGTTTTCCTCCATTTCTATTTTTGAGACGGTGGAGTGGTGAAATACTGTTATTTCTCGCTTATTTTTCAACATGATGGTGTGAAGCTTAACACATCTAGCTAAATACATAAGGCAAAAAACAGTCCAACAAATTTTTGATATATTTTCTAGTTTTACAGATATTAGTAAAAAATATCAGCATCCAAAGCTTTTTATTTTTGAAAGTTTTAAATTTGAATGATTATTCAGAACAATATAACATGACTATTTAAAATCTGTGGGACAGTTTTTTAGTTTAGATAGTAAACTATACCCTTGGCCAAGAACAAGTTAAAATTTTTGAAACAGCATGCTGAAAAAATGCTCTAATTTTTTAAAAACTTTCTCTTTATTTTGATTTAATAATAAATTAAGGTAAATTTTAAAAGCTTTCTTCAAGATCAGCAGTTGTTTAGCTTTCAGAATATATATACATGTGGCCATATTTGGTCAATATTTTAGGTCACACAAGGCAAAATGTGAAATTTTGCTAGCGAGGGGTTCTAGTATCCTTAACAAAACATTCGGTAAATTTTATGCGGACAGGTAAAATTACATTACCTTTGAATAGTGAAATGTAGTAGTCATTCTCCAACGAAAGGATACACTGAGTGTGCTTTATGTACAAAAGCAACATGTTCATCGTCGTGTCCAAGAATTACGATGTAAGGCACTAGAAATTTTTGTGCGCATTGAAAACCAAGGTTATATTTGAGAAGGTTATAATATGATTTGAATAGGACACTTCAACGCTTGGGTAGGGCACTTGATGTGAGTGTATACTGTAATAGATAGGGCATTTGATATCAGTGCGTACCGGTTTAGAACACTCCATTTCAGGCCGGTAGCACACTTGACATAAGTGTGCACTTGGTTAGTACAAGTGAACACTTGAAGTTGTATTTTAACTTAATTTTAGGCCAGTCGTTAAAGAGCACATTTAGCCAGGCTGGAATTTTATGTGACCGACACATATTCCCGAATTAAACGTACAAAAAAGTGAAACGCAAATGAACCTTGATGTTTACACCAACATTTGTTAAACAATTCAGGTTATCAATTAAACAATAAACAACATTATTTACTAACAGAAACACCAGTTTATTGACCCTACTGTTTGTGGGCTGTATTAATCTCCTTTACTCCGGCTCTGGGTTAGGTGGAGTTAAACTGGTTCCAACCACTTTGTCTCAGCCGTAGCCTGTGGCCACCCCACCGTTCGATTCTCAGTTTTTTGTTTTTTGAAAAGTCCTTAATTTCTAACCTTTTTACTACACTTTGACTGAATTGTATAGACGGTGTAATTAATGTGGCAAATTCCAAGTCAGTGGATATTTTCTTATGCGCATCTGGCTTCATAATTCAGACTACCATGACGTCTTACATTATCCACGTGTTTAGTTTATTGGCGTCTGCCGCAGTTTCCAGTGTGTCGGTGCTTATTTACATAGGTTTCCTACCCATTGTTCAGATAGTGGCCAGTGCCGCTTTTATTTGAGGTGTTTTAGATTTGTGTTGACAACTGGTTGAGATGCCTCGTGAAAAGCGTGCTCGGACCTAGCAGTGTACCACCAACTCGCCAGACCCGGGTGACACTAAAGTTGTTTCTCTGCCTCAACCAGTTCTTTCGACGTCCCAACCTGTTATGCCCCCGCGACAGTCCGACAATGCCGCTGCATCATCCGCTCATGCTACCGATGGGTCCTCTTCAGTTGGCTTACAGATATTAATTCACCTTTTATTCTTCCTAGTGTGAATACGGCTATTTTTTTTACCTGTGTCAGTCTTGAACGTAAAGAACACACCTCTATATGCTTAAAAGAAGAGAAGTGAGAGAGAGACAATTGATCATGTGGGTTCCTGAGCAATCTTTTTGTCCTCCACTGGTTAGTCGGAGATTACGGTTTAACCTCAGTGTTACGTATTGATACTATTGAACAGTGGACATCTGCTTTCCTAGTACATATTAGTATTCTCATCGGGAGATACACCCAAAAGACACTTGGGTATCTAAATTATATGCACACGATTCGTACTGCTGTCGAGAGATTCGAAGGGTATGCCTGGCGGACTTATGGTGAACAGTTCAGGCTACGTCAGGCTAAGAATCCAGATAAATCTTGGTATGAAATAAATTCGGATTTGTGGTTGACGTTTGTGGTGCCACGTCACAGTCGTCTGGACCTTTCAGCCAGGCCATCTTCCTTCCCGGTGAGTGTCAACAAAGGCCCGACTGGAGTTTGCTGGAACTTCAACCACATGGGCTGCAATAGGCCAAAATGTAGGCACAAGCATATATGTTCTAGCCCTCATGGTGGCCATCATTCGGTCAGACAGTGTAATTTTCAAAAGAGTCCGCCATTTCGCGATGGCTACGTGATTGGCAACGAGGCAAGCTTGTATCAGCAAGGCAAAATACCCATTAAGCCAGATCGACTGAAAGTTGCGTTAGAGGCTTAACCATTCAGAGATGTAGCTTAATACATGGAATCTGGGTTTTCATTTGATTTTCGACTCCTTTATGATGGTACACGACAGGATACAAATTCAAAAAATTTAAAATCTATTGGAGAAAACTCAGAACTGGTAAGTGATAAGCTAAACATAGAAATTTGATCAGGTAGGATTATGGGCTCCCCCTTCCTGCTTTAAGAATTTCACAGTTAGGACTAGTTTCCAAGAAAACCCCAGGGTGGTTCGGTTTAATACACCACCCGTCCTACCCTTGCGGAGACTCTGTAAATGACCTCACTGATGCAAGTCCATGTTCTGTTAAATACACACAGTTTTACAGAACAATAGAAATGATACAAAAATTAGGTCCAGGGGCCATGTTGGCAAAGGCAGATATTCAATCGGCATTTGGACTAATATCAGTTCATCCCTTTGATTTTGAGTTGTAGGTTTTATGTTTCACAACGCATATTACTTTGACAAATATTTGCCAATGGGTTGCTAAATTTCCTGTTCAGTTTTTGAGAAGTTGTCTATTTCTTTTTGGAATGGTAAATTAAACAGAAACTTGGGTTAGATGACAAATCGTTTTATGATATTTTGCGGTACCTACACGATTTTTTCTTTGGCGGCAGATCGGGTTATGGCCATTGTGAAAATGCTTACCAGACCTTCTTAAAAGTGTGCTTAGAATTAGGAGTGCCTGTTGCTACCGACAAAACAGAGGAACCAGTGACATCTTTGTTTTATTTGGGTCTAGAAATCGACATCATTTAAATGGTTGTACGAATACCAGGAGACAAAGTTTCAGAACTATGTGCTAATATTCGGACAATGATGGGATCTACAAAGTAAAGCTATGTGACATACAGTCCATTATAGGTTTATTGAACTTCGCGTGAATGGCTGTTGCTCCAGGTAGAGCTTTTTGTAGACGTCCACTCCATTATATAAGGGCTAATCAGGACACGCTGGAAGATCTGAGAACGTGGTTGACATTTTTCAATGAATTTAATGGGGTATCTGTATTCAGAAACCAATTCTGGTTGTTAAGTGATCAGCTGGACCTATATACAGACAGTGCTGAGAGCACAGGACGCGGCTTTTGTATATATTTTAAGTGGACATACGGCACTTGGCCAGAATCGTGGCCAGAGACTGACCCTTGCAAGGATATAACATTTATATCCCATTGTTTTTCCCATTGGTGGTGTCATTGTTTATATAGGGAAAACCGCTTAGAAATCAGAAAATTTTGTTCAACTCTGATTATATGGCTGATGTCCAGATCATCAATGACTTCAAAATCTGTTAGAGTCATGAGTTTGCTTAGAAAATTTGTTCTTATTTGCCTTCAGCTGAATATTGTAGTTAAAGCTGAACATGTACCCGGTCCTTTCAACTGTATTGCTGATGGTATTTCTCGTGGACAGTGGATTAGGTTCCGGGAATTGGCACCGATGGCACACCTGAAGCCGACAATTCTCCCTTCAGAGGTTTGGTTGATTTAGATTCAGAGAAGATGCGCTTGTTAAATGTTAAATCACAGAACACCAAAATGTTATACACCACTGTATTGTTGTCATTTTCCCATTTCTATTAAGTGTATGGGGTTAACAGCCTTTTTCTCAGAAGCACTACGACACTTGCACACTATATAGCGAATTTGTCATCCTCACACTGTTCTGATGGTACAGCATCATCATCTGTATCTGCAATTTCTTATCACCACAAAATACCTCAACTTCCTGACCCTCCTCAGCATTTCATCATCAGAAAAATGCTGGAAGGCATAATAGAAGATGTCCGGGTTCCTATCACAGTGGACATATTAAGACAATCGCCTCGAGCTTTGTTGTTTACTCGTGTATCAAATTATGAGGCAAGGCTATTTAAAGCTATATACATGTTAGCTTTCTTCGCTTTTTGCCGTGTAGGAGAACCGGTGTATAACACTATTTCTCCTGAATACTCCTTGGCTGCATCAAATGTGACACTTAATTACCATGTAGTAAGCCCTTCCGTAAACATCTGAATTCGATCATCGAAAAATGATCAAATTAAAGAGTCAGTTACCTTACATATATCTCCTGTAGGTGATAAAGTCATTTGTCCAGTAGAGGCAATTCATAATTATTTATTCACACTTCCTCTAGATGTTCAGTACTTTTTCTGTCATGCCAACAGGTCACCCTTTACCCGTTATCAGTTTAGTGGTGTTTTGAAGAAAGCAATACGATTCTGCAACTTACCGGGACCTGCGTTTAAGTCGAATTCATTCAGCATTGGAGCTGCCACGTCTGCAGCTGCTAGAGGGGTTCCACGCCAGATTATTAAGAAATGGGGACGATGGAAATCAGGAGCATTTTCAAGATATATTCGAATTGAGCCACACATTTGCATATAGAAAACTGTTTGTTTAATTTTTCAGAAATTCATGTTTACGGGTGCACAGATGCTCGTCGAAAGTTAGGATTAAATGGTGTTAATGTCTCTTGACGTGCTATAAGGGAATCACATTAGACATGTTAAAGAACAGTGGACCAAGACTTAATAAACCAGCCCAAACCTGACATTCTACTTTTCCACTTGGGCCCTAATAATTACATGTACTAGTTTTAATGTTGCACGCCATACGATGGAATTAATCTGATATTTCAGCCAAATCTGACCTCACTGCATCCTAATCTGGTCAGATATTTTGCCGCGTTTATACTGGCATGGGGCACGTGACAATTAGACTATCGAACGAGGGAGAAAGTTTGTAAATAGAAAGGTTGCAGCTGCAATGAGGGAGATTGGTGGTGGAGTAATTAATCATCCGAATAGCACCCATTAAATGTTGGGTCTCTATCGCCATGATGGCGTACATGTTTCTCCTATAGGGAATGATATTTTTATCATTTCATTACAAGAGGGCCTTGAATCCGTACTTCAGTAGCTCGCTACTAGCATATTATTTGCCCTAGATCTGGTGGGTTTGAAAATGTATAGACATCCTCAGGTGAGAGGATTCTTGTGGGCAAAAACGGGATTATATGTTAAGGTGATTGCCTATGTCAACATGGGGATTTGGGCTTGCCTGGTTTGTTACACAGGGAGCAGGTTGGTCTTCTATATTTATAAAGATTTGCCTTTGTTACCAGAGGGATGTGTGCTTGCCTGATATTACGCAGGGGGATGTTGATTTATTATCTTATTCGCCTATGACACCAGGGGAATGTGTGCTTGCCTGGTACATGTATTACACAGGAACTGTTAACTTTGATTTATTAATTTATTCGCTTTTGTTACCAAAGGGATGTGTTCTTGCCTGGTATCACACGGGGAGCCGTTTATTCAGATTTAGAGCTGATTCACTCGTCTAACTAGCCCGTGGGGATCCAGTCTCTGAAAATCGTATTTAAGGAATAAAGTCGTGGCCTTTCTTCTTCCATTCAAAACTTCAATCAGTTCAATGTTGTTTTGGAGTATAGTTAAATAATGAATTAAGTAAGCATTTGTTTGTAAGATACTTACGTTGTAGGGTTTGTCTTGAGAAGCACCTCGGAATACCAAGTCACATCTTCCGACTCAGTTATGTGCACATGAGTATTGCATCTGCTATTTTGTTTGATTAAAATTAAATCTTTGAAACAAAAGGGTATTAACGTCTCATATGTAAGGTCACCTGGTTCTGTGATAGCGGCAAAATTACTGTCGTCTGTGGGCCTATCAGTCACGATTCGGGGCACGTCGTTGAACAGATGTACAACAAAATTGCAGTTACGTGATTTTCTATCTTTCTGTTCCACATTTAATGTGATGTAACAACTTGGTATTGGCATATTGTGAATTACAGGAAAGATTGCACCATTTCATATCCGAAGAAACTTTCAGTCTCTCAGGTAGAAGTCATTTTCTGTAGATACTAAAGGAGCAATTTATATACGTCCTACATTTGAAATTGTACTTCTGCAAAGGCTGCTGTAGATTTAACGTCAGGGACATGATGTTGTTTAATATATGACTGTTAGGAGAAAAGAAATTCGTGACGCTGATCGGAACATCACCATATTAAAGACATACGTACTTAGTAAAGGTTGTTTTTCTCCCCCAACAAACAAGTACACAAAAATGACGATGACCTCGTCTTTCTGACCGACGTTTCCTACAGACGTCAGTTAGTTGTATTGTGACATCTTCATTGCAGGCAGAAAACGGTGATAAATGTATAATATTGAACTACAAGGAAATGACCCTAGCTGAGAGTGGTATCACACCAGCCTGTCAGCGTTAGACTTATAGCGTATGTGATGAGCATGCTATCACGGCAGCCTATCTGCCTCAGACTTATAGCGTATGTGATGACCTTACCAATATTCTGATACCAAGTATTAGGAAATTGAATGATCGCTACGTGCAAACACAGAGGACATGTTCTGAGACGCCTTGTCACTTGGTGTAAATTCAACTGCAACATTCTTTCCAAAGCCGACCAGATCTGTGATAATTAGAAGCTAAAGGCACTTCGGCCAATATTTTGCCTCTGTAGACAATTAGATGTCTTGACTGAATTAAATGTCATGCTTATATGTCTGTTATAATAAATCTGTAATTTATACAAATCAGTTAGTAAACAACAGAGTGTTGGTCCAGCCTATCCCTAACTGCACTTGTCTAAAGTAATCGAATGCAAATTTTCATTAGACAGAAAAACAATATCTCAAAATCAACCATTTTCGTATACATATGTACATAGTCCTGATAAAGCTTGATTTCCAGACCCCAAGTACAAGAATTGTGTGAACATTAAAAACATTGAAGTCTAATGGTTAGATTTGTCGAGAAGCAGTAACAAAGGACAGCCACAGTATAACATAAAGAGGAATCACCGAATCAGACGTGAGATCATTGTGCCGTTCCCAGATGCGTTGAAGCCCGTGAAAGTTCAAGGTAAAAACACTAGCTTTGTGTGTAACGCACAATATGGGAGCATCCGTTAGGGCTGCCAGTGCTCATGTTTGCAGTATAGTATTCCAGAAAAGTCCACGTTTACTAAAAATGCAACATTGTATCATCTAAAGTTATGTAAGTTATGATGAGTTATCTCCGCAGGAACGCAAACGGATGGCCTGTCGTGACAGGAAATCGGGTCGGGACGAGGGTTAGTGATACATGATCGGCGCCCGACTGCCTAGCGCTGGCAAAAAGAGGTGAAAATTCAATCCCTGCCTTGGGCATGGGAATTCTAGATTCCTGTTCTCATTATTCGAGGGTCCTTGCTAACATTAAGAGCTCGACGCAACAGAACGTCAAACGTGGGACAATTTGGTAAGAATTCGTACATACCGTGTACATGAAATAAAACCTTTGCCACAAGACCCAATATTCACATGCCAGTCGGAAGCTTCACTTCAGTAACAGAAAAATGAACCTCAGGAAAGGAAAGTGACCTACAGCATTAACACCCAGCAGGAACATCATGAGCTATTTTCAGATACATTGGATACAAGTCAGTCTTCTAAAAGCAGGCTATTCTGTCCATATTGACGCATTCCTTGCCAGGTTAAGGCACGGTAACATGGTTCAAATCCATTGGCCATCCATTCAAATGCCAATGATAGAGCCTTCCGATAGATCATGCAGACTTAAATTATTACTCTAAAACTTCTTAACATGAAACGGCTTATAAAACCAGTAATAAATGTTTTAACATTGTTGCATTGGATAAATGTAACAAGAGACAACTTAAACTCCACAATGAACAATCGTCGCTAAGGTGATGCAAAAGGCTTTATTTGGTTACAGTGTCATTGGGTTATTGGGTTACAGTACATTTGGTTATGTTGAAATGATGAAATAACCCTCCTAAAATCTATTTTTTGATATACACTCCGAAAATATACACTAGCTCCGTTTGCTATACCCCAGATATTAAGCTTCGGCTTTTGGTGCGCATGAAAACACCCCTGATGACACAAAACTTAGCTGTTCAGCTTATAAGCCAAACCACGCGCTGAGTTTTTTTGTTTTTTGTTTTTTTGTTTTGGTAATAATATAATATAATAAAATTTTGGAGGGATTGTTTTGCGACAGTGGTATAAACGTACATGTATAACCCACATGAACACTTAGTGTGACTTTCCTAATATACAGACAATAATATAAACTATAATAGACACGTTGTAATTTCATAGTCATATTCAGTCTCAATGGGCAAAAGAGTTTGAAATGAAATTTGAAGACTTTAAACCATCTAAAGCATTTAAAGAAGTATAGCGGTGAAAATGACTAAGCACGGCTGATCAGCATGTAGATAGGATCTACTAGGCAGTTAGGATCTGAGACCATAATTCAAATAATTGTTATCCTTCTCTATGCACGTTCGGACAACTGGATCAGTTAACAGAGATTTCCACCGAGACGAAAAACCTAGGCGAGCCTCTTGTCACAATATTTGATGATTTTGTCTTTTGATGATTATTTGCGCAAAATTTGACGTTACCTCAATATATAAGCTATTTCACTATTTTCAGTTCGCTCTCGGGAATTTCCAAGATGCGTTCTCTGATTCTTATTGCCCTCTTTGCCTGTTTGATCGCCATCATATCATCACGTATATATTCAGTTCTTAGTTCTGTTTTTCCAGTTCTCGAAAGCAAAGGCCGATTGTTACAATCTAGTTAAATCCCACTGAATTATCATTATCAACCTTAAAGTTACTGGAGTCATTCTACGGTAATTATCAACTAGTTCAACTCATTTTGCCACAAAGCTGACTCGAAAAGAGAACGATTTTTTTTGTCAGTTACATTTAAGTGATCTCTAGGAGGAATGTTTTAAATTAACTGGAGCGCAGGCATGTAAAGCAACAATTGTACGTGATTGCAAACAGAGCCCACTGCTCATGGCATGCCAGTGGTGTTATGGACAGGTGCCTTACTATACGGAAAATGCTGCACTAGGTAAATTAAATGTTATATTACAAAACACATTCTTTCCTGTCACCAATCGTGCACAATTTAGTCAAATATTAACAAAGAATGGCAGTTATGCTGTAAGACACCTGCTGTGATCATAGGTTAAAAGTATAACACAAACTGTTGCAGGTTTACAAGGTTAATTTTATTGAAATTGAAAGAAAATATTACGAAATGTCATACAGGCAGAAACTGACACACATGGAAGATGGTTTTTGGAAATAAAACATGGTCCTCTTGACTACAGTTTTTCTTCTGATGCCAGAAACACAGCTGGTTACACCACCGACAAACGCGTAACGCCACTGACAAAAGTAACACTACTGAGTTCTGGTATGCAACTTTTTTCCAAGCAAAGTTCAACATGTCGAAGTCCATTTAAATATCATATCTAACTGATGGACGGTGATACACGTATCCCAAAGATCTCGCTCCTTCATGTAACTGGATTTCTACAGGTGTACCAGTATAATCTATACTGCATCAACATATGTTAACTGTTACCCTGATTGCGTCATGATATTGCGTCCCTTTACACTGTCAAAACTGCGGTACTGAATGAGGAGTAAAAAGAAAACAGAATTATGAATTAATCATTGTCAAGAGTGGCTTCAATAACATCCCAAAATACTTTAACATGAAATAACGTCTGTTAGCTTGGGCTGGTTCTGGTATGAAGAACAGAATTTGTTTATCTGTGTACCAATTTATCTCGGGATGAAGAGGACAAAAGAAACGGTTAATCCCTGCTTTATGCATGCATTTCACTTGTATGTCGTCATTTTCGACAGCATTGGCATTCTACTGGGCACGCTTTCGTTGATTTCCATCGGTTATTCATCATTAACGTCAAGAACTTCCTCGTGTTGCTCACTTTCCTTTTCATCGTGGCAAGGGCCATGTTTCAAGACACCTACGTACACAGTTCTCAATCCAAAGCACAGGCAATCCAGAACACCCCGAAACTTGCTCACAACCGCAGCTAACGTCTCTTACTTTCAAGGAATACTTCCGCAAGCTGAGCACTTGGTGCACTTGCATCGTGCCATTAACTGCAATAAGATTACCCACTGCTGCTAACTTTTCGGGTTTTTCTTTCACAGCTTCACTCCCAACAAAAAACAATTGAATACTGCTGCTGGAAGCCTTGGGTTCCTCTTAAACTGTACGTACACTGGTGATATCAGCACCTCGACGCGTCAAACGATATGCTGTTTGTTTGAACGAGCCTCCAACTCGATCTGACCTCCATGGATACTTCAAAGAAGTTCCAAGACACTTTGTTGAAACTGTATCCGAACATGCCTGTAGACAGCAGATAAAAGTTAGCTTTTTGACGATACTGGGTTGAGGGAGTGTCGCTGAAAAATTGCAGTGTGTCAATCAAAGGGTTTTTATGCTGAATCCACTCCATTATTGGATCCAATTGCGTCCAAATTGCGACATCGGTCATGTCGAGTTGAATCAGAGATTGTGCCGAAGAGCGCCCTGTGATGCTGAAAGGTACATCACCCCTGTATGTAGACGCGTATGTTGATGTGAGCCTCCAAAATGCACCGACTGGATTTCTGTCCAGAACCAACACGTATAGTTTGGGCTGAAACCAACATGGATAAGGCATTCATTTGCTTGAAGGCTCTGGGGTACATTCTGATAGATTAAAAATTGTCGTCTTTATGTTGTACACATGCTTTGTGATACGTTTAATTTCAGACTGGAGTTTCTGCGCAAGGTGATCTTCTTGGGTTTCCATGAGACCCTTAATGGTAGGGGTTGCTTCTGTCAACTCCTCTGAGTTCTTTGAATTTCACTGTTTCTTTTGTCGTTGCGACTGTTTCACCGTAACCGCTTTGTTGTTTGGTTGCTGCATCAGGGGGTATGTTGTAAGTTTGCATTCAGCGGGATGGTCGGACGCACAATCTTTTGAAATTGTGCTGCATATCACAGTTTTAACAATGGCATTCACGTTTGTTTGTCAGTAATGTTCAAGCTGTACAGTTTGTCCACGACAAATTGCATGTTTTCATGAGTCATGCGTAAGCATATATCTCTCTCCCACTCAGTAAGGATGACCACCCAGGAGGGCCTCCTTCTGCAGAAGAATGAGAAAGACAGGCGGATAGAAATCTCGGACAAAAACTTCAAGTGCAGATTTTCCACACTATCAAGCATGAGACGTCTCCGTTTCTTCTCTTTCTTGAACGTTGTGGTGTTTTTCTTTCCAGCGGCAACACGACTAACATCATCGCGGAGACAAAAATTGTGTACATGTTTGAGTAACTCGGTGGCAGCAAAACTACTAGGAACATTTTGACTTTTCTAGGCATTGAAAACTCAATTGTTGTCATCGACAGACATTTGTATTGTCTTACAATTATACCGGGGAAGAGCCTGGCTATCACCTTTTTTTTTCTCTGACTTTTTGTGGGTTTGTAACGGTCTCGAAGCTGCTCTATTACAGCAGTCATTTTCACAAGGTCTGTAAGAACGCAAGAGTTTTCGTCTTCGGGGTATCCACAAAAGATTGATTCGAAGGGCTTTTAAGTCTATTGAATCACTCCCTCAATTTATTTAATTGACGCCTTTGTTTTTCGATTGTGTTCCTTAGTTCCTCATTGTCTCTGTATAGAGTTTGGATCTATTTTTCGCCACGGTCCTTCTATTAATATAGATGCCCATATTCATCTACATATAATTTTTCATACCTAGAATAGCAGTGTATGTGTGTGTGTATTAAGGAACTTTATTGGCACCTGTAATATATTTTGTACGTTTTCTCTGGAGCCTCTGGCCACTGCGGTTGGTGTGAGTTCATGATCAGCTTATGCTTGCTTCCTCCTCTGTCGTACATATACGAGACAAGGTCTGCTAGAACCCGGCAGATGGTCGTAGGCTTCCCCAGGCTCTCTCCGGTTTCCTACCACCACAATGCTGGCCGCTTTTGCATAAGCGAAAACATTCTTGAGTATACCGTAAAACATCAATCAAATAAAAAATAAATATATTTTATACAAATCTAGGCCTGTATATATATGTGTTCCTTGAAAAAAATGTATATCACTTTATTAAGCCTGTTTTTATTCCTATTACTATGTCACAAAACCATAACTTTATATCGCCTTTGTAAGTCCACATTAGCTCCCTCCGGGGTCGGAGGCGGCGTTAAATTAACCAACTTCTTACGATTGCGGATCTCTTGTTGTTGGAGTCGCCGGATTCGCCTCTGCGCCCTCTGTTCTTAGTGCTTTGTTGGCAATCCCTTGTCGTTTTCCCAGTTCTTTGTCAGTTTTGTACCTTCACTTTTTCTTAGGGAGATAGAGTTCCCTTCGCTGCATATATGCGTCCCGATTTTGCGGTAAAGACACGGTTTCTCTGCGTTGCTGGTTTGTGCCATAATTTAATCTATATGACACACAAAAAAACAAAAACAACAAAATAAGTTAAGTTTTAACCCGTACCGTCAGTGGTGTTACTTAAGGTATGGTAACACCACTGACATTGTCCAAAACAATAATGATTACTCCCTACTATAATGTCTTGATCTTCAAACTGATGACCCACGTAAGTTATACACCGATAAACCAATTCAAGAGTATGAAAACTTTTGGAAACTAAATACTTTTTGTTCCATAGATTAACATTACACCACTGAGCTGTAGAAAACACACGCGCTCGGTTCAGCATCTGTGTAGATCAAAATGTTGAGTATTTAAATGAAGATGCCCGTCACGCTTCCATCCAAAGTGCGCTAAGCATCAGACTGCCCTCTAGAGGCCAGACTTTAAAAATTTAGGGAGAGTTCATTATTCTGGCTCAAATTACAACAAAGGCAACACCACTGACATAGAAGCTAGCGACCAGGGTTTCACTTTCAGTTTAGTGGGTTTAATAAAAGAATTGGGCTCTTTTGTACATATTGTCTTCTAGTTTTGTTGTAATACATTACTGTGTTATGTGATTTTTAAAAAAATGTGCTAAAATGTAAGCATTCTATGCTCATACGATGGACTTCAGGAAATTTTACCTCCCAAAAATTATCATTCTTTTTAATAAATATGCCAGTATAATGTGATCTATGTACACAGCTTTGACATAGGGTTGAAAATTTTACACAGTACACATTTTTTATACCCATGGATGCCTGTGGCCGGAATATTCCGATACTTGTAAAAAAATAATGAAGTGATTGAGTAATACAATTGTCAGTGTTTTTTTTCCGTCGATTTAGTTGTCTTTTTTTCTTTCGTTATTCACCAAGGCAGCAATACAAAAGCATTCATTATTTTCAGAATTTTGGCGGTATGACATATATATATACTTTTTTAAAAATATATTTTAATATATTTAATATTTAATATATTATATATATATAATATATATATATATGTATATATGTATATGTATATATATGTGTGTGTATATATATATATGTGTGTGTGTGTGTGTGTGTGTGTGTGTGTATGTATATATATGTATATATACAGAGAGAGAGAGAGAAAGAGAGAGAGAGTATAGGTACATATAGATTCAACAGTAATTAATACAACTAAATTTTAACAATGTGTATCACTTATATATAAATATCGAGAATACAGTGCCCTATGTTTCAGTCGCTTCTCAAGTAAACATAACACATTTACATGAGGTGTTTCACATTTCACGGGCGTCATCCCTAAAAAAGTTATTTTCTTATTAAATCATACTTAATACGGATTTAAATAAAGAGAACAACAGTATTCTTCTTTTTAGTTTTGAAGACAATCTGTTCCATTCTAGAGGCCCCTTCATTATACATGTATGCAAAGATAAATTTGATCTGTTAAACGGCCGATGCAAGCTTAAGGAAACTGTTCGGGTGTTGTAACAATGATAGGAGGGTTGTTTCGTAAAGTATGATGAGAGAATCTGCGGAGTAAAAGTATCAGTGGGTAAGTTGTAGAATCTGGTATGTGTTTGTAGATGATAATGGCAGAATTCCGAGTCGAATGAATAGCGGGCCAGTATGATCAAGTCGCTTTGACATTGTTTTTGGAGATTAAAAGCGGGACCTTGGCAAGTGTTACTTCATGGTGGGTTGCAGTACGACAGGTAAGAAAAATAAGAGCGTGATACAGCATGTAGAAAGTTTTTCACTCTCAGCGTGTCTTTTATTTTCTTAATGACTCTGAGATTCCTGGAATTTTTATTCGAGATTTCATTCATAGGGACATGGTCGCCTAAATAGTAAGTATTTTTGCATTATTACAGAATGACATGAGGGTTAGGTATTTTTCTCAAGAAGTAAAAGTTACAAGGTCTTCCTTAATCCCACCAGCAGCATTGTACGTTAAATGAATGGTTACAAATAACAAAAACAAAAAACAAGAACTGAAACCTCAAAAGTTTCCCAGAATATTCAAATGAGGGGCTGTAAATTCAGAGGAAATGGAGTAAACTTCATCTTTAAACAACCGTGGATGATGGCACGCGTAAAAGAAGCACTTACGGCTCTCGTAACAGGATCGGACAGAAAGAGCCGTGGAAGGCGGCTCAACAGGTTGACAAGCAAACCTAGAGTTGTAATTCGTGGCCATTTGTTCCATAACTACTGCTCGATAGGTGGATGCAAATGTTGTTGTTGTGTTAAACGTCGAACAGACACACGTTTCTGACTCCTAGTTTAATGAGAAGATTATCGGTAACTTTTTCTCAAAGTTGTTTAAACTGCTATACTCTACATGTATCTATGTCAGAATTCGAAGTTATCAGAGTTCGTGCAGCCAATATCGATTGATCCCGCACACCTGTAGATATGTTTCGGGTCCTTTCGTTTGAATATTAATAAGGCAAAATGGAACGCCCTCTTTGTGTTGAATTGGAATAACGACAGAACATCTGCTGGCTCGTACAAGCTACATACTCAATGAATATTTTTAATTTTAAGGTGACTGAATTGGTTCATGAATGAACTGAAAGAACACAATCATAATTTGTTTAAAAATCCAAATTTTAAGCGACCATGTCTCTAATTGTGTGTTGTTCAGTTTAATTTGTCATTTTAATATACTCCAAGAAATTTAAATTAAGTTGTATGTTTTACTTCCTCTTTTGGTAAAGCAACTGATGGTGCAAACTCTGATTTGTAATTCGTTTGGGGCTAAAATACATGAATTCTGTTTTCTTCATGTGTAACGATAATTTGTTACTACAAAGCCAGTGATAGAGTTAACAAAGCATTTGTGTCATCGGTGAACAGTACAACATGAAGAACGTTTAATACATTGGTAATATCTTGTCTTAAATATGTCTTTAAAAACGTCTGACAATTTAGCCCATTGGTTCAACATTTCGATACAGAATATTGCTTTTCAGTGATACACACAGGTTTTTGATTGATCGGCCATGAACTATATCATTGAACCACGAAAAGCAACGCTTTCCAGTTATGCGCGAGAACTTTTTCAGCTTTCGAACATTTATCTTCTTAGATAGACATATAGTTGGATGTTACTACAAAAATTAACATCTCATCAGGTAATCTATAGAGAATCTTATGACAATGATGATATCAGAGATATTTACACAAGGCGTCCCCTCGGCAATGACATTCAGTGTTATCATTGCTATTTCACTTATATACGATAGTATAATGATTTATGAATGGAGGAAACCGGAGCACTCGGAGTAAACTGCTCGTAAAATAACTTTTTAAATGGAGCTTAGAGGAGTAATGGCCGTTTACTTTTACCGAGGCCCACAATCCTGACCGACTTCGCCTATCTTCGGGTTTACATCGAGAATGGCGGAATCCAGAATTGTGTGTACTGATTGGCCATCTTCCTACAAAAAGTGGACGCGGTCTTATTTTCAAATCTAAGTAAAATATTTTCATTGCGAATGTGGAAAAAATGGCCAAATCACGCAAGCAGTATTCATTTTGAACATATTGAATCCTTCAATCTGACAAATAATTTCTAACGAAAGGTCATCAGTATTCAAGATGGATGGTCCCATAGAGCCTTGGTTCTATGATGTCTTGTTGTACGCCAAACGTTCTCCAAGAGTGACAAACCTGAGAAAAGCAAGTCGAAACATTATTCAATGCATATCAAGGTCGGACACGATTAATGTTCTGCCAACAGGATAGGGGAAAAATGTGACATTTCACCTTTTACCGTGAGTCCGTATGCCGTCTCATAACTTTTCTAAACGCTGTCTGCCTGGTTCCAGACATACGGAAAGCAGGAAAATTACGTAGTAAAATGGCAACACAATACATTAGGGGTCAAAGTCTCAACGTAGGAGAAGATTTGCCTCTACGTTTAGATTGCTAAGGCCCCAAAACAGTGGACTTTGGGAATTTTCCTGATTGCCCATACCTTGTGTGCCCTCGTGATGGAAATGGTACCTCGGGAACAGGGGGTACCCAATTGACGGTGCAAGTTACACGAGATGTATGCAGATAATTTGATAAGAGAAGCAATATATCGAATCTTTGTAACAGATCATTGGCTTCTCAGGAAGCCAACAAACCGGACAAAAATCGGTTTCATGTATGTGCTATGTTTCGTGGACAAATGGCACTTCGGCTTCAGGCTGTATAGGCCTTCTCATTACCGTATACATGGGACCCATTAGGGGTTGGATTAAGTCTCACTAAAATCTGTACTTAAGATATAAAAAGTCTACAACTTCTTGTGATGATGTGAACAGGTCATCAGGGTTTGGGATGAAACTAGCTGTTGTCGCCGTACTAAGGAAATTATGCTAAGCAGTTTCTGGTGGACTGACCTTCACAATGTCAAAGGTTCTTTTTGTCTTCGCTGCAGACGATCTCTTGGTTTCTTTCAATGCTGTAGCTCATTCAACTCAGTTCTAGGTTAGTCATGACTAGGTCAAATGATGAGATCTCTCCGCACATATCTTCAATCGCTGACCATGTTTCCAAAATCGATGTTGGGTAATGATGACACCCTGGGGACGTATGAAGGGGTGAGTATAGCGAGAATGGGGGGAATCGGTATTCATTGTGGGTTTGGTTTGATTTTGTTTTTCATTTGATTTTATCCAGAAAGTAAAAATAACCTATTGGGATTTGAGATTGCTGTACATGTGGCGGAAGTAACTTTGGAAAAGCGAGTGAGAGCCCATTTAGGCATCTGAAAAAGCGAACGAGAGTACATTTGCACTTTCGCAAAACTTTTTTAAATTGTCTCTTCTTTAGTTTTGAATGTTGCCACTTTCATATCGGATACCATAGTGAATCTTGGTTCTCGTCACAATATGTTTGAAATTGGCGTGAAACTCATTTGGTCCTTCTTGCACATGTAACCTTTCCAGGAATGACATTTAAACCTGATGGTTCCTTTAACACGTCTGTGACACCTGCTACAAACGTTCATGATAAACCAGCACCCAAACACTTCTGATCAGCTGCACACACAGCTGTAACACCTCTGTTGTCCGACTATTGAACTCAATGCGACACAGCTTAGAGAGCGAAAATAATACTAGATTTACCATCTACACATTAGGACACTACGGCCACCACTGCTCTGAACGAGCAAGACTGGCCACTGGCGATAACCCGGTTCTTGTACACTGAATTTAGTGTACACTGATTGTGAGCTTGTTTCCTACATGATATTACAATACTGGTGTTCTGTCTGATATGGCCATTGACAATTTTTTTAGTTTAGTGTTTGATGACGTTTCCAGAAGGAGATGGCTCACAAGCAAGGCTGCGCCTTGCTGCAGCTTGAACCCATTCTTCATTCTAAAAGTGCGGCTTGACATCAGACTTGTCATATGATGACATCGGAGGACGACCAATGTGTAACCTGCCACATTATTCTGAGATGGAATGGAAAGATCCTTTCTGGCCTTAACCGTGTTTTGCTATTATTTAATCTTTAAACTTACATCAGCGGTTGAAATAAAAATCTACTCCAGTAAGGGGCCATATTTCATCGATTAGGTGTGAGCATTTGCCAAGTAAGCCTGAACTCTGACAGTTTGTTTAATGCGATGAAGCTTGACCATTGCATAATCATTCTGACTTCCAGATCGGATTAATTGCCATAGTACACGCCGTAATCAATCAATCCATCCATCAATCAGACGACCATTCAGCCAGTCGATTAATACTACACACGTCATTAATCAAGACATCAATTACATCATTTATCCATTATGACTTACCAATAAGTGAAAAAAAAACATTGCACAGTTTGCATCAAATAACTTTACTAGAGCAGAAAAAAAACCCATACATATATCACGATTCTCTGTCGACAAGGTTGAGTCAGTATGCAGTGTTTTGCTCATCCGTATTAAGGACTATCCAGGCAGCGCTCATTGCTTGAAATGTCTACGGGGGCTGAAGGAAAAGCGCAGTCTGGATAACACACGAGGCTACATGACACTTTTATTCCTTTGTTATGCTAACTAGGTGAAAACAATAGATACATACATAAATACAACTTTAAACAGGATATCTTTTTCTTCTCTTAAATAACTTGACAAATAGGTTGACTGATTTCTGCCATTCAGATCGCCTTAAGCGAAAAGACAACTGAAAAACTCTCGTAACAAGATTACGTATGCAAGAGATTCATATAGAGAAGGTGACTTCTTAATTTCTATTCCTGTGTCATTAAGCTGTGGTAGCGCGTTAAGCACGTTGGCCACGGAGGCGCCCTTTCTGTTTTGAGTATTTCGGGAAAAAATCACTTAATTAACCTGGAGCGTCAGAGACCTGAGGCCCAATGGCTGCTTGCAAGATATTCTTTCTGAACTGCGTTCATCAGGTTTGTTATATTCGTTTGTTATTCCAAAAGTATAAACACCGTTCATATTTTATGAATACCTTCGATTCAACCATATAGGTAGTTAATAATGCTGTCACCTTTCCCTTTAAAGTACTGCTTCCGACCAACCTGTCGAGTTGATCCCAAGTCAAAGCAGTAACTAAACCCGATCGTTTCATTGTTTTTTATTATGTGTTGTTGTCTTTACCGTTATGCTCAATAAAGTGGCCATGTAATTGCGTATGGAGGGATATTATTCACATACCACTAAAGACGGCAAAGACAACTGGCTTAGCTTTGACTACAAAACACTGTAAAGTGCGTTTAGGTAATTACATGAAATATAGTGTCCTTCGGCCTCAAATCCACCCCAGGTCCTTCGGCAGTATCTCCAAGTCTCTTGAACACACCGTAGTCCATCCGTCAGGGCAATCTTAAAAGTAAAAATGCCAGCGGTTTTCAGATAATAGAATCGAAAAGTAAAAACGGAAGAATGAGTATAACGGTGGTGTTTTCTTTGAACCACATTTTCAGTAGATTTGCACGAGAACGGTTTCATTTTCTCCAGCTTAGCTTTCAGAGTTACAGATCTGTACTCATGCATTCATTAAGCTGGAAGCTGATCCTTTCCCACAGGATGACTTAAACAACGATCCGGAGATCAAAACATCAGCTCTGTCCCCAAGACCCTAATGTTACAAAACAGGTTTCCTTTGATCTTGAAGTACTTCTGAATTAATACCACCATATTTTCCATAAATATATATAGATCATATGCCGTTGAAATTAACACAAATATAACCAGGGGAATCCACACTTCGAATCTCCGCAACCACAATTTTTTAATCACTTGACTCCATCCCCAGGCTCGAGCCGGCTACACTCGGCATCTTCCTAGCCGAACGCTATAACCTCGCGTAAGGTATGGATCACTTTACGGGGATGCACGCCATTAATGTGGTGATAGACAACATGTTTTGGAATCTTAACTGTAACTATTCTTTCATTAGTGAACAAAAGTAATTAGCGTAACTACTGTGAGAAAACAGTACGAGGTTATTAGTTGACCAACCCAGTCACCTGATTCAAAATGCATGGTCGTTTGACACCTTGCATGCTGTCCGAGTTTAGGGACGAGATACTTCTGTAGACAGTGTCACTTTACTGTTTTACTAATTTACGACGAAGGTGACAAGAAGTTAGGAACAATCTAGGTTTCCGGGTTTTTTTGATGCCGATACGACCGAGTTCCAGGTTAGTAAATGTGGAAGCGAAACTGAGGACAAGTCATCAACATCGACTATAGATGGATGTTAATGATACACAGTTACTTACTAGAACCTTGAGCCCATAGCATGGAGACCACGCATGCGAAGAGGACGAAAAGGATCAGAGATCGCACCTTGAAAGGTTCTGGAAAGGAAATAACGTCACGTTGAGAAAGCCTTAAATTGGTTTGTGTGTTTACTGGCTACGCCTTGTTTCTTAATGTTTCGTTTAATGGTAGAAACTTGATTAAAACATATGACATTTATTGGTCAGGTTATCTCTGTATTTGGTTCAGTATTTGGTTCATCTTTTTGCAAATACATGTAATAAAATATTCTTTCATTAGACAAACGTGATGTCAACAACATTCCCTTTCACTGAAGAAAGATCGGTCTTTTTTCAATGAAATGATACAATGGATATCGTGTTCAAGGCTATATGTTCCTTGTCTTGTCCAAGAATTTCTCTGCAGGTTTGTAAACCGAGCTTTCACTTTGTTAGGACACCTTAGGAGAGATGAATAGGACCCCCAAGGAATTGGTGTTTACTTATTTTAAGCATGTTCTGTTTAAAACCATTCTTGAGGTGTTAACTTCATTCAGGTCAGTCCATAAACAACCCTTTGAATTAGACCAGAAGTTAAAATAAACTAAACATATGTCCAAATTTAAATAACATAAAAGGGTGAATGTACTTGGACTTTGCACTAACGTATACAAAAACAATAACAAAAGTAGGTCTGTTTTATATGAAAGATTGTCTTACCTACGTTGTAGGATTTGTTGCCCCGAGAAGCGTCCGTGGATAATACTGGGCCACTCCAAACTGTTATATATACCCAAATATTCGGATATTGCTTCTGTCACTGTTTTACTTAAATTATAACTTTGAATTAATAGGCTATTCATTTCTCATATTTAAGATCATCAGGTCATCTGAGGTCACAGCAGTATCGTTTTCAAATATCAAATAACTGGTATACCAATTAACATGGCGATAGCAGCACGTCGCAGTGTTTAGTTTCCGATCTGTCATTGCTCTTCATGTTAAATTATCGTTATAAGAGGCGGCAGTCTTGACTTTTCTCAAATATGATGAAACAACAGACAGGATTGTTGGCCAGTTCCTAGGGGTTCCGTTTCACAAACAGGGTGTCAAAAGTAAATGTCATGACGACACTTACTGTAGAGATACGTGGCCATGGTTGTTCCGTTTCACGAACAGTTACACCCTCTTCGTTAAACAGGCCCCTTTCAAATTTGATATACTTAAATTCCCCTTGTAGTCATGGATTTATTCGATTCTTGCACGACGCATCCAAAAATTTTCATTATACGAGGGCAGTCCGGTTCGTAGGTACAGGAAACATGCCAGACGTAAACCACCTGTCCTTGGCAAGCTTTCTGGCGAACTTCCCCACACTTGACGCTAGATATCCACACCGTGTTGGTGCAAGACAATGCCTTCAAAGACCGTTAGACTGCACAAATCGATGGCATATTGCCACCAAGGTCCCACAAACGGTGAAAGCCAGGTCAGAAGTTCAGGTCTGAACCCGTGCACACCTCGAGTGTACCTACGACTGAAGAACACACGCCTCTAATCACTAGACCACAAAACTACCCACTGTGCCTCCTGTAATTCCGTCAAATAGGCTAAAATCTGTACCCTCTTCAGGAAATCGTGAATATATTTAACTCGTAAAAAGCCAATGTTTTTCATTTAAGTAAGAAATCTTTTACTTTTCAGGCGCTCATGTTGTAAAGTGCAAACGGATTTTACAAATGGACATGATCACAAAACTCAGCCAACACAGAGGGGCATGTTAGCATCTGTTTTAGCCAGAATTCCGGATGAAACAATTGATAGAATTTACCAAAACTGACTTACGCAGAACAGTCGCTCTACTCCATGAAACAGGTAGTTGATCGACCCTGGATATATAATCAATGGCAAATGATGGGGACAAGGGTTGCCTTACAAATGAGAGAGCGATAAACTAGAGCATGAGAATCAACCAAACCGACAACTAGCTATACACTGTTTACGTTAGATCTGATGACCTTAGGTCTGTTTCATTCTCCCCAGCTTAGATTTCAGGAAACCATGTGGAAGCTAAGCTGGGAACATGACCAACCGATCTCAGAGCTATGTTTTCGAAGTGATACGGAATAAAATCTTTAAAACAGGACATCAGAAACAATGAAAACAGAAATCTATCAAAAGAAACAACTTTCTATCAAAAGTTTATTAAGATATGCAAGTTTTTTAATTGCCATATATTGCCAGGTGGACACGTTATGTACATAAGCTTTAAAATCGTAACACTTCTGAAGTGTGCAAAACATTGATGTGTTATGACTTTAAGGACATCATAATATACACATATACATAACACAATATAACTTTCATAAAAAATATAATCAATGCATCCTATTAAAAATAAAAACCGATTCATTAAATTCCAATGCTGTCTTAAACATATTTACAAACAAACAATGAAAATTAATAAAATGTAAGCTATATGGATTTTATATGCTAATGATTACATATTTTAGTGATGATTTAAAAGCTTTAATAGAAATGCTAGTATTCCGTTGCGCAAAAAATGAATTCAGTACGGCTAGAAAGACGTGCACACCATATGTCATGAAGCTGAATGCAACTACGTCAAAACATTGCGTTGCTTTCTCAGTCTTATAATGTAGAGGTACATACTGTAAACCACAGCCAAGATTGATACATTGTTCTCAACCCGTATACATCGATTCTCTTACCAACGTGTACATATCACAATATTTCAACAGCGAAGACATTTCCTCCCGCTGACCTTTCAAGTGCAGGAAGAGGAGAAAAAGATACATTGCAAATGATCTCAGAAAATGCATACTGATTTATATGCATATTTATTTAATTACCACATCAGAATTAAGCACAATACTAAAAAAAATTCCCTCATACGACTGTGGTGAAGATGGAGGAGGCCGGGGTACCCGGAGTAAAACCACCGCTCTTTGTCGGGTAACCAACAAACATCTCGACGTATGAAGGACATGTAAATCCCAAAGTCAAGCAGATATAAACCTTCAATACCTGCAGCAAACAAGTATGAAAACAAGTATGGAAAAAAATGTTTGATCACTAGAACAATGCGTAAAACACAAAAACTTTGGTAGGTCAGAGACATAAATAATGACTGGTGAGAAGTGGAATGCCTAGAGACAATAAGATTACAACTTTCCTCCAGACGACTCATCCAAACGAAATCTCACTCAGCTAAACAGAATAATTAGTTCAATGACTGATGAAGAGTGTGAGGGAAGTGCTTACGTACGGACAAAGGCAGTGACAGAAGTCATCGTGTACAAATGTAGACAATATCATAAATAACCATCTACAAAAACAGAGAATTAGATAACTACCGTAACCATTTACAGATATTTAATTATTTCAATGTTGTTCCATGCTAGAAATTCGTTTATACGACAGTAGCCAGTCAAAAGAATGGAGGAAACAGAAGTGACCAAGCCAGGCCTTTGGTCAAATTACTCGCTAAGTTTCCCAATTGTGAAAGACATCATATTGGTGAAAGGCAAGTAGTCTCCAGTTAACTTCATGTAACACGACACAATAGTGCTCTTGATCGTTTCTTGCCACCAAGGTCTTGGAAACGAGGGAAACAGGGGAATCCTGAAGATACCCTGACGGAGAGTGATGTTACAACCACCTCTCGCCTCTCAACCACCTAAGGCCAACACCAGCTCCCTCACAGACATTAAAGGGAAAGACCTGTTAAAATGAGTGAGTTAGTGCTTGGGGTTTAACGCCGTACTTAACAATTTTTCAGTCATATGATGACTAGGAGTCCTTCTGGTGTGTACATACACAGTGTCTCTTCTTGTGGCCGGGCAAAGTGCTGCCGCCACTGGAAAATCATGCCGAAGACACCAGACATGATACCCCACCCAATCACATTATACTGACATCTGGCCGACCAGCCCTGTTTCCTTGGTCTAACTTCTTAATGCTCAGGGCCAAGCGAGGTAGCAAGAAGTACAATTTTTAAAGTCTTTGGTATGCCCGACCCGGCTTGAACCTGGATATCCCACCCTCGAGAAGGACGCTCTAACCACTAGGCCACCGAGGCGGTCCCTCGTAAAAATGAAGATATGGTGTGCGAAAAGAACATTAAAAACTGTATTTGAAAATATCTTCAATCATTTTTTTCGCCAAAATAAATGCACTCAAATGTTTTGATTGTTTGGTGGGTTTTCTGGACAAAGGTGTTGCGAAGAGTACTCCTGTAATGTTTGCCGGTGTACGAAAACGCTAAGATGACATTAAATTTCTTCTTTAGGGCCATAAAAAAGTGACGTCACTGGTGAACCACGTCACCAATATGGTCTATAAAACCCACAATACAATCAAAGCATTCGATTGCGTTTATATTGTTGAAAAAAAAATCTAAAAAAATCAGTGAAGGATTTTCAGATACAGTTTTTAATGGTATTTTCACTCACCATAACTTCAATTTTACGATGTCTTTCCTCTTAACATAATCATTTCCAGAAGTATACGACGATGGGAATCCTCACTGGCATGTACATTTGTGTAGACAGTGTAGAATCATTAAAGGGTATTGACAGCAAGAATGGTATTCACAGATAAATGACAGAAGTAAAAACAAATAATTTACAGAAACAGATAGTTCGATTAGTAACCACAGGTATTGACACAAAAGGAGCTAATCACTAGTATCAAAACCTATATATGTATGTCTCACCTAGTTTGCGTTTGATTGTTGTATCTTATACAGCATGTCACATGGTGAAAAGCAGAGACGGAATAAGAAACAAAAGACGTTTTCAAAAACATGGATGTGTACATACTGTTATGAATAGTGGATGATTTACACTGTTTCTTCTTACTGAGTAACAAGCTATCTGTTAACATGTGGAATACAATGTCTGTAACACTATATTAATTATACTGATCATTAATGTCAATGATTCATATACATACATGACTAAAATCTGTTAAATTTACAATATGTTCCCTCCTTGGACGTCATATGCTGACTGTATCTGATGTTTCACAATAACTTGACAAGTAGATAGGAATAAAAGTGGACCTGGATGAGCCTGTTAACTGGACACCCATCCTAACTTGCCACTGTAACTACATTATACATATAATATACGTCAAACAGACTGAATCTATAACATTGCACTCCATGAGTGCTATGTACACAGTCTGACAATAATTGCAACAGAAGATTTGATCTGAACTAGTTAACAGTTATTTAACATTCAAAGTACTTTTCAACACTGCTGGTGAAGGAATAATCAACCTTCAAATTCAATCCGATTAGATTTGGCTTAGAATTTTTTTCAGGTACAACATCACTGCTCACTATGTCCAAACAATGATGAACAGCTATGCAGATATCCTGTTAGATACACTCGTCATTAGGCTTCAAGAAAAAATTTGGTTACATTCGCTCCACTGGTTCCTAAAATATTGCACGGACAAGGGTGTTGTCAGTCACAACATCAACAACACTGACGAACAAGCGCATGGACAAACCCCAAAAGTTAATCATTTTTTCCTAAGGTTCTTGTTAACAAGCTTTCAACCAAGTCTGATAAAATTTTACCCTGCAGTCTGAGAGATATCGTAGAGACAATGTCAAAAAAGACAAAAGCAACCTGATCACACCCAAAAATATGATGAACACTTCTCATGAATCTTTTAAAACAAATTTGTTGAAGGTTGGCTCACTACTTCGGAAATATCTTACGGGCATGGTAATAATGCACACAGGGGGTCTGAAAACGAATAATACTGTATTCACTATCACGAATCGTTTTTAACATACATTTTTCATGTCTTCTTTAGTTCATCCCGTGTCCTTTAAAGCATTGCAATATCAATCTTACAAATGCAGGCGGCCAACATTAATACTCATTACATATTTAAATGCTTCTTCATTTGGGAAAGGGTACAGAAATTTGGGACTAAAACTTGACTCAAAGGAATGTCAATAAATACACAAAAGAACACATCAATTTTCCTGGATATGCCACACTTTGCAAATCGGAAAAGTTCATCCTTGAGAATTGGCAATTTTTTTTTTTTTTCTGGCAGGTGACAAGGACACATACAGCTACAGAACAACCTCTTACTAGCAACTTTTCCAATGCCAATGGCAGCAAATTTTAACATGTTCATCCAGGATAACACAGCAAACAGGACAAACAGATCACAAACAAACCACACAACTACTTGATTATTGAAGTATCACAGATACCGCTGCCTAACTCAGTGGAAAATGGTACTAATCAAAGAAAAATTGTTCCCCTTCTTCAAAGATAATACAGCTGACTCAATACTTTGGTGTTTATATGATAGGCTATGTAACATAGTTCAGAAATTTATTTCTTTATAAAATTAGTACTGACAATTCTTTGGTATTTTCACACCCTCAAAGAAACTTGAATCCTCCTTTCATCAATCAATCAATGCTTTAAACGTGTAAATATTTATTATTTTCTTTGTTGGAGTGGGGAAATTGCTTTTCAACAAAAATAAATCTTACTCGAAGTACAAGGTTACTGCATAACTATGTCACACATGTTTTTCTCTAAATTTACACATCTATATTCTAAGCCTGTCACTGATCAGAAATCAATTTTATAATAAACCAGCCACAAGAATCCTAACAGATTCCGTTAACTTCATGTAACACAATGAAATAATACTGTGCTATTGTAAATTGCTACATAAAATATTCATATCTCAACAAAGAGGTATTGCATGTACTCTATGATGGAGATGAGTGTCTTGAAGTTCATTTAATATCAGATAGCTTCATTTTAACTGAAGTAAGTGGTTGCTAGGATTATGAAATACCTTCATGATCCTGAGGCATCAATTTAAATCATAAAATTCATGCTTATCTTCCTTAATTCCCTTGTTTGTACCACTTCCATGCTTCATAACTCGCCACGGTAACCTTGGATGAAAGGCAAGCCAGTTCCAGTCTTCCTTTGGTAACAGACGTAGTCTTCACCAAAAAAATTGAGCAGATAAATTTCTTCTTCCTGTATTCGTTCCTTGAAGAACCTCCAAGAAGCCAAGGCATAGCCTGGCAAACACAGTGGGTTGATAAGGACCAGCTGAAACAGACACAAACAAATCTATGTGAAACCTGACCAACTCATAATCTTTTCATAATTTAGGCAGTTTAATGGGGAAATTTCACAAACAGCAACTATAATAAATATGATACATCAAGAGACTTGCTAGTGCAGAGGCGTCCTTAGACAGAATATAATCGAATACGGTGTACAAGTTTTGTCAATGTTTGTAGAGAAAGATAAAAACACAAGCCAGAGGATAAAGGCAGACAACTACACTTAAACTTTAAACAGAATTCTAAGCTGAAAAGCCAATAAAACATTTTATACAAATAGTGTTGAGTGGGTAAACCACGTGGCTGTAATACACAGCCAAACTAGGGGAGATAACTTAGCAGAGCTCACTTGTGTGCCAATGCTCCAGTAGAACCAGCCGACATAAGCAGGATGTCGTACAAAACTGTACACGCCTCGTGTCACTAATTGATGGCCATCCTTCTTGTACCTCTGAACATAGTGGTTAAAATTTGTCTTGGCAGTTAGCATGCCAGCCTTACGCATCACTTCACCACCTATCACAAGCGATAACCCGAATAAACTCACATAGCGTAATGTCTTCAAACCTGGTTGAAGTGCCAAAACAAAAACAAAAAAAAAAATCAAACAGGTAATTTTACAAGATTTCTTTAATTTTCTGACAGTGAGGGATTACAATGACTTTTTATTTATTTGTTTGGGTTTAATGCCATTCCCAAGAACAATTCTGACAACAATTTGTGACAACAGTCATTAAAGGATATGAAACCGCTCCGAACTAAGCTTGGAGAAACCAAGCTGTGCTCGGAGAAACTGGGCAGAGCATGGAGAAACAGGGTTAAGCTTGAAGAAATCAGACAGAGCTTGGAAAACTGGGTAGAGTTTGAGCGACTTGTGGGTAATATTGAAATTTATAGCAAAAATGACATTCAAAATAACCAATGAATCAGGTAAATGTCACCAACCAAAACACACCCAGCAACACAAGCAGATAATTACAGGCAAGACGATACCACTCACACTCTCAGATAAGTGTGTATATGAACATTATAGGAACAACTAAATATCTAATTTACCTAAAGTATTTTCTCATGTTTGTAAATTGTTTATTCAAGCATATGAGAGGGCCATTATTCTGAGTAGACTGTTCAAAATTATACTTTTTGTTAAGTCTTGAAATTGACCATTCGAATCAATCAAGTTTTGTCTTCAAAATCAAGTTAAAAAAGAGCACAAAATTTATTGCAAGTTGCTCTTCCTTACGTGAAAAAGTTGAAGAATTAGGGTACTCTTACCTGGTATAAAATACCACTCCAGCCAGTATTCCACCCAGCTAGCCACTGCCGCCAACTTGTATTCCAGGCTATGATTCAGTAGAAAGGACTCCAGTGATAATGTTTTGGGATTTGATATGGCAGTCACAAAATATTCTGACCAGTGGAAAAAGCTTAGCATAGTTATATACCAGCCGAAGTTAATGAATGTTGTATTAGAGAGACTAACTAAAATACCCAGTCCGAAGGTAAAGCCCAGCCCACCTGCACGGACAGCAACCTGAAAGATACAAGTGAAAACATTATACATGTGTGTTGTTTTTATTGTTCAAAGGTCTGCAAGCTCTTTGCCTAGCCATATATGGTTGTGTTTTCTTAGTTTTCATTAGGTACTTTCATAAAGCCAGTGCTCTCCTAAAATCACCAGAACCACCTACAACAGCATGCACTCTCCATCTAGATGTGCTATTTAAAAATTCTTACATTCACTGTGACACTGAGTACATCCCTATCTACAAAAAAATTGTTACACAGTTCCGAACGCCAGATCAATCGAACTGGTCTCAAATAAGTCTGCACTTATGGCACCTGAAGACAGCTGTATTTAAAACAAAAAAATTCCAGAAATTCAAAAACATGTTTTTTAAGACACATGTCCTTCTCAATTGGATATTGCAATGAAAATGTCACAGTTTTCAGGACATATTCGAGGAAGGAATTAAGAACATAGTGTTCAAGCTCCAACTGGAAAATGACACAGAAATAAGCAAAAGAGATGAGCTTGGGCACCACGTGGGTCAATCGCCTATAATTTCGGAAATCTGCAGCAATATTTTTGAGAGGCTATGATGAACTCACTTTCAGGATATATGTCAAAATTTAAAAAATAACACACTACGCCCATCTAGATGGATTATTTTCCAGGTACTGTAGTGCACCACATATGCCAATGGGTATGTGCATTTTTCCTCCAGTTCTGTCTATATTAAAATTAATTTGTGGAGGAAAAGGTAACAGAAGTGCTTTACAGATGTGCCATTCACCAGGCCAGCAATGAATGTTGAATCTCCCTATTAGGTAGCCTAATTAATTAGACAGTGTATGCTGCAGATACAACGTCTAACAGAGATCCATTTAAAAAACCATGGATATGTTCCTATTCGTTTTTAGACGCTGCCTAGCCTTTAAAATCTGTATGTTCCTCACTATGCAATGATCAGCACTGGGGATCGCATGTTGCAGTGGTCTTAAAACATTTTCGACCATTGCTTCTGTCAAAAATTCCTGCACTCCACCATGGTTAGTCAGCCGTCAAGAGAATCTGCTGATCTCCATGATGTGGAGTTTTTTGATGCAGGATTCACACTGTTACATATGGTAGCTCAAAAGCCAAAAACTCTCACAGTGCAAAGAATGTATGTTAAACAAAAATGTCTAACAATCAGTGGCCATGGCCTAAAACAAGCAATGTAAGCCTACCAGAAGGGTTTTAAAACTCCAGCATTATGCAATCCCCTTGGCTGATCATTGCTGACTGATCATACAGACTTTAAAGGTTAGGCAGTAACTAAATACAGATGGGAAAATATCCTTGGCTTTTTTATGTGGACCTCTGTTAGACGTTTTATGCGTAGCATACAACGTCTAATTCATTAGGCTACCTGTTAGGCACTGTGTGACAAACCATGCGGTTTGACGGGAGAGATCCCTTAAATATCTGGCTTTACCACTCAGTGCATCTGACAATATCCTGGGCGCAGATGCAGTTGTTCTTGAGCGGTAGACAGTCGACTTTACCATGTGTAACAAACTAATTTTGAAAAGGTTTTTGCAGGCTGCAAAAATCTGCTTTTCACTATGAACATGTAAAGCGGGTCAGCAAGCAACATAGGTTCCAAAGGCCAGTTTTTGTTTTTCTACCCGATTTTAATGGGGATACAAATCCGGTTTGACAGCTCTGTTGTTGTTGTTACCTGATACAATTTTCCACGACGGCAGTAAACAGCGAAAAGACAGGCGTTCTGTAAAACGCCATAGCAAGCAATTATCTGCTTCCAATAATCTTCCCAAAGGACAGACAGACTGCTTGACAAACTGGAGACTAGCGGTACTGCACAAACGGCAGTCCCGCTCAGAAAACTCCATAAACTACAGCGACTTTCCGGATTCAGCACGAGCAATCCATTTGCCATTTTGAAAACTTTCCCGCTTTTCCTACCTCCAAACACAGAAGACTGATGACCACTGGATCATATAAACATAAAACTTCCCTCAAGATCGGAAGTGAAAATTATACCGGTAGATACACTTTAAAGGCTCAACGAGTGGAAGAAAAATGTATAAAAGTCATGAAATATTAATATATATACTGAACTTCTGCGGGACCTCACTGACCAATTTATATAAACCTATTTTTTTTATTTATTTATTTCGTAAGTTGTCAACCGGTTACCGATTTTCACCCATCAAGGCGCCCCCACATTAAATTATCTTGTGTCAACGTAGGCCTATTAGGTTACACCATGGAGGTAAAATTATTTATGTACTAAAATTGTCAATTTCAACCCCCTAAATATATATCTCCAAACTTTCGAGCGATGGTATGCCATACCACTACACATAGCTGAGACAGATCTATGTCATATCAAAAATCAACACAGCATGACCATCATTTTTGTGAGCTGTTTACTCCTGGAAGTGACGTAATAGCATTTTGTCACCTTGTTATCCTCGGGGGGGGGGGATGGATGTAAAATGACAGCATAGAAATATATAGTGTATTAACAACCTACGCTGTCTGTGTGACAGTATTATGCAATCGGTGCTCCAATACTCATTAATTCGGAGCCAAATCTTGGACCCAACTAGTCGAATTGCGCATGTGTAAACAATTAACACCCTCCGCAACGGGAGAGGAATAGAGCGCCTGTCGCTAACAGGACGGGCCTACACTCCTCAGAGGCTCGTATCCTTCCGTCTAGATAGAACTGGTAGATGCGAATGGTTTGTCGCGGACCGAGGGAATTGGCCTACTACAGGTACACCCCCTTGTGTATAACGAGCGACAGAGGCCATGTTTGTGGTCACAGTTATTTGAACTGGTTTTTAGACCAAGGCCTAGCCTACATATTCAGAGGCTGATTCCTGAGAATTCCATGCGCTGTAGCCGTGAGTTCAAGTTCAGCTCTAGCTGGCTTTCTTTCCGGTCGTTATTAAAAAAGGTCTGCCAGAAAACTGCGAATGGTCAGTGGCTCTCCCCAGGCTCCTTCAACCACAATGCTGACAAAACCACTATGCTTTTGTGAAATATTTTTGAGTAGGCCCCATGACGTAGAAAAAGCTAATAAATAAGTCATGAAATTATTCTTGAAGATGGAGGAAAACTGAAATATCATTTGAAAGACAAGGCAAAAACTTTAAATGATTAATTTCTGGTCATGGAATAGGCTCTACTGAAAAATATTGGAGCCTATATAAGTATGACGAGATCAAATAGAAATAGTAGTTGAATATGATGGGTTGGGGGGGAGGTGAGGTATCTGCGGTACCGTACTTTGTCAGTATAACTTAAGTTGGATTCACAGAAATCACAGGATGACACGCATACACGTACATGTGCATAAGGCTACATAACGTTTCTTGAGAGGAGGATTATGGGAAGATGGAAAACATCTCATTGTTAAACTGATAGGCCAACATAAATGAAGACACCTTCTCTCGGAGAAACGTGGATTGTGCGGTACATTGCCGAATGGTTTAATAAAAGTGTATACTCCATGCTTTACCCACAAAACTCACGATATATATTTACTTCATTACCTGACCGAGGGGGTTAGCGCGCCAGCGCGGCGTTATGACTCCTTGCCTCTCGCCAATGGGGTCGCAATGAGTTCAAGCCCAGCTTATACTGGCTTCCTATCCGATCGTGCGTAGGACTGTTTCCCTCGGCTCTGTCCTATTTCCGCCCAACATAATGCTGGCCGCCGTCGTAAAAGTGAAATATTCTTGAGTAGGGCGTAAAACACCAGTCAGATAAATAAATTTCATTACTTTTTTTAAAGCCTTAATCAAGAAGTTTGCACTTATAGATACTTTAAAGGTAAAATTTATGGGTGGAGGCAACCAGGATGTAGATATGCACAACATGCATATTGGTATGTAAGGGTACCACTACCGGAGAGGATAAATGATAAACAAATGGTTTGTTCAACTCTCAGACAGCGATAGGCCTTATACCTATGGAGGTGTAACTTCTCAGGGTGGACAGATTGACAGTTGCACCCGTGATGCCGAGCTGGGGATGTATGTTTCACTCCTCGGAGTGAAACAAAGTCACTTTCAGGGTAAACTGGGATGAAATGTACGCAATCGCTCAAAGAGAAAATGATCGATACAAGCTCGAAAAGAACGTCTAAGAAAAATAGTAAGTGGCGAAACACAACTTACAAAGTGCTACGTACAGAAAAATGGAGGACAAAATGAGGAATGTCGAATGGCTTGAAGGCCGACCTCCAATAAATTCGGAAATCCTCAAGTGGTAAATATGACCTCGCCTGTACAACTTCGTCGCGCATATTTATAGACTAACGTAAAGAAAATTCTGGATGGATTGGTCATAAACATGTTAACAACATGGGTGTATCTTTCCAGAATGTACCCTCTTTGTGCAATGACACGACACTCCTATACGCAGAAGCCTCGAGAATGCGCGAGTGAATTCCAGTGCAGGCTATAACGTATACAGTTGTTAAAACATAGGTCAGACACTGACCCGAGTAGCGCCAAAACAGAAAAAGGTATATAATACAACATTTTAGTTAATTTTTTTATTTATTTGATTGGTGTTTTCCTCAATCATATTTCACTTATACGACGGGAGCCAGCATTATGCTGGGAGGATACTGGGCAGAGACCGGGGGAACATGATATTTTACAGACGGGGCTCTTAACAGGTGGAAGAGATTAGATTACCGAAGTGTCCACACAAGCATCGTCCACCTCTTATTGTCATTTGTGACCAAGTGGTTAGCGAGCTAGTGCAGAGTAATGACCCCGATACCTCTCGCCAATGCGATCGCTGTGAGTTCAAGCCCACCTCAAGCTGGTTTCTTCAACGGTCGTAAGTGGGAAAGTCTGCCAGCAACCTGCGGATGATCGTTGGGTTTTCACGGGTGCTACCCGGTGTCCTTCCTCCATGGCGCTGGCTGCCGTCGTATAAGTGAAATATTCTTGAGTACGGTGTAAAACACCAATAAAATAAAATTTATAAATAAATATTGTCACATGGAACTCAATAACAGTCAGTGCGGGCAAATCAACACTATAGTTTTACATAATATTCATTCTAATTAGAGCATTAAAGGAATAAATAAATCTATCAACTTTTCGGGCTCGGGGAAATACGAATTGCGTCGTTGGTTACAGAAAAATTTGTTTAAATGTTGTTTAGAGTGGAACTCCTTTACATAAAGTGCATCCGATAGAATGCACTGCGTCCTCCTAAACTTCGAGTTCATTTAGTTTAGCAAAGAAATTAGTTCTAATTAGGCCTCTTCAACAGTTTAATGCTATAGTGCCTATATACTGATGTGTGCTAATTACCACTAAAGCGACCACATAAACAATGGCGATGTCTTTCTGCCCCTTTAATTAGGCGTCTTTGGTATGCTGAGAAATAACAGAAAAGCTTGAATCTTCTAATGCCGTCTAGAAATGCTTCTTCACTGCGATGTTATACAACCTAGAGAGGACTGATTATGTTACAGATCAAGCTGTCCGTGACACAGCTGTTTACACATGGTTTTCTGTACGTGACGCTGGGGATAATTGAACCCATGTTAAACCTTTGTGATTGTGCGGTGAAGCTTATGCTGGGACAATCGCATATACCCATCATAGCTCTCGGTTTGAATTGGCCTTCAACTCACATTGTCCCCAATCTGAAAACACTAAGGCAATGTGCCTTTCAACCGCAAAGAAATGTCATCAGATTGTTTGGGTATCGTCTGTATTTTCATCAGTTGTCGAAAGCCTGAAGACATAACAGTCACGACACGATCTGGAAAATCCCGATAAATACGGGATTAGCACGTAACCGTGAAAACCGTCAGCCGTGATCCCTGCCTGATTTTTAATGATCTGAAGTCTGGCTTTATGAACGCAGTCAGCACCCTGTGACATCTTAATCTATACACAACACTAAATATAGAACCCCAAAGTTCGCAATACCTATAAGTCGAATACATCTTCTAACAGGACGCGGTTATATCCAATGCTTAGAGCCCGTGGAAAGTGCGCAACAATAAATCCGATTATCTGCAGATCAATTCTAGTTCAGTCTGTTAACTTCGCACTCGTACTTGCTTCATTCATCTTATATCAGACAGCACCGCGCCAAGGGACACGTAGTAACTCTATTTTCTGTGATTCAACTTGGGTTGTCGTTGGAATTCTAAACTCTTCAACATGGAACAAGACAAGATTTACTTTGCTGCCACATCCTCATCGATAAGGTAAAGTATCATGCATAATTAACCCAGTTCCATTCCATACACAGATACTTCTATATTCGACAGGCTATAAACTAGCCCAATAACTATCGCCAATGTTGATATTGCCATCCACCCTATATTCAGGGTTCTACGGGTTTTTTTTTTTGGTTTTTTTGTTTTTTGTTTTTGTTTTTTGTTATTGTTTGTTTAATCACCATAAAATTAGATGACAAATGGCTTGATTAACACAGATGGCAGGAATAAAGGCCAATGGACTTAGTGCTATCCTACTGAAATATTGGTGTATCAGTGGACAAGGATTTCACGACTGTGGCAGTTAGTCTTTTGTTTAGAAACCAAGTGCTGCTTTTCAACATGCTCAGGAAAAATTGCATGGCCAAAGACGGAAACAAGCCAATACGGTGTATTCACGACTTCACTGCGTTGTGCAAATCAACAGCAACGGTCCAACAGTCGAAATATTTATTCTGTGCATGACTTGTGAATGGACTATGTACTACAAAATGATACTCAGAAGAAACCAGGCAAGATACTGGGCTGTGTGGCGAAAGAACTGTGCAATGCATGAAGGACACCAAGAAATTTCCAGAAACCGGAGCATGTTCAGAAACCAGGAACTACCCAGAAGAAACTATAGACAGTGGTGGAGAGAACTATAGGTCAAAACTGCATTGATGAAATCCGTGTCGATTGGTTAAATTTAAAGTGTGATGGAATTTTTTTTTATCTAATCTATAAGGGAAGCCTCCAATTGATACAAAAATGTTTCCATCTGTCAGAGATGCTTTAATTTTCTCTTCCGGATTTCCAGTCCGTTGATTCATATCCTGATGGCTCAAATTACGTTGCTGCCATTTTTCACTTGACTAAGTCGAAACTGCCGATATTGTCCTTATTTTCTCCAGTCTCTAAATTTCTCATCCTACAAATATCCATCCGCCACGTGATTTTTGTAGATAGTCAACGGCGCCCTAATACTAAAAACATTCCATGTTTGTCATATAAATCTGCATCTACAGTTATACACCCTTCATGGCATAGGAAAACGCAAAGGCTCACTCTCACTCTACCTTTCCATACATCGGGAATCCGAATGTAGATCATTCTTTCATACTTGGATCTATGCAAGAAGACCTGGATAGATTCTGTTTGCTTTTTTAAGTCATGTTTTTTTCCCCTATGACAGATGCATCACACTGACATTAACCTGAACACCCGCTATGTTTTGTCTCTCGCATTTCAGAAAACTCGTCATGATCTTATACCTAATTCAACTCATTTCTGTCTGTGCATTCTCCGGGGTACTGGCTGGTGTCATGACCATTAGCAGAACGTGGGAAGGCCACTTCTACGGAGAGTTCAAACTGTCCGCCAGCACAGCCACACATGACTGGAGAGTACATCTCATTTTCAACGTGCCGATTTCAAACCTTCAAGTAAGAGCGATTCACCTTGTTATGTTACAAGATTAATCACTGGTCTGCCGCATCCTCGTTTTCCTCGCATACTGATCTGTGATGCGGGAAGCGGATGTTGCTGTGTCACCTAATTAAGGTTAACCTAACATCCAGCTCTTATACCTGAGAGGCTCCCCAGCACACAAAGTCACACGATAATCACAATAACACTGGCTTGGCTGATTAACTAGAGTTTCATAGAAGATATATACATATTTTTTGTTTAATTTTCTAGCTTAATATAAGGCGTCTACATACTTCTATAGATATAATGGTCTGGGATTATGCGTCTAGACATATTCTCTCCCTAAAATCCGTACCAATCTAAATAAGTTACTAAAATTCATTATTTTTGTAATGGAATGGTCAGTTCTTAATGTGCAAATGAAATATTATTTCCCGTTATCAAAAACCTTGAATTGTTGTCATTCAGCTGTATTGCCTATTGTTAATCAGCGTTATATAATGTGATTATCAAAGACCTCAATTAAATGCGATGTTACAAAATCGAAGAAAAATACTCTTTAAAAACAACTATGTACTTGTGTTACACAAACTGTCAGAAAACTGTACATATACAACTTTGCGTACTAGAGGTATGCAAATTGTGTACATACGAGAAGAGAGTGTGTATTGCTGCTGCACACGGCTATGTACCTCTGGTAAGAAAAGCGTAGGTGTTCGATTTTGATACAGTTTGTGTACCTGTAGTCCGCAGTCAGTTTGGAGAGCAAAAGCAGACATTATAGAGCATTGGTATTACCAGACTAAAGTAGGCAATACGCCTTTGTATAGTCCAAAAGTCATCAAGTGTCTGAAACATAACAAGATGTTTGGAATGTAATTCCAGCACTGTATACACCATATCTATTTAAGTGGCCTTTAAAAGTTTATAAGTAACTGGGACAAGGCAATTGCTTATTGATAAAAGTTCTTATTTGAAAATATTCATTTGTTATTCAGAAGTAATTGCCTTGTTACAGCATACCTGTATATTTATTTTGTCACATGTTCAGCATTATCACTACGCACTCCTAGCAAATATGATCAAGTGCTATAATAATGATGAAAAAAGCCTCAACCAATCAGTGATCGCTTACAATAGTCAGGCTGTAAGTCACCCATATTTATTAAGCGAAATATCCAAATCACAGTTGAGGGCGTCAACAAGTAAAACATTATCCGAAATCAAATTCCCAAAGAGCAATATCCTATAATATCCCAGGTATGGTCATCCGACATATAAAACGTTGAATTACATTGTGTGAAAGGTCTGATCATATTGAATTGTAGAACATAAGGCTTCAATAGTTAAATCTTGCCATATCGATGCAATGAATAAAATTTCCAAAACACAGTAATGGTGGATAGTAATACAATAATTACAACCAATAATGCTAAATGGAATACTGTTCATTCCTTTTTTACAGGCGAGATATTGTCAGGGAAGATTAACATGCTTTATTTATTTATTTGATTGGTGTTTAACGCCGTACTCAAGAATATTTCACGCATAGGACAGCGGCCAGCATGACGGTGATTTTGTGATGAAGCGCTCATATATTCGTGCTGCGTGCCACGCTACCCGTGGGACTTGCAGTAATAGTTGCAAGAAGGCATTTACTGATGTGTTTGGAAAAAAAACCAACACTTACCTTATACACTTCAAGAAAGTGACGGTGTCAGCCGAGCATGTTGTATTCTGGTCTTTCTTTGGGAAAAATTTAACTGAAGATGAGATAGGACAAATGCTAATCGTTCCGGAGAGGCAGGAGAAGACATGAAGACGTTGTATTTGTTGTCTTTCACGTAGCAAGGTGATTGCCCGACACGGCCTTGATTTGCCAGCATAGGTTGTGCAGACATTAATACTAAGCAAACGCAGACAATGTATATTTTTGGCATTTCTCAAGGTTGGTATGTTCAGTATTAGATTTGCACACAAGTCACACTCAAGAAAAAACACGATATTAATATATTTCATAAAACGAAGCAGATTTTCATGAATATCATTTTCAAACATTAGGTTGTGAAATTAATCTATAGTTAACAAAGACTTCAACTTTATGGCTGACAGCACAGACCAGCGCCCAGGCATTATGATGAATCTTGATGCTGCAGATTTCAATACATACTAATTCAGTAATGAGCTTTGTATATAAGTGATCTGATTTATTTAGCACCATAATCAGGATGTTTTCACTCTACATAGTGCCGGCCCGTTTTATTGGTGGAGGAAACCGTGTAATCCGTAGGCTATTGGAAAGTTATGGGTGAGCATTCCCACGTATGACATTGCCAGCTTACTGATTCATTGAATGATTCATCAGTTGACCTTAAAATGATTTGTATCACCAATATTTAAGGTGATATATGACTCAGCTAGTCGATGAGTGAATCGGGCTGGGTTTTATTCGAGTGTCAGTCACTATCACAGAATGACTTAGGAACCTTATAAATTATTACCAAAGTGTACACTCAAAAAGTAGCCTGATAGAGTAATGAACTGATGGGGGATGGAGTTTAACTTGTGTGATGACTCCTATTTAATTTGCAGGCGGACGATGACATCTCTGTATCACACGTGAGGGACGGAGTGGAATGGTCTGTCTCCGGCAAATATTCCTGGTCTCAGCTGGGCGACAACGAGTACATCCCAATCAATGTTGAGGGTGATTATGACTTCTACGACGCTGCCGAAGAGGATATCTGGGGAACAGCCATGGTAGAAACCGCGGGCGGCGACGATTATGGGTATTCCCGGGCCGATCCCGTGCTCTTCGTCACAGGTACCCAGACACAAACTGTCACACAGTCTCTGCCTACGGCTCAGCCAACTGCTTACAGCGATGCGTCCGCACCAATTGGTACGACAGAGAATTTTCCAGAATTCACGAAATCAAACGATCTGTCTCCATTCACAACTCGGCTGACTACGGCAGCTGCAGCAACGACTCGACAACCAACGGCAGCCATTGGAACCACCATTCCTCCTGCTGGTGATTTCCAAACGGCCCAGCCCACTGCTGGAGCCTTTCAAACTACTCAGCCAACTGGAGCGGGGTTTCATTCCAGTCAGTCAACAACTGCAGGATTTGAGTCACCTGAGTCAACCGCAGTCGGCTTTAGTACTATCCAACCACCTGCAGGCGACTCTACCACGACTAAACCACCGGCAGTTTACGTTCCCAAGTCTCAACCACCTGCATATGGATTTCTTCCGACTCAGCCACCTGCAGAGGGCTATGTTCAGACTCAACCACCCATTGCGATTTTTCAAACGAACCAACCGCCAGCAGCCGCATTCCAATCGACAAAGGCTACACTAGCTCCTATTCGAACGACGCGGTCGACGATTAGATCCGTTCAAACAACAACATCATTTCTCTGGCTTGGGCCTAGAAGGTGTGAGCGTCTGGTTAACGTCACTCAGCCACGTGAGTCAAAACGTAACGGAAACACTCTGGTACATTACCAGAGCTAAAGTCACTCAGGCACGTAAGCCATAACGTAATGGAAACACTCTGGTACATTACCGTGCAGAATTTGGTTGCAAAGATGAGACATTTATTTCTTCCTCTGTGTTCTACTTGTCAGAACTTGATTTTACAGTTTCGATTTTTCCGTTTTTTTACCTAGTTTGCGCGGTCTATTTTAGTAAAATATTACAGGTAAACAGGTAGTGTTTGTACAGCGCATTTTGCTGTTCTCGATAGCATTTCCAGCTCTTGGATTTTTATACCTAACAAGTTATCAAAGAGTTTTATATGAGTTGTTAATAGACACAGTTCTAGCAATCATGACAGACTGCATATTCTGCAATGCCCAACCAGTAATGAATCGACTCGGAGACAAACCAAACACATGGGTTTTGTCTTAACCCCCATAAAGGTTCGGAAAGGTTTGTAACTAACATGCCATGTTTTTCCCTTCAAAACTTCACTTGTGTTCCTTTGAATCAGCCGGCTCACCAAGGAAGTATGACTATCCACTCGCTTTGGCCTACTCGCTGCTGTTCTACGAGGCTCAGCGTTCGGGCACGTTACCAGAGGATTCTCGCATCCCCTGGAGGGGTGACTCGGCCCTGGAGGACGGGCAGGATGAGGGCTTGGACTTGACAGGGGGATGGTATGACGGTAAGCCGGTGTACAGAGATATGTACCAAGTAGAAATTTAATTATGGTCACTACACCCAATGTTTTTTGCCCCACTTTTACGGTATATTTACTTATAAACGCTTTATACTTCGCGGTATAAATTGCTTGGTACTGGTTATTTCAAGTAATTGTTCACACATTCACCATTGACCATTTCCTACATTTGAAGGACTGAAATATTAGGAAGAAGGAACCCTTCAGCCAAGTTGCATAGGCTTCCAAAAAGTTCCCTTTGTGGTTTTGCGAAGTAAAGACAGGAGTATCACAAACTTTATCGTCTATTTTCCCACGAAGTTCTCATTATATTATTGTCATCGGTTGGAATTTAGCGTTCTGATGGTTCACCCCAAAATACCCAGCAACGTTGATGGGTGAATGTCGAATACAATAGTAAGGATGCCAAAAGAATCTTGGCATCCTGGTCACTACGTCAGTCAGCATCATCGATAAAGCTAACCCCTTATACTTACGTTGTCAACCATGCTGCTATATATCTTTTGTTGCAGCCGGAGACAACGTTAAGTTTGGTTTCCCAATGGCATCATCTACGACTGTGCTTCTATGGGGCCTTCTACAATGGCCTGATGCGTACGAGGCCACTGGACAACTGGAACATATGTATGACAATGTGAAATGGCCCCTTGATTACTTGATCAAATGTCACACGGCTCCTTATGAGCTTTATGTACAGGTAAGGATAGGCCCTATGCGTTGTATCAAATCCCAGCCTGAATTAATATGGTAAAGATCTGTAGCATCATATCGAATACGTTCGAGGAATGCTCTGCTTAGGTATGGAGAAAGTGCGTATTGCTATCACAGGTTTTATATGTGCTGTGTTTTGCTACCAGGGAGCATAATTTTGAAAGAAAATTAAGTTACCAAACGTATCAACTTGATTTTAATATCATCAAATGGTTGTGAAAAATCCTCTCGGATGATGGATATGAAGTCAAAAGAAAAGTACCAGCACTGTCACTCAACGGAATAAAATGCAAATGAATAAATGCGTCTAACTAACTGACGAGTGATGTAATAAGTGTGTGTTTCGTGACGTCCTAGGTTGGTGACGCAGAACTGGATCATCAGTACTGGGGCCGACCCGAGGATATGTACATGGACCGGCCCAGTTTTAAGATCAACGCCACCTATCCCGGATCTGACGTGGCCGCAGAAACATCCGCTGCCATGGCAGCGGGATCTATCGCCTTCAGAAAGAGAGGTATAGCATGCTTTTGACAATTTCAGAATATAAAAATAAATGCTAACGAACTTGGATAGAAATGTCGGTCCGCAAAACAATCGTGTTCAGATGTTTTGAAATTGAAGAAGGTTGATGATCATGGCGAGTTAAATCGTGATGTTCAAATTATTTGTCGTCAAATTAAGGTTACATGTAATATCAAAGTCTACAGCGTAACCTCTTCTTGGTGTTGCTCCTTAGATCCCGACTATGCTGACCTGCTTTTGGCTCATGCTGAAGAGCTGTACGAATTCGCTAACAAGTACAGAGGCCTGTACACTGACAGTGTTCCGGAAGCCAGTATCTTCTACGAGTAAGAAAAGCCTCTATGTCCCTGAAGGATTCAAATAATTTTTAATAAAAAATAACTTTGTACAGTATCCTTCTATGTACATTTCAGCCGTTGTCACTAACAATTATAGCAGAATCCAAATGGCTGCGCATAAGCGAACGACATCGTGGACAATACTTACTACAATAACTTGTTACAAACCTTCTCTGCGTTCACTTGACAATGCGTCCAAAACAGTCCACGGATAATTGTCACATAAAATAATGATTTCATAGCTCTGTCAATACTAGCTTCAACAGAGTTTCATACAGGGTGCCCCAGAAGTCGCGCACTATCCTGGTTAAAAAAAAAGCTTTATTTATTTCAAAACCACCGTAATTGATAATAATCATAACAAATGCTCAAACTGAGCACCCTCTGTAATAAAACACGCATCAATTCTCTTCATCAAACTGTCTTTCACACTCCTGAGTGTTTCTGGGGTGATGTTTTTGCACTCAGTTGTTATTTCAAAGTAGGAAACATTGATGATTTGAAGGATGCAATAACAACTGAGCGCTAAAAGATCACCCCAGAAACACTCAGGAGTGTGAAAGACAGTTTGATGAAGAGAATTGATGCGTGTTTTATTACAGAGGGTGCTCAATTTGTTAAGATTATTATCAATAACGGTGTTTTTGAAATTGGTGAAGGCGTTTTTTTTTTGTTTTTTTTGTTGGATAACCAGGATGGTGTGCGACTTCTGGTACAACCTGTAGACTTATCGAACAGATAGGGTGAGCCAGATTGTTGCCACACTCGATTATTGGACGGGTCAGACCATATATCTGGACTGCATCGGTCATGAATATTTCTCAGCTTTGGATTTTACATATGAAACGTCTATTAACTTTTATCAATAGGTCTAGTCACTATTTTGACGAGATAGCCTGGGCCGCCTGCTGGCTGTACAAGGCCACGTGGAAAGAGAAGTACCTTACGGAAGCGATCGACTTGTATCCTGCCGCCGTAAACGTTCTTCCCTGGGCATTTTCCTGGGATGACAAAAGGATCGGTGTAGAAGTGAGTTGGTCAAGTAACCTTAAAGATGTCGATAATTCAATGCGCTTCCGAGGTTTCACTTTACAACTATGTACATTAAGCATGTTCAGCTTTTTAAACCTTACACCATCACACATTAATCCAGCCACATGGAGCCAAGACTTTAACATTTGTAATCTTGACACTGTCTTGTTTGGCGCTAGCTCAGTGTAAAAGGAATAGGTCGAGTACTGGTAGGCCGGGTGTCATGTATGTGGGATACCTCGTTCTGCTGTCCTCTACAGAGCGTTCCATTGAGCACTATAAATATTTTGGCAATGGTTCCAGACTACTACAAAGAAACGCACATAATCTTGAAATCGACGTTAAACTCGAATCATTCTAACCAACAAATTCATGAATCAAGTAATGACAGAGAAATTAAGATAAATGTATTTGTTATCTCTAGGCTCTACTTTGGAATCTCACCCAAGATCCAAAGTACCAGTATGACATGGAATATGCCCTGAGAAAATGGCTACCTGGGGGAGGCTGGAATTATACGACGAAAGGACTAGCCTACCTCCACCGCTGGGGAAGTCTGCGCTACGCAGGTAGTATACCTCACAGCCATTGCTGCATGGCACAGTAAGATTGGCATTGTATACAAGCTTTACCTAGGCCTATAGTACGTTACACGCTCGCTTTTAGCTTCCGCCGTAATTATGGTAAAATCTCTCGAGGCTTTGTTTCAAGTGAAAATGACAATTTTATCAACTTTGTTGAGGCTTAACACCATAACTTGCCCACCGATTTCTAGTTAAGAAGATTCAGAAGACATCATGCTACACTTCAGCAGGTGTTGTGCCCCAACCTGTCTGTCGCTCCGCTTATTATCTCTTCTGGTCTTCTGCAGAGAATGGTGCGTTCATAGCCTTGATGGTGGCTGACTACGGACTGTCTCCGGGCACGTACCGGCCGTGGGCGATGGCCGAGATGCACTATGCCTTAGGAGATTCTGGCCAAAGTTTTGTGGTCGGGTTTGGAGAAAATAGCCCTAAAAATCCACACCACAGGGCAAGGTAAGGCATGGATGAAAAGAAACGGAAAACTAGTTCAGCGTTTTAAAAGAGAAGGCCGAGTTGTGAAATTCTCACAACTGTGAAAAGGATATGTTTTAATTCAATAATTTCTGGACAAATCAGAAAAATGAAAATTAAAAAAACTTTCACTTAGTTTCCTTATGAGAGAAAAAAACTTGTGTAAAAATGAGGAGATTTCTGCTTGTTATGCCTACGTCTTAATGGAGACTCTCATTTCTAGATAAATGACGGATTTGTGTGGAGGCATGCGCGGAAACATGAAACGCTTTAGTAGATGTTTGGCTAATGGACTTGGCCAATGAGATCACAGGTTACCGGTAGATGGCTCAGCAAGACTGGGTTTGCCAAGCACTGGTACCGATCGAAGGTTGTGACTTTGACCTGGCCATATATTCCCTACCAATAAACCTGATCACGCAACACATTAATGATCACGATCATTAAAACAGGAGCCTTTGTAATTCAGCCCCTGGTAACTTTTTTCATCAACCACAACTCATAATAGCATTGTGTAGTGGTGGAATCGGCTTTAGAACGTTTGGAGGAAATGAAGATGCGCAGTTTTGTGAGCGTGGTCAATGCTTTTTTTTCAAATTGCTCAGTGCCGTTTCTTTTATATTGCAAATGTTTATGGTCGAGTTTAAAATCGAGGTCGATATAATGGCGCCAAGACTTACCAGCACATTATTCTGATGTAATTCTAAAGTCCAAGACAGCATGTCCTACACAGTCATGTACTACTCTTTCTGTATCTCGTTCAAAGCTCCTGCCCCGACATGCCTGCTCCCTGTGGCTGGGAAACCTTTAACACGACGCGAGATAATCCCCAACCGCTATGTGGCGCTCTTGTTGGAGGCCCGGATGAGAATGACTTCTACAAGGATGACCGGAAGGATTACATCAGTAGTGAGGTGGCATGTGATTACAACGCCGGATATCAGTCGGCCCTGGCAGGTTAGTTCTAGGATACCAATCATTGAAGGTTGATCAATATTGTAGATATCATATTCAACAAAACGTTGGGAAATGTGTGAGAGAAAGCACAAATGTAGAGACTGAATCAGTCTAATCCCAATAATACAGTAAAGTAGATATTAAAGAAAACAACAGCAAACAATTATAAACGAGTGAAACATCCAGACAAATAATAAATATTTTTGTTGCAGGTTTGATTCACCTATCTATGACTGGTCAGTTACCTTCATACTGATCTGAGATACGCTGGACCCGTCATCATTTCTAGAGTTATCTCATGAGCTGTCTGACCAACAGAAATGGTTCAAGTAATATTTAGATCATCGTGGAACACACAAGGTCAGGTAAATGGGTGGGGACGAAATTTATTTATCCGGTGACTTTATAAAAGTGATGATCGGAAAACAGGACGAAATGGTCATTTTTCAGTTGCTGTCCTTCTATGTTCTCATTTAGGACAAACTTTTGCCACAAATCGTGGATAGCTGTTGTGCATTTGGCCTTGGTTTACCATGGGTATCTTCCTCGTACAATAATAGTGGGAGTCACCAAAGCGTGGTGTTCGCGGAGTTCTTCAGCTTGCCCTGCCACAAACTGACTGGTTGTTATCATCAACATTAACAAAGACACACACGTACGCTTCAACATTGCAATATTCAATGTTCAATTACATGCATCAATCCATGCATTTCTAAGGGAAAACGGGTCTCACATGTATAGGACATATTAATGAATTTTGAAATGTACCACTCAGAGTCACGATGAAGAAACAGGTCTAAACACGCCTTGAGATCACCGCCTAAGGTAGTGTGGCGACAAAAAAAGAGAAAGCAAGACAATTTCACAATGTTCTCATTAGACAAAAAGACAGTTGGCCTGACGGTGGCTATAAATCTCATACAATTTCGGACGTTTTCACCCTTCTGAGTGATCATGAAAACAATTTCGCCACGGCGGTGATGTGGTTCAAATAATTGCACTACGAAGATCGTGCCCAGTGAACTTCGCCACAGATTTTAGCGGTCAAAAGTAACGCGTTCAAGGCTGATGGTAACGGTGGCAACGGTGTTCATGTTCATTGGTCAAAAATGGGGAACTCACTTTACACCTTTAATAAAGCTGCCTTTCCTCTTCTTTTCTGTAGTACGTCACACTTTTCGGTGTGAGTTTGTTCACAAAATACTTAGGTAGTACACAGGCACTGAACCACACCACAAGCACCGGTGTGCTTTACTGCAACCGTTGTGTCACGGTCTCTTATTGGAGACGGCGTGAACGCTAGGCATTGTTTGTTTTATAAAATGACAATTGTAGCAATCACAACTGTGGTTAGGGTTTCATAGTGTACTGAACGAGGAAGAGTCAAGACGGTGATAACCACACAAGGTACACCACAAAAGATTGTGCATTCGTAAACAGGATTTGGAGAAGGAGCATTCGTTGCAGTTTCCCCTGACTTGTTTGGCCGTATTGAATTCATGACACCATACAACGAGAACATGTCAGTTGCATTAATTTTTTTACCACGATTCATATCTTCATACTACTGGCCAAGAGAAACTCTTGTGGAGGTTTTTCTTTCCAGTTATCTGCTCAACGCACGTTTGTTACTATGGTTTGCTGAAGGTGTGTAATCAATACCAGTTCTCAGTGAGATAGCTGGAGACTATTATGTAAATAGCATAGCCCATAATCGTTCATTCATTATAAGTAGCAGAGGTTAATCATCTGACCAGAACTATTACAGTTGTACCTAAGACAGGTAGACATTATATCCTTACAGATTTTTCCTTCTCAACAGGAGCGTGCCCATATTCTAAGTTAAGGGAGCAACATCTCCAGAAAAGTAAATCAAGAAAAACAAAATAGCATCTGATTCAGCCTATAAAATTCATGGGGCTCAGACTTAAACGATAAGTTGTATTTACACAACGATTAATCCAAGCAAACTCAGAAGTTTCATGCAGAGGAAATTTTTTTGTGAATAGTGTACAATGACATTTATTATATGTAATATAGCACCGCGTACTTTTCTTTGTAATCGATTATTGCATAATATATAATAATAATAGTTTTGATATGTGTACGAGAACATTGGGCAGAAACGTGCAGGTTGTAAATGTTTCGTTCCAAATCCTATAGTTCGTGAATAGTTAATAAATGGTTGCAAGAGTTGTGGTGCATGGTGTTCTGGTGCATTTTTAAACAACCAATATGAAGCAAAATTAATATCTAGTCCATTGACCCGTATTTGTTTATTTACTTATTTTTTGGATTGGTGTTTTACGCCGTACTCAGGAATATTTCACTTATACTACGGCGGCCAGCATTGTCGTGGGAAGAAACCGGGCAGAGCCCGGGGGAAACTCACAATCACCCGCAGGTTGTTGGCAGACCTGCCCACGTATGGCCGGAGAGGAAGCCAGCATCAGCTGGAACTCACAGCGACAGCATTGGTGGGAGGCTTCTGGGTCATTGCGCTGCGCTAGCGCGCTGACCGACTGTGATCCGTATTTGTCGTGTTTCTTTTTGTATTACCGGTAATCCTTGTAAGTAATGTCCATTTACAAGAATTACACCTAGATGATACATGTTTAAGCAGACCACTGGCTCACTGCCCTAAAGCGTCACCCTCGCCGCGGCTGCTTGACCCTAGACCAATGAGGTGGCGTGCTTGAATCCAGCTTCCGTTAATGTGGCTCTGCATTTATCAGCTACTTTGCCAGCATTGTTGGTTTTTGGACTCTTTTCTGTCATAAAGCTGGACATTGTTAAATAGAATTAAAATATTCTTTTAAATGACTTTACAGTTACAAGCACGAGGCTGTTCTGGGTTTAATGTCAATTCTCTAATATTTTATACTTTAAAACAAATCAAAAATCAGTAGGTGTCTGAAACAAACTAACTGATTCGCCCAATGACAGATTAACACAACGCGGGCTCAGGTACTATGAAGTTCCTGAATGATTGGTGTTTGTGGCTTTTCGTTTAATATTCGGCCGGTGATCAGAGAAAAACAACTGTCCCTACGACAATATACTGTCTCACGCGGTCGTTGGCCTGCAACAGAATCGAGAAGGCACCAGAAATTTGTTACAATTTGACCATTGTGGTTACAAGCGGGTCGTCTCATTATAACAACAACGCAAGGTTCTGCGTAAAGCTGCCAGCGATAAAAAAGAGGAAAAGAATTGTGGAGAAGACAAATGGTTATGAATGGAAACAATTTTATTCCAATTAATTACACGCTGCAATTTGAACTGAGTTGAACTAGTAATGTGATGGTAATTCTCCAATTAGGGCGAGGTGTATTAAGCCTGAAACGAAGAAGTCTTTATCAATTGTTCTGAATGGAAAATCATTCAGTCCAGGATCTTCAACAAGAATGTAGGGCCGGAAAGAATCAATTCTATTTCGAGGCTGTCCGACTATAAATTTTCATTATCATGGGACCCTCTCGTCACTCAGTTTTTTGCACCAAAAAAGTTTTTCAGCATGCTTTTACACACATCTGTTTTGAACGGATAATAGGATAAGCTGAAAATCATTTATATTTTGGCTCCGAAAACTTTTGCTTGAACTTTTCTGAGGTATGGGATATTCTTATTGACTTATTTGCTTTGTGTTTACGTCGTACTCAAGAATATTTCACCTATACGACGGTGGCCAGCATTATGGTGGGAGAAACCCGGGTAGAGTCCGGAGGAAGATTTTCTTACTTAATGGGAACGACTGATAAAACAGCAGGCACTCTAGTTGGAAAAGGACGTTTTGGACCTCAGTCAGGAGGTTTTCACTCACTAGATTCAGCTTGTACCGATTCAGACGTGGTTTATGAACATTTAAAGCATCGGTACCGGAATATCCAATGACATGGGTCGTATGCTTGAGTCCAGCTGCGGATGGCACAGAAAATGGGCCAAGTATTTAGCCAGCTTTGGTGTTTTGTATCGCAATATACCCAACCGCATTGTCTATGTCGAATAAAGCTTAGAAAATCTTGTTGTATAAATCCTTCCACTCACTTACCGGCCAAAGCAGATTGATAGCCCGAGTTGTAGTCACAGGCCACTTCGTTGCGGACGTAGTCTTTACGGCTGTCCACATAGGTGTCTCCTTCGTCAGGCCCCCCCACCAAAGCCCCACACAGCGTTTGGGGGTTTGGTCCAGGGTTGTTAAACGCCCCCCAGTCACATTCAGCCGGTATGGCCGGGCAGGAACTGTGGTACAGCAGATGTTAGATTACCAGTTTCAATTCCCTCAGTGGCTGAATCACTCACTGAGTGATTAGTTCATCGATTGGATCATTAATTGGCTCATTGATTAAGTCAATAGATTTGTTGATTGCTTTGTTTGTTAATTTATTATTTAAATAGTCTATATTTAACAGTGGGCCTACCTACAAATAGTGCAATCTAGTTATGTTTCTTACTTGTGTCTATGGGCGTGTCTTTGGACCCCATAAGGTGGTTGGTCTGTATATGGTTGCCTTGTAAATCGAGTACAGTGAGCGGGACATCCACAAGGGCATATAACTCTTACCTGGATCTGTGGTGAGGTCTCTGAGGTGGATTCACCCCAAACCCCACCACATAACTGTGTCCGGTGTCGCCCAAAGCGTAGTTCATCTCCTTAATGGCCCAGGATCTGTACATCATCGAGTTGATCCCATTGTCCGCGTTCACTAGAGCTATCAGCGCGCCATTTGCTGTCAAAACGACATAATAACAATGAGGCAATAGATCCAAGCTGATTTTTGAATCTCGACGTCGAGTTTAGATTCCACCGTGTTTTGGACATTGAAACAAGGGCTTTTTCATGCTATGAATAGAACACCATGGAATTGGAAAGATGATTTTATTGACGTATATCATCGGAAAGGCTCTTACGAAGGCCTACTTACTTGCATATCTGAGAGGCCCCCATTTGTCCCTAAAAGCGAGACCTTTGGGCGTGTATTGCCAAGACCCCCCTGGGAGCCAGCTCTTCAGGGCTGTCTGAATGTCAGTCTTGTATTTGTCCTTGGCGGTAATGTTGTACAGCATTGTCTGTAGGGCAGAGGTACTTATGAGTGATGTGCTGTATCTGGTTAGGGTGGAGTCATTTGCAGAAACACGGAAGAGAAAAATCCCATTCAAATCCAACAAACTAAAATTACATCAATTTTGTAGCTAATTTCCAGATAACAGTGAAGCCAATTCACTGTCCAAGACAGGTTATTGTCTAGCATGCGTCCAAACGCTATTCATCTATTAGCAGTTCCGAGGTAAACAGTGTTCATTACCATTTCTGTTATTCTTTTTTTTTTCAAATTCATTGTTACCTCTACTGCTATTTTCTTGTCGTCCCAGGACAGAGCCCATGGCACCTCAGTGATTACATCAGGATAGAGAGTTTCAGCCGCCGTTAAGTACTTAATGTCGCCTGTCGCTAGATAAAGCCAGCAAGCTGCCCAGGCCAATTCATCAACATAATGGCTCGACCTGAAATGTTAGACTTACAGCTTGCCGAATCACAGGATCACATGAATTGAAACCATACCAGCCATTATTTACGTATTCACGTAATTGTTGTTCAATGCACTATTCATGAGATTTTCATTTATTCTGTGGCAGTTGGTCTTTCCCCATGTTTACGGGTGGAAGAAATTGAAATACCAAATGTAAACCACAGGCCTCTGGCAAATAACTGACATACAGATTTGCACTCCTTACATCTGTGGTTGCAACAAATGGTGGTGAGAACGACCATATCATAAATTAGTGAGAAATTGCAAAAAATCTTTACCGGCGGTTTCAGACATGGCGTCAGTAATCTTAGTGCTTAGCGTTCTTCTGCCATCTGTTTTTCACAATGCACATCTGAGAATGACATGAACAAAATAATGTCCCATGCCTGCAGCCACTACAAGACAACGGCTCCCATCTGACCTGTAGTAACCGGAAGCTGCACTGACGGAATCCGTGTACATTCCTCTGTTCTTATCCCCAAATTCATACAGCTGCTTGGCGTGAGTCAGCAATTTAGCGGCGTAGGCCCGGTCTGCAAACAAGACAGTGAATTTTCACGTTTAACAACTGAGGTTAGATTATCGTGAAACTATGTTTTATAAGCATATGCTTCGGAGTAAACCTGCACTCAAGTATGGTTTCTGTTTCATTTGCCTTACCCTTGTCTTTGAAGGCAATATAGCCGGCGGCCATAGCTGCCGCGGTTTCCCCAGCGACGTCAGCGCCCGGATGTGAAGCGTCGATCTTGAAACTTGGCCTGGCCATTGTCATGTCTTCAGGTCTTCCCCAGAAACCATGGTCCTTCCCGCCGTCTCCAACCTGCAAGTGATTATTATTGCCTTTTAATTACAAAGGGTGCAATACAACAGATAATTTTGGTCGTGTTGCCTTGTTTGTCATGTTTTTGAACAGACGACATCCCTGTATATATGTAAAAATACTGAGTAAGAAGTTCCAAATTTTAAAAGTCATACGACCAAATTACGTCTGTGTTTCAGTCGTGGGGACGACGACGTTGAAAGGTAAAGATACATATTCCCACATTTGAAGTTATTTAGTTAATTTAGTCAAAATGTGTCTCACCTGTACATAAAGTTCATTTGGAGCGGAATGACATTTGATGAAATAATCCAGTGGCCATTTCACGGAGTTGTACATGAAATCCAGCTGTCCTGAGGCAACGTAGGCGTCTTTATAGAGGATGAGGCCCCACAGGAGGAGGGTTGTGGTCGAGGCCATGGGAAGACCGAATTTAACGTTATCACCGGCTGAAAAAAGAGTAACCCAAGAAAATATTTACATATAAATGTCCATAAATGTTTGGCAAGTTCAAACCATTTGTCGGTACTATATGTTGGCCTTTATTACAAGAGAATTGTACACACTTACAAAAGAATTATACGTACGAAAAATAAAAGTTTATTATATATTTGTGAATGTGTTTCTGCATATGTACAATAACTCTGCACATATTTACAACACATTTGTACCTACGCACAGTTCTTTCGTACAATAACTGTATAATTAGAGAATAAATAAAAAACACTTGTCCTACGTCTGTAAATCCTATACTTTGTATTTAATATTTATCACGTAATCTGGGATAGCAGCTTTCAGATAAGTTTGTCCACTTTTCTGGAGTAGCTTACCGTCATACCATCCGCCTGAGAGGTCAAGCCCGGCGTCTTGTCCGTCAGTCACCGCGGAGTCAGCTCGCCATGGGATACGGTTACTCGCCGGAAGCACTCCAGATTGCTGCGCCTCATAGAAGAGAATGGAGTACGCCAACGCCTTGCTGTAGTCATACGTCGTGTTAACACCTAGAGCACGATCACAGACGGAATTATTCAGTATTGTCACAGCATTTCATGTTGACATACACTATTGACTAACTCTAGCTATGTTCCATTACAGCACATGCGTCACAGTGCCCTGCCAGAATTCTCCACAAATTCCCTTCGGTAGTGAATTTGCAAATTCTCCAGCTCTCGCTTATTGTGGGGCCTTAGTGACAATTAGTAGTTGGCGAGGTTCATTTATGGCAATTTGCGAAGTCTTGACCTTGCTTTCTGCATGGTGTACATATCTATATGCCTCATTTGGAAACATTCATCAGCCACTTGCCAAAGGTCGGTGGTTCAGTTACGCCCGGTCACTTCGACTTTCCCTACCAGTAACCATAAAATTCGTGAGTGCAGCGGTAAGCAACTATCAAATACCATTCATAAAAATATAAAAAAATAGAATCATGTCATTATCTAAACTTAGTTTTCTTTCTATAAACGCACAGTTCATCAGTAAATCAGCGTGAATTAGGTTGTGATATGTGAACCCCGTACCAATGTCAGTAACGTTCACCAGATCGTCACAATTTGAGGTTGTGGATCCTGGGAGACCGCCGGACACTCCAGGTGCAAATGGCGTGGTCATCGGAGCCGTTCCGAAGGTAACTGTGCCCGTGGAGCCGGTATCACCATGTTGACCCTCGATAAACGCCGTACCCCTCGGGGCGTCTCCATCCACCTCCCCCAGGATATCTATGGTGACGTAATCCCCCTCGTGGATGTCCCCATTCCATCCCATACTCTCCACCACCCACTCTTTTCCGTTGGACGAGTGGGAAGCTATGGCCGCATGAGGCGACTGGCGAATCAATACACAACAAATAAATATCACTCAAGCATATGTATTTACTGGACCAATACAGATTTGTTATACATGCTGCTATAAAAACGAGAATAAATGACAGCGAAGAAATTCAGAAAGTACCGTTTAAAATTGATGTTCAACTGGATGACTAGTTTATGTGGATGATTTGTGAAAGAATGAAATTCAGTTCAGATCTCAATCATTTGTCCCTCAAACAGGATTGTTCTCCTTTCCCAGCGTAGAAGTAAACCCACTTGAGCACAGCATCAAATAAACTTTCAGGCGAAAAGCGGCGAGTTCCAAGCTATCATCTGACCTGTAGATTCTGTACTGACTTGTCAAAGACCAGGTGAGCCTTCCAGCTTTTTTCAGCAGCATCCACATGAATTTTGAAGACTCCTTTAAAGTGTCCGGGCCAGGTCTGCGTGATTGACATGGACTCCGAACTGACCACACCCAGACAAGTTACGAAAACGAGGCTTATAACCAAGAGCTTTGCCATTTTCAATCTGAAATCTGGAATTTAGAGACATGGAGTAAAGATCACATATGTTGACGATGGTCTAATACTTTCTGCTTTTGCTTCCTTTCATTAACAAGGATTCGAATTCAAATTCAGTATGTGCTAGATTTGTCTCTGCCGGGCATAGTTGAATAACTGAGTTGTATATATTTAACATTTCTGCTCTATGTTACACAGAAATGGATCAAGCTATCAACAACACTTGAACATAGTGCGTATAATTATTTATTTATTTATTTTTTTATTGTGCACATGTACGCCATATCCAGAAATATTTTACTTTGACGGTTGGCCGAATGCCCGTATCATCGGAGAGTAGTAGAATGGAAGTTATTTTCTTACACAATACCGCCTAAGCTCATACATATGCCAAATCCCACGAACATGCATTAAAATTTGCAGCTGCTGAATTCAGTTATTAAACTAGGCCATGCAATTAATGAATTTGGCCACATAAAGTAGGGCCACTTAACATTTCAATTCTGACGTATCTTTACAGACATGAAGGCGTTAACGAACTTTACAGAACGAGTAAGTGAAGAGAAGCATTGGTAAGAAGACCCCAGGATTTGAATTGTAGTTCAAGCTGACACTACACGAACAACGAACTAAACGTTCTTGCTGTGGGGTGGGATCATGGCAACAATGGGCATGTAATATGATGCACCGTATCATTATTTCAAGTCATAAAAAACAGTAGAGATCTAAGTCTTCATTCAGTCTGGGTCTAAGTTGACCATGTTGTTATTACCTGGATCCACGAGATATCTCGGCCTGCCTTCTCTGAATTTGGTCAGTATTTGTTAAACCTTTTGCCACTCGTCTGTTTACTTGGTGAGATAAAATGCGAAGGTTGTCATTCATGTCCCCGTCACGTGAAAAGTAACCTAGTATATAGATCAAGGTCGACTAAAACACATGCCGTTTTACGTAACATTTCAAAGTTCATAATGTTATTACTTCGGATCATTCATAACTTTAGAGAATTTGTGATGACCAACTACGGTAACAACTATGCTAGGGAACTGGCAGTCTTTTTGCATTTTGAGTTTAAGGAGTTTCTGATTAAATACGACGATTCAGAAGTAAATTGAAAGATGAGTATTTTTTTTCGCTATGGCTTTAGTAAGATCTTAAATATTTTTAGTTCGCTCAATTTTGTTCACAATTGGCATTTTCACAAAGAGCTAACAATTAGTGCCGAATTAGCTGGCACCAACTGATGCCAATATGCAGCATCAAAATTCTTAAATCCGTATTACTTCATTGCTACCATTGTTTCTAATTTATCCAGTAGAGTCGTCATAGCTCATTTCCTGGCAGTTTTTAAATCTACAGAAATAGGATTGTTATAATAACGTTTGTAATGATATAATAATAATTTCTGGGAAACGAATGCTATCTTGATCCAGGGGCGAATCGCGCATGTGCCTTGTTTCAAATGTGGTTTTAGCTTCCTAAGGGTGACCTGTAAAGACATTTTCTTTGTAATGCAGTCAGCATCAAACACTATATGAAGGCTGCAACGTATACAGTATAACCACAGAAAACCGTAAATGGTCACACTTAAAATACGACCTCTTGTCAATTTACGCCGAATTCCTCGTAGAATTCCTCGTACAATATATCTACAAACCAGATGTGGCGTACAAAATGGAGCATTGTTGGTAATATACTTAAATAGATCGCCCTTAGTCGCTCATTCAGCACAGATTCCAAATAGAATCACAGGTGACTAGCAAATATATATTTTTTTCGTCACGGCACATACATGTATAAAACCGTGAAAGTATCTTTATGCGTCATTTCCACAAGGCAAGACCTCCTCCTCTAGGCCTTGCTGACCTGATCATTATCAGAATTTAACCAAGTTCCATTCAAAACCACGAACCCATCCCCGATAAGACACAGCCCAGTCGTCTATTAGAGAACTACTTTCTTACAGTTTTACTTCACTTTTCTTGAGATAGAGCAGCTGTCTAACCCAATTGATAAGCTGGAGCCATTCGTCAATTTCTAGCTTTTTCTTCACTTCAAAATATTCTTTCGGTAAACTTCCGACGGAGAAGACTGGGTGGGTAAGTTTACCTTAACTTGGAAATCTCTTAGACTATTTTGGTTGGAGGAAGCAACAAGAGATGGATTCTTCAAATTCTCATCTGAAAATACGCTTTCGTCATTTTTCTTTACATTTTTAATGAAGCAAGTGTATCAGGAGTGGAGACTGGTTGACTATCACTGTGACGTCTCCATTTCGCTGTTAATGGGCGAAACCTTTCCCTTTAGTAATTAGCCTGATTCAAAAGAAAAGTTCACTTTCTACTCACATATTAGCTTGGCTCATAGCACATGGAGGTAGTCTTCTGATGAATGAAATTAACAGCAAACATCATTTAAGTTAAATAACACCGTGGACTGATTGGGTATAAAATGATGTGAGATAAGATAGAGGACGTTAGGCAAATTGTTATTATAACAATATCATTTTAACACAATAATGCCACCAGTGCTCTACACAAATATTCTTCAACTTCCTCAAATCTATTAGCTAACCCGGAGGTTTTCTATGCTCCATGTTGGCTTTACACCGGCTATGCCAGACTTCAATCTATCTTAAACATTGATGAAAGGAACTAGTGTGTCTCTTAATTTGGTTACAAAACAGACTGTGAAGAAAACAGTATGTTCAGTACTCTGCCGAGGGGAATATATTCTGATATTCTGTGTTCATGAAACATTAAATATAACAAACAGACAATTTTGCAGTGGCTCAGTATTGGCTCTATATCGTTTTAGGCCACATTTGATCATTGAAAGTTGGTGTCTTTGATGGTGGTTTACAAATATAACCCTGTCATCAATATTGACAGTTGAGGCCCCAAATTTGGCTGTATTCCGAAAATATTATTGTTGACCCGTCTTTTCGTTCAAGTAACTTTCCTGAAGGCCAGGCTACTCCTGTATACCATCTTCCCTATTTATGTCGCTTACAGAAGAGATGATTATCTACGGCCTTCTGCTGAGTTGCTTGGTGACCTTGTCAACGTCAGCCGTACCGCTCCAGATAACTAGGCACTGGGTAGGCGGCTTTGATGGTGTCTTCTCGGTACATGCCGATCATGCTTACACCGGCTGGAAGGCGCACATCGTTTTCGACAAACCAGTGGAGAGCATAGAGGTAGGAGCTGTTTAATATAGTCTATGTCTCAAAAGCCTGTGATTTTGCAAGGAGGTCATTTCAGTACTTTGTATTTTTTAACTGGCGTTGAAAACAGTTCTCAAGAATATGTCACTTACACACAGTGGTCAGTGTTAAACCACCAGCCTATGTCAAGTAACTGACGAACTTTCCGACATGCGGCTGAATGCTTTTCACCCGTAGAGGGCGATCAGTCCACCAAATTGTGACACATTGGTGCCTGGTTCAGCACCAAGCTGTGCACAGAATTACATCGAAGATTACATCCATCCTTAATTCTTCCATAACATTTTTGACTGATGGATACATATAGGATGCGAAAACATCACCTCGTTGACTGAGTTACACGTAATTATGAATAGCCCACATTTGTTTAACGCTTTGCTAGATATGGAAGGCTGACGTGGTGTCGACCAGCGATGACAAGAAGGAATACATCATCCAGGGAAAGAGCTGGGACGCAGATCTGGAGCCCGGAGCAGACCTGGAAATGAACTTCCTGGGGACAGTCACCGGGGACAATCCCCCCCGGGGGTCGGTTTTCCTTGAAGGACAGAATCCTAATGCCACATTCCCTCCCATGACGGGTAACACGGGACAGTCTTCACATGGACCGGATGTCACCGTCACGCTACCCCCGGGAGGTAACTGTCTCTGTGAAGTATCACTGAAGATACGTTCAGTTTATCCCATCCTCAAGTCATCTACCCTTAGAACGTTAACAAGTCCATATTCATGCGTAATCATCATTTTCGGAACATATTTTATCTCCGTTTTTTTTTTAAAAAACACAATCAAACTGAGTAGTTTCAAAGAATGAACAGTCACTCCGTGCGTAAAACTGTGCATTCTCGGATGTGGAAGAAATAGCCACACTGTAAAGATGTGTTTTTGGAGATATAGTATACACTGTCTGAAACTACATGCCGAAATTGATCGTTTTGTGACGACAAAATAAATGGGCAATATTCTTCGAAGAATGACCCATTCAGCTACCTTATGATTGTCTGAAGCTGCAACTGAAAGTAATTAAACACTAAATATTCATTATATTTCAGGAAAAGTGCTTGGATCGAGATATTTTTGCCATTTATCTGGGCGTACATAACAAACTACATATCTAACATGTGAAAGGTGTGAGGTACTTTTCAGATCTAGCCAACATGTAATATGCCTAGTCCTAAACAGGACACGTCCTCTTCTCAGTATCACTGATTTTTTGCTTCAGTGTGGACATTTCCGTCCATTTTCGATCTCCTCTGTGTAGCCTGAGGTAACGTATTTTCTGTATATCCCAGCTGCTGTCATAACGCGAGATACAATATTATCAAGGGGCCTAACTTTGATATTCGTGCTTTTGTTGTAGTCACCTGGACGGCCGCTCCCGAGAGTAATAGTGCCTTCTGTGATTCTCGGGCACATGCCAAGAACGTCGGTAATGTACGCGTTACAAATCACCTTCACCTTTATGTCTGGTCATTTTCAAGTCAACAGTTAGAATCGCAGATCTTAATCTTGTTCCAGATGAAGTTTTAAACCTTTTCAAGAAAAATGTCCTAACAATAACAGTCTTACACTCGATTCACATTGCAATGGCAACCAGTGACTCATTTATGGTTCTGGTGTTTGCTACTTCGGATCACCTTCATATACGACTACGGTTTCACAGAGATGTGACCACTTAATATCAAAAGTGTTCTATTTGCAGTCGTGTTGGAGTTCAGTAACTATTAGTACGACCCTTTAGAACATGGCTTGCTTTGGCCAAATGGTTTGGGTGTTTAACTTTGAAGGACCTTGGTGCCCACCAATTGCACTTCTTAGCTCAATCCTTACTGGCCAACCGTTTCCTTGCTTTTGTTTCATATCAGATGTAAAAATGAAGTACGACTACTCAAAGGTGATTGGTTACTCCATCCTGTTCTTCGAAGCGCAAAGATCCGGTAAACTTCCGGCCAATAATCGCATCACTTGGAGAGGTGACTCCGCACTGAAAGATGGCTCCGATGTGGGCCACGATCTAACTGGCGGATGGTATGATGGTAAGATTGACTCACTCTACAACTCGGATGCAAACACATGATTTGTGCTCTTGGTACTGTAGTTAAGGGAGCAAGTTGACCATGCAAAAATCTACGACATATCACATCACGGATCTAAGGTGTTCACGTTTGGCATAGAAAACCTATACAGTTTCGTTACCATCATTACGACATATATCAAGGGCAAAACTCCCTGACGTGCCAGAGCGTGTTTCTTTTAGCATCAGGTATTTCTTACGTTCGCCGCCTGCCTTTTTCAAGTCGAAAGGTTTGCCAGGCATCCCGTGATTTAATTCGTACATTCCGATTTATTTGATTTTATTGATTGATTGTTTTGCTGTACTCAAGAATATTTCATTTATACAACGGTTGCCAGCGTTATAGGCTATGGTATGAGGAAACCAGATAGAGCTTGGGGAAACTCGCGACTATCCGCAGGCTGCTGGCGGACCATCTTGTGTACGACCGGAGAGGAAATCAGCGTGAGCTGGGCTTGAACTCACAGCTGCCGCAGTGGTAATTGGAACCTGGATCATTACGTTGCACTTTCGCGCTAATCCCCTGGGCGACTGAGGCCCCCACTCCGATTTATTTATTTATTTTATTTATTTCATTGGTGATTAACACCGTACTCAAGAATATTTCACTTATACGACGGCGGCTAACATTATGGTGGGGGGAAACCGACGACCACCCATAGATTACTGGCGGACCAATCGACCCGAGAGGAAGGCAGCATGAGCTGGACTTTATCTCACAGTGACCGCATTGTTGACTCCGACTGAATCCACCCAGAAATCTGCCCGCCCCCCATATGAATGAAAAATTTTAGAGACTAACTTAAAGAGGCTTATAGTTTAGTGACCGGTTTTCTCCTTTAACATACCTGAACAAATAATACGGAGCACTGTACGACGTAAACATATAATAGGGGTTTGTTTTAAAACCACTGTTCGACTGCTTGATTATGTGTGTTTCCAAGGCCTACATTTTATGTTGGATAACGGCAAAACAGTCACAATTCGTTGAGGCTCTGTTATATGTGGATGCATGATGCCGCGTTTTCCCACATGATACATACCGAGCATTATGTTTCGTGGTTGATTACGGATTCTTCAGTGCATGAAATATAGCAAAGTTATTCACCATTATATCGTTATTATCTTCAGCCGGAGACCACGTGAAATTTGGTTTACCAATGGCTTCATCCGTTACACTGTTGGCCTGGGGTCTTATCCAGTGGAAAGACGCGTATGTAGCTTCGGGGCAGCTTGAGTACATGTATGACTGCATTAAATGGCCGCTTGATTACTTCCTCAAGGCTCATACCGCTCCCCATGAACTTTACGTACAGGTAGGTGGAAGTATTATGTGTTTGTTTACATTTGCTAAAAGAAAGAAAAAAGAAGAAAAACAAAAAACAAAACGTCTGCCTTTGAGAGGACACTTGTTTTGTCCGAGTGAATTCCGGAAAGAATATGCCGATCATTTGAGGCTTTTATTTTAGGAATTATTCCGCCAAGTTGTACTTGTTTATTATTGTTTCTTCCGACGAAAGTTTTATTTCAAAATAATTTTTAAAGCTATGTAAAGCGCATATTAGATAGGTTGAATAAGATTAAGAGCGTTCGTACAGGTCGGTGATGGAGGGCCTGACCACGCTTATTGGGGAAGACCCGAAGATATGACCATGAATAGACCTGCATTTAAAATTGACGAATCAAAACCCGGTGCAGACGCAGCTGCAGAAACAGCGGCGGCCATGACAGCGGGATACCTGGCGTTCAAGGAAAGAGGTAAGATATGTGCAATTTTCATAACGACATTTATGGCCTTATTTTTCCCTTTTGATTGCTTTAGAAATGTTGGCCGGCATTGCTTTCACCTGAGGACAATCCATCACTGGATTCAGTTTGTCCAAATTACGAGTTAGCCTGCACAAATGTCCCAGTCGATATCTGATAATTTCTCCAATGAATAGTGACAGCGTGGGTAAAAAAAACACAAAGTTCAGGAATAACATTCAAACAAGCTAAAGCAGAAAGAGATTCTCCCCATCATATCTTTGAGTGTCATGCAATCCAAATTTGAATGCAACAATCAAGACGACAGCCCCTCAAGTAAGATTATTCTCTTTGCAGGGTTTAAGAACCACATCAGTTTATGCATTTGACTGACGCTTTACGCCCTCCTCATAACAGCTTAGGTTTATGGCTAGAAAAAAACTCCCTTGGTACCTGACAACAACGCGTGACGTAAGACTGCGAGAGTTGGATTCGAACAGGCGATCTTATAGATGGATGCTAGTGATTTGATGAGGACTTTCGACGCACAGCCATGGGTACCGCAACAGATAAAGCACACTGGATAAAATTAAGCCCAAGCGGCACTCTACCCTTTTAGGGAAACCGTCGTGATGCATTAGCGCACCATTTTCAACTATACCAATATTTGTAGGCCAATGTAGTTAGTAAATGTAAGAGATATTATTGCATGTCCATATAAGGAAGATGTTATTGTGAAATGTTTCAGATCCGACATATGCGGCCAAGCTCCTCAACCATGCCAAACAGCTGTATGACTTCGCCAACAAATTCCCCGGTATTTATTCCAACAGTGTGAACCAGGCATCGGGTTACTACAGGTAATCACTGCGATAAATAAATCTCAGTCTAATAAAGAAAATAAAACATTATTTTGAACTGTATATATGCAGGAAGATCATATCTGAAATGTGCTCCAATGTCGATCCTGGAATTAGAATATGCCAGTGTATTTTTATAAATTTGAGCGCATGAGAACAAAAGGCTTAAAATGTTGCATAACCCAGGAGCATGGGTCTATTTTCACGAGTTAAGCCAGTGCCTACAATGTCCTCCGCCTCATTTGTTAATTTTATAATTAAGCTATAGGTGTTACTACTATTGAAATTTCAGACTGTTTAAGTTATAGACGGCTAGAAATTGAATTATTATACAGTTGAAACATTTCGTGAACTTCATTGGAATTGAAATATTCCATCCAAACGTTCCGCCAAGTAGCTAATCACTATTCTACCGTCCTCTCGGCCGTAATGGCCTACGTTAGAAGGTCTGCCAACAGCCTGTGGATGGTTGTTGGTTTTGTCCGGGTTTTGCCCGGTTTCTTTTCACCATAAGGCCGGCCACCGTTGTGTAAGTGAAGTATTCTTGAGTACGGCCTAAAACTCCTTTCAAATAAATAAACGGACCATAACCCCGTTGTACGTGCAGGTCGAGTCATTTCGTGGATGAGGTTGCGTGGGCCGCCTGCTGGCTCTACATGGCCACCAACGAGACAAAATACCTGACGGACGCCGAGACCAAGTACCCAGATGTCATCACCGAAGTACCATGGGCTCTTTCTTGGGACGACAAGAAAATTGGCGTGGAGGTAGGCCTTCAGATTTCAGTCTCAAATGTCTATTGTGGAGCATACAAAACAAGCAAGATTACTCTGAAAGCATGATATCATGAACTAAATTCAGCCGTTGGAACAGTTGATTAGTATTGGCTATAATGTTTATAATTCCTCCACTAACATTATGTTTTCTTCCATTTTCCTTTCTCGTGATACATTAATGTAGTATTATTCATTATTAGGACCTATTGCCCATCTTAACGGGATTTAGGATTAAGGGCGATAACTCGTTCTTGCACTCCTTGTAGTTTTCGTCTTGAGTGGCCTTCCTTTGGGCTGCTTCCCTTGTGTTGCTTCAAAACTAATATGTAAAGCTTGAACTAAAACAGTGAGTTTGCATTTGAACTGAATCCTGTGCAAGTTTGATGAAGTCCACGTTTACAAGCACCTCTTAAATCTTTATTTATTTGATTGATGTTTAACACCATACTCAGAAAGTTTCACCTCTATGAACTACTCGCAGGCTTATGAGTGAAGGGAATCGGTCATCTCAGAGTAATCAACGAAAGTACTGAAAGTATATGACAAACTGTCTGACTTAAAGCCATAGTGAAAACATGAAGAGCTGGACTCGAACACACGGCCTCTTGGGTCAATGACCAGACCATCGCAACCAGTAAGCGCGTTAGACATTTCAGTCTGCACGAGCCTCCTGTAGGCGTAATTACATATGGTATCCTGTATGGATGTCATTAGAGATATCTCATACTTGTCCCCTCCTATTTGTCTTCCATTGGGGTAACTGTTCCAAAATCCATATGTTCTGGCCATTTGTTTGTTGCCGATTGAATCCTGATCAGTCCAATTCTTTGCCATAGGTGCTTCACCTGTCCACATTTTCACCTGTTTTGTATAATTCTTGTTTTCCCATTCTTGTTTACTTCCTCTGATTTTTGGATGTACCTGTACTAAAACCATCGGTAATGACATGACGAAGTTTTGCTCTTTTTATTAGTATTATCGTTATTTTTTTATTTTATTTTTTTTACCAGGTGCTGTTGTACAAGCTGACGGGTAAGGACAAGTACCACACGGACATTAACACTGCCCTGAACAGCTGGCTGCCTGGCGGAAAGTGGCGGTACACCCCAAAAGGACTAGCTTACCGGGATCGCTGGGGACCTCTCAGATATGCCGGTACGAGACTAAACAGAACAGTGTCGAACATGCTTGTAGCTCATTTTGTAGACCTATAGTATAGACAACATCTGTGCCAAATTCGATTCTCGAGTCTGGCACAGTTTTCGATGTGTTGAAAATGTGATATTCTTTGGCTAAAGTGATACATAACTATGGAAGAAGTTGCATCAAAGTGGGCTGTAATCTTTTTAGTTTTTTTAACAGGACAGTTATCTCCAATTTTATTTGCTCCGACATGCTTGGATAGGCTAAATAGATCTGTTACCTAAGGGTTTAGGGTATGGTTTCAGAGTCTTCAACCACATTTCCCCCAACTTGCAGAATGTCACCATACGTATTGTTCCAGTTGTCCATAGTCATCTTTTTCTGTTCAAATGCAAGTTTTTCAAAATCTGCAGACCTATTACTTGAAAGATTTCGCAATCTGTCTAACACCGGTTGTGTCCTTCTTTTCTCAGCAAACGGGTGCCTCATAGCTCTGATGCTGGCCGATTATGGTGTTAACCCTGTGACGTATCGAAAATGGGCGGAGAAGGAAATAAACTATATGTTGGGTGATACCGGTCATAGTTACATAGTGGGATTCGGCGTCAGCCCCCCTAAAGACCCTCACCACAGGGGCAGGTAGGCCCTCAAAGTACATTGAAAGTATTAGGTAACCTGGTCTTAGATAGAGACAACAATCGTTATCGCTATTAAATCTAGTTGGGAACGCTTCTAGCCTCAAACCTCTACACAACAATTTGCTACGATTTTATAAAAATTATGAAATTGAAACAGATCGTTGACCTAATCAAGCTTTCTCTTCGGCGACCCATAAATTTTAGTCTAATTGCACACTCCTTTTCAACTCGTGTCCAGATCAACTTGACAAAGACAAACAGGTGGCTGTTACGTTTCATGGTTCTGGTTTAGTTTCATTCAAAAATATTGCGACAGAAACTGTGCGACTTGCTTTGACCTTGTCATCCCAGAATGCATCGGAATTCATCACACGTATTATCAACAAGTCGAATGTATTAGTTCAGCTAGAATTCTTTTTCTGCATCCAATATGGATATACTTTGATCTTTTTTTTTTTTTTTTTTTTTTTTTTTTTGTGGCATCCGGCAATGCCTATTTGTGAAAAGAACAGTGGCCAGTGGACCACAATTTTAAGAAACGTTCCAATGGTCAGCATCTGACGGTGTCAGGCCAGATTCAGTTTTGCTGCGCGTAAATGGATTGAGACTGACGGTATCTTCTTCTCTTACTGTGTGACTGTCAAGTAACCTGTTACACCTCATACATCACGGTGACAAACTGCGCTCAACATGCCTCATGTCACAGAAAAGTAAAACATTTTCAACCCCGAGCAGCTGCTGAGTTACCAGTTGTCGGTTATGTCGACTAAAACTAATGGCCGGTCCTAGATGCTCCCATTTGCTTTCAAATGCTCCGAGATGTTACCAATGACCTGGCACTTAGCCGAATCGACTTTAAACCTTGTCCATGAAAAAAAGTTGAGTACGTTTAAGCCAGTTGCCTTAACATTTGGAAAGTGGCATGACATCAATAATATGATTAAGGGGATTGCCTGTCCGCTTTGTGCGTGAAACAAATTGACTGGTACGCCCATATTTCTTTTTCCGGTCCTTACGTCTGTCGTAACCATATTAGGAATTCCAATACGTTATGAATACCTTAGTTGTTCAATAATGAAAGAAGATTTCCTGCGCTTCCCTCCTAATGCTTGTCTGCAACACAAGAGCAATAAACACAGAACAAAGAGAATGGTACAATTGAGAAATATGTTTAATTAGTGTTGATGCTAACACAGTTTGATACCCTGCATTAGAATTAATCGACGGATGTCAAAGTGTATGTGACTGGCAACCTCCTTTCTCTGCCATGCTGAATGTATGCAAGTTTGGTGTACATGTTCATGTATACATGTGTATGAAATATCTGAAATGTTATAGGTATTGCTAATGACTGAAATGACTGATTTCATATACTGACTCAACGACACAGTCTGTTTATTATTGTATGTCAGGGCAGACGTCATTTATTGAGACTTTGGCTGAATTGTATTTGGAAATAACACTTTTTATTTGTGGACTGAAAATAAAACAACATTCCATGCAAGTTAGATTATCTGTTCCCAAAATGACTCCATTCCCTGTTCGACGATAACTTACAGTACTGTATGTCTGTATGAAGCAAAACTGGGGAACAGCAAGCTTCCATCCTTATTCATCTTAGGCATAGCAGACCGTTGATGTGAAACATCATCAATAATAAATTCTGACGCGGCTTGATTTGGAGTGGTTTGAACTGAGTTTACCATATTTCCATATTCCAGTTCCTGCCCCAGCCGTCCAGCGAAATGTGATTGGCAGCAGTTCCAGGCGTCAACCCCAAACCCGCAGACCCTGTGTGGGGCTCTGGTGGGGGGCCCGGACGAGGGAGACGTGTATAAAGACAAGAGAGACGATTATGTGCGCAATGAGGTGGCCTGTGACTACAATGCCGGCTTCCAGTCGGCTGTAGCAGGTACCATATTAATCGCATTGGTATTCTCAGACATACACACTATCGCCACAACAAACAGAGTTCGAATCCAGCCTTGGTTGTTTTCTCCTCTTGGAAGATTGCCACGTTATATGTGCGCTATAAAATCCGAGTCTGACAAACCAAGATATACGGATACAATTATTAGTGATGAATGTGTCTGTATTATTCCCAGTGCAGTGTAATAAGGCTTTCCATTGAAGTATTGAACTTGACATGACATGATTATATAAATGGCATATGTAACAAGTTTGAAAACTGATAGGCGTGCTTGCCAATGATGGACCTCTTTGTTTCCTCATATGTGCTCGTATGTACACTTGTAATGGTACAAATCCTTATATTCACAACCAAAAAATCATTTATTCACAGGACTTTTGCATCTGGCCCTGAAGGGCGACCTTCCCTCCGAATATTAAACCAGCCGTCGTACATCCTGGGATTTGTAACAAAGCCGGTTTCCTAATTAAACATTTAAAGATTAAACTTCTGTTTTCACAAGTATGTATTGTTCTCAACATTTCTTTGCGATTCCACTTACTATATACATATATTTAGCTTCGGGGCTTTGTCAAAATCACAAAGAGCTTCTAAGTCACTAACGTATTCGACCCAAAGTTAATCATTACTAATTATTGATCAGCCAAACCCATGGAATCCAATTTTGCGCTTCGACCATCGTAAATATTCTGTGATTTGTCATCTCAGTGGCTATGGTCTTAATACTAACCCTCTGTATGGAACGGATCCCCATTCCTTTATCAAAGAAGTCGGTTGTTTGAGTTCCAAACAGTTGGAAAACCTTATTAAGACGTGGCTATTCCCGATTTTGTCTTTCTCGGCTGGCTCCCTTTGATATTCTAACCGCAGTCACCATGTCGAGTTTATGTTTTCACGTTGAAGAAACGTAACTTCTTCGCTCAAAGATTATATGCAAGGTACATGTACAACTAGAAGTTTGTGTCTTAGCACACTGGCCTTGCACTGTGAGTTAGTGCATTTCCGTTCTCACTACTCGCATGCCTTTAATAACAATAAACCGTCGACGACGCTCGCCTTTTGCGCAAGTCAACGTTCTTTGAGGATAATTGCGCATGGCGGTGGTGTGTATATCTGATCGTCACATTTGGGAGTGTTCGTCGGTAATTTTCCTCCGCCCATATAAACTGACAGCCATCGTGTGAGTGAAAATTCCTCAATAAGGCGTTAAGCAACAATCAAATAAATAAATATCTTAGAAAGAAAAGACTCCTAAATATGACAAGAAATTTCTAAAGGAAGACAATTAAATCAAAGACGTCACAACAGCCACCTAAATATCCCAATTGTGTGAAACTTCAGTACATGTGCCTCCACCCAAAGCAGGATAGTCATTTAAGTTATCTGACCATACACAGACTTTATACTAAATATGCTCAAGAACTACTAAAGGATGATCTTAGCTGCTACAACCAGTAAAACTGGTTGATTGTTTAGTCAGGTGAAGTTGGCGATAAAATGTTTCTCAAACAGCAATTCATATAACCAACCATAGTTCGAAAGCTTTCATCTTTATCAAAGAGTGTTCAAACACCTTTGCATGCCTAAGCTCAAAGTGAGATCACCCACATGCAGTCTGACAACGTTTCTCACTTTTTCATATGAACAAAAGCTAGGTATCAATAAATCCGTAATACATAAACATTGGATTAGTTAAAAAAGGTACCAGACAAAAAGCACACGGTTTTATTTAATACATGGGAAACCCATGTTTGCATAACAAAGAAGTTCATCTTAGTTCGGGCCGTGTGTGAGGTTTGAGCATGTACGTTATCTTGGCAAGACATTATTTCTCATAATCTTTGGAAGGAATTCTAGAGATTATAATAAAAATGCAATTCCTTTGGAAAGTCCGTCACTGAGGATTATAAAACTGGCTATGAAGCGCCCGTCCTGTTTCGTAAGATCTCGTTGGACGTGTGCCTTCGCGAGATTAGGTTCTTCGGCCTTGTATTCAATGCAAAGACGAGATTAAACTTATCACGTGATTATATAACTGTGTTTCAAACGTGAGAGGGAATATTTTGCTACATATATCTCCGGATAAATACTTTCAGATCATTGAGAATGCTGTGGTGGTTGCATGTCGGATTTTCATCTGGTTTACCATACATAAATAGAACGCATAAAAACACTTTCCTGTCATGTCAAGTGTTGAAATGTTTTCCTGCATGGCGCGGCGCATGTCTGTCAGGCTGCTAAGACAGTTCGAGCCGTGGACTTCACAATCCTCTAGCATTTACTCGGCTTAACTAGGTCTGACTACTTTATAGATACATCCCAAGCCCGTTCGGAAGGCGTCGGTTTTGAAAAGCTTCAGTTCGGGTTTAAACACACCTTGTCCGCATGGCGAATCATCTCTGTCAATGTTTGTTTCAAGGACCCCGGAGAAAATGTTAATTATGTTTAGGAATGGCTTGTCGGACGTTCTCCACTGCGCATGTGACTCTCGAGAGACAACCAGCGCCGCGTGATTGAGATTGGCCAACAAAGTCATGCGACTTTTCATGGAAACTATTTGCACCACATTTCGATTTCTCATGTATAATTATATAAAACACATGCAAAATGTCTTTCACGTCTGATGAAGATTCTGACTTTTTTCCCCTCAAGATTTTGTTTTTGTTTTTCCTTCTCTACCTGTAAAATTGTAAAAGCGCCAATTGCTTAATTACCGTAATAGTAATATCCCAGAATATATACAAGAAACAAACTACACTCAATCTTTATAGCCTTGATATTTGCATTCATTGCATAACGACTTCTCACAAACATTGCATGCTATCCTAACATCGTCCTTGTCGTCACCAGTGTAATAATGAAGCCAGGTGACTGGTCCCCGACTTTCGTCTCTGACGAAATTCCGTGACAATCCCCTGCTTCTGCCGAATCTTTGCCACATGTTGGGAAGGTCCGACCTTGACACTTAGGCAGAAATCTTCTGAACCTCCCAGAATTCCTGACGGCAGGCAAAGTCATTCCGATGATAATATTCTAAAGCCAGCGTTAAGTTCTCGTGGAGTCCCTGGGAGGTCTGGTTTACTTCGCTTATCGGATTCACGATAAAGCATTATTATCGCACTGTTCGCGGTTTTCTTGATTAACAGGGAAATTCCGTTCTCAAGTATATGTTTGACCAAAAGTTACCAAAATTACCAATGCACCTACGGTTATTTACTTTATTTTAGTCTATTTAATTGGTAGCACAAGGTACCAAAGAGTAGTGAACTTATGGGAGGGCTGAGATTTATGGCTGAGGAAGCCAGTTCACTTCGAAAGGTAGGCTACGTGACTCCCAGACCTAAAGCCTCAGACGAACAAATAAGAGTGGTATTCGAAGGCGTAATGGCTATGTAATTGCTGGAAGTCACTTTTGTTGCCAATTTGGTCTGCTGAACGGCTTAAGTGTACAGGTATTACTCCATCATTGATGATCAAATGTAGAAAAAGGAGTAAATAATTAATGAACAATATAAACTCAGCCCATTGCGAATGAAAGATTAAACGGAATAATACGGAAGAAATGTGAGGACTTACCACGTGTATGCTGTCAGGGCTGACATAATATATACAGCAACGTGAGGATGTGGTTAAGTAATGGCTGACCAAATGTATGTACTAATGTCATCGATGACCAAATTTATGCAGTTGTTAAAATATTAAGTAAAGTAAGAACAAGTAAACTTCTTTTCTCTGAATGTTCAGCGAACAGATAGACATTTCCCAATTTGAATTTGTACACTCAGGCATTCTCCTATTTCGCCAACTTGAGGAATGAGCACTGAGAGATGGATACCCTCTGGCATATGATGTTGATTGTACATGTAGCGCAGAAAACATGCTGTTGCCAAGTCTCTATGGCTTACACGTGTGAGGACATGCAGCATATTTTCCCACGAATTAAGAAGCAGTTATGTTCTACCAGGAAAATGCCTCCCTAGGTATATGTGGTTCAATCCGTACTTTACAACCAAAGAATATCTGTCAGCTATGTATAAGTACATATTGGTAATAAGCAACCATAATGGGAAACTCGTAAAACCCCTTAACAACAACAAAGAGGTCCAAAGCCCTGTGCTCCTTTGTTCTGCTTGCATGTGTGCTCAGAAAGCAATTAGGTAGAATACAAACACTTCAGCATCACGACAGAAAAAGATGCGTTTGGACCCTTATATGTAACCCGCCCGAGTTTCCCATTAGATGCCATACGGTGGATTTGTAATTCTCAAAAGCTACAAAACAACTCCAACTAATGTTTGTATCATATATCTCAAACATTGCCGCTGAAATTGTAATGTGAGATTCGAAATGCTAGAATAAACCTTTTGGTGCATTGTATATTAATTCTTTTGTCAGTGTTAAACGTCGCACTATCACTCCATGGTGTCACGACACGCCTTCATCTCTGCATCGCTCTTTCCATTTGTAGTGACGTAGTGATCACCTTCTTCGACCATCATACTGTTCAAATATTAATATTCTTTGCGAATTACAAATTATTACAATTCGGCTTTTGATGGATAATTTTCGGTTTTATGCACATCATTGAACACAAAATGTTTAAAATATTACGATTTTGTGAGCGCGGGGTCTTTTATAACTGGGATGTGTTGACCTATGCTTGTATAATCTAACGGCGTCCTGTCCTCTCACAACAAAATGAGGCTTTACATGCATCAGTGTGCATTTTAACTACACTTATTTTACAGTCCCAATCAATCCAGCGGAAATCCCAATAATTCCCTTTAATGTGTCAAAGTTTTGTCCCCTTAAGACCTTGTCTTTAATGTGTGATCATTTGTTAGTTTTGCAGTATGACTCTCTTAGAAGTCGATTTATTCACCCGTGATTCAGTATTGTTACAGTCTCGCATCGCGTGCGAATTGCGCGAAACACCGTGGTAAATTGCACTCTGGGTACTTAGCTAACATGTCGGACGCTTTCCTCAAACACGCCTCGACCTAGAGCGACTGGTACTTGTCTATCTACGTATTTAGCGGACTTCATTTCGCATGTACATAGATATGGGTCTGTTTGCATGCCAGCTGCACTAAGATCAAGGGAGATTGTAGACAGAAATTCAGGGTATCATCTGTATACACTTAACCTCAGGACGCCGAAGCTTTGTACACAAGAAGGCTTCGTCATCCAAGCCCGGATAGACTTTATGCTTACTTAGTAAACCTAGCCGACATCTTAGTACAGCATTTATTCCTTAACGTTTACTAGTGTGTATGCACATTACTTTGATAAATGAAATACCCGGAAATGTACTTTTTGTATGAATATAAACACAGAATATACTCTTGACAAATGTTCAAAAGGCAGGCCTTCCGGTATGAAATCACGACAACTAGCGCATGTTAACTTGCAGCAACACCCTGGAGTGTCAGGAAGTCTCCGAGTAGATTGGTATTATCAGATTTGGTTCCTTCCTTCGCCGCTGTTTTCATTTCTATTTAAATTACAGTAAATGTACTCATTTAGCTGTATGATGTTTAACGCCGCACTCAAGAATTCTTCCCTTATACAATGGCAATCAGTCTTGTGGAAATCAGAAGCTCCTCAGAATTACAACCTGACTTTAAGCCGCAGAATGCAGCCTGCGAGGTACAATAAATTATATCCGTTTCACTACTTCGTTGATTAACTCCATTTTTATGAAAATGCTGGAGTAACCAGATGCTCCCAAAGTTGTATGCATATTACTGTAACAACGCGCGCATGTATTTTAGAATAAGTGCTTAGAAGCATCGAACCATGGAAAAACGAGAAATTTGTTGTATTTTCGCTATTTAGTAATTCAACACCAGTGCAGCAAGCTGAGGGTGATCGTAGGTTCCCTCGTGTTCCACCCGCCACGATGATGGAGCCCATCATACAGGGGAAATATTCTTGAGCAAGGCGTAAAATTCCATTCAAATAAATACATACAAATAAATACCAGTGCAATAATACAACACGCATAGGAGTTCAGTTCATCAATGATTTGATAGTATTGTTATAGTTTCTAACTTTGAAGCAAAGTTGTTGAAAACCGCACAAATTGATCTAAGCCTGTTTAAGGGTTGTTTATGAGTAATAGAATATAACATTATTAGGTAACATGTATTTCTGTACACACTACTTTCGACATTCTATATACCAGGGATATTTATTCACAAGTGTACAGGAAATATATTACCACTCGCAGAATTAAACCATGTTTGCTCACAAGGACAGTGTAGAGCAGAAGTAGATAATTTTGAACTCATGGTAAAAGTCTCTTTACATTATGGAATCTTATCAAGAAACAATCTTCATATTTCTTTCTGGTAATTACATATCATCAAGCCACCACGTAGTCTCCGCAACACAGCCACGAAGAATATCCTAGTCGTCAGAGGTATAACCACAACCAAACCCAGTCCTGTGATGTGGCCCAAACGACTTTCAAATGATCAGTACACACCTGGAAGGTGGGAACTGGAATTAATGTGAGTGGCATAATTAGTTAAATGCACAATACATTTACTTCTGTTCTAGAAAGTTACAAATGTTGGTTATGACAAAGCTTCAGATTCCCAGAAGGAAACGATCCAAGAAGGTCGACAGGAGTAATACGCATCTATATGTCAATGTAAGCCAGCTGAGCTGAAGATGAATTTGTGTCGAGTTAAAACTCCAACCAGTGCATAAAGTGGATGCATGTTGTGTGACAAAATATAAGACGTGATATAATATGGGTGTAGATAAAAACGACAAGGGATGGCTGTTTAAAAAAATAAATATTCCATATAACGCAGATGACTCGAGTCGTCTGCAATGGGACAGCGGTATTTGTAATGTTAGGAAGGAAATATGTATATTGCGTTCGCCAAGTTCTTCCTTCTGTTAGAGGGAATACTTGATAAGGCTGGTTTCTGGTTGCAGTTCGCAGACAAATATCTATTCAAACAGAATTCCAAACTTCGTACACCTTCTTCAAACAGGGGTAAAGGCAGAGAAGTATTGATATCACGTACTTAGCGCCCTACCGGAGATCAAACTGTGATTTTGTGTGTTGACGCTGTAAGGCAGGATATGTATCATAGATAATCTACTCAAGGAAACCTAGGCGGTCTGAAATTCGATTCGACATATTCCCTATCGAAAAGCAGGCATTTCGTCCACAAAGGTAAAGCTTTTGCGTTGCAAATATTCCCGTCGCTGAGACGTAAGCTCCAGGTTTTTCCCTTTGGTGTTTGGAAAAAGAAACTTGCAGAAATTGGTGGACTTACGATACCATCCGTAAAATCAATAATACTTAGATGGACAGACGAGAATATTGCGCGAGATTGAGGGTAGTCGTATTTGACTGTCCCATTAAACAGCAACTTCGTCAGGTATAGTCAAGAGTGTCACTGTCGCCATGTTTACGTGCAAAAGTTCGACTAACGGAAGTACAGAAGTGATCCCGCTATATTCCCGATGTCACCAGAGGTTTTCTAAGGCCCAAATCTTGTTTGGCGTCATTTGCTTTTCAGAGAGTTAGTTCGAAACACGGATAATGTTTTCAGACCAAAGTGTGCATTGCGAAACATGCGATTTTTGTCCAATCTCCGAAAACTGTCGGGCCGTCTTATAACCTCAGAGCTGGTAGATCGGGAAATATGAGATACGATAGTCTTAATGGCAAATAATCACGTCTGCGCCCGTTTCCACGTAACTTCCCAAATTCATCAAACAGCATAAATCGGTGGTTTTGGGCCCAAGTCCAACATGGAGTGCTTAATTCTCGAAAACAAGACTACATGTGTATTGTTTAACTTTGCTTATGCAAAAAGAAAATTAAAACGTTTTTCGAAAAGGGAACCCACGCAGGGGTTGGTTCAGAAGCTATGTCCTAACCTGTCGAGTGGCAGAGGTCTTGTGTCGTCATCCCCTCATCCCTCTACCTCCCAGCATCTCCGATCCACCGTCCGTCCAAGCCATTCGCCTTTAGCGGAGAAAGACCGGCTGTTGTCAGCAAATGTTATTTTGACGAGCAGTCTTCTGAAATTTGAATGTCAACAAAGATGATGTTGTTATTGTTCGAGAGGATTAAAAACTAAAACTGATTTTACAAACGAAAGGTTGGATGTAATCATCTGATCATGGGCCAAGAAGGAATTGGGCTCAGTTTTTGTATGCGAAGGGATCATGGAGCCTTTCGTTTGTGTTGCCTTCGTACAGGCCAACAGTCTCAATAAATATGGTTTCGTCCTATGAGCAAAATAATGCATTCCGGAAGCCCGGGAGAAACTATTTTTCTTCGGTATCCGGTATGGGCATGGCTGGAGGAGTGAAGGCTTGTCCACATTGTAAACAGCTACAGGGGACAAAAATGTCCCAGTATGCCCGCCATTGCAGCAATGAATAATATAACACGTCAAAGAATCGTTTAAAAAACCGGATCGCCCAACAGACAGGAAATGTAAACATTAAAATGGCCCAGTTAATACTGACAAAAAGGCTGTCAAATCAAACAAATAATCCGTCCGCAAAGTGTGTATGGATCTTTCTCGGCAATTTGTCCATAAACTGTCTTGCCTATGCCCAGATAAAACACATTCGAAGCTGCATACATCAAGAGAACCTGCCATTTATTGCACACCTTATATGGATTACACAGATCTGTCACTACTAAAACGGTGTAGGGTCCTCTTTGGCCGAGGTGTTTAGCGCGCTTTCTCATCGCAATGGCCCGTAAGGCTATCACCAATGTGAGTTTAAGTCCAGTTGAAGCTGGCCTCCACTTTGGCAGTGAGTGGGAAGGTCTGCCAGTAACCTGCGGATGGTTGTGGGTTTCCCCCCACGATAATGCTGGCCGTCGTCGTTCAGTGAAATATTCTTGAGTGCAGCATAAAACCCCAATCAAATAAATAACTAAAGGACAGCTTTTACCAAACAATTTTCGGAGTTACCTCCATACTCGTTGACGTGTCCGTTGATGAGTGGTTTGTAGCGTCTATGGCACTCACAAACGTTTATGCTCCACATAAAATTAGGCGACAGCCTTGTGCGAATATACCAGAATATTTTTTATTTATTTGATTGGTGTTTTCCGCCGTACTCAGTTTAAGAGTATTTCACTTACACAACGGCAGCCAGCATTATGGTGGAAAGAAACCGTCCACAGCCCGGGGAAACCCATGAATGTCCTCAGGTTGCTGGGGGACCTTTCCGCGTACAGAGAGAGAGAAAGCCAGCGACCGCATTGGTGAGAGGCTTCGGGGTCATTACGCTGCGCTAACAACCCCGGCCACAAAGGCCCCCGCACAAACCTGAATATAACTACAACTTAAGTTACCCTTAAGGTTCCATGCGACTGAGTTGTTTGTTGCTTACCCAATTGCTTTTTCTTAAGTACAGCTCTATCTTGTGTGCATCTTTGACAACAGTCCGCATGAAGTTGATGACAAACAGCCAGGAGAATCCGGACAGTCAACTGAATTCCTGGCGGCGATTCCTGCTGTTGACTGTTCGTGCCTCTCCAGAAGCGTCTAGGCTTCCCTAGCCCGGGAGTAGATCCTGAGTGGATTACCTGTTGACGTGGACATGTACCAGAGGTCAGAAGTTTGGTGGTCGGGGTAGGTGCGCAGAATATGTAGTCGGTGGGAAACCTATGGGACTAATGAGTGCAGACATTTTTTATCATGAATATTGTAAAGCTTATTTGCCTAGGGGATGTCATTGAAAACATTTGAAATCAAGCCTATATATGTATATCGTCCAATTCTGGAACATTCTGTCACCAGTATGGCTTCGTGGAATGACCGGTGTAAAGATCTTAGTAGATGGTTAAGATTAGAAGTACGTGGATCATATTCTTGGCCTACATGTGGAGAGAGAGGTTAGCATGAGACCATATAAATGACCTGTAGACCAATTTGCACTACCAATATTAGAACGTAAAATAAAGATATGTAAACATGGTGAAGAATTCATTTGACGAGACAATTTCAGCATCCTGTACTCACTTCTAAAATACTACAGCAATAACATGTTCACGGAGCCATGTCCAGGGCCATATTAATTCGTAAAATAAGGGCGGAAGGGGGGTTCTTATAGCAGATGCTGACTGCCCACTTAAGGCGGTGTATTCTGCGTAGTCCAGGGGTCAGTGGGTTGACTTGTTGGCTGACTATGGGAAGAAAGCCAGTGCAGGCGAGCAAAGAATGACTGTAACGAGTACACATCAGCGTTAGTTCAGTACGCATTTGTACGTCTGTGTGTTTTTCGAGTTGTTTGCACACAGCCCTGTCTGCTAGACCACCGTTTGGGAGTGGGAAATGTTTTACAGGCAATCTTCTTTAACCTCACTCAAAAGTAATTCACAAAGGAAACCAACATAGGATTATTTGGAGTCTACAGAATATATCAGCTCAGGGCTGATCTACGAGTCTACCTGAAACTTTCTTAGAAAATCTAGTGACGAGTTGGATACAATCAAGCGACAGGACAAAGGCTCTTGAAGGCACTGATCCCATATATCAGGGGAGAAAAAATCGATTAAATTTACGGGGCTTTGTCCCGTGGTTATATTGAAAACTGTAACTAAAGCAAGAGCACAGTGTGATATTTGACAACATTAGCCACTGTGGAGCAAATATACTTCTCCTGGACGGTTGTAAAGACCCCAAGAGTACTTGGAACAGACCACTCAATATAGGTTTGCGCAATACAGAGAGCAGTAGAGCGCTGTTAGCTGAACTCCTGTGGGATGATAGTGCAGTATTTGGTGACATTTTCTCAACCAGGGTTTCATTGCCACTGTTCGTGAACCCTGTGTTCTATCACCTTCGTGTCTCTCAAAGGACAAATTAGCCAGCGTGTATTAAAGACGACCTGCATGCTTGCATAATGGCCACGTGTAATTTGTATCTTTGACAAAAAGCTCTGCAAGTTGTGACGTAAAGTTGTCCAGCCCAATTCTCAATGTATTCATACAGGCCTGCGATGAATTAACAAATTTATACTTTTACAACAAATTTTAAATCATTCTGGATAACAGCGTTGTTTATATATACAGATACAGTTAGTATTCTATTTATGAGTCATGATTTTACCTCCTCTCCACTGAGACTGGGTAGAGATACAAGTATATGCCTTACGTATGGGCTCTTTACGATGTTCACTGTAATTAATTCGCTAGAACACACAATGTGCGGCGTGAAGTCCACCCTGGGGCAGGGAATTTGTAGACTCCCCGAGTCTCACTGCTCGTGGCGCGTAAGTGACTAGAATCGGTCGAGGACGTTTGTGAGGCCGTTTGCGCAATCTGACTTTAGTTAAAGATCTGTTGTGTTCCATTAATATTTTGTGAATATCTGCATGTCACATGTAGATAGCGTTCAACTCAAACCGCAAAATGTCTTTGAAAGTATAAGATTCATGAAAGAGAAGCATTCAACAATTTCCAATGGTGTTCTGAGCGGATGAATAGAATCGGTGTAATAAACAACAATAAGTTATAACGTTGAATGAAATCATCATATAACACACTGAACGTATATGGAAAAAATCCTTGAATGCGTCGCTAATCAACAATTACATGAATAAATTACATCGTCTATGTTGTCGTTAATGGCGCTGTGAAAAAAAAGGCCAACAGTCGTCTTACTTTAAAAGTCCGTAAATCGCCATTGCGTTCTTGGAAGTGTTCTGTTTGTCTGATGGAATCTGACGAATTGGACAGAATACTTTCCTAATCTTTTCGCTGTCTCGCCGGTCACAGTTTTTGTCGCAGCAAAGGTTTTTGTCTTGGGTTGAAGATCCAACGGGCGTTACCTGAGATCAAGGTATTAACGTTTTGGCGCCTGATTGTTAATTTTTGCAACCGAAAAAAATCGATAAAAACAGGTAGTGCTTAATTCACCGAATGCTTACAATGAGCTACATTGGTTCGTGGAGGATTTTCCCGCTACGAGTTGACCCTTGTGTATGTACGAGCTGTCTTGACTCAAGATGAAGCTCTAAGTCCGTTTGAGCAAGCATATTAGAGAGTTAGCCTGCTTGTTGTGAGTGTTTCAGTCACCACCAGGAATGACTAATTGCAAAGTCGATAGTTCGAATCCAGATGAAGTATGCTAATTTGTCAGAGAGCTGTTGTCCAAAAAATTTATATACATTTATTACATGCCCTTGTTTGAAAGAATCCACTTCTACAATTAAACAATTGCCCCGTGATTCAACTTTGCGCGTGCAAAACAAAACCTGCAAGGTCCATACCACACTTTTCATAAAATACTTTCTGTTGGATAAAGTTTCATTTGCAATTACAGCAGAATTCTCACATGATATGGCACTCGGGCTTGACTCTGCCAATGAGCCAGTCAGAGCTCATCATCTTTTGGCCACCTGCAGATATAGTTTACCAAAGATCCCAAGTCTTCAAGTTCACATTCTTAACAAGTCTTCACCTTTTTACTTGTCCAATACTTTTTTACGGGTTCGAAAACACGTTTACAGCCTCAAAAACGTTTAGGCAGTCTTTTTTTTCACCTCTTTTTTCACGTTTTTCAACTGAGCTTAAAAAAAGTCAGTGATGAATAAAGAGAGTATGTAATGCACTTGATGATTCGTCTTTTTGTTGCCCAAGAACAGGTTCAATTCTCCCAGCCTAATCACTGAACTCCATCGTCATTGTACACTGGCGAACAAGGTCGTGGCGACTTTATGACACACGCATGAAGAGGGGTTTGTACCGGAGACAACAGGTAACGACTCGTGTTTAGCTTTGGGCAGACAACATCGGCCGCATTCCGGAGAGAAGATGCGCCCTGTCCACACCCAAATCGGTCACGTAATACACACAGCTCACACTAGTTAACGGCCATTTTCCCGATCGCTGAATTTATCCAGACGCAAAAACCGTGCATCCACATGGTGGAAAGCCTGACTGTTTGAAATCATAATTCTCTCATTTTATTTAGTCTGAGTTCAAAGACAATTGTCAACGGCCTCGACGCGCTACTCATTGTTGGTTATCTATCACAGTTTCTCAACATTCTTCTATATAGCTCTCTTCTGGACAGGGTGACATCACTGCAAGTTTATATGTACTACCTTTTTTATCGACACCAGAACCTTCGTCGTTATACTCTGTCATTTTAACCCCGGACACGTGACTTACAAACGGAATAACTCTGACCTTATTTATTTATTACATCATAGGCATATTTATACGGAGTCTGGCTCTCACAAACTGGGTAAACAAGTACTTAGTATTTCTAGGAAATTCCTAATGATTCACATTAAGTCCACATTGCTTCCTGAAACAGTCGTTACACAGGCCCTTTTTACGAAGAAGGTGTAACGTTTCTCCAAACGTAACTACCATGGCGACATATCTCTACAGCATGTATCCCCGGGCAATTGCGCTGAACATAACTTACACCCTGTTTGTAGCACTGTATGTACTTGTCTTCCACCAGTATTGAATATACATCTATGCATCACCAGTGAAAAATGTTCGTCAGTACCACGCCAAGGGTAGGTGGTACACCTCCGTCACCCTGGTTTCCACGTTACAAAAACTTAACCACCGTCGTATAGCCTAAATGAAATAACTCTGTTTCCCACCTCTTGAATCCAACATTATCGATATAGTCAACAAAGCCTCACCGTAGCATATAACTATTTACCTGCATTTTTTCAGTCAACAAAGATGAAAATAATGTAAGCAATATTGACAAAGATACCTGTAGTTCGGAATATACTTTTCAATAGCCTTTCCACGACTCACTTAGCAGCTCCTTTTTTTCTCTCTTCTTGTAAATGAACAGGTTTCCTGGTTGAAGGTGATTATTTACTTAGCAGAGTTAATTGTTGAACACGTTCACATGGATATTTGATGAGGTAATATTTGTATTAGGAAAGGTATAGCAGAGGTCTTTCACCGAGGTCGACTGTATAAGGTCAGCTTGACATCTTTTAATTTGAGACATATTTACTGCACCTTCAAAGAGAAAAATGTTAAAGCCGATTGAAGCATTTCAAGGCTGAGATGAAATTCCAGAAACGCACGTCTTTTCGGGCTCTTTTATTCCGTTGTTATATAGAGATTACTTTTGAATGAACACTTGATTAAGATGTGACTAAACTTTAAGGCATAGGATACATCTCTTAATGTTTTCTATTATGTGTGATAAGATTTTAACATCCACTGGCATTTTACGTCTGTGTATCTGTCAGATTACTTTGAGGCCTCTGGTGGCGTTTGCTACCCCTATAATCATAACCACTGTCAGACTACATCATTAGTGAAATAATATTCAACAAAATGAGAAGCTATAGAGTGGCCGTCACAATGGAACAGATATCGAGAGACTAATTTGTTTCTGTGCGTTTCTGGTGTAGCCGTTAAAAATGTTTTCTCCAAAGATAGATAACTTTTGATTACTGAAATAGCGTGCTTGAAGCCACCTTACATTAACGGTTTGCCAGATTTGTAATGCGAAGTGTTGTAGATTCCTCTGGACACCAGACAATTTTTTAACAAGTCCAATCAGCGGCCTTCAAATGAAATATCCTTCGACAAAGTATAAAAGATCAGTCTTTCTGTAAGTGTTATATCCGCCATTGTGAAGACGCTGTTGTGAAGATTATAGTGGGTAGGCTAAATATTTGAAAGACACAATGATGTAATGAGTAAAGACACCCATTTTATGGTGATGCTTGTCGTGGGTGTAATCGGCACGTTTGAAAACACGATGATATCACTTTTAAAAAAAATACGGCGACATTTATAATACGATATAATTAGTTGTACCTACACGACGAATAGTTTCCATGCTTATTTGCTTCGGTGAAACACAGCTTGTTTCTCCTAGTTATAGTACATCATATCTGAACAAGTACACTTTACCTAATGCAACGCAGCTTTTAGAAAGAAAAAGTGAGGGTAATAACAAAAACCTTATAAAACTTTGTGTGGTTTGTTTTATAGACATGTCAAGAAAACATTCCACTTTTGCACGCTATATTGACAAGGCATGGGCAGTTGGCTTGGAGAAGACTGTATACGATTCGTAACATGCAAGATGAAATTCGTTTAAAGCTCAACGCCTTTACATTCTCAGGATCAACAATGCAATATCGTATTGACACTTGAATCCCAATGCATTTGGCCAGCGACAAGGCCTATGTGCAAACATCGCTCGTTGTCTTTAGGCCTGTGTAATCAAGCAAGCGGGTCGATGGATGGCTAAACGAAGTATAAGATGTACGACTGGCTGAACTGAAGTTTAGAAAGTCTCAGCGCGCCATCGACATCGGATCTACTGATACTTCTCCCACTCCTCACTCAGGGGTTACGATATTTGGCCTCCGTCGGGTTGGGAAGGACTGGTTTTGTCTACAGCCGAGCTTTTAATAACTGTGTGATACAAACGCATTCGTTATAAGTATCACTGAATTAAGTGGAAGGCGCCTCGCCTTTGTTTCGATTTGTCTGGACAATGGAAGCCCTGGGGACCCTTGTTTTATTATCAGGTAAGTTTTACACCTGTCTCAAGGTATCTTTCATATACGAGCGTTATTCTGTTGTGTACTCGTTATTGGAGAAAATGTCGCTTTGAAATACCTCAACACACAGGATTTTTGTATTCATGACCTGGGCTTTAAAGATCCACGGACTTGTCAAGAGTTGAGGATTTGAATATGTAACTAAGTACTCCTTGAGTGTTTGGCGTTTCACTAACATTCTAAGGTGCACAAAGAATAAGGTTGTGGTACACAAGTGTCTAAATTACAGTTTAGACCACCAACCCTGATAATATATATAAAATTAAATTATGTCATGGGAAGAAAAATAGCTGTAATATGTCATACACGGAATAGATTAATGGTAAGTTAGCCTCCAGATGGTAGTAGATATGGGACTGGTGTTAACAGGTGGTAGGGAGGTGTGCGCATATGGTAGTGATGCTGGTACCTGTTCGATAGTAAGGCAGACACCTGCGGTAATGACGCTGACACATATATGGTCATGACTCTGACACCTGCCCTAATGACACTGACACCTGTTAATGATGCTGATACATGGTGGTAACACTAGTTCCTGTGGTGGTGATAATACAACACTATAATGGCACTGTCCGCTTCATTTTCTTAAACCCTTTTCTTACAGTTTTTGATACTTCTGAAATCAAACAATTGGAAAGGAAGAATTCACCCCAAACTGTCATGATTTAATTTAACCATATTTTACTTTTCGACTTGAGACAATAGCCTGAGGTTTTCGCTGTGAAAAAGCACTTTAATAAAAAAGGAATACCTCTAAACATCTGGTCTACAAGAATTGTTAGAAAACAATTACTTTTACTTAAGAAATCACAATGAAATTCGTCAGGAGAAACTTCAGTGCCTTGTTCCTTTTGACGGAATGTTCTGCGATTTTCCGACCTTCTCCGGTTTTTTCAGCCAATTGACATAAAATATCAAATTGCAGAGATAGTATTTTAGTATACCACTAAATATGTTAGGTATTATGCTATTCGAAATATTTTTGTACAATTTTTACACTGTTAGAAGCTTTCGTGAAAGAAAGTCAGGATTAGACAAGAATATAATACAGTTTCATAAAATGTTTGACTTTTGACCTCAAAGGTGACTCAATCTAATACTTTTGGCATATACTTCAGCGTTGTTGGATTATGAGCTCTCTGCCTCGGGTTGGAGGCAAAAAGATTATCGAAACTAAACTAAAATCTAAACTTCAGTTTAGATTCGTATAACCATAGGGTAATAGACACATTTTTGGCATTACAAAAGTTTTATTTGGGCGTGAAGAAAGATCAAATTGTGACTGTAGTATGCTTCCTGCCCATGAAGTAGATTCCATTTTTGCCCTCAGCTTCTCCTGAGCAGAAAGGTGGATTTGATAAAGTGATTAGTTGCAGGCGTCCATTCAGTAACACTTTTTATACTTTGACAGCATACTGGAAGAAAGACTTACAGCGTTATGAATGCAGGCCTCTAGAATTGCGGGTATTAATAAGCCCGCCCCTTGGTCACTGTCCCACCAACAGCTCAGGGACACACTGAGTGAGCTCTAACATGTTCATTTGTTTGTCGGACAATTTTTGCCGCCAGAAAACATATGTGATTGGTTACTTCCTACCAGTGATGATTGACATTCTCTTATATAACATGTATTCAAAGTTATGTGTTCGTCTGGGTTTATAGGAGCAATGTAATATGTAATGTGTGGCGATGTAAAGCTTATCATTCTAAACAGTTTATTTGGTTGAAGAATAATAATGGGGCTTGTTAAACAGCTCTTTATTTTGCTTTTTCCTAATCAGCTTTATTATATCTCACCTATAGATTGTCTGATTTGATTTGTCTAAACAATTGCGTAGTTACCTGCTCGTGCCTTCTTCTGAACAGTATTGTCTGCTTCAGTCGTCTCCGTGATGGCAGCCTAGGCTGAGACTCACGCAGGTGGTCCGAAAGTGCCAACGGAAGAAGATTTAGACACAGTTCACCTCCCGTAAACATACACACGTGCTAAGCAATAAACTGCTGCTTCTTGTTTCATGCACTGTAGATATTTTGAAAGTAACCATTTCCTGCCCAGCAGTGAATTTGATATATCACGGAAGATGCAATACTGCAACCCTCCAGTTACATTAAATGAACTGCTCAACATTAAGCCTTGTGTTGACCTTTTTCGGTAAAACAGATAAAGCATGTAATGGCGTGCACAATCACGATTTGTTAGCTCTAGATAGGTGATATTCAATTCGTGCTTGAATATCACCTATTTCGAGCTAACAAATCGTAATATCGCACACCTAACATGCATTAATATTGAATGAAAGTGTTAACCATGGAAATGTCACTCTGTGGATTTAAGATGTAGTAAGTTGAATTCTCTGCCAGTTTTTCTTTGGCCAACAGAAGTGCAAGGCTGGTTAAAAGATTGTATACTTGTCCCTTACTCTCATAACTTTTTAGCAAATTTCCAAATTTGCTATTTTCTAAATGACAATTTTGGCAAGGTCGCCAGTGCTATATATGAAATAGCAAAAAATGAATGTTGAAACTGTCGTGTGGTAGCATTGAGAAGGTTTCTACAAGGACGGGGCTTTACATGGTTAAGTAGCTGTTTTCACATTGTCCAAATAGAACTGACATTGCTGTCGCTACATTATATTAGCTTTACGTTTTTCTCGTCGCTTTCTTGTGTTGGTACAGAATATCTTCTGTCTAACACCGGGAGTTTAAACGGGTCATGGAGTCCACCTCGCTCGTAACCCGTTAAAGGCAACAAACTTCGCCAAGGTTGGGTTCGTCGTTAAATTGATCGGTGTAAAAATTTTGAAACGTTCTCGTCATTAAATATAAAGAGACAAGAAAAAGTCCAAAAATAAACACTTGAATCACAGATTAAACAGGAATTGTACGAAAAAGACTGTTTCTTTTAACCATGCGTGACCTTCTCATTAGGATCAGAAATTTTTGGCAATAGTTAAGCACTGAACATTTTTGTACACATTTAAAGCATGTTGATTTCTTTTTACATGAGTTATGATGAAGTGATGTTTTTTTTTTTTGCACACTTTGAAGAAAACTCAGGCAAGGCGTATGTCTGGAACTGTGCAAAATGCATATGTTCAGTGTTTTGAATGGTCATATAGCACGTTTGAGAATTTGACATGTTTTATTTTTTGTTGCAGTCCTTTAGTATGCTTTATACTATATTTAGGAACAATCTTGAAGATTATCTTTGTATGTAAAACAAAATGGCTTTAGTTCTTGACTGATGGAACTGCAATACTAAACCTATAACAGCCGTATATTAACTTTATGACGGGAAAACAACAAACAAAACTCGCACATTTTAATTTCACCTGACAACCCTGCAAGTTAATATCTGTTTGCCGTTAAAAGTCAATCAAACCAGAAAAGAAATTCTCAAATTGTGCCTATCTGAAAATGGTTATACGGCTCTTTGTTTCATAGCATAACAACAGAGCTCTCTATCTCAATCTATTTCCAACTATGTAATAGTTTGAATGTTTGCTGGACGGTTGTTGCCTTTGGAGCAATAACAATGTATATTCCGATATGTGTCATTGTTGATATTTGCCATAAGTCAAGGAAAATAAGCTGAAGTTTGAAAGAAAAAACTTCTGATCCAAATCAGCCCTTTTATTATAATCACTAGACATTTCCTCCTGAGTTATTAACATATGAGACATTGTGTCCTATTGTAATACCTTCTACACTGAGTCTATAATCCAGTCCTTGTTACATTTGTATTTCCTGCCCTTTGGCATATATACAACAGAGGTTGTATTGGTGGAATTAATTCAGCTTATCGTTATGTTAATTAATTCAGTTTATCGTCCTATTGTAAAATACAAAGTGTATAATAAGGTATAAGTTTACAAACAATCTCCACAACCTAAGCGTTGGCTACACAAATACGGACACTGCTTCCGGAGAGTTTCTCGCGTCTTTGAACTCAGTAAACTGAATTGTCTGCCACTCACGCACTAGTATCAACGTTGGAGTGGTCAGTATGTTGGTCTAAGAACGGATGGCAATCCGCCATGTCCGCTTGCCGTTGGGTAGTGCTGCTTTACCAAGATGGAATGAAGCTGGAGACGGACAACATGTCATTTATATATTTGCAAACACTGGCTCGATTTGTTCTGTGGGATTTCTTACCCTGAAGACGTGTCGTCGTCAAACGCCTTTATCCGCTGCCGTCTTGTTCAAGCAACAATTTTTCTTATTTTAAAATCGTCATACAAATATAAAATTTGCCATCTTCAAAAAGGGAGGGATTTACTTTAAAATCTACCTGGCAGTTTTTGAATTGTTCTTCGGCAAAAGCAATATGAACAGGTAGATCACAGACTCCAGCTCTCCCGTAGACAAACATCCGATATAGTCGTAAGGCCAAATAACTTCCTGGATAAAATATATAAAAAATAGATGTTTATATGCTTTCCACTGCGTCCGTTTTGGTGTTCATTCCCGTTTTCTAACCAAAAGGCAATTATGCAAGATTCTAAGGCGGGTTTCTAACTTCACTGGAAAAAGCTCACATTTGGTTTTCAACATCTACCGAGTGACACAGCCAACGAATTCTTTAAAGTATAATGTAAAGTTTTGACTAATTTTATCACAAACAAAAAAACTTCAAAGGCCATGGCGGCAAAGAGTAAAAGAGTCTTCTGGTTGTTCGTCATTTCAAATCAAGCGTTCAACTCTAGTAGTAACCAAATCAGCTAAACAAGACACAGGTATGCACGTCTCAGTCACACTTCGGTTTACATTGGATCTCATTTCCATTAGCACTTTTCCATTTCCGTTATTTATGTAAGTTATCTCTTCTCAGTTTGTGAAGACGTTTATCTATGCTACAGTTTTCAGTCAAAATCAATTCAGTTTAGATAGTCAATCAAACTTCTGTATTCCAAGTGTCTTAATTAGTCACCAATAGCATTATTGGTTGACGTGATAGCATTTTCTCGCTCATGTGAATCGTACATTAATGATTGAAAATAAAACTCCTGCCGAGATATTTTGGTCTTTGGACGTTAGGTTTAGAATCTGGCTGGACGTTCTCACTGGAATATGGAACATTTTATACTTTGTACTCATGTACATTTTGATGGAATCGGTACAAATGATTTCCTTAGAAACCGATCTTGTGATTCGGAATCTCGTGAGGATCTAATTTAATGAAACCGATAACGAAGAGGTAAAATAGATATACGTGTAGCTTGATCGAGCTGTGATTGAAGTTTGCTCATTTAATTAATTTGTCGATTTGAAAATGGTATCAGTCCCTCCACTTTAAGCTACAGGATGTGCAAAATCAGATACAATTAAGGATCATAACTCCACTGATTAGGAACACTTAATTTTTGTATATATTCATTCATTTCAATGATGTTTAGTGCCGTATTAAGAGTGCTCGGCCTACATCATGTCGGCCATGTCATGAGTGTCCCACTGTATTCCTTTATTGCAGGCCTCCCCTACCGATTACATTAGATGTTTTATATATATTCAGATATTCTTGCTAGAGTGCATATTAGTTTTGGTTTATTTCCTTAAGAATTAAACAGAAACGTGTCCAGGTAGGCTAGAATGTTACAGCAAATGTATACCTGTATTAAATCTTAATGTGTGTATACATAGCCTTTATATAACTGTTTATTGTCAAGGTATCGATTGGCAGTATGTATGAACAGGCTAGCAAGGAATCCCTGAGGAAAATGGACAACTGCGTTTCCAGGATGCCACACACATTTACCGCTTTCTTTTTGCAGCGGTTTTCTGCGACATGTTGGCAGATGTCCTAAATGTGTTGTTGTTTTTGACAAGTACATGTTAGTTCGACAAATCAAACAAACACAGGATCCGTAACCCATCCGTCTTTTGAAGAAAAACCAGGATGAATCCAGACTGTGTATTATATGCTATCTTCACCTCTCTCACCTTAAACCTCCATATTTAATTGGACGTTTATTCTTAAAAACATTAAAGCATTTCACCGGTTCTAACATTTCCTACATCCACGGCCACCTATTAACCCCTTACCTGCTGTCTCCAACTTTCAAGAGTGACTCTGTGTCACTTAGATCATCAGTTTCTCTGTTAACGGAGGACACACCGTCAGGTCTATGGGAGGAGCCTAGTAAAACAAGGAACCATATTGTCCTTTATGAAGTTTATGTAATTAAAAAACACACCATGCCGTCAGCTGGAGAAATATTGGGAGGAAAGGAGTCGGTGCGGGTTTTTGTTCTGTGTGCACAGCATGTTGGGATTTCCACCATGTGACTGCTGCTCAACTAACCTCTGCTTGCAGGGTCAGTGTTTGCTGCTGCGCTCACAACATCTGGCGCTGTGTTGTAACAAACAGTTATTTGACTCCGTGAACTGAAACGAGTGTTGGGGGGGAACAGGTCAAATTCCACAAATATGAACAGTGTTGGTCTCGTGAATGCGGAACCTCAACTGACGCCATGCATGGACTTGACTGTTGCGCACATTAACAATTTCCGTTAACTTTTGTTCCCTTCTTCTCGGCCTATTGTCAGCTGTGGGACTTTTATGTTGAAGGAAACAACCTTTTGGCTTAATTGCGTTTGTGTTTCCCTTACACGAGTATCTACATAATCTGAACCACATAAAACCAAACATCAGCAGAATTTAAAACATCCAGATGATGATACAACCAAATATCTGCCTCTTCTAAACCATCCAGATCATGATACAATCTGCCTCCTCTAAACCATCCAGATCATGATACAACCAAATATATGCTTCCTCTAAACCATCCAGAGGATGTTACAACCAAATATCTGCTTCATCTAATCCATCCAGAGGATGGTACAACCAAATATGCACATAATCAAAACCATCCAGAGGATGGTGCTCCATATTTCGTCATCGTCTAGGAAAACCAGAGGATGGTGCAACCAATTCACATATCCACATTGCCTGAGTCCTCTTATTTACTTATATAGCAAAGTTGTCCTTCCTTGAATGCGTTCCATGTCAAACTATACGGCTTTAACAAACTCTACATGAATGTATCATACCTACCACTGTACCTGTACTACATGCTCCACGTCAAACTCTACATGAATGTATCATACCTACCACTGTACCTGTACTACATGCTCCACGTCAAACTCTACGGCCTTTTTAACGCTACATGACTGTGACTACTATACGTAAATCCCAGTTACAGTACCATTCTTATTGCTTGGTCATGACGCATTTTGAAGTTGTCGGTTAGATCACACAAATGCACTTGTGATCTCCTCGCTTCGTTTTGCGTATTTAGTGAGATGCCGGGCTTGTTCCATGGGGATTTGAGAAGAAAGTGGAGCGTGGTGGAAAATGTCTTCGGCATGCAAGAGGCAGCAGTACTGCAATGCAAATATAATGATACTAAAATCGTCTTCCTGACAGAAAACATTACTCAGTATGATAAAAATGATGTCGAACATGATATTAAAGCAGATGTGTATCATCCAAGCAAACCGTATAGTTTTACATCAAGTATATGGCCGCCTATAGGCCATGCTTTTGCACTGTTTATACAGCCTGTACTTTAATTAGTTCTTCTTTACAAAATCTTGGCTAATTTGAATCGAACCCGGGTCAGCTCCGTGTGTTATGCAGACGTTTTGTGCATTATGCTATAGCCAAGGTGACTCGGCCGTCCCATTAAACACCCGTCGTCTAGACGCGGTTTGTCATCAGCCTCCTATGATACATATCATAGATGTGACATCACAGGAACCAGTTGTGTAACAGCTAACATTGTCAGGTGTCTAGGTAAACATGCATTACCTCATCTCCGCCAAGACAACAAACGATGTTTTAAAAATAGCCACATTGATTCATGCATACAGACCAAGTCCATGCAGCGAAAATGTGGGCACATGGGTTCACCTCAATCCGTTCATTCGGCCGTACTCGTGGGAAATCCTGAGGCTGGGTGACCAAGTTCGACACAGCCAGTTTTATCTTGTGATGATCTTCACCGAAAGCGGTAAGAAGCGGTCGATGACGCCCGTTTGCACAGCAGATTGTTCGTTGATGATCACTTTTGAACTAATACATAATGTGAATATGTATACGTCACATGATGGACAGTTCGACAGTAACCTGTCAAAGGTTGGTTGCTTACTCTGGGAACTCCGATCTCCTACACCCAACTGACCGTCATGGCGTAATTTAAAAGTTCTTAAATGTTCTTAAATTTCAATATCAGTCTCAGAGACGGGATACTCGAGGGAAGAAATTCAGACGTTTCTGTGAACTATTTGCATTGCGATGCCGTGATATTTTCATGGTTATTATGGAACTGATTCTTCGAAAAGTCAGTAAAGGTTCAATATAGTTATGTGCTAAGCGTTTTACAACCATCTGTGCAAGCACAATACATGAATTCCAGTGACAACGCCAGGGACAGCTCTTTTATGAGTAATTTTGTCATTGTTACACAAACACTCCTTGCTCTAAACTTTGGAGTGGTCTTGTAACTTATAATTAATGTAACTTACTTCGATATGACAACGTCTTTCGAAACCATCATATATAAATTCTAGGCTACAGGCTGTAAAGATCCTTTTGTAACCTGAGACTCTGAGGCCCGATCAACAAGGATAATGAACTAATTTCTGTTCAAAAAATGAGTTTTGCCACTACAGCTGGAAGCGTCCTTTTTGGTTGACAAGTGGCATGTGAATGTCGGATTTCGTATTTACGTTCGTATGATGATACAGGGATATAAGAGGGTATAATTTCATTGCAGTTCTGGTCAGTTCGATTAAATAATGGTGTCGTGCCTCGATGCTTTTGCGCAATGAAGCAAACGTTAACGGCCTTTGCTAAACACATGATTTGTCACTAGATACCACAATTTCGCATTTAAAGTCAAGAAAATCAATTTCAAGGACACATTTATTGCATGCTGCTGGTTGCCACTGTTTAGCCTGAAACAGCGTCGCCAAACAGGAAGTTAGCTGCTAAGTAATAATGCTTACTGAGAACAGTTCCGTGGTTTTGATTAAATACTAACCCCTGGTCCGAAACCATCCACGCCAGTTCACGTGCTCTGGCGATATTTCGATCGCTTGGTCAAATTTGCTCGGCAGCGGGTGTAAACATTTAACGCGCTTTCTCGCGTGGACGAGACAGACTTGATAAATATTATTCCTCCGCCTAGGTGGTGAATCCCACTGGTTTTCTGAAAACGCAAGAATTTTGAGATGTCAATTTTCAGGGACCGTAGGAATGCGCTGAGCTACTCGAGACAATAAGAGATGTAGAAAACTCTACAGTCTGCAGAATCTCGTTTTTGGTTTGATTTTCCTAGTTCCCTGAATCCTCAGCTGGAGTGTGCTGGGTACTCACTAATCCCTCGCCTCTGGCGTGTGGTGAGAAGGCGTTAAAACTTGATCACTGTGGATCACACCTGCATTCCAAGGATTGACTGGTCGCATTTTTTACAGATTATCTGTTAATCTCCCGATAACCTTGACAAGTCTAAAAATCACTCCACCAGGCGCCACCGTATTCTCCGAATGGTGTACAGTACAGAAAGTTCAAGTGTCAAAACATTTTCATAAATACACGTAGCAAGTCCAAGGTAATGTTTTTGGACATGGAAGGAAACAAAATACCATTTAAACTCAATGTAGAGAAGTGATGATTATAAATAAGGCCACATATTTCCATAAATCAGTTCCATACAATTCTAGGATGAATTTAATTTCTGTATTCGAACCGAGGCAAATTTGATAGTGTACGACTTGTGTCAAAGTTACAGGTGGTTATAGTTTGTAACACAGTCATGAAACAAACTGGTCGAATTTAGAGCGATGGTGTGCTAAATATGGGCAAGAACAGACTTGATCCAAAGGAGATAAAAAATTTCATTTTTTGAAAAAAGCTTCATGTGAATAAGATAAAGAATAGGTTATCCGCAGATGAATCAACCTTTAAATTTTTTTTTATGGTAAACATTTGATGTCTCGTAACAACAATTAGACAAACACCAGTCTGCTGAAATCGCCATAGTGACCGGAACTCTGCTTACACATTAGTTAAAAGCAATTTTTTGAAGTCCATTGCCGAACCAGAATTGCTGAATTTTTATTTGAAGGCATATGAAGATGTAGCATTGACTTAAACTGGAAAACTTCTCAAATGCCTTGAGTCTTGGAGATCTTGGCATTGTCCCCGTCCTGTTAATATTTTGAACCAATCAGATGATTCCGATTTAAATGTCAAGTCCAGCATTATTTACCTCTCTTCGGTCAAAGATCTCTGTTCTATCACGCATTTAAGGACACCGTCAACATTATCGTGCGAATCGATCCGGAGATGTGTCTGTTGTCCAGAATGACCGGTCATGGAATTAAGTGTCCAAATACAACTGACCGTGACAAAAGCTAAGAGCAAACAAAGAAATCCCATTAAGTACTGCGCTCCTGGCGTTAAGCTTTGTCTAGATCTGAGCAAAGTTGGAAAAGCGCAAGGTTAACCCATGAATTCACTGGATTATTTTCATATTTTGCTTAACACATAAAAAAGAATTAAAGCTAACCTTTTACATTTATTTATTTATTTATTTGATTGGTGTTTTACGCCGTACTCAAGAATATTTCTCTTATACGACGGCAGCCAGCATTATAGTGGGAGGAAACCAGACAGAGCCCGGGGAAACCCACGGCCATCCGCAGGTTGCTAGCAGACCTTCCCACGTACGCCAATCTTTTATAGGGTAAATCTGAGAATTGAATTACCTAAGTTCACGTTGCGAGGAGAATGAAACAAAACTTCAGAAGATGTCTTATTTTCTTGCATGAAATACTTAGAACCAAACATTAATTATTAAGTGAAAATGAAATTAAAGGGTAAATTGGCAAAAGTTAAACAATTCTATTTTCTGAGGGTAAGTGTCCATAAGGCGTGGATTTAAGGCTACTTTAAGCTATCACGTTGCCCAAACAAGTTGGTGAAATCTCATGAAGATTGCTGCAAACAGAAAACATGATGGAGTTTACTTGTAACGCTTCTTTACGGAAGTGGTTTGCGAAGGTTCGGCAGATGTCGGAGCTCTTGTCACCCCGCCGCGGATCGGGACGAGCCTTATCGGAAAATAAGGAAAGTGTGAGATGTGCCGAGGTGAAGGCACAGTCGCATGCTGTGTCCTAACATTACATGACCGAAAACAAATTATTGTATGGCAATATTGACGTGCGGATGTTGACACTCCCCCTGGGCTGCCGTGTAACGCGGAAAACGAGAGTGTTGGCAAACGCGCCGAGACAACAAATTGTCTGTCCCAACATATAAGCCAGAAAAATGTCGATAACATGGGCGGGGACGTTCGGCAGAGCTTGCTGTATGGGGGTCATGGCCTGTGTCAGGCCTCGGCATACCTGTCTATGAGCTAGGGCTGAAGGCGGAAAAGAGACTCTGATGGTAAAGACAGAAGGTTAGCAATCTGGTAGCAAAGGCAAATTGTAGTTCTGCGATAGCAAAGAGAGGAGATAGTGATATGGTAGTAAAGGCAAAATATGGTGCTCTGGTAGCAAAGGTAAAATGTGATGCTTTGATAGTAAATGTAGCATTCTGGTACCAAAGAAAAGAATTTAGTCCTGTGGTAACAAAGAAAGGAAGTGATGTTATGTTATCTAAGGCAAAATCTAGTAGTAACAAAAACAAAATGTTGCGTTCTTGTATACCAGACAATCTGTATTAGGCTACTTTGGCAGCAACGACAATGAAAAAAACATTAAATTTTAATACCTGCTGATAGGAAAGCCCTTGGAATTATTAATTTTTTTTCTTTTACTTTTCAATAGCTTTCAAGGAGGTTGTTGATCAAAGCATTTTTGACCAAAATGCCTTACCAATAGTTGGCAATCAGGGCCCTTCATGGATATCGGGATACGAACATTTAATGGACTGCTGTTTAATGCAATATGGGACTTTTCAGCCGGGCAAACCACGACTCTACGGCACGTTAGTGGTACGCTTAAGCACGTGCGACGTACACATTTGCATGTCTTATATTGTTGGACGAGAACAGGGGCCATTTTCGCAAAACTATTTGATCTTAGGCTTAGTTGCGGGTGTGGTGATTCAGTGATTTGATCTAATGGTGGCATTTTTTTGTAAATACATCAACAGTAGACCAGTTCGGGGATAACAGCCACGAAGTATGACGTTGTTCCATTTTGGCCGGCAGGGACGTCACTTTATTGTTGCGTCACGCTGTGACATCGGTCTCAGTTGTAACGATACAGTGGACAGAAGCGCTATTCTGATACAAAGGGTGCAGTCTACAGTTTTGTCTGAGAATGTCGGGAACAATTGCACTGACAGCACATACCTCCCAAATGACAGAAACCTGTCCTAATAACATCATTCTCATGAACAGTTACATCCAAAATATACCTTTAAATTACGTAAAATAATCACATGCAGCATATTACATCACACCTCCTGCCATGTGCTGGTCTTCAAAACCTACACTTTTTGCACAAAAATGTTCAAAATATATACAAAACAGGGACTTTTGGTCCAATATTTACCCACTTTTGACTCTCAAACCATATTCTTTTTCGTCCAATTTTCAACTGCTCATTTATCAGTACACAAAAAAACATCATAATACGGAGAGATGGACCCACCATTTTCCCGTCGAGTCTCCCACAAGGATAGGAAAGCCTCTGTAACATCAACAAGCAATTGTTTATGCACCCTGTCAGGCATATTCAGTTCCTCAACAGAGCCACCTCAGCCGCATTTCTACCACCTCAGCATGGGTTATTTTGAAGCCTAGCACTGCTGTAGTACATCACAAACATGGATATGAGCTACTGGGCAAAAAAAGCCAGTCCAGGTGAGGTCAAAACTCACTAATGCAGGTTAATAAAATTTTAGACCGGGGACAAAAGCTGCAAAACTTTATCGCGCACCCAAAGTTGCCTCGACAATGGTTAAGAAAGGAATTCTGGCTTGTGCTGCTCTTTTTGGCCACCCAACGTAATGCACTGCGGATGTCTCAGAGCTTATGCCGAAAGGGTCTATTGGTTTCGGTTATATGTCCACACCGGAAACAAAAGAACCGATTGAACCTGTATTGTCGGTCTAAACCTTTGGAGTTCATTCCCTAGAGTGGAGGGTTCATTTAATTCGTTGCCCAAGCCCATTCTACTTCTAACTACCATTCTATTAAATTATATGTACTTACACATTTCAGTTCTATTGCTTCTATACTTGAAATCTACCGTTTAACACATTTCTACTTAACTGCTTCCACACTTTCATTTTGATGCTTACACACCTCCACTCAACTATTTACGCACTTTGTTGAACTATTTGCACGTAATACTTCTTTAACAATTCTTGTGGCACTAATGCTCACAGATATTCGAAATATTAAAATTAATATATTAATTTTATTTATTAATTTGATGGGTGTTTTACTCCAGACTAAAGAATATTTCACTTATACGACGGTGGCCAACATTATGGTAAGAGGAAACCGGGCAGAGCCATGCAGAAACCCACGACCATTCGCAGATTGCTGGGGGGCTTTCCCACGTACGGACTAATACATTAAGTAGTATTAAATGGTATAAATGTTGTTGTACCATTGTAAGTTCCTGCTGGTCATTAACCTCATCCTCGTTTTATCTCTCACAGTTTTGGGCCAGACCTACTCTTACGTGTGTCCTCGGTCTAACGCCAGAGGGCTGTACCCCGACCCTGAAGATTGCTCCAAGTATTACCAGTGTGTGGATGGCGGCCGCTACTACCATAAAAATTGTCCCCCGGGACTGTGGTTCGATTCCCGCTACTCCATTTGTAACTGGCCCGGTTATGTGAGCTGCTACACGCGGAGACCCGAGATCCAGCCCTTGGCCAGCGAGGAGTCGGATCCCGTCCTCAGCGGAACCATCCGGCGTTATCCGCAACAGTTAGGCCGACAGGTGTACACCACACAGAAACGACCGACCTTCCGGACTTTGCCGACGACGCGGATGATCCGGAAACGTACAACGAGGCCAGCCAGAGTGTTCAGAACCTCCAAGCTGACGACGCTCTGGCCCCCTCGGACCCCCGACGTCAAGACGAGGACCCCACGCTCTCCGCAGACGGAGAAGCCGACGACACGTCAGCAGCTGTCAACCATGGAAGGCTCGAGCCCAGACCCCATCGCCACCCCACAGTCCGTATTGGACTGGCTTTATGAAGACATGGAAGAGCCCCAGACAGACAACGCTCACCCCCAGGCTCCTCCCAAGGCCACCCCAAAGGCGAATCTTATCAACAACGTGGCTTCCATGGACGAATACGGCGGATTTGAAGACACGGGAGACTATCAGAGTAAGCGCTTTATTCCTACCGGGAATCACATAAAAAACCCAATGCACACTTTTCCACGACATAAATTTGCTCTTAGTTTATACAAATAGGCTAGCCTAAGAGTAATACATTGCAGTGGTCAGCTGTATCTGATCACTTTGGCAAACACATTTATTGTCTACGCCTGTTTTTGCCTAATCCTGCTTACAGGGCGAAATCTTTCAAACCAACTCTCCATTTTGGATTTTATCGTTCTCGGCAACGGCATTGTCACAGCCTTTATGTGCTAAATTGTTATTTATTTATTTATTTATTTATTTGTTTCTAAATTGTTATCAAACTTGACCCAGATAGTTTCCGAATAATGTGATTCATCGAACTTGTCATAATTGGTTTGTTTTTCTGTTTCATTGACTTTTCAGTAAGTCTTTGCTCTCTTTCAAACATAATATAGTGTTTATTATGCCACAGAATTCTCGTCTGAAATCTAAAGGAACGTGTGCTCAACAGATCAAAATTAAACTGAAAAGCAAAGCATCACTGCCGATACCAAGAAGAATTTTCGGCAAAAAATATATAGTTTAGGAAAATGTATATAGCTTACATAACGTTAGGGAGAGAAAGTCATCAGTTTACGACAATGTTTAAAGGTCAGTATTTTAAGGATAAAATCCAAATTAAATTTTCAAATATCCATATCCAATCGAAGATGTTACATAACCATTGTCTGTGTTTCAGATATGGTATATGACACTGCATTTGACCCGCCTCCGGAGTGCACCGCCGCTTTCTCTCTGGAATTAGACCCGACACGTTGTGAAGGTTTTTACCAGTGCTACCTGTGGATTCCATACCCCAAGATCTGTCCCGCAGGTCTCCTTTTCGACCACCAAAGCAACGTGTGCAACTGGCCTGAGTATGTCTACTGCCTGAACGGAGAAAGATACGACCCCCCAGAAACAACAACAGTGGCGCAGGTTGCCACCAGGGCACCCGTCACTCCACCGGCACCAAGTAACAACTTCAACCCGGAGGAAAACGGAGGCTTTTTAGATGACAACAACTACGACGATTACTGGCCGATTGAAGAAGTTATGGAAGGCAAGCGTCATCAAACAGCTTTCAAAAAGAAAGGCCTACAAGCCGTAAGCTCTCAGATGTTAGATGAAGAAACTGAGAAGAAGTCTACACCACGTGTTAAAGCATCGACTCTCATGATGAATACTGACGCCATCAACGACGAGCGAAACAAGTGTGGGGGAGATGGGTGCGATGCCGAGAAAGTCAAAACCTCAGACTACAAAAGCCAACCTAAAGCTATTAAGTCTTCACCAAAGGCCAAAGACGAGGCAGAGAAGGAAACCACAACCACAGTGACAAGCACAGATAAAGCTGATTCCAAACCTTCCCATGTGAGAGTTAAACCAACAAGCTCTTCACAAGAAAATTCATCAAGTCAAAGCGAATCGGCAAGCAACGAAACCGAGTCTAACGAGTCCAGCTTCGGGTCCTCCGAAGAGATTGATGGTGCACTAGAAGCACAGTCCTCAGAGGAAGTATCCGATACGAAAGCTACGGAACCCAAGAGCTCTTCACAGGAATCCTCCCAAAGCAAAGGGTCTTCAAGTGAAAGCAACTTTGAAGGCAACGAAACCGAGTCCAGTGAATCCAACTCTTCCTCCGAAGAGCAAAAAGGTGGAATTAAAGCTCAATCCTTTGAGGAAAATAACGAAATCATCAAGCCTGAGCTTACCAGTAATAATCTGAAGATCAAGGAAAATGAAATCCAGGTGGACATTGTTGAAATAAAAGAGAGCGACGACAACAAATTGCAGCAGCAAGACTCAACTGCGAAAAACGCAAGTAGAACTGATGCATTGAAACCCTCCACAGAGGCCAGTGTGTCTCCTGCAACAAAAAATGAAGCGCACGAAGAAAATAACGACAATGCTATTCCCCATGAGATGCTAGATAAAACAAGTACTGAAACACGTTTACAAGAAGAGAGTAACAGCACTGACGACACCGAAGGAAGTGGTAGTGAAGCAGTCATATCCAAAATCGACACCCTAAGAAACACAATGGAAAAGTTCATGAGTAACGACGAGCAAACCACGTCTGCGGTAACTAGGGGTAAAACAAAGGTCAACATTACAGATGCTAAACTACCTACCAACGGAACGGGAGATGATCCCATCTTTAACATTACTAATGACACTGGAAACATAACGTCTTCCCAACCACTATTAACCACGATGCTTCCGGCTACCATGTTTAATGAAACATCGACACAGATTTCTAGGAAAACTGCGACACCGTTGGTTGTTCCTGAAAAGACAGATGACAACGTGACAGAAAGTAATGTTACTGTCATCGAAGAAAAACTAGATTCCAACCTGACTGAAACAAACGTAACAAGGTCTGCTGAAGGTAAATCTGACCAGAGTGTAGACTTATATAAGCAGAACACAACTGGACTGGATGCTACTGACTCGAAAAACCAAACACAAAATTCCACAGTGGAAACTGATTTGCCAGATGGAATAGGTCTTTCTGCAAACGAAACACTTGGTAACGACACCAGCACTGGTTCGAACGTGACCACTGAAGAACCGCTGATTAAAGGTGAGTCCAACACAACTGCCAACATCACACAGGTCGAAACGATAGACAGTAACACGACTCAGAGCCAAGTGTCCACGAACAGTACAACGTCTTCTTCTACAACAACGGCTCCCAAAGATTTGTCCACTACCCCCAAGACAAAATCTGGCCCAGAGATATCTCGAGCATCCAGTAAAACAGTGGATAAAGCAAAGATTAAGCGTCCCGATATCGTTATGTTGAGCGGGAAATCGCCGATTGCCCGCATCTTAGAAAAGCTGTTGAACATTCGTATGAAGCAGATCGGTAACAATAAGTTTAAAGCTGTTGAAACCACAAAGGAAACAGTTAAAAACACGGAAGTTCTCTCCGAAAATAAAATCAAGCCAAAGTCTCCAAATGACCAGGGACGCACAACATTGTCTCCTAAGGCTACATCTTCAGGCGAGGCGAATAAAACAACACCTGACGTTTCTAGCGAGACGGGAGCAACTGACGGTTCGACATTTTCGACTGAGATGTCCGCTGAGCTAACAACAGTAGTTAGCATGACTGACGCCAATATCACAGCACTCACAACCAATCCCTCAGATAATGACACGTCAACTGGTCTGTCTCTAGACATAAACCCGGCAAACGTGTCCATCTCCATTCAGAATACAGCAGACAATGTACTTATTGCCATCAATGAAACCAGTGACACGACAATAACTGTTAACACGAGTGTTGAAAACTCCACGAATACGACAATCGATATTATGGAATCGACTACACTTGTGTTCGCCAATTCTACCAATGACACGTCGGCTTCTGTGGAAAACAGCACGGTTCTTACGACTTCCAGCAATGGTGTGTTGGCCACGGCAGCTGCTGTACAGAACGGTAACAAACGATCAGCTAAAGAAGCATTAATCACAACTGCGAAAGAGGCCGAGAGGACGGCTGGAACAACGACGGTGACTGATGCCTTGTCAACGATTGAAAATACTGCCAACGAAACTGATACAAACAGTTCTATTCCAGAAAATACGACGACGACAGCAAATTCGTCCTGGAATGTAACAGACAACAGTCGTGCTAACGCAACACTAACTGAGACTAATTCGTCGTTGAGCACAGCTGAGTTGTCCAACACAAGCGTATCCGTTAATTCAAGTGAAGAAAAGATTTTTTCAGCTGCGACAACTGCAAAAAAGTCCTCTGAAATTGCGACCACCGCTACCAGTAGCGACAATGGAACTTCAATAAACAATATTTCCTCCACGAAGACCAATTCTTCTCTTAAAAACGTTTCACCTACAACAGAAAATAGCACCGCAGTGGACCATTACACATCAACACTATCCGCCAACGTCACAGCGGTTTCGGAAACCAATGGCTCGACCACAACTCAAACAACGCCCAAGACGTCCCGAAAGCAGAGGGAAGTCCACAGGCCAGCTCGGAAACCAACGCACTTCCGCCAAGTTGGCAACTCTCCCCATTTCGAAGCAAGAAAGGTGTTTGGTGGCCCCGACGAGAAATGGCGATTTTCGGACGGCACCCTTGTGGATCAGTTTTCACGGCAACAAAGAGACGTTGGTACACTCAGTTCTACGTCATTTGCTGCACGTAAGACGCCATCATTACTAGTTAGTCTTCTGACTGCTATTTTCATATTAAACAATCAACTGGCATAAAAGAATTCAACGCTAGGCTTGTTCATCATTATGAGACACACCTTTCTGTCCATCACTAACTACCATCCAAAATCGTCCATGTGCCAGCTTTGCAACAACCTCTGATGACCCGGCCAGGAAATGTGCTAATAAGCCATTTTTTATTTCCCGTGAAAGAAAGATTTCAGATCTTCCAGCTGTGTCAGGAAGACTTCATTTTACCTAGGAATGTTCTTCCAAAGTGTTTGCATATGATGTCCCCAGACTTAACAATCCATGAGCTCACATACAGAAACAATGTTAACTTTATACGTGCCACCCTGTTATTTGTCCACGTGCCTTAATACCCGTCAATGATAAACGCTGGGCCTGTCTGTAACGTTGATATTTTGCTCTATATATGCATTTATGTACTTGGTAATCTACAAAAATGGAAGGACAGAAAGAAAAAAATGGTTCAGATGTCAAATCTTTACAGGACTGATGTAGTTTATTGGTGGATGGGAAAAATTTTCAGTTTCGATCAACATTTGATCACTACAGTTCCATTCCATGGGATCCTACTTCTGACACCACTGGGTATATCGACAGTTATTGTCTATGCGACCGACTTAAATTGCACTTCCTTCTTCAAGGTGGCACTTCACCAGTGACACTGCCATATGCACGGCCAAATGTGAACATAAAGCTAAACCATGTAGAATTCGGTATGGCAAGTTCTTCAGATTCTAAGAATAACTTTCGACCGAAGTTGTGTTTCGCTGCTGATAAAGGGATCAGTGGTCAGAGTGACGTACCCGTGAGAGTGTGAAAGGATGGAAGAGTGAGAATTAATACCGTATATGTGAGAGTGCCGATTGTGTACATTATATTTAGTCTTTAAAGGCGTCGACATATATCATTGTTCTAAACGTATTGTGTACATAACTTTATTTTATACATGCATTTGCGTATTATTTCATGATATACATTGTGTTATATGAAGGACTGTATGAAAATGTCATAAAATAGTTTTCATTATCGTGTTTTCCTAATATCACCTTAGTTAGGGCAACATATGCAATAACATTCATTTTTCACCGTAACAATTACGAAGACCATTTCTATTATGTTCAAATGGTCACATGGACTGCTACCTTTAAGTTAGCTTGTATATAAACCACACGGCTTAACACGAAAGTCTATTATTATTAAACATGCTATGTATAAACGGTCTGTGAAGTTGTTATATTTGCCAAACATTCTGGCAGAGTCCATAAATATGAGTTATTTCATGTCCAAGGTCGAAAAGTGTACAACAAAACTGCTTATTAAATTGTAATTTTAACCTTTGCATACACAAGAAATGGGGAAGGTTTTGATGTTTCAATACTTTGGACATAGCAGGTTTTGTTTCCTGGTCAGATTATCCAGCTTCAGCTCTTGAGGGGCTATCTGGGTAAGACTGCCTAAGCTGGCCTACGATCCCTGTCGACTACTAATTAGGCGTAAATTCGGAGGTCCGATTATCTGAAACACCCAATTATGGTCTACAAGTAGTATAAGGAAGTCGGACACGAAGCTTAGATTCAGTATGGACACTCCCTGAGTGTCATGTACATGTGTGGCAAAGTTCATTAGCTACTTGCTCAAGAGTGATAGTTTACTCCTGTGTCCTCCAACAGGAAACCTTCTGTTACTGTGTAAATGAAATGTTCTTCAGCATGGCATTAATCATTAATGAAATAATTTAATAAAAAAAAAAAAATTAATAAAGAAATATATAATTACAAAAACAGGTAAAGGTGCAAATGGAAAACCTTAAAGGAGACAAGAGACGCCTGGCAGATCTCTTCAGCAATAGTTTTCCTTGTCTAATAATTTTGAGGGACTGAGACAAGTGGACATACAAAAAATTAAATTTGGGAAAACATTTAACAGCCAAAATAAAACACAATCGCAACAATTACTCCAGTTCTCAGACAATTCATTACTTCATTTGAAAAGCCCAAGAGACTCCGGTGTAATTGCAAAGAAACACAACAAATGATAACTTCATAAGAAAATGCCTCACTGAACTATGGATGTGAAGATGGAGAAATCGCTTGAACAAGCATACCAAGGGAAACTCCACACATGTGCACTGGCACATAAACAACACACGTTACGAAAATTACACACGTAAATTTTTTAATAAATTAATTCTTAACATTCATAACATGTACAAAACTATGCTCCATTTAAACTCATGTTTTACCAAATATAAATGAAAAATATGCACAAAGGTACTAAATTGGACGGTAACAATCTGAATCACTGCAAACAAGTAATTTGAGGTCTATTTCCTTAATTTATAACGGTAAAGATTTCACCTCCAGTTCAAAGAATTATACTCTCAAAAACTATTCTGTTTATAAGGCACAAAATGCAGTGCAGTTAATACGAACAACAGCAAAGTCATACAGGCAAATATCCTACATGGCTTCCTTTGTTCCTGTTTCTTTTGGGCCTTGATTTGTTTAATGTGCAAAATAAATCCATGCAAGCTTAGAATTTCTCTGTCTGAATTTAGTAAACAGTGTACGTTGTTTGCGAAATCTATGTATCAAGAGTAAAATAGAGATTTACCCCAATGGTGCCGAGCATTAGATCCGTGTTAAGGGTGACCAAGACGAATTTCACATATGATGAGAGCTTGATGTGTATCAACCAATTTATAGAGCATTTCACCTACATGTACGTGTATACCTCATACATGTCTCAACAGAGATATCTGTACAACACCAAATTTACCTACATGTGCCTACTTTCTAGTTTCTTGACTTAAAACTCAGTTATCAAGTTGCTGTCAAAAACCATGCAATGTGCACATAAAGATTTTTCTAATACTTGAAACATAAAAGAACTTTAATACTTCAGGACATTGAAAGAATGCGATGTGGAAATCAACACACAGCAGGTTTCCGACAGGGTATGGTGGACTTGTAACCTCCTGTCTGCTGTACAGGCCCTTGGGTTTAGCCTGTCACAGTCCCACAGATGCGGGGTGTTTGTACTCCGGCTGCGAAGGTTATCCCTGAGCTAACTTGAGGTTGTGTCACAAGTACATGCAGGTTCTACCCAGAGTAGTATATAATACAGCCCAAGGATCAACCAAGATACAGCAAATGAATATAAACAACGATAATAATGATCACAGTCACATGGCCAAGAAGGAATTTTCATATGCCCTTTACAATAACTTTGTTTTTTCAACGCACATATTAGTACACATAACGCATTCTAATTCACTACAGCTGATGTTTTAACCCTCACACATGTACATCCTTTAGACAAAGGACATTTCCCTGAGAGCAAGCTAAGAAAACAGCAAAGAAAATTAAGCTCTTATGAAAGAGATAATCTCCCTTTTGTGAACAAGAACACTGACAGATCTACCATACATAATTTTTGAGAAATCGTGTCCAAAAGATAACACATTTCCAGAATGAAAATCAATGAAATTGCAAAAACTATCAGGCCATGATCAAACTATATATGAATGTATCATTCATACACACTATACAGATATACCATACATGTACAGAAGGATGTCTGTATCCTCTGCAAACTTCAGTGGTGAACTCTACTGATAGGTTGGGTGACTCCCATGAATCCTAACTGGATAACTCCCATGAATCCTAACGGAAAAGAAAAGAGCCGTAAAACTTGCAACAATATAACTTGGGAAGGATAGACAAAAACGCAACAAATCACAGTAACAGTACAAAAAAGTAGATCATCAATGTGGTTTGCTGCCTTCAGCTGTTCAGCTGAAAAATGTCCTTGACCAAGATTATACGGCAACTCTCATGGACCGGAATTTTTGTTTCCCTTGACTTCATTATGATTTATTTAGTTGGCGTCTGAGGTTTGGAAGCTGGGAGGCTGCCTGTTGACCCTTTCCTCGGAGTCCCTACAGCTGAAAATACAACAACAAACATACAAACATTAAATTTAAACAAAATACCAAAATTAATTATAGAAAAAATTAACTTTAATACACAAGTCGTGAAAAGATGATACTGACAGGCCCATGGGGCACAATGTCCTCCATTTGAGCGTCTACCATCTTGTAACACTGAAGTTCCCTCTAAGTGAAAGATGCTACAATTTATCTGTGTACACAATCAAGATGATCACGTGTATGTCAGCATGTAAATACTGTAGCACTTAAGATGGCAATTCAGCTTAGAACAGAACAGTTTCAATAGTGTCTTCACACGCCAGTGGTAATCTGTCATGGATGCTTCATGTAAATTACACCATAGATGACACCCCATTCAATCGCCGTCTACCTACACGAAACTGATCTGCTTTCAAACAATTGTCTTAATCCATGCTGACTGGCCGACAGTGGGTAAATGGCGTTCTGGGCGGAAGAATCTACAGTAACAAACATGCCTAAATTATGCTTCCAGCAGTCATTCACCACCATGCCATGCCATAGGTGTACACTTCATAGGCTTTGGCATGACCAAGCAGACACCTAGAATTTCATCCATTACTATTAAAATTACTCATTTTGCTAGATTCTGGAAGTTCTGTTTATCTTGGAGGGTATTTTGAAGTTTCAGTGAAAGGTAGCATGATATCTTACTGGAAAAATGTAATTTTCAGCGCCGAACGTAGCATTTCTTGAGTGACTTTTAGGGCAAATGCATTAAGTTAAAAATTCAATGAAATTCTAGGTGATCGACTGTGTCAGACAGAGAACCAAGAATGAACACAGGGCACTGGCAAACAAGCATCAATGACAGTATGTAAACCTCAGCAGAGCAAAACCATCAGAGTCAAAATGGGCAGCAATGACAAGATAGAAACCAGGGCAAAAGAGTTACCAATACACTCACAGTTAACAATCATGCCATGCATTCATACTTTGAATATATGTATATGAATATAAAATCCCTAAGTCTACTAATGGATTGTCCTCTAAAACAACCAGCCTCTGACCAATGAGGTCAGCTGATTGTTCAGCTTCAATCAAAGCAACTGTCAGGCACCTCATGAAGTACAGTGATTTCGCCTTAACTCCGTCTCTCGCTTTTCTTTTACCCACTGAATTGACTGCTATCATGTAAGTGAAATATGTATGCCCGCACCATAAAACATTTTTTAACACACACATAAATTTCCAAACCTAATGTATTGATCTTGCTGAAAACCACAACAGTGACATCTGAGGAAGGGCTTATAAACCAACATGATTAACAGAAGATACTGCTGGGTCTGACTAAGAGAAACACAGTTCGATATTAAAACACACACGGCCTTTCTCCTTCTCACTGTGCCTTTTCTACCATGTCCACCTTGGTAAAAAAAAAGGATAAAATAACACCCTTATTCCACACACTGGAGAGATCTCCATTAGAAAGACTCACCGAACATCAACGCCACATGGCTATGGGATAAATAAAATCATCACAAACCATCAAGTAAGTTTATTGGTTATTTGATCTAGACTGTGTTATTCTAATCCAAGGCCACTTAACAACATGCTGAAATTATACTGCCAAATTTGTGAAATCAGAATTGCAAATTTACATTTGCGATGTAAAATACCTCAATCACCCTTCATATAAGATTTTACTTCCAGGGCATTTGATGTCACTGAAATTACTTTCAGAATGAAATAAAACAGACCAAGTTACACATGCGCTTTGGATTTATTTGATTTGATTGGTGTTTTACGCCGTATGCAAGAATATTTCACTTACACGACAACAGCCAGCATAATGTGGGAGGAAACCGGGCAGAGTCCGGGGGAAAACCCACGACCATCCCCAGGTTGCTGGTAGACCTTCCCATGCACGGCCGGAGATGAAGCCAGCATGAGCTGAACTTGAACTCACAGCGACTGCATTGGTGGGAGGCTTCAGGTCATTGCACTGCGCTAGTGTCCTAACTGACTGAGCCACGGAGGCCCCCACATGCACTTTTGAATTGAATTTCTAATGAATGTCACTCAAATAAGAGATGGAATGTACTGTGCAATGGCCTGTTCATCAACACATAAACTACACAGATATTTGTGTTTTCTTGACATTTCTTCAATTTACAATGGTATTCAAATCTGTCTACTTGCAGAAAGGCTGAGAAATAAAGATAATTAAATACTTCTTTTTTTTTTCTTCGTCTCTTTTGGTATTGTGTTTCAAATCGACAACAGATTTCTGCAGTGAGGATCTTACTCGATGTCCTGCCTGCAGAACTAGGTCTTGGACCGGACTCCGAATACTTGGGCTGTGGAGTCTCTCGGCTGGGTGGTCTTCTTCCACCTACATCAGGAGTCCGAGGTATTCGAGGACGGGACCCAAATGCTGATTCATACTCCTTCACACTAAACACAAACAAAAATGTAATAATTATCAATGCCTGGTTGACGCAAAATAAAAAAAGGGGATTTGCATTGTTTGTTTTTTTTTTTTGATTTTTGGGAGGGATTTTGTTATATGCTTGACTCAAGAAATTTTCACTGATATGACCAGTATATTACAGGTGGAGGAAACACAAGAAAACTTGAGTTCCCAGAGAACAAACCAATGTTTGGTAAGTTTTTCCACGTATGACATATGTCATTCTAGTTGAAGTCCATTGGTCACCAGCTAACTTCATATATGACCACAACAAGCAAGGCCCAAAGTCAGCTTAATAGCACTAAGGCCACTAATGCAATGAAATGCGATAGATCCTGACAATGTTCTATCTGAAAACTATAAAGAACCCACATGTCATGCCACATTCAGTTGTAATAACAAAATGTATCAAATGACTATAATGGCATAGACAAACAGGTTGATTCTGAATCGGGTTACTCACTCCACACCAGGGCCTAACTTCTCCAGGGCTTTCTTGGATGGCTGGTTGTGTTGTTTGCTAATCTGGCTGGCAGATCTTGAAAGACCTGAAACATGAACGTACACCTTGCTTAAATGCACCATCAATTCATCATTTTGCTTTGTTTCTCTGTGGATTTATTATCAGCTTTTATCTGATTTTTTTTTTAAAGAGACTTTTGAACATTTCACTCCACTGCTGATGCTTTTATTTATAAGCAGATAAATCTGACCAATTGTGGTGAAAACTACCCCACCTTAAAATACCAGGGACTGAACAAACTGCAAGGCATTACAGACAATCAAAACTGCAGTTGTCATTGCGTGTACCAAAATATCTAACACTAACAATAATGGAGCTAATGACTTCCACCAAACCTATGATAACACTTGATGATTGAACAACATCCCTCTTTTATAAATTTGTCTTCAATCAACGATTTTATCTTTCATTAAAATGTGTAACTTGGTGATCCTTAACAGAGTAAAACCAACCAAGTTCAATAAGTGAGAACATAAACTGTGAGCAGAGGGACATGTCAACCATTCTCTAGCGAGCCCTGGCTTACTGTGTGTGTTGCTGGTGGCGTGCAGTTCTCGATCTTGAGTAGAAGGACGACTACGAGGCCTGACTTTGGCCACACCATCCTGGGAGCCTGGGCGACTCCCACTCCGTGTAGGAGGTCGCGCTAGAGTATTCTGAGAAGCTGGTCTGCTGAGACCAGGATTTGTCCTGCTAGCTGGGCGAGAGTCTGTCTGGGCCACAAGTCTACAAGAACAGAAATTATTAAAGATGTTATAAAATCTTTAATATTATGATTGGCGTTTTTGTGCAATGATCAAGATAACCTTTTGTACATGCATGTAGAGGTACAAAAAAATCACATAAAAAACTCTCATTTTGAGAGGTTTAACAACATGAAAGAAAACTGCATAATGCACGAATGATACCTCAATGAGTTTCAAAATCCTTTATGTCATCATAGAAGAGGCAAATAGTACACCACAAACAGACACAATCATGTTAAGTGCTGGAACTTAACGTTTTGAGAGGTAAGTGATTTTCAAAAACTGTTTGCCCTCTTAAGTGAAGACTTGCCAAAAAATCATGAATTTCTAAAAACAGGTTGCCCATTCAAATGGTACTGAAGTGCCCACATAGCTAAATATACATATGAGCTGTAACACCTAACAAACAGTAAGTTTCGTTGTATTAAAAATGGTTATTGGGACTGCAAGTATCATGTCTGACATGTTTGCGTTTGTACTACTTTAGTTCTTGTATTTGTGGTGCCCTCCAAACAACGAGACTCTCACCAATGCCTTCAGTGAAAACAACGAGATAACACAGAAGACAAAAAGATTCTTGTGAGATGTGTCACTGCAAATGAATGGAGGAGAGATAAGATGACAGCTATTACAGGGGATGCGACTTTAATAATACCATGGAACAAGGAGACAAAGATCATGAAGTGACCTGGGCTGATGAGACATCATCAAGGTCTCCAGTTTACGCTGGCCTGGAGTGACTGGTCGCTGTAGAGGTTCATTCCGTGCCCCCACATGTTCATTCTGAAATGTACCAAAAATAAACACTCCAGTTCCTTAATAAACCAGGTAGTCAGGTATACCTTAAGTAGTCTTGAATTCCTCAAAGGAGATAAGTGATACTGGTTTTAATAAGAAATACAGAATTAGTGATATCTGGTCATTTTGCAAGACAGGCAAGCTCGAGGAAAACTGAATGTTAGCTACTGGAAATTTATTTATTTTTAAATATGACCAAAGTAGGAACCTTAACCTAGGATCTTTTATCGCCCCTGTCAGCCAATCAGTATACTCATATAAGCATTATATAAGCATTATATGCTAAAGATGACAAGAGTTAGAAGAAAAATTTCAAATTATTTAGAAAGTTACATGAAATGGGTACTGATGTTGAGCGGTGATGAACACTTTATAATGCATACCCATTTAGAGGAAACACCGCTTAAATATTGTAACAAAACCAAACATTCCTGACTTATTCATTAGAATTGTAAGTTAAATATTTCACTGACCCTTTTTCTCTTGGTGTGGCCATGTGACTGGCTGATAAACTCTGTAGTCAATAGCTTCTCTCCACTCAACTCCCCAGGCTGTGCCACTAGCAGCTCATCTTTGTCTAAATCAGCTTCCATTGCATCTTGGTCCTCCTGAACATAGCAAAATTCCACACGATTTTAAAAGTGGATAAAAAAAAATGAAATGGCCCAAAACATGAAAACATCTGTAACTTGCCTCAGTGAAGATATGCACCAAGTGTCAATTCAGAATAACAAACTATGTAAAAAGTTCAGAAAACTGTCCATTACAGGACAGGTACGGTCCTAATGGATGATCTGATATGTACAGACCTCATCTTCGTCGTCTTCTTCGTCATCAGACTCTGCATCATCCACCAGCTCCTCTGTAAACACAACCAGAACAAGGTTTTATACACAATGTATAGGGTCATTCAGTGTCAATTCAGACCAAAAAAAGGTTTTATGCAGTGATCCCTTGAAAAATTTTGAAAAAATTCTTAAAAATACCTTAGCATATATAAGGAAGGTTTGCCAAGTTATGGCTCCAAACTCAAAGTGATTTTTGAGATATGGCCCACTAGAAACACTCGGTCATGTTCATTTTCAACTGTCAAGAAAAGCTTAATTGATCTGGAAGCATTTTTCGATGGCTGAATTAAGCTGTTCGATGTACAACCACCTGAACTGAACTCACAGCCACTGCAATGGTGAGAGACACCTATCCCACTCTGCCATGGAGGATCCTAGAAGCTATCTGATGATGTACAACGACCTGAACTGAGCTGTCTGATAATCAACACTCACCTGCATTAAGCTCTTTGATGATGCACAACCACCTGAACTGGGCTGTCTGATAAGGAACATTCACCTAAACTAAGCTGTTTGATAATGAACACTCACCAGAATTAAGCTATCTGATGATGCACAACCACCTGAATTAAGCTCTTTGATGATGCACAACCACCTGAACCGGGCTGTCTGATAAGGAACATTTACTTGAATTAAGCTGTTTGATAATGAACACTCACCTGAATTAAGCTCTTTGATGATGAACATTCACCTGAAATAAGCTCTTTGATGATGCACAACCACCTGAACTGGGCTGTCTGATAAGGAACATTCACTTGAATTAAGCTGTTTGATAATGAACACTCACCTGAATTAAGCTCTTTGATAATCAACACTCACCTGAATTAAGCTGTATGATGGTGAACACTCACCCTAATTACGCTGTTTGATGATGAACACTCATCTGAATTAAGCTGTTTGATGATGAACACTCACCTGAATTAAGCTGTTTAATGATGAACTCTCACCTGAATTAAGCTGTTTGATGATGAACACTCACCTGAATTAAGCTGTTTGATGATGAACTCTATCTGTCTGTTCATGTCAGGCTGATCATCCTTAATAAAGCACTTTAAAATTTCCTCCATACCCTGTACAAGAGAGTGACATTTCCAAATAAGAATACAGAAGCATCTGAAGGGTTCTCCACACGTACCATTTACTGTTTGAGAAGCGTACACATATCTTCATGAAGGCACCAAAAGTTACAGTTATTGAATATGTTCTTTAATATGGAATCCAATAACATCATGCTACCTAACATCGTCTGAGATAATGAGATATAGGTATAAATGTAACATGCTAGCTAAGATGGTCGGAGATAATGAGATATAGGTATAAATGTAATATGCTAGCTAAGATGGTCGGAGATAATGAGATATAGGTATAAATGTAGTATGCTAGCTAAGACGGTCGGAGATAAAGAGATATAGGTATAAATGTAACATGCTAGCTAAGACGGTCGGAGATAATGAGATATAGGTATAAATGTAACATGCTAGCTAAGACGGTCGGAGATAATGAGATATAGGTATAAATGTAGTATGCTGGTTAAGATGCTCTGAGATAATTAGATACACACAAAGATGTAACCAGCACATCTTTCATGAAACAAATACATTTTAGTTATTTGGCAGGAAACATGTCTGAAATGTGATAATTTCCATGGTATTGTCCCCAGATCAACAGCATGTGATAAATACAAAATTTTTATACAATGTCAGCTGGTGAGAAACTGCATTAGAGATGTATTCATTGCCATAACAGTAGTAAAGAAGGAAGCCCCTTACCATTGCCTTGGCCTCTTCCCTGATTGTCGGCATGGCCAAGATACTGTACAATGCTCCATTTACATATGGACGAATCTACAATGGACAATAACCATCAACATCATTTCATACTGTCAATAAATATACCACAGATGCATACTGAGGTCATTACATGCATACTGCTCATTATTACAAGATAAGTTTTGCTGTACTATGAAGACATTGTGTTACTAACATAAGAACATACCTCCTGGTTATCATGGCCTAGCAGATCACTTAGCACCTTCAGGGTCTGGTTTGCTATGGACACACACGTTTTCTTTCCTGTACAACAGCCAAGTGCAAAGCATTAAAGCTTTCACTCAGAACACACCAAACTATGTGACACATCGTGGATTAGTAAACACAAGACATGAGTAATATTCTGGACACATCTGTGAACACAGTTTGCATGCTGTTTTTCTTTATTAATTCAAATGTGAGAGAAAAACCCTACATAGATTTAAGGTTAGCGGCAACCCCAGAAACTCCTGTATAAAGTTCGTATCAAGATTATATTCGCGCTGTTGGGCTTCTGTCAATTACTTTCTTGTAATTTACAACACTTTCACCTACATAGCAAGTCAGTTAGGTTTACTTGAGAAGGATCCAACATCTCCAAACGTCTGGGACAAAATGCCGACCAAAGAGCAAAACAGGAAATGAACATGACCTCTGAACTGCGTATGATCACAGTTGGCGAAACTGCAGAAAATGTTACTGTTTATTTTCTTCGAACATGCACAAGCCTGAACAGTATTTTGTTTATACTGTTATAGAGTTTCCTAGTAACTTGCCTGTTACAGAGCTGAGTATTGTTCAGTGTACACTGTATATACATATATGTCAGAGGAAGGGCCCAGCACTTACTGTCACTTCACAGGCCCTTATTTCGTGTGTTTTCAGCAAAGCACTCTGGAGAGGCAGCGACAGACAAGCAAATACAGGTTCAAAGTTTTCCTCTTTGTGAAGGCTCATATAAAAACAAAAGTCAGGACTCTAAAACAAAGGTCTGCTGTTCTATTCCACCGTGGTGTGGTTTATTTCCAATGAGCAGACGAAGAGGAGACAACTGGTGACAGACCTGCTGTCCTCAAGCAGAGATTCATGAGAAGAGCCACAGAGTACTCCAGGGTGTAGTCTGACAGAGCATCATTGTCCTCCAGGATCCTGACCAGCCACTCCACCACACCCTCCTCTATCATTGCTGACTGAAGGTTACGCCTGAAACACAGATGAATTTCTGTCAGTAGTATTGGAGATATAATGCTAGCACGTCAAAATATGAATTCTTTTATGTGTATGGCCTTTCGGGATCATAGCTGTATAATCATCTTGCGGTCTGCAAGCATGTGATCTTTACCATGAGAAAAAATAGTAGCCCTTCTGTCCATATAAGTACCGTTTCACCACCCTGGTGTATCGGCTTTTCAATCATTACACTTCAGCAAAGCACGTGGTCGTAAGAAGCATGTTACAGCCAGGGAAGTCAGTTTATGCAGCTCTGCAGAAGTGTGCTCTGTGGCTGAATAAGCCAAATCGGCAAAGCAGAAGTCTCTAGTGATCACCCTGGTTTTGGCAGAGACAGGGTGGGGCTTCTCGTGCCCAACAAGAACAACAGCATTGTTAACCTCCGTGAAATAGCGGTAGTTTGTGAGAACCTGTACCTTGTCTTGTCCCAAACCAACTCGTCTGACTTCTGCAATGCCAACTCAATGCTGATTGTCACTCTCTTTGTACAGGGTATAGAGGAAATTTTAAAGTGCTTTATTAAGGATGACCAGCCTGACATGAACAGACAGATAGTGTTCATCATCAAAGAGCTTAATTCAGGTGAGTGTTCATCATCAGACAGCCCAGTTCAGGTGGTTGTGCATCATCAAAGAGCTTAATTCAGGTGAGTGTTCATCATCAAACAGCTTATTTCAGGTGAGTGTTGATTATCAGAGAGCTTAATTCAGGTGAGTGTTCATCATCAAACAGCTTATTTCGAAGGATATGACCCTGATGGGGTCCCAATTATGTCAATGGCTGAATGCCCACAAGACACTGTCAGTGATGAACACTACACAAAAGGCAATTGTTCTGCTAAGGCAAAGCTTAAGAAAACTGTAATATGAAAGTGCGGCTTGAAAAGCCAGAATGATGGTCAACTTCAACCAGTAAAAAAGCCATGAAATGCCGCTGGTTTCAGTAAGATGGAGGAAGCCAATGTTTTGGCTCTCAGAGATAAGTTGGGGATTTCAAAGCCTCTTGACAAAATAAATACGTTTATGTAATGGCACACAGATGACCCTTAAGGCAGGTACACATGACAATGCAGGCAAGGAGAATGAGTCTGATATCAGACCATTTGACATGAACAGTCTACGTTACAGCGATAATGATGAGTGTGGGGGTTTCATTGCCATGAACGTCTTTGTGTCCTTGGAGGCTAAGGGTGACCAGGTTGATTCCAAAGTAGCAGAGTTTTTGGCTAAGACTTGTATGCGTCCGACGGACATACAGGAAATTCTGTAATGGAATGAAATTACAAGTGATTGTAAATGTCTGTTGCCTCTGCGAATTAATCCAGAGATTTCGTCTTCTTTGAAACCCAGTCAATCTAGTGCAGAGTGCCTTGGATCAGAAAACTTGATCATATTACAAGTAAAGGTTTTGTGGCCCGTAACATTATTAGGCACTTCTTGGCAGGCTATTACCAGTGGCCAGTGGATATTGCAAAATGTGGAAGGTCACAAAATAGAATTTATTTGCACACCTGTTCAATGTACAACACCTGTGCTGTTCAAATTTAGTGCTAGAGAGGTAAAGTTATCGATTCGGAAGAGCAGATATTGTTAGCTAAGAAAGCTATTCAAGAATGTGTTTCTTCAAATAAGGGGACTGAATCAACAATATTTACACTCCCAAAGAAAAATGGGAAGTATAGAACCATTCTGAACTTACAACAGCCCAAGGATGTAGTTGATTACCACCATTTTAAGATGGAGATATTAGACTTTGCAGTTGGTTAAGCGGGATGACTATTTTACATTGACTGATCTTCAGAATGCTTATCACAGTATACCAGTTGCTAAGGAGCATAGGAAATTTTTGCGGTTTCAATGGAAAAGACCTCCCTATCAGTATACCCGTTTACCATTTGACCTAAGTCCACCTCCAAGGGTATCTACAATGACATTAAAACCACTGTATTCCTTTCTTCGCCAGCAGGGAATATGGTGTGGTTACTACATTGATGATTCTCTTGTAATGTTCTATCAGTCCAGTGTAGCATACAAACAAAGTTGATGTTGGATGTATTTTGTGAAATGGGCTTTGTTCCAAATATGGAAAAGTCAGTCCTGAAACCCACACAAGTCATAACTTACCTGGAGTTTGTGACTGATTCTGTTAATTTAACTCTTCATATTGGGGAGGCCAAACTGAATCAGTTATTGGAATACTCTAAACTTGTACTGGATGCTCGAAGAGTAAGAATTACGCAAGTGGCATGATTTACAAGTATCTACAGTTCCAGTCTGAAAGCGGTCTGTCTGGGCTCTTTACACAGCATTAAAACATGATAAGCTTTGTGCTTTGAGAGATAAGCAAAGTTTTGATGAAGTTATGATGCTTTTTGAGAAGAGCAGAGCCGATATCAGGTAGTGGACTGACAATGTACGCTCACAATATGGGGCAAGATTCAGGCCCCACCTGTAGATTTTATGTTACACACTGATTCTACCAAGAAAGGTTGTGCTGGCATATTTGGAAAGCAAGTAGCTAGTGGCAGACGGTCAGAAGAAGAGTCCGGTTGAGATATTAATGAATTAGAGCTCCTTGTTATGTATTTCTCTTTGTTGGAACTGTGCTCCGAAGCCTGTAACCATAACATTCAGATAGTGTCTGATAATATGAAGGTGGTTAGTTATATCAATAAATTTGGCGCTGGTAAGTTTCCATTGTTGTCCATTACAACCAACTTATTTATATGGGCGGAAGAGAAACATTGTTGAGTGATAGGTTTTTGCCAGGGGTTTGGAGTATTGTCCCAGATATGTTATCAAGAAATTTCAGTGATTCTACTCAATAGATGCTCAATCGTACAGTGTTTAAAAACGTTGTGGAATATTTTTTGCAGCCCTGATATAGATTTATTCGCTTCAAGGTTAAACCAGCAATTACCATCTTATGCATCTTGGCAGCACGATCCTTATTCATGTATGGTGGATTCATTTAATCACTGATCGTCTAATGTGCAAGCCTATCGTTTCCCTCCTTTCAGACAGGAAGTCCAAAATTCAGAGGGATGGCCTGTTGCGAGCTCTGGTGATGGTTCCATTCTGGCCCACTCAGAATTGGTTCCTGCTTCTTACTCAGACGCTGACAGAGTTGCCTGTGCGGTTACCCCGGAAACCTCAACTTGTAACGTTACCAGAAACAGGCAGATGTCATCCCTTAGGGAGGAAGCTTCAGTTAGTCACGTGTCAAGTCTCTGGATTGGCCTCCAAACAAAAGCCTTTCACCGAATGTTGCAAAATCGGTCATCAAATCATGGAGAACAACAACTGAGAAACAATATGAATATGCATGAAGGCGATGGTTACTTTGGACTCATCAGTGGAGGATCAATCCCTTTCGGCCATCTCAGGCAGAAATCATATATTATCTGACAGATGTTTCAAAGGAGGCATCCATCAGTGATGTTAACACTCATCGATGAATGTCAGTCCAGAGTCTTAAATGCCTTGGTTACAATGCGGAGGACAATTTAATTCGAAGATTCACGAAAAGTTATTTTGAAGACACACCACCCAAACCAAGATATTCAGAAACCTGGGACATGTCTGTTGTGTTGTGTTTTTTTGAGAAGTTTACCTGTGCAGGACAAATCGTTAAAACTTTTGACTTGGAAGTTAGTTTCTCTGCTTGAGTTAGTAATTTCCTAAAGGGTGCAGATTCTGAAGTCATCGTGTGTTTTGTATTTGAACGTTTCTACTTGCAGGAGTTAGATAATATTTGATATTCAAAGGATTTTGAAAACTACTCATCGGAACAAGCTTGAAAGAATGTAGAACTTGTAAGTTTTCAGACAAAGGCCTTTGTGCCGTTAGGACATTGGTTCGGTATCTGAAAAGAACTGGCCCACATCGCAGGTTTCATCAGCTTTTAATTATTTTAAAACTTTCCAGCCAGTTCTACTAGCACAATTCTAGATGGCTGCAGGTATAGACACGTCGGTGTTCAGGGGGCATTCCTTTCTGGGGGCTGCAATTTCACCGGTCCACAGAAAGGTGAGTTCGTTAAAGACATTATGTCTGTTGGTGACTGGTCAATTGCCTCAACTTTTCACATTTATTATTCCAAGCCAGTCGCCAATTCCCAAGCGTTGGTTAAGAGTGTCCTATCTAACTGATGCACAATGACCGGAAACAGGACGGTACATTATATTGTTTAATGGAATAAAATTTGGCTGTTGTCATTTCTTTAAATATGTAACTGTGACCCTGAAAGGCCACAGGCCACACGTAAAAGAATTCTCCCATCTCACACCAATATCTCTGATGTATTAGTATAAGATTGATTCTTTTAGCATGACAAGACCTTTCGGCCTTTTGGGGTCACACCCACCCATCCTTACAGCGAGTATATTATCTGCCCATGGGTTATTGCCAACAGACAGGTGATTTTAAAAAGACGGAACACCAGAGAGGTGAATTGGTATTTACATGGACGGAAAGGGGCAATATTTTCTCTCGCTAAAGGTCATGTGCTAGCTGACCACAAGAAGATTATGCAACTGTGACCCCTCAAGGCCGAAAGGCCTTGTTACGCTAAAAGAATCCCTCTCATACTGGCACATCAGAAATGCTGGTATGAGAGGGGGGAATTCTGACCCCAAGAAAGTAGATCAGAAGTCTGTAAAATACTGTTCTACAATGTTGGCTTTTCTAAGGATTCCTTATCAAATAAAACTGAGGTAACAAGTTCACGAAACATTACAACAATACATTTATCAATATTTTGATGAGGACAAACTGATGGATGGAGATAAATCATACATGACTATGACAACAGTCTTACACAGTAAGTTGAAGTCAACCATGGGTTAAAACACATAAAACTACCTGAGGCTGAGTTTTTGCAAGGCACCAAGGATGTTTTCATTGGTCAGAGGGTCATTTTCCTTCTGTCGGAGGTTTGTCATCAAATCTCGCAGCAAGTCTGTGCTGTGGGATAGGTACCCTCGGCCTGAGGAAAGCAAAACAAACAACAACATTCAAATCTCTTACAGATTTCCAAAGGGCATGTTTTAAATGGTGTGTCACTTCAACAGACAAACTCACAAAGTCTTTCTGAAGTCAGCTGGAACAAATGAATGATTCAACCACTGACTATCTGCATCATATCAAGTCAAATGCTTCACCAATGGCTGTTTTCAGACATGATCTGTCAGAAAAAAATAACTGATCAGCCTGATTCACTATCACATGAATATTAATACAAACACAATATCCAATGAAGTAGCCATTTCCCTAAGAATGGAGAGCAAAGATGACACAACATGAAATCTTGTATGCACAAAATCTTACAAACACAAGCACTTTCCACAACCTCTGTGGATGGAGACAGAATAAGCAGAAACTGTTTATGCTGACTTGCTGTCATATTGAAATGTGTTGACATAACAGATCTCAAAACCTCCACCTTATCATTGTAAATATGGATCATGCATGAATTATCATGGGTGATAATACATGTAATTAGAGTAATCAGTCACACTTACAAATGTAACTAATCCCAGGTTACACACACCACTCAAAGAATGGTAATAAATCATCAGAACCATAAATTACAAACCTGAACAAAGGGAGGCAACTGAGTTGAGGAGCCGAGCACTGTACTGTTTAACCACTGTGTCTTCTGATTTCAAACATTCTAAGATGGTTTCCTGTATAAAGGAAAACTGGAACATTTAAAGCTGTTTTCAACAATACTAAAGCAAAATTTATACGTTTCAAGGTATATATATCTGTGCAGGAACTGACACAGGATTGCATTTAATATACATATAAATACACATGCTTTTCTCACTGACTTTTGTGCAGCAAAAAACATATCTGCTCGAAAATTAGTTCAAATGCACTTATTATGTTCAAGATCTGGGGAAGATTTGAGTACAAAAGTAGTCTGAGGTAAGTATTTGGAACAAAATATGTCAAAACATTTTGGATGTTTAATGTTGGGATTCACATGCAGCATTTACCAGTAGTCATAAACGCTTGTTCAAGATCTGTAAAACTTTAAATTTAATGTATCAAAGCAATACAGATATCGAGAGAGAGAGAGAAAAGACAAAATGAGGGGATAAGCATTGATGTTGGCTGTGCTTACCCTGTGTTGATCAGCCTGCGCACAGCCCAGGATGTCGTTTTGGATGTATGCTGAGATGATCCCGTCCCTCTGATCCCCCGGGGAGGAACCCGTCAGCCTCTGTAAAACACAGAAACACACATAGTACAGGGTATGACACCTAAAAGCTGCACAACAAGGCTGGCTTCTATTTTCTTTCTGACTTTATTTCCTTGCCTTAGAGAAACTCACTTGTATAACAGAAGACATTTCTAAGGAATGGAGTATAAAAGGGTAAACCACTGCACACAGCAACTTTCATGAAACAATGATCCAAATGCAAAGATAAAAAAGGACTTTGACTATAAATGTGCATGCATAGCAATTTTATGCACATTAGATGTAGGATGTTAAAATATCGACAAACCATCATTTCTCACAACTCTGTACACACATTTTCCTCACACACTGTTTAATAAATAAGACTGGAAAGCCAGATGTCACCACACTCCCTTCCTTCCTGATCACACACAAAACAACCACAAAACCTACCCATCTCAAGGCTTGTAATATAAACCCTTTCTGTCGAGCCGGTACTGTGCTCAAAGCTTGTTTGATTTTGTCGTAGTCTAATGCTGGGAATGGATCACTAATTTCTCCCTGACCATGTCTGCAACAAGAACACAACAACAGCTATAAGACTTGGCAAAAGTTTGTGACTTCCAGTGGTAATTAAACAGTCTTGTGTTGCTCAGATTATGAACAATTTTTCACACATAATTACATGCGTATAAGTGAGTGTCCTTCCTAGTTTTATAATGTTCTAAATTACTTCTGTTTAGACCTTCCTGTTCAGACTTCTGCTCATGCAGTTCTCACTGACTTGACTGTGGCCTTTGGAGGGTTTACTGGTCCCAACAACACAAGAGTTATGCCCCCTGCACTCACTGTGATGGCATGACAGAGGCCCGCAGCACATCTCCTGCTGTGCCGGGACGTGTGAGATCCACTGACTGTCGCATGTGGTTGTTGAACAGGCGGCTACAGATCATTTGGAGGTCCTCAGGTGTGATCTATGGACAGACAAATATCGCGAGCTGAAGTCATGGAGAATTCCAGCGCTAGTTCGCTTCTACAGAAACTTGCTGGTAGTGCATGATACACTAATATTTGCTAAAAGTGTCTCTGAAACTCTGGTGACAATGTTTAACCAATGTCACATCATATATATCTGGTATATACATGCAATGACAGCCCTCTAAAATACTTGTTTAACTTTTCACGGTTTATCATTCTTTACTTTTTGACATGCAAGAAGTTGAGAAATTACAACATCAGCATATAGTGCATGAGGAGTAATACTTACTGGTTTGCCTTGTATTGTAGCTTCCAGAGCATCTACCAGGTCAGCTGTAATGCCTATCAGGTTGTGATAATCTGCCTACAATCACAACAAATCAACACTAGGGCAAACGCTTTGACATTCAGTATTTTGGATACATACATGTATTTCCTCTCTGTTATCAAAGATTTCCATCAACAGTTTAAGTGTGATGTAAAAATGTCACAAAAATGTTACCTAGCAAGTCTTTCCATATTCTAATTCCACAATGTTTTTACATCTCAACAGAACAAATTTTAACAGACAATATACCATTTTCAGCACACGCCATTATGTACAGCATTACAATACGTGAACACGGGTTCAGGTGAACACAATATACGCCTGAACAAATACATCCGCTTGAATCGCATAAACGAGTACCAGCAGCACTGTGATGAGTATAAACTGTGAGGGAAAGTACTCCATGGGTTTTGATGAAAAGTACACATAAAAATATGAGTTTGGAAAGAAATGGTTTCAAAAATATGTGTATGTGAATTACAGCTCTCATCTTGTTACAAGGTTTTTGGGTGGGGGCACTAATTATCATTTCAGCCACAGAAGTATATACACAGATGGCCATCACCATGTCTGTTTGGGGGGGGCCTCCATGACTCAGTTGGTCAGCGTGCTATCGTAGCACAATGACCTGAAGCCTCCCACCAATGCGGTCGCTGTGAGTTCAAGTCTAGCTCATGCTGACTTCCTCTCTGGCCATAAGTGTGAAGGTCTCCCAGCAACCTGCGAATGGTCGTGGGTTTAACCCAGTTCTGCCCGGTTTCCTCCCACCATAAAGGGCTGCCGTCGTATAAGTGAAATATTACAGGTCATGAAATTCTTTTTCTTTACACATATACTACATGATTTCCATACCCTAAAACTGCAAGATGATACCGAGAGAGAGAGAGAGACCTGCACCACCTGCACTGTAAAGCATTGTCAAACACACATAATTACATGTGACCATCATCCTCTACCTGAACTTTATTATGTCGTTTCATGTATGTAGCAGTTTTCCGTTCAGAATCCATCATTTTCTGTTGGGCCTGTATTAACTGGGAACGACTTTCTGAAAACATGACAAGAAAATGATCGGTTACAAGAGTTATAATAGTCATCAACATCTCTGCACTAATCACAAAATTAACTCCAAAAAGCAACGTACAGATCCAGTCCCTAAAAAGTCTAAAAGAATTTAGTTTCTATTCTAACCAAGTTAGTACTATGTGTATTTTCATTGGGATACATGTACATGTACCACCTATAATGAATTTAAAGCATCCACAATTTGCACCAATGCTAACTTTATTCCATGTATCTTTGCTCCTGCGCATTCCTGGATGAATGCATGTGAATAGAGAGATTATTCACACTTGCTTTTATTCCTTATTACAATTATTATCTATGAATGTAAAATTAATCAATCGTACCTGCTCCACCACCTCCTTTCTGACACACAAGTCAAGGAGTCAAATATAAAGATTGTGCTTAGACTTAGGTGCACGAAAACAAAGGCAAAATCATCGGATAGACAGTCACCAGCATAGCTGGCATGTAAGACGCTATGCCATACTCGCGCTATCGCAGCACAATGTCCTGAAGCCTCCCACCAATGCGGGTTCAAGGCCAGCTTATGCTGGCTTCCTCTACGGCTGTATGTGGGAAGGTCTGCCAGCAACTTGTGGATGGTTGTGTGTTTCCCCCCTGGCTCTGCCCAGTTTCCTCCCACAATAATGCTGGTCACCGTCATATAAGTGAAATATTCTTGAGTACGGCGTAAAACACCAATCAAATAAATAAATAAATAAATCTATGCTATACATACTGGGGATATTCAGTGAATCTCTGTGAAAACAACAGCATATCCCATATACATCTTTCATCACAGTTTTGTAAGGATTACCTTCTTTTGTCTCTTGGATATAATTAGAAACTTAATGAATAGTAACAGATATGGCAACAGCATGATTCAGCCTTTGCATCACCATCTAGATCACTATAGGCAATTCTCACTTGATTCCTTGTTTCCCGTCGCTTCACGCACATTATTTTACCCCCTTTATCGGATCTCAGGATTTCATTTTTTTGCCACAAATTATTAATTAGGAAGAGATCATCATCAAATCTAGCTGAATAATGATAATAAAAATCGTTCTGTCACAAACATCAGTTTTCAAAAATATTATGACAGAGGAAAAGGAATCCTGCTTCACTGGCCTTATCATGAGTTTGACAAAGGCATCTGACATCAAATATGGGACCTGCACTTACACTTACTTATATGGTTGGTATTTTATGTTGTACCTGTTTTATTTGAATGAAAGCAGTCTGGTTCATGAGTGAGGGAAGCATGGGTGAAAAGTCAAAAAAGTCCACAGTGATTACAGTGTGGTGATTACTCTTGAGACTCCTCTCCTAGCGAAGGACCCAGGACAATTATCATTGCTTTATAAGCATTCCAATTTGTCTTTTCTGTGAAGAAAATTTTAATTTTGGACACACTGTTTATTATTACGTTTGGGAATGTGCTTACATGCTAAGTCTACCAAGTAAAGGATACATAAAGTTCAAATAGCCTCGGCTGTGGAGCAGACTTGAGGGCCAGGGTTAGGAACTTCTCCAGCCTTGTTCTGAGATCTGTTACCCACGAGTCCTGTAAACAAGCACAACCCCAGTTTGGTTTAATCTACTTCTATTTCCAAAAGTACACACTGACAGGTACAAGTAACATACACAACACCTTTAGCTATTTCTTCATGTAAAGTACAACAAATAGGTGTAGGCATCTCCATTTTTAACCAACCTGTGAATAACTGTGCAAGGACAGGTTTGAATTTTCAGAAGTAATAATTTTAAAAGCACTTGAGTTGGAAGTAAATAAGCTCCATTTAGCAAACCATTCAAACTACCAGGTCTAAAATGCTTTTATACACTAGCGTGATCAATTCCAAGGAAGTTCGGAAACACTCTGTAAACGGAACTAAGCCAAACAGCAAAACATGCAATGATTTACCGTAAACAGTTCCTTGTAGGAAGGGTGTGATTTGGGGTTAGGCACAAAGGGTAGGGCGTAGAAAGGCAGGAACTCTGTGGTCTGGCTCAAGTTAGAGCCTCTCGTCTCCAAGAAGGACTTGAAGTCCAGCATGGCAGCGTCTGTTTCTGACGGGTCCTACCAGCATACACAATCCTTTATTACATTACACATAATGAAAACAGTACATGATTTGTGCGTACTTGTGTAAACTTGTTCAACTTTTGACAATGTCACGACTTTCGTGTACATCTGACAACAAAGAGGACACTTTGTGTAACATAATGTACACATATATGTACTGTATAAACTTGTACGACATTTGAGGAGGTCAACATAAAGAACACTTTGCTGGTATATAATGTATATGTGTATATAATTATATACAGGGACAGAGTGTGACTGTTTCAGCAGTTTAGGATATCAAATTACCTTACTACCTGACAACATCCACGCAGTTGACACTTCACTGTGATATGTAATGTATATGTTTACATTAATACAAGTTTTTGTGTAAATTTGTTGTGTATTGTCTGTGTTATTGAATTTCTCCGACAGAGTGCATAAAATCGGTAATAACTTGCTATTGTACCAATGTCTTCCAAGGTCGTGTGTTGTGACGGAAGTCATCACATAAGCATGTTCTGTCGCACGCATCCCTCATTATAAAGGTGTTGGTGTCACTGATGTCTTTACACAAATCCAAAGTATAATAAAATAAATGGTTTTCACCTGAGACCCCTTCCTCACAGGGGATGTGGCAAAGTAAATGTTCGCGTAAAACTCCAGTTTCTGTGCTACAGAATCATTATCTCTGACATTTGGGGGAACAAAATCATTCCACAGTTCAAAGAATTGCTTTCTCTCCCCGTTATGGAAATGATGAAACATGGAATTCTGAAAATGAAGATAAATGTCTTCATGAAAGCATTACATTTACATATTGTTACATTTTGTGATGCTATTACATAGCTGAACATTGCTACCCTTAGCACTCCGCGAGTAAATCACTGACTTTTGGCAAGTTACTTGTGAACTTGTCACACTGGCGGAATGTAAAGGTAAGACTGAGCAGTTACCAATGTTCCCTGGGCAATGAGAGTTGGTGATCAAGAAATTCCCCGTCTTTGGCCTGGACTGGACCTTCATGCTTAGTGGCAGTTGTTTACATTTCAGCACAAGGTAAATATCCTCTTCCCCTTAGCATAGGATTTAACTGTTTTGTTTAACAGTACTTCTTACAATCATTAGGTCAGACAAATGACACTCAATTCAGAACTGTTAAGAGGATACTTTTAGTCACGGGATGGGGAATATTTCATAAAGTGAAGCACATGTCTGTTACACCAACCTATACTGAAGACGCAGAAACTTGTCAAATGAATCATCCCCCATTTCTTTCATTACCTGAATTTCCATCAACTTGCCATCTCCTTTGGCAAGTCCATCTGGGCTGACTGACACAGGTTTACCTTTCTCTTGACATTCTCTCTCAAATGAGTCCAATGTTCTTTCAAAGCTGCTGAAGTCTAAGTACTAAAACAGTATATAAAATACAAACAATATAACATCAGAAGCAAAAAGCAGTCAGAATTTACTTTCAGTAATTTTAAAACTCTCCATTATCAACTGTAGTAGAAGCATTCAATTTAAGTACAAAATGTGCCTTGACTCAGGCAATTTTTTTTTTTTTCACTTGGACATGTTGGATAATAAATCCACTTTAAAGAATGGTGATGTATAATACATGAATACCAGGCGGATATAAATACATGTGCTAGTATGAAGAATAAATGATAAGACATTAACAGAGTTGGTGCTTCTTTAAGAATACGGAAACAACGTGTAAATGGAAATTTCCACTTCCATGAACAAAATAACTGCCTCCTATAATGTCAGAGAGATATACAGACAGGCAGACATGTACATGTACTCAAAAATGTGTTCAAATCTTATATATATAAGCCTTGTCATTAGGCCTCAAATCAAATTTGGTTACATTCAGTGCATTATTCAGATTTGGAATATATAACATGAATACATGCATTATACAAGTTATAAGTTTAAGGAAGACTTGGTAAAATACAGATAGGTGGACGGCAACATGGTTCAAGTTGAACACAACAATTCATGTACCAGTATATTAGACAAATTATTCAATTTCCCAGTGAAAATCTTAACCACTTACCTCTTTCACTATACCATTGAGCTCCCCTTCAAAAGCTACCACAGACAAGGTTCCAGACATGCTGCTAGCTTTGCAACATTACATCATTCACTGAAAACAACAACAAAGAAAATGAGCAATAAGCACATTTATTTCATGTACTTTGTAGAACAGAAAACAACCTCAACCTTGTTCAACACACAAGAACATAGGGTATGTCAAAGGAATCAGGGCTGTACATGTGTATATCGTACAAAAATATTGCAAATTCCAACACAAACATGATGACTACTTTGATCTAAGACAAGCTATAGAGTCATGAGTAATTTTTAATTCCCTTTGTGGCAATTCCTTAAGAATGCCATATAATCAAACATACAAACGTAAACAAAACTTTTTTTCATCACTCTGATTGGCTTTTGAAAATACTCTCTCCTTGACAGCATTTCTTCCATTAATCATGAGATACACATTATCCTGTCCACTAACACATTCATATTTTGATGACAATGATGCAATGTGAGTTCTTTTGCTAGCAACAGTGATTATCAGATGCAATTCCTGCATTTATCAAGCAGACTTTTAGCCACATATGCCAGTACTATGTATGAGTTTTAATCTTTCAAAATAGATTACAGACAGTTCTTGTACAGTACTGTTTTCATACACTACAATGACAACCCCCAAACCTAAAAGTTGGCTTTGTGTTTGTGCCAGTATTTCAGATTATACTGATGGTATCGTACCTTGGTAAAAAATTCCTATTTGAAGAAGCACAATTTTCAATTTTTCAATTTTAATGAAAGCCAAGTTGGAAAACAAAGAAAGTCACAAACATGACACAGAATTTGTTTCTTTAATTCGTGTTTGATGTTGTGCTCAAGAATTTTTAACTCCTAAAACGGTGGTCAGGTTTATGGGTGGAAGAAGCAGGTGTGCCCAGAGTAAACCCACCTTTGCCAGGTACCTGACAAACCTGGAGTGTTGACTTAAGGCTGAAACGAAAAGAGCAAGAGCTGGATTTGAACATGAGGCTTCACTGGTCATGATAATCCTAACATGCCAGAACATATGAATCAAAGAATCTTTCTAGAGACTTTTCATTCGTTAACTGTTGAGAGAGTGGCTGTGGGTTGGCTGTGATTTTACACATGCATGGTAGGTAATTGCTTTCAAATGATACTTTTTCACTCATGTTTATAGTGGATAAGGCAACTAGCGGTGTAGTTAAATGGGGGCTGGTTTCTTTTATTTTTTGTTTCAGACACCTCTCAAAATGGGTGGGCTTCAAAATTTGAGCACTTTACCATGGCTTTAACCACCTAAGTCAGTGACAAGAGCCAAAACTTTAAGTCTGATTTATTTATTTATTTGATTGGTGTTTTACGCCGTACTCAAGAATATTTCACTTATATGACGGCGGCCAGCATTATACTGGGAGGAAACTGGGCAGAGCCCGAGGGAAACCCATGACCATCCACAGGCTGCTGGCAGACCTTTTCACGTACGGCAGAGAGGAAGCCAACATGAGCTGGACTTGAAGTCACAGCGACCGCATTGGTGGGAGGCTTCGGTCACTGCGCTACGCTAGCGCGCTAACCGGCTGAGCCACGGAGGCCCCCTTTAAGTCTGAATGAGTGACAAACAACATACTTATGTAGATCAAACGCTATGCGAAAAAAAAATGCACGCAAGTCAGAATAGCTGTTTTCTGAAAATTTATGTTCTAGACAGACCGGCATCTATACACAGTTCACAGTGAAACGACACAGTTTACACCTGAAACAACAACAACACCATAAGTTGCGTTTCTCGCATTTCACTTCCATGACCAAGCCACTCGTTCGAAAATTACGGAGGACAAAAACCATTGACACTTGAAAACATAAAGATCTCATCTTGAAATACAATGGCAGCATGGACTATCGCTTAAACAGATAAGCTGTCACTTCGAAATTATTTCTTACCTTCCGCTATTTTCGCTGTTGCCAGTAACATCCGGTAAACAATAGTTCGGCAGAAAATATATTCTAATCGATGCTAGCCTCAAGGTTTTAGCTTTTTACCGCGTTATAAAATTACTCTGAAACTGTTTTCTGAAGAAATAGACGTCCTTTAAGTAGGTTTATTTACTATAAATTACTTTAAGATTGTATTTTATGTTAAACTGGCAATTTATTGAAAAACTGTATACCATGCATCAATTGATTAATAAACCGCCAAAACGTCAACAACAGTTTACAAGTATCACACGTGTGTTTGTCAAAATGGTGTCAAACCCAAATAATCCCATTGTTTTCTTCGACATTATGATAGGAAATACGGTGAGTGCAGTGTTTTTCCAATGTTTGCTGTAAGGAATACTTGAAAGCGAATATTTCTGTGAATCGAGGTCGGAGTTCAGATATTCACTGATTATTACGAGAGGAAGGAGTTGCTGGTTGGCCCGAATAGGCCAAAGTCGACATATAGACAGCTACACGGATATACTCTCATAATTTCCCCGTAATATCTTTACCCTGCGTGGTTTTGTTGCTCAACCTCTTAATTTACTATTGTGATATAGGGAAAGCCTCAAACGTTACCTGGTGTAAGCCCACCTTATTCACAGGCACAATAGATATTGATTAATGTTTTTTATTATCGTATGAAATTGTACTGAAGCAAAGAAATTTTCAGTTATATAATTGTGTCGCTGTATGTGGTGCATTTTTCCAATCTTTCTATATGCACTGGTAATTTGAATGAGCCACCAATCTCATATTGTCTTATAGTCCGAGATTGCTCTGACGTTAGAAATGATGCTATCGCTCACATCCCCAGTCAGACATGTCAGGGAGATCTAGAGTGATAAACTTGGTGACGATCAGTCGGGACCCCGAAAAAGCACACCACATACCTCTAGATGGTTAAATCCTCATCGTAACATCTCCATCTCCATCTTTCTCATCGCCACAGATGATTTTGTTAGGGTAATCCAGTAAAGTTTCATTTTTTAGGAAAATGCGTCCAAGTTATGCTACTGCCATTCGTTTTGAGACACCCATCATTTCCCGTGTTGTTTAAGTGGGTCATGCACGTGAACATATGAATGATCACCAACAATCAAACTCCTGAACTACACAATTAACAGTTGACTTTCTTTCAGGTAGTGCAAGACAACAATACTATAAATAAAACAACTAAAAAGACTTCTGAAATGCATTGCAAAAATTATTCAGGGGAGTTGAAAAAAAAGAAACCAAAATATGGAGAGAAATATTACTCATGTCCTCTCATGGGCACATTCCCAAAATTGCATGTACCAGGTTATTCATATGACGGGCGACTTGAAAACATGTCATTATCACACAGTCTGCATGCTTTCTCCTTATAAATGATGCTCGGGTGGATTACCCATACAAAATTTTGTTTGGCTATGGATTGGGGAGGTGTTACGATGAGAATTTGACCAGCTAGAGGTATGCGGAGTGCTTTTTCAGGGTCTCAACTGATAGTCACCAAGTTTGTCACACTAGATCTCTGACATGTGAGCGATAACATCATTTATAATGCAAATCCCAATGTCAGAGCAATTTCGGACTAACTGTCTTACTGTAGGGATAATAAACATTTGACAGACAGGGGAAAATTAATAATATGAGAATGATAGCAAATTATGGAGATGTGATGCTAATTTTCAAGTAGTTGTATATATGACAGCTACCAAGAAAATGATATTTACATATTGATATTCATTTTAGGATACAGAGCGTATGTATGTACATTGGATAAAAATGAAGAACATGCTTTGCAAATAAATAAATGCAGACAAGGTATGAGGCTGTGGTGAGAGACTTCCAGTTTGATGGTGGATGCCTGCTGCTACAGCTGTAATGATGGGCCATCCTTCGCTCGTACAGTCGAATGAAGCGAAGAAAATTTTCCGCGAAAAATTATGCAAATATAAAGGACAAGCTTATGTTGTGAAAGAAAGTGTTTGAGAATGAGACAGAGGACTTCAGGGTAATTCTTCTACTCCTAAAAGTTTGCCTGTGAAATGCAGTTGCTTAAGGCATGATAGAAATGGGGTTCAGCTTGACCAGGATGCTTGTGACAGTTGTAAGAACACTTTTGAAAAATCAAACATGTTTATGTTGCGGTTAAACAGCCCCATTCTTGTCAAGTTGGAGCCAGGTTACGAGTATAACGTGATAACAAAATGTGTGGAAACATATTTGACAAAGCGAAGGTGGAAGCCAGGCACAGCTGGCTCGTTCGAAGGAAAACCTCTTGAAAAAACAGATCTCAAACAACAAAGCTCAAACCAAAACTGCTGACAGTGGGAGGGATATTATGTACTGATATTAAAGCTGTGTTACTGGGTACAGAATTTCTTGGTTTTTGTACTAATATGCAACTAATGCACTGCTTTCGAAATTAAAAAATATCAACTTCATTGTTTTGTTCAGATTTGAGAACATTTATTCTGTCTTAAGTCTCTGAAAGTATATTTACACTCAGGAAACTTATATAGGTTAGGTTTCCAGAATTGCGATTTTCGCAACCTAAGAAAGGTTACCATACCATTTTACCGTAAATTTGCAAAACCTGTTTTAGGTTACCACAAAATATATTACATAGCACCTCTGATTTTATTGGTCATATAAACTGGAGTGCCCTATAGCAAATATTTGAACTTTGGCAGTGACAGGACATCACAAATTTCCTGACTTAAAGCTACAGAAATGGGGGAAAGCTCATTTTCATAAAGTCAGTGATACATGTACTTTTTTTTTGTGCTTGTCTGCCACTGACCCCTTGACTTCTCAGCACATACATATCTTTATGCCATTTTTCTAAGTCAGTACTACTGATTGGTCATGAGAATTCTTTCACACAGGCAATTCATTGATGGAAGAATGTTTCATAGGTTTGCACTGAACTCAACATTCCCACAAAAAAATGCAAGTCAAACCTGAGCTTTAACGAGATGAAGGCATGACCGTGGGTATAGAGAGAATGAGACCTGGATCCTAGCAGGTCAGGCCAGTCCTCAAAGCCGTCAAGATTCTAGTAGACGTAGATGACACTGTGGACAGACTATATATATTTACAGCACAGAAAAACAAGTGTTTTCTGCAATGATATCTACATGAAAATTTACACAAAACTTTTACATCAGTGAACTTTATTATGAGTTTTTTGGGGTTTTGTTTTTTTGTTCGAACTTTATTGTACCATTTCAGAAGGCATGGAGAATAAAGTTTGAATTTATATCAACAACTTGTTTCAAATCATTCCGGAAGGCTGAGAGAATGAAATTTAAATTTTTGTCAACTAAGTGTTCCTTTTGATTTCAGGAAGCAGGGAGAATAAAGTTTGAATTGTTTGCTGACAAAGTGCCCCAGACAGCAGAAAACTTCAGGTGATAAATTTGATAAAAATTTCAGGTGATAAATTTGATAAAAACTTCGGGTGATAGATTGGATCAAACCTTTAAGTATTAATTGCTAGTTAATTGCTAGGATGTTGGACATGTGCTAACGATTCTGGACAGGTGTGAAATATTATCTGCTCCCTGTATTAAATGGTCTTTGAGTAGATACCCATTGTGGATGAATGAATCATTTGCATCACTTCATACCCCAGTTGAAAAAAAAAAAAAAACCTGTGCAGATTCGCAGTGGTTTCAACAACCCACAAAAGGTTGATGTTTTCTATTCAGGTCCCTCAATACTGTAACTGAATATGTCCCTTCAGCTTCCATGTTAAAAGGTAGGATTAAATGAATTCGACTGACTGACAAGCAACTCAAAGGTAGAGAGAGAGAGAGATACATTTTATAGAGTTACTTCAGGCAGCTAATTAATCATTCAGTCAGAATTGAGACACCGATGCGTAGATGTTTGTCTTTAGACTGTAACTTGAACATATTAAGTTTATCTTTATTTCTTTTATCTTTTTGTAGGCAATTTTGTACAGGTGAATACAGAAAAGATGGAGTTCCCATAGGTTACAAGTCATCCTCATTTCACAGGTATGTAATAGTTAGTGACAGGAAATGCCCACCGGGGATCAGGCAAAATGTGCAACGTGGTCATGGGAAAAGTTTTCGATCATTTACCGTATTTCTAAATGTTTGGCGATGGATGATCTGCAGAGCATCACTGGATTGTCCAAAGTTTGAGCAGTAATTAATGCTAGTTTCAAAATATTCCTGACTATTAAAGATTCCTGGAAAGATAACAGACAGACGAAGTCAACAATAATGATATAATTATTATAACTAAATTGTACAGGATTGTCGGTGGACTTTTGACGTTTGTCATTTGCCTGACAAAGGATGCAGGCTAACTCCAGACACCTCAGTCTACTCTACCAGTTAACCTGACTGCTATCATTTTATAAGTGACAGATTTCTGGAGTATGGCATTCAACACTGCTCAGCTTAATAAACACATGTTATATGTATATGTATGTACAGCTTCTATCATCTGTCATCTCTGCTTCCTTTTATGTGCAATAGAGGTTCAAACTGAGAATGTATGATTGTCACACCTCGTCCATAATGTACTGTGACACATTTGTCAGCGAAATGTGTCAGTGTCATTACATGATCAGTAATGATGTCTTATTACATGTGGGTGTATATGAAGTATAGATTTCTGACAGCATTTTCTACATATAATAAAGTTTATTCTAAATCTTTTTGTGTGTCAGGCCTACATGAATTTAATGATATATGCATATAATTCCATATATTTTCTGTTACATTGTAAATAATACATGTGATTTGATACGAGGGGAAAAAATTTTAATTATTGGAAATATGAGGTAAAGGCTCAAACCCGGGCTTGTACAGGCAAGTTGTGGATTCCCCCACTCTCACTGTTTGTGGCACCTACTCTGGACAATTAGTAGTCAACAGCACTCATGAAGCCATTTGCGAAGTCTAACCTTAGTTGAAGACTTTTGCATATCTGCACATCACAAGTGGGAAAGTTTGTCATTAACTTGCCACAAGTCAGTGGTTTACTCCCAGATACTCTGTGAGTGAAAAATTCTTGAGTATGGAGTTCCGTCAAATAAAAGCAGTAAATAAATAAATAAATAAAAGAAGAAGCAGCAGGGCATGTATATATACAAAGTAAGCTATATTTCGTCTTTCTTTTCATGTAATCATCTTTTCTTTCTTTCAGAGTCATCAAAGATTTTATGGTTCAAGGTGGAGACTTTGTTCACGTAACCTATCAACTTTTTTACTTATTATAATTTTTTGATCCACCGGCTTGCCTTGGATAAAGAGAAAGCTATCAGTGTGGTACAGTAGAAGGATAACATTTGTATGATTTCTAGCATCAGAAGAGAGCAATGCCGATTTATTTCCATCAATTACTTGTATTTAACTGTCGTACTAATGTGGTTGTGCTTCTACACTGCTTACTTCGGTCTTCATTAAAACTGTACTGATGTTAATCTTCTGCAGGGAGATGGCACAGGATTGAAGAGTATTTATGGAGACACATTTGCTGACGAGAACTTTCTCGTTAAACATTCAGGACCAGGTATACTATCAATGGTAAGAGAATTAGGCATTACTGTACGAGTCTTTCTGTTGTAGTGATAGATACCCACAAGCTTAAGATACCCCATGTCCAAATGGTTAAAGATCTGACCTTTCTGTCGCCCACACACTTGGGGTTTAATGTCATTCCTTGGACAGTGAATTTTCCAGATGCCCCCCTGCTTCCTCTAGTCCCAGGGTTCTAGTAGCAATAAACTGTAACTCAAGTAGCCCTACACAGATTTCTTTCCAGGAATACATTTTGCCAAAGATTTGTGATTTAGTATGGACACTTTGGTTTCCTCCACGCATAGTATTAGTGCAGCATTATTGTTTGACCAGAATCAAAGAAAACAAAAAACTAAGAATCTGTCTTGTTGTAAGTGATACAAATCATTCATTATAGGTCATTCTGTGGTCAGGAAACTTCAGAGCATTACTTTTGCAAGTAATTTTGTTGCAAAAGTTATTAGCTGTTATGAGAAACCAGAGTGCGATAAATGTTTGTAGTTTCGGTGTCTTGCTTTTAAATAAACAAGACAAACAGGCCAATCTGCCTGTGCAAAATATAATGAAATGATTAGCTGGAACTGAAAAGTACAACACAGTTAGAACTGACTTTTGATGTATGACTGCTACATGAGTAAGTTATGCCAATCCTAACACGGCACCAGAAATACATGCAGCTCCAGATGGCAGTTTTGGCTGGAACTTTGCCATTTTTTTCTGCACATATTGATATACATTCGTGTCGTATGTTTGTTCACATTTTTCCAACACTATACCTTTGATTTTGACATACTTCATTAATGTTTAATCTTAACTTACCAATAGTGAACATGCATGGATGTACACTACATCTAGGTCCGTGGGAATAGTAGCTCGTTGAACATACATGTAGCTGCTATTCTAACGGCTCAAACCAGTATGACACATGTACAGCAAAGACAATACTTCCAGAAAGCTTGTTTTATTGACAGCAGTGAATGTATCTCAAATTTGTACATGGTAGCCATTCATTTATGGACTCCACATGAAAGAGAGAGAGATGAGACTGAAATAGAACTCAACAAAGCCTTACAAGAGAATAGACTGGCTAAGGGGGATATGCATACAGCTTCCTTGGAAGAGAATCATCTTGAAGTAGATACTTAAAGCAGCAACCAAGGCTGTCAGATGAATGAGTTTGACTGTCATGTGCAACAAGGTGAATCTAATTTGTCTGAGGCCTTGTGGCTGGAAGGCCACAATAATTCTGACCTGGTATAACTTTTGTGAAGGGTTTCAGGCATGTCACAGGTTTACTTCTAGGCATTAAATGTGCATACACATGTACTTGCAGTGAAGAGAACAAGAGTCCAACATTATCTAACCTCAACTTTGTTAATTAAGTTCACAGTGCACTTTTCTTCATGGTGACTCTTTCGTACAGAAAAGTGTTGGTGCACTGTAATACAGTCATGCGGTTTTCCAGATATGTGTTATTATTTTCTCTTTTAAGGCAAATAGTGGAAAAGACACAAATGGCTGCCAGTTTTTCATAACATGTGCAAAGTGTGACTTTTTGGACTCAAAACATGTAGCATTTGGTAAGTAAAATAATTACATAAATATTTCTATTTCTTGTATGTTTTTGCCTTTGTAGTTGCCAATTAACCTGTCTGTCCATCTCTAGATTTGGCTGCTCAAATCTGTAGTTGCCCAGTCTTACTTTGTCTGTATGCCAAAGTTGTGGGAATGCTTCTGTAAATACCTGTCCATACTGCTTAATCTGTATTCACCACGTCACTATCATGTTACTATACCACACTATTGGGGATGCTTGATTAATTATTGTCTTTTTGTCTGTCTGTCTGTCTGTACGTCTGGCTGCTGTACCCAGTTTGTAGTTGTCACATCTACCTTACGAGTGCATCAGCTCTTCCTCACACAGAGCACTTGGCAAGGGAACTAAGTCCACCAGCAACCTGCTGATGATCGTGGATTTCCCTGGGGCTGTGCCCGGTCTCCCCCCACCATAATGTTGGTGTCTGTCGTACAAGTGAAATATTCTTGAGTATAGCATAAAACACCAATCAAATAAATGAAAAAGGGTACTATAGGTTTTCAATAAAAGACAGCTAGTATTTTGTTACAGATGTTCAGAAGAAGTTCTTTTCTAAGACCCAAGTTCAATCCTAAATAAGGTTTTGCCCTGAACATATCGTGTTTGAGTGAACTAGTAGTATGAAGATGTTGGCTACTTAGCACCGAGGCTAACCTCCTACAGGGTCATTCCCTTGAGATATGACTAAAAATGAAAGTAATATTAATCCTGTAAATCGACAGAAGAGGGATATGACAAGGAGTGCATGCAGATGAAGCAGAGGTTATATATAGACCCTCCAGTGAAGATTGTTTTACATAAACAACAGTTATATAACTACTCCTTGTAAATTATGAAACATTTAATCTTCTGTGTATGAGACATGCATCTGTGATGTAACTATTTAGTGATGAACAAGAGGTCATTATATTTGAAAGACACTGCATTGAACTTCAATTATTTGACTTCGTTTGCAGGTAAAGTCATTGATGGTCACTTGGTGCTGAGGAAGATTGAAAATGTACCAACTGGACATAACAACAAGCCTAAAATGGCTGTCACAATTACACAGTGTGGAGAAATGTGACCGAAGACTTCGCTCTTATGCTTTATTTGGGATTTCCTCGAGGTCCAGGAGCATTGAGAAATGTATCATTAAATAGGGAACTATTCCGCTGTGCAACATCAAGCTGAAAATATGGTACAAAACATATGGGTGTATGGTGAATAAATAATATGCTTTGACTGCTGTTGTGGACAATGTAGTCTTCATGGGTCTCACCATCTGTTCACCAGTCTTAGCTTCATTGTGAACATACAGCATTGAGACAGAAAACATAAAGAAATGTATTTTTTCTTCTTCCTGGGACTATAAATTGCTCTTACCAGTCCTACAGTCGTGATGAGCATGCAGTATTGTAAGAGAGAACATCAACGATGTAATCGTCCTTCATCCTGGACGTATCATCTGCCATCAGTCCTAGAGTCCTTGTGAGCGTACAACATTATAACAGAAAACATCTGATGTATTCGTCCTTCGTCCTGGGACTGATCATCTGCCATCAGTCCTAGAGTCCTTGTGAGCGTACAACATTATAACAGAAAACATCTGATGTATTCGTTCTTCGTCCTGGGACTGATCATCTGCCATCAGTCCTGGAGTCCTTATGAGCATACAACATTGTAACAGAAAACATCAACCGTCCTTTCATCTCTCATCTTGGGACTGACTTCCCTTTGTCATGAACAAAGAACGTAATCTACCTTTAATTCATTTACTTTTCAGAGGTCAGCAGTTTTCTCTTTTCTTCAACCCATAAACCTGACCACTTGTGCATAAGTGTAATATTCTTGAGAACAAAAAGCTAAGTTTAGCCTGCGAGATAATATGCATTGGATGTAATTATCTTTTTAATTTAAACCCTATTCAATAAACCAGTTTTTATGCCATGTCTTGTGCTATTTTTCCTCTTATTTGATTAACCACAATACTGCAGAATATTTCACTTTATACGTAACTGGAAAGGTCGTGTTTGTGAGAGGATAATCACACTCCGTGAAGTAAACCACTGCACTCACATTGTAGCTGTGTACCTGACACTCCTGCTGTCTTCATGCCATTACCTGATAGGTGAGAGCAGATGAGTGTGTGACATCAGTGATAAGGGGAGTACTGACCGTGGAGAAAAAGTACCTGTTAAGGACGTCGCCTATCTTAGTGACCATTGGTCACTAAGTGATTACCTGGTTAAGCTTTTGGTGTTAACCTTTACACTGGTCTGTGTGTGATTGGCCTGATTAATATTTAATCTTTGAGTGATCGAGTGATATACCAGCTTAATTTTTTAGCGAGTAATTTTACCGGTTAACCTTTTTGTCCAGCTCACTCGCCCTGGTAATAGCCCTGATTAACTTATTGGCTCTCTCGTCAGTGAGTAATTGTTCTGCGTAATGCTTTTGACAGGTTCACTCTTCAGAGAGTAATTGCCCTGGTTAACCATTGTATGTTCGGCGCGCCCGTCAGTGAGTAATTGTTCTGGTTAACTATTTCGAGCCGTTCACTCATCAGTGTGTAATTGCCCTGGTTAGCAATTTCGAGCCGATCACTTGGCAGACTACTGTGTTATTTTTGCACACGTTGTCCAGTCGACCTGGAGTTGCCAAGTGAACTTGAGTAATTTCCCATGTTATATGAGGGTTAGAAGTTTTCCCAAGACAGCACGTCTGGGCACTGGTCTCCTACGGAAGTAGCTACGAAGTGAATGAGGTGAAAGATAACATGGGAAGGTACCGGTTTGGGAAACGCTCGGAATCGAACAAAATGAGTAGCTTAGTTATTGACGAATATTATGACAGACAAAGCAAGCCTACTGCTAAATGTCCCATAGACCTGCCTTGACATGGAATGGAGCCAGAATTACAAGGTGTCACAAGGGCTATCATGTTGTGGAGTCTCTAGAGTGGACACGACTGGGCCCAAATGCAAACGGGATAAATTTTCCCGCGCATGTCAAGTCGGTTCCGACTTGCACTGGCCATTGTTCTCTTGCAGTGCATGAGTAATACACTAAACATCTCAGGCTCGAATTATAAAACACGTCAAAGACCCAGTGAACAGTTGTGTGCCTTGAAGCCATACCTACACCAAGCCAGTCATATTTAATTTGTGTCCAGTATAACCTTCGGTATGTGGTGGACGAGAAGCTTGTCAAGAATGATATGGTATCGTATTGCTCGGGACGGTTTTGCATTTCCTTACAGCGTGTTCTGTCGTGAAGTCCTATACTAAAACTAGGTCGTCTTATTAATATTACTCGAAAAAGTCTGAGTTTTCCAGTTCATACGTTTCCAGTGGTGTAAACACCTGGCTGGGATCAAATGTCAATGGACCGCCTCAGTGACCTATTGGTCAAAGCGTTCGCCTTGAGGTTGGGGGGTTCAGGATCAATCATACCAAAGTCTCTAGAAATGCTACTTTCTGGCTCTCTTGAACTGAGAGGTTAGAGCAAGGAAATAGTATTGGTGTACCCGGCGTTCGCATAATGCCTGGGTGGGGTATAATCATCTCTGGTGTCTTCAGCATAATTTCCAGACGAGGCAACACTTTGGCGGCATGTAATTTCCCGACCAAAAGAAGACACGGCAGTTATACATTCCAAGAACGTGCATCGTCAAACAACTTAAAAAATATTGTTGAGCACGATGTAAAAAACAAGCAAATACATACATACATATATACATACATATATCCCATTGCTAATGGCCCGGTTTCCTCCCACCACAATGCTGACTGATCGTTGTATAAGTGTAATACTCTTGAGTAGGGCGTAAAACACCAATCAAATATATAAACCATTGTCAAATTTAAATTTGACAAAGAGTTAAATTTTTTGTGCAGATCAACTCTGGTCCAATTAAATGTAATACGCCAAACACCTTAAGCTTGAACTACTATTGAGGGGACAGGCTCCTCATTAGCATATAATTGCCACAGAGTGGGGAGCCGAGTGATTAGCCTTTTAGCGCAACACAATGGCTCACCGATGCAGTCTCTTTGATTTCAATTCCGGATTAAACCGGCTTTCTCTGCCATCGTTCGTGTACGTGGGATGGTCTGCGAATGGTCGTCATCACTGACACTGGCAGCCGTCCTGTAAGTGACACTGGCAGCCCTCATGATACTGATAGTCGTCATGTAAGTGACACTGGCAGTCGTCATGTAAGTGAAATATTCTTCAGTACGGTGTAAAGACACTAAAAACAAGTAAATAAAACCAGAGCATCGACCACAGTGTTATAGTAGGCAAGCGGTGACACCTAACCGATGAACTCCGCCCTCCGGGTCAATTATTAATTAGTAAACATCGCAGTCTAGTATTTAATAAACTATCGTCCATAAAGTACGTGCGGGGATCTTCATGGAGGGGGTGTAGGTGGGGCACATCGAACCGTGAAAAAAGGAAACAAAAACTGGCGATTTTGTGCAAGATGCTTCCAGGGTGGGTAAGAGAGAGCAAACATTTGAGAATACGTACTTTATGAACGGCTTCTCTTCTCAGTTCCTTGAAATCCATGCAAAAACGCCTCGGGGGCTCCTAACAGAATCCTGGTTATAGAAATATAAAACACTGCATCACAGAGAGCAGTACCAGAGCAGTGCCGACAATGTGATTGTTGGCAAAGAACCACACGCAACTGATGAAATAGGAATAAATACGAGTTACTCAAGTATTTTATTCCAGCTGTTAATGTAAAGCGTTTAAACAGTGGCATCGTACACACCATTAGCACCATGACCCAAGCAGAATTAGGTAAAACCAAACAGGCCTATGAGGTCTCCGAGAATCTAGAAACCCGGCCAGTTCACTGTCATAGTTATGCATGATTCTCCTGACAGTTTACTAGTGCTTCCGGTCAGAATGCCTTTGCTGATATTTTAAAAAGACTTTTCGATAATTACTAACAACAAATGGTACAGGTACGTCAACCCCATCACAGCCAGGTCATTAGCGAATGCGCACGAACGCCAGCCCATAGAAAGCTGGTATATTATGAAAGCCGAAAAGAAAGAAGCCATAAAAAAACCCGAGTCGATTGTAACCCAATCGAAAATATATTTAAACTTGTTTTGTACACGTGTGTGATGTCACATAAGCACAGTTATAAAATAACATCAGAGGATCAAAAAACTGTTATGTGCCTCGAAGCCATATCCACACAAGAACAGCCATATATAATCTATGCCCAGTATACCCTCGGAATGTCGTTTATGAGAAGCGTGTCGTTAGTGATAAGGTATCGCATGTCACGGAGGGTTTTACATTTCTCCCAAATGTTCTAGCGTGTAACACGATACTAGGAGTACCTCGTCATATTAATATTACCAAAAAGTGTCAGTTTTCCAGTTGATACAGCTGTGATTAGGAATTATGATTGTACCGACGATCAGTCCAAGCCTGTTTTGATTGATGTAAGCTTAATAGTGCAAAAAACGAAGATCTTCGGAATCTGCTAGAGTGGGACGAAGTATTGAGAGCTGAGAAACATAAGTATTGGAAAGCTAGTGAAACCAGCGTCCTTAACACGCTTTAAGACCGTGGAAAGATGGCGAGAACGTGAAAAAGGAAATGCTTAGGTGCTTGACACCTGGTTGGAGATTGTAAATTAGACAGTTTTTTATATGCAATCAACAGTATAAATATTAATGCTCTCCCGGCAGTCTAACTAATTCCGAGAGTCCTTGCGGTGCAAGAATTAGGGCCTACGTGGTAATCTTCAGACATATTACGTAATTGTTACAGATAAGCAGATAAATGCATTTTCAAGCAAGGTGTTCTGTCGTCTATAGAATTAACACAGGCGACCTGCAACGAGAAATCTATATACAACAGAGGTTCCATAACCTTTGTTTTGAAACGCCAATCTGCCCTATATGAAAACTGTGTCCGGCCTATGTGATTTAGTAAAGACAGAATCTAAAAATGTACGATTTTCATTACTCCATCATGTGTCTGCCTTATGGACTTAATCCGATTTCATTCGACCATTCATTCGAGCTGCCTTTTTGCTAGGGATTCAACCTTTCACCAACCATTTCACCAACCATTTCACCAATCATTTCTACAGAAGCCAGCGTTTGTGTCTTCGGGCCGTTCGCTGGGTAAATGCATAACAAAACACAAGACCAAAAAATGAACACAAGCCTTAAAATCACATCAAGCTCTTTCCGAAACTGATTTTATTTATTTTACAACAAAGTCATATAAAACACTGCTCTGCACTTTCATGATCGTTGCCAGGTGACGTCAGAATGTTTGGTTCAGTCGGATATGATTTAATTTCTAGGGGAAACCTCTTTTGATAAAATGGCTAATTAAAATTGATCGGATAACCTAAACCGCCTTATTAGAATGTAGTAAACTTGTTCATGGCGACGCAAAGATTGATGCAAAAAAGCAACATAAGACGTAGTCCCATAAGTCGAGTTGTGACAACAATTGTGTGTCTATGTATTAGTAACATCTGTTTATATTATGATATTTTGTGGAGATTTACCATTAGTTTATAATATAAAAGACTACAGCCTAGAAAGTAAAACCTGAGCAGCAACGTCAGTCTGATAGTTGGCAAATGGTCGCACGTTACAGGTGAAATGCAGCCTCTTGTCAGTTTACCTCACTTAAGCTATTATTCTAATCACAAAGGAAGAAAACATATATAATGCATATTACATACCTTAAGTACTACTGGAACTAAAATACCAATTCATTTATTATTTATCTGACATTCGTGTATTTTGGATAAATATTAAATATGCTGATGAAAGTGTATTCAATGTTCTAGAACTTGTGATCGAGTTACTGCCCATAAACGCAGCTTGAAATATACGAGGACATTAACACAGACCTAAAGGCATACTGCTGAGTTACTATCCATACACACGTCCCAAGTGATCAGACTCTAACATTTTAAGTGTGATAGTCTGATCAATCGGGACTTCAAGTTGTGTTTACAGATAATAACTCTATCAGCAGTGTACCTTTTGGTCGGTGTTAATTCTCTCATACATTTCAAGCTGTGCACCAAATTATATTATGCAGAGCCTGTCTATTGGTCTTTGCCTCATTTCCACCACCTTTAAATGACGTCATATGCAAACTTTTCCCACATATTTGAACAAAATAACTTAAAATGAAAGAAATGAACGGCAGATAGAATAGCCAACAGATATGGAGAGTGGAAGGTCACGCTGTGGAACACGGCCTTTGCGATCTAGGCAGGTACGGCGCGCAAAGCACCCCTCCACAGGTGTGTCCTCTATCGGTAAGGGTTGTCCGACAGGCTGATCTCATAGCCAGGATCTACCCTCATGTTTTCCCTCAGGCAAGCTCCATTGTAAATGATCTACAAGTGTTACAAAAAATAAAGCAATAAATACATCGGTGATAAGAAGTCGAGGTTCTTTTTTGACAATGAGTAGATGGAGAAATGCACGTGGGAGGGGAAGTTAGCAATAAACTGATGCTGGAATGTGAACGAAAAGTTAACATAACAATAACTAGCTGATACTAGCTGAAACGTCACAGTAGGAGAGTTTCCAACTCGAACTCTTTTATCGTAGAAGGTAAAAAGAGTTCAATTGTGTCGCGAGACTTATCAAAAATGTCGGGCAATTTTGTTGATTTTAATTTACCGATCAGCTGTCTCCTTCAACCAGGAGCTTCTTAAATTAATAACTTCCAGCTTCTCAATTTTCCCTATCGTACGTCTAGTTTAAGTAACTTTTCTTCAAACTTTTCCTAGACGCCCATGTGAAAGTAAATGTAATCAGAAATATTTGCCTAACATTTGTGAGAGGTCACATGATTCAGTAGGGCTTTCTTTATCTTTAGCCATAACAGAGGTCGATCTCAAAACTCCCCTGTTGAAGTTAGCTAAAAACTGATGATGGCATCTCAGTGAAATGCTGACAAGAAGAAGAAATGTGAGAAGACAAAAGAACAACAAGGTGATATTAAAATGGCAATTATTAAAAAAACTGATGTTGGAATGTCAGAATGGAAGCTAAAGATGAATTGCAATTCTTTCAAATTATCCCCAAATCTCTCGTTATTGTATCGGATTGTGGAAGTTGAAGTTTTCTTTGTTAAAACAATACATATATTAGATATATGCGATATTAATTTTATAACTACCCAATGTAATCTGCGGAAAATGTACACAGCTTATCTCTTTTTGTTTTTAAACTTGGTGATATGATTTTTAACATCTGTACCATCGGTAGCAGTTTTGTTGACGTCGTTGACGTATGGACGTATCAGAGCCAATTTGATGTCACGATATTCTAAAAGCCATGGAGAACAAGCAATGGTGTCTTGAATAAATAATAAATGACTTGTGTGATTTATTTCTGGTCAAAGATAATCTATAAATTCCCTGCCCGCATATATTATAACAACAGTTGACGTAAAACGTGATAATCGAGATTAATAAAACGGTGATAGTGAGAAGGCAGAATGTAAGCTTGTAAGTGGGCGCTGAAACGTCAGAATGCGAATAAAGGTCAAGTTGATGTTAAAATTTCAGGAAGGGATTTAACACTAAGTTGATGTTAGAATTTCAGGAAGGGATTTAACACTAAGTTGATGTTAGAATTTCAGGAAAGGATTTAACAGTAAGTTGATACTTAAATGCCAGATTGGAAGTTAACACTACGCAAATGTAAGCAAAGAATGAAAATTAACAATAAGCTTATGATGAAGTGTGAAGATGGAAGTTAACAAATCATTGATGTTGGAATGTTCACGTACATAAATTTGATTCACTATGAAATGACTATGAATGTTATTGTTGACACTGATTTCATAGAATTTCTATATAAAGACATCGAAAAAGACAAAAGCAGACAGGCGCTAAATGACAACAATAGGCGGTTTTGTTTTCCGCTTTTACTGCAACAGAGTCAATTCATAAAATACATACTATAAAAAAGAATTTGCACAAAACCTGAAGCATTGTTCGTAGAATGAGGCCGGGGGCCACAAGCGAGAATGTAGAGCTTCTGTTACTTCTCACACAAGTAACCGACATCCAGGGTATGTCATGCTAAGCTTAGTCAGGGTGTCTTAATTTTCTTCCATCTGCTCGTTATTGCATGGTCAAGAATCAGCTTGTGTACTGGACCTTATTTTTTGGCCATGAACACCCAATTTTCATTAAACGCCATAAATACAACCTCTCGTGGGTGCTTTTTGAATACACCATTACCTCCCTTGGGAATCTGACTTCTTTTTCATTTGACAGAATTGGAAAAGATGTGCATGGAATTAAATAGGAATCAATAATTTATCCAAAACGTTAAAATGAGAAACAGGACAATTTTCTCAGAAAGGGTGTTCAGATGTTCATAGATTTAGAAATATACCAAGAGCTTTCTTCTTCACTCTTTAGTATGATTCCATATTTTGCACAGAAATGAATTTACGAACATTTTGTCAAAAGCGGGGTAAAACCTCATTCATAGTTTCGTCAACGAAAACATTTATCACGGTTATCTGCTTAAACTTTGGACCGAAGTCTGTACATTGTACAGTACTGTTTTATAAAATTCTTAAAGCCAAGTTTGTAGAAATGCCATACAGCAGCCCAATAAAAACTGACGCTGGAAAATTTTCTCTCTTATATGAAGAGCAATTCACTACGCTTTCGACATTCAACCTCATAACAGCTACTTGGGACAATAAGCCATTGCAATCATAGCAAACGACAATGTATTTATAATTCTTGGGTAAACATGATACTTGCTAAAGCATTTCATAGAAGTACATGCAATTCTTAATTACAACAACTTAATGAGTCAATCCAGAGACTTATAATAATACCTGGTTGTATCAGCTTTATAATGCGACAGGAAATCCAGGAGCAATCTGCCCTCTGCATCAAGACGTGCTTCTACAGCAACGAGAGCAATGAGTCAGTTTAGAGAAGATTTTTAATTCTTGTGTTTATACGTGGTATCCGTATCTTACCCTGTCATAGGGATCTGTGACTTGTAAATGCCAGTGTGCATCCCTGGCACGGTTGGTTGCCATGATGCTGCTTATCCCACACTGTCCACGTCCGGGTGAGGGAATCAGTGTCCGCAGGAACTGGCTGATTTCCCCTGGAACATCCCGCGCCATTAGGGATCCAAACTTTCGTAGGGCCTTTAAAACATCCATGTCTGGTTCCTTATGGATAGCCCCCTCGATTCTCCTTCCAAAGGCGCTCACTGAGAGCTTAATCTTTGGCTAAAAAAAAGTTGCAATATGAGGCTATCAGATCTCTCGCGGCTAAGTTTCGCCCAGCGTGTACATGTCGACTTATTTTGCACTGCGTGCAATCTGCGTACTGCTCTGTCTGGACTAATTATTATTATTATTAGTAGTAGTAGTAGTAGTAGTATTCGTGTAAATGCTTAATTAGTAACAGCTTACACACCCCCTAGTACCATAGCTGAAAAGAAAATTAAGTGATATAAAAGCCTTGATGTTATTTGCAATTAACCTGCAATGCCCTTGCTTTATAAGCTATCAGCTGACACTTGCTGACATATAATCGAATATGAGATATCGGACAAAGATTCCTCAGGTAAAATTTATGTCTGAAAGCCCCTATTTCGTCGTAGTGTAGGGCTGGTCGATATTTGGTGCGAATTAGGCTCGGCTAGGTGTAATAACGGGCCAGCTATCGGCGATGGCGCATCCAGAGCGCCATTTCCTGTGCTTTGATAATGGCAAATTCTCTACATGCCTGAAAATCACCTGCAACCTGTCATTACGAGGCTTTTAGCTAAGGCAGGTAAGGAAAAGCACTGGTGGTTTTTAGCTAACACGGCCTCAGCGTCCAACTGTGGCCTCGTTTCCGACCTATCTTCCCTAATGGTTGCCAAATGGTCATCACAGGTCAGTATAGCCAGCAAATCAAACTGAGTCATCTATGTAGATTAATAGGGTTTCAGTACCGAACACCCTGTGGAAGAGAACGTTGCAACATTACGATATACACACAATGGTTAAAGATTATCTTCATATACAATTCTACATAAAAGCTACCATCCATTATTTCTGGGAATGGGGAATGTTAACTTTAAATGTAAGCTTTAAAATTTTTGCCGTGAATTATACCATAGCGGTCTTGGATTAGCTGATCATGCAGAAAGCGTTTCCGGAATGTGTATCAATGGCAGAGAGAGAAACGGACGAAATCATACGGCAGGGAGCTCGCGGGAATCAAACATAAACCGCAGCTTACCATCAGTTTGAAATATGAATGCATAAACTTCGCTAGTATCTTTGGTGAATATAAGTGTTCGATAATGCCGAAACTTATCTGTGCAGTCCGGTATAGAATGAACGATCTTCTCTATAACATAGCGCACATCTTAACGGTTTCTTAACTGTGAACTCGTATGAATAGTTGAACTCAGCGCTAATTTGTTCCCACGAGATCAACACACAGAAAAATAGACTGTCATACGTGACATCGGGATGTTTATTTTGATTTCTGGTGGTCTGTATAAAATATGCAGTTCATTTGACTAGGGGTGGAAACCCACATTACTATACTAGCCGTGAATAATGAATTTCCGAAACGGCACAAACTGCCAAAGAACTAAAAAAGTATATTAAAAGTAACTCGGGCCGGATTCATGCAAAGAGAAGTAGTTAACAGTTTTCAGTGATGCCGGAAAGCTCCAAGGAGTGTTCTTGGTGGAATCTTACCGGTGGTGGTATCCCAAAGGGGCCTCCTTGACGGAGAATTCGTAATTTTCCACTCTCTGCCTCCGATTGCATGTCAGACCATCTGTAGGGCGTACAGTCCGGCGACAGCGATACGTCACATGGCAGAGCGTTGGAACTTTCCAGGACTGAAGTCTCCAGCGGGTATTTGCGTGAGTAAGTGTCCTCCGAGCTAAACCGGCGATAAGGTGGATTGTGGGTGGCAAATAGCTGAAAGGAAACGAAATTGGGAATACAGATTGATTCCCTACCGAAATTTTAGTGAAACATTATAGTACTGTGATGTCTAGAGAACTGTTTTTCACAAAGCCATTTGGGGTTCCATAATTTTAATCTTCTTTACCAAATATAAACATATTATGGTAAATATCCAAGGTGGCTGAATTTTTATCGTTCTTCTGCATGCACTTATGAGTTTAATTTGGATTATAGTTTTAGGTTAATGCCAGAAAATCCCTTTGTGAAACTGACCTTCAGTACACATCACCGTAGCATGATTAAGAAGTGTACCAGGCGCCTGCATGCCAGTTTGTATACATACAGTAAGAACACATATTACACACAACCTCGAAAAGACTATCATTCTGGTCCTCAGGTTGTACACCTGATGTTAGAAACTACCATCTGTCTTGTAACTGCTTCATAACTTTGTAATCCCAGGGCTAAGGGAGTATATGCAACGATTTAAATAAAATACTGTGTGGTATATACATATATACGGGTTCAATTAAACTGCAACTAACATGGCCTACATATCTGATATTTATTTATTTATTTGATTGGTGTTTTACGTTGTAGTCGAGAATATTTCACTTATACGACGGCGACCAGCATTATGGTGGGAGGAAATCGGACAGAGCCCGGGGGAAACCCACGACCATCCGCAGAACCGTCAAACGTACGGCCGGAGAGGAAGCTAGCATGAGCTGTATTTGAACTCACAGCGACCGCATTGATGAAAGGCACTTGGGCCATTATCCGGCCCTGGGCCACCGGAACCCCCAATGTCTGATAAACGACAATTTACAAGCTAACTTTCGGTTTTTTCCCACCGGCTTCCGGCCTCTCTCGTATAAGCGAAATAATCTTCAGTACGGCGTAAAACACCAATCAAAGAAATATATAATTATAAGCCAATATGGTAGTTTGTATGTTTATCAGATTTGCAGTGCAAGAATATTTCTTGCGTATATCGGGCATCATTTAAACCTTCTTCATCTCAGATTGTTCTCTCTCACGTTCTTATATGCTTTCTTGGTTCGTTGATAGTTTATGTGGAACGTTAATTTCGAAATTGCTCTAACTGAGATAAACTGACAAGAGTCCTGGAAAATTCATCCTTGACGATTGATATACGAAATAGAGGATATTGCACAGTGAAGATTGAATTCCATAAATATTGTTCTAGTGAGAGGTGGAAAAGATAACCCACGAGACAATGTTCATGGTATTCAACCATCACTGTGCAATATTCTATTTATTATTTATACCTTAACAATGTCATGATTTTGTGTATTGAAAGAAGTTTTGAGCAGCAAGCCTTCATAGACCTGACAGTAGCATGACGTCGTAGCAGTAAACATGACCTCTAGCATGACGTCGTGTCTTCTTGCGTGACGCCGAAATACAGCAATTGACTAAACTTGTATGATGACGTCATCCCAGTGAGCAAGAGATTGGAACGTTATAAAAACAAAGTGTTTCATTTTTGACGTCACGGCGTTTGGATCTTGGGTCAAGGTCACCAGCAGTGTAATATCAAAATGAAATAACAAAAGTGATATCTAACTAGTGAAGATATCACTTTTATCAGATAAGGAAATACTGGGATTTCGCTGCTGTCTAAACAATAAAATGGATTTCTGACACGTTAGAGAATTGAAGCCAACATATTTTCAGCTCCTTCATTATTATTTTGTCTGAAGGTGAAAAGTACCCAATCAAGGAAAGTTCTATTTCTATAAAGTTGAAATTTAGTTTCTATTTTCCTCCCTCTTTGACATTTCTATAGTAATAAAGTTTCACCAAATCTTGTGTGCGAAGTAAACTGTTCGAAGTACCCAGTTAAAGCGTGACTGCGATGTATTGGGGATCTTCTTCTTCTTTGAACTTAAAAATACTTCGCATTAATGGCTAAAGGACCGATAATGTCTTCCTGCCCGAGCTGATGAAAACCGGATTAATGGTCAGTGTCATTTTCAGAATGTGTGATCTTACCACAATAACCTGCAAAATGCCGGAAATATGGTTAAAGGAGACATTAGTTTGAAATGGACTGACGAAATTCGGGTCTATGATGACCGTTAACGGATGAGAACTGGACTTAAATGTTAGGAGTTGTTTTTAACCCTTGATCAGGCTATAATGAGGAACGTATTTGTCTGCAGTCGGCGAAGACTGGGAGCAAAAGACTTCCGCGACGGAAATGGTCGTATAGTATAGTGGGCCTGTTCTCAGCATAAGCTGTCACCTGAAGTGGCTCCGCGTGCACCTCATGACTACACCGGACATGAAAGAATGCACACAGCCGGATTAAATAATGGGCTCTACATAACGAGACTTTAAAAGAACTAGGGGTACCAAAAATTCTGTGTCACGTTCATAAATAGTATTTAATAGTTTATTTTCAGAACGAGCGATATGCTGCAATGGATATGTTCATGCACGAGTTGGGTTCATTAACATGTACTCACAAAGAAAAACACGAATAATATTACTTAAAGGATAAGTGTCCAATTTAGTATTAGCTACCCCTGTATACATTCTTATATGGAGATTTTAAAAAAATATTGTAAAAGTGAACGTTAATCTGAGTAATATATAACATAAAATCGCTAGATAATGAAGCCGAATTATATATTTTCCGGCAACACTCGGCAGTCTTCGCCGAATGACGTCATGCTAGCACAATCTTTACGACCTGTCAGAGCTTAGCCATTTAGTTCAGTGTTAAATTAAAGCTACAAGAGTGACAACAAACATCGTCTTAAAACTCAGAATCCGAAGCCTGGCCAGAGATGTCAGTGTCGTAAATCGGAACTTCAGCGTCGTCCATTGTGGGTTAAAATTGGTACGGTAGTATATCTGCTTCTGTTTAGCGAGAATCCATCTCGAAAATGATACCTTTCTGATAGGAATTCCCTGATTATATAGCCCAGCCAGCCTTGTGTTCGCCGTCTATGACGTCACCCTCTGAGCCGTACCGGAGGGAAATCGGCTAGGGTAATAAATCTATTTGCCGGATTTAAAGTTATTATTACGTTTCTCAGAATCCCTCCAGGTAATATACCGTGTAGAAAGGTTATAATCTTTATAATTTGGACCAGTAGCGAACTCTGGACACTAATCCTTTAAGCCGATAAAGTGGACGTTAATGTCCAAATTAAGTAATCATCACAATCATAAAAGGCTACGACAAACTGGTTCTCATACTGATTTCACACTTATGTAATGAAGCCAGCGAGAACTATTGTGGAGAATTCTTTTTGTTGCACGCCTTAAAGCCATGCTTCCTATACAAGCCTTATAACTGTTCAAAAAAGTTGTTGAGTAGGATTATCAATTAGTGAGAAAAAACCTTATGCTGAAAGAAACTAGTCAGAAGAAAATGGGACACAATTTAGAACATTCTGATATTTCCATTTCAATTAACTCGCTTGCGGAAAAACAAGCATTGCCCATAGCAAGCAAAACCATACTGCATTACAATCGGAAACTGGCAAAGTTAAAATAACATTTCTGTCGTGTGTTTATTTTGTTTATTTTATTGGGTTATGACGCCGTATTGGAATTGGGAAATGTTTGAATTACGCTATATGATGACAGCAGTCACAGTCAGGTTTTTGGTTGGGGGACACTGGACACAGCTCGGAGAAAACCATCGTCCTTTGCCCAGTACCTGGCAAACTTAAAGCCGAACCCAAGCCGAGTTCGATAGTTGGATTGGAGAAGCGATGTCCTTGGCCAAGGGCCTACAGTGCTTGAGCAGCATTGTGCGTACAGATTTGGTCCCTTGGAATTTTCATTCACCCCGTGTATACAAGATTAGATACGCTTATATGCATTTTTGTGCCTCAATATAAAACTAAAGCATTTTGTGAAAAAGAATTTTTGACAAACAGAACTCTGCCCATTTAACTGTGGGAATTCAACGTTCTCATACAATGTCAAGAAAACAACGACTTTTTTCTTTCAGGAGGTAGCGGGTGGGGGAAGGGGACTAATTTACTACTAACGAATGTTTATCAGTGATACGTAGTGTGTAGAAGGTCTTCTATACTTGTTTAGTGTAGGCGTACCCCCACCCCACCCCACCCCACCCCCACAAACAAAATGTAACGGAACCAAGAGATCGTGGGTGAACAACCGTCGGCGTGGACAAAACATGTGGCATCGGGCATTGTCCTGACCCCAATCCTATACGCTACCTGCAGGCGTGACGTGATGGAAACCACTAGTTAGCGCTAAACAGTTACATGTCTGGTTTTATGTGTCTTAGGTTCGTTACTTCTTCTGGGAAAGATTCCTTTGATGGAGTAATCGACAGGAAGTTGGCATGCAACTCACGCTGATCTATTAGTCTTTACATGTGATGTGCCTTACACCGTGATCATAAGTTAACCCTCTCTATGCGCTAGGCAACTAGCAGATCCGACTCTTAACGGCGGTTTCGGGTCGGTAAACGGCATCATGAATCTCCACAATGGCTCAGGGCAAAGGATTACTTGATCGGTAGCTGGTGTCTGCGATAAATAGTTAATCGATATCCTAGATGTGGAGCTAACATCCCTGTTTCTCAAGGATTACAAGGTGATAGTCATTGAGCAGACGACGGTCAGAAAGTTAGGCAATGACCTCATACGTCCTAGAAGTAACACCATATCGATGATATTTAATAATATCAGAAACACATCATGTGAATGGTGATTCTACATTCTAGATAATTTTAACCGAGTATAAAATGAACATCTAGGCAGACTGTTTCACCTAAGAAAAATTGACCATGTCAGTTTTTCTGTTAATCAGGAAGCTAATTGCAATCGTTTGATTAAGGTTAAGACATAGTTCCAGAATACACCTGAGCCCAGGTTGGCATTCCAATGAGATTAAATGTCAGTGTAATACGTAAACCGACTGCTCAGACTGGTATACGGTTAGCTGAGGTTACATGTCACGTTTAAGCTTAAACCCGCTGCTAGGACAGGTAGGTGTGTGTTGAGGATGGGTGTGTGTATGTTGATGGTAGGTGTCTGTGGGTTCAAAGTGTGTGTCTGTGTGTTGCGGGTAGGTGTGTGTGTGTGCTGTTGAGTGTAGGTGTGTGTGTATTGTTGAAGGTAAGTGTCTGTGTGTTGAGTGTAGGTGTGTGTATGTTGTTGAGGGTAGGTGTGTGTGTATTGTTGAAGGTAGGTGTCTGTGTGTTGAGGGTAGGTGTCTGTATGTTGTTGAGGTTAAGTGTGTGTGTGTGTTGTTGAGGGTAGGTGTCTGTGTGTTGAGGGTAGGTGTCTGTGTGCGTTGTGGGTAGGTGTGTATGTTGAGGGTAGGTGTGTGTGTATTTTGTTGAGGGTATGTGTCTGTGCGTTGTTGTAGGTAGGTGTCTGTGTTGTTGAGGATGGGTGTCTGTATGTTAACGGCAGGTGTGTGTATGTTGAGGGTAGGTGTCTGTGTGTTGTTGAGGGTAGATGTCTGTGTGTTGTTGAGGGTAGGTGTGTGTGTGTTGTTAAGGGTAGGTGTCTGTGTGTTGTTAAGGGTATATGTCTGTGTGTACAGGGTAGGTGTCTGTATGTTGAGGGTAGGTGTGTGTGTGTTGTTGAGGGTAGGTGTGTGTGGGTTGTTGAGGGTAGGTGTGTGTGTGTTGAGGGTAGGTGTCAGTGTGTTGTTGAGGGTAAATGTGTGTGTGTTCTTCAAGGTAGTTGTTAGTGTGTTGTGGGTAGGTGTCTGTGTGTTGTTGAGGATAGGTATCTGGGTGTCTGTGTGCTGAGGATAGGTGTCTTTGTGTCTAGGGTAGATGTGTGTGTGTGTTGTAGGTAGGTGTATGTGTTGTTGAGGGTAGGTGTCTGTGTTGTTGAAGGTGGATGTCTGTATGTTGAAGGTAGGTGTGTGTGTTGTTGAGGGTAGGTGTGTATGTTGTTGAGGGTAAGTGTCTGTATCTTCTTGAGGGTAGGTGTATACTATGTATAGGCATAGACACCTTCCCTTAACACACAGACACCTACCCCCAACAACACACACAGACACAGACAAACACAGGTGTGTATGTTGTTGAGGGTAGGTGTCTCTATCTTGTTGAGGGTAGGTGTGTGTGTGTAGTTGAGGGTAGGTGTCTGTGTGTTGAGAGTCTGTTTGTGTATGTTGAGGGTAGGTGTTTGTTGTTGATGGTAGGTGGTTGAGACCTGATATATGTATTAAGGGTAGGTACTTGAGTTCACGAAGGTGTGTGTCTGTTGTTGAGGCTGGGTGTCTGTGTGTTTTGAGGGACGGTGTCCGTGTGTTGTTGAGGGTAGGTGTCTGTGTCTTGAGAGTAGGTTTGTGTATGTTGAGGGTAGGTTTTGTTGTTGAAGGTATGTGTCTCTGTGTCGAGGATAGGTGTCTGCGTGTTGAGAGCCGATGTATGTATTAAGGGTAGATACGTGAGTTTACGTACGTGTGTGTGTGTTGTTGAGGGCAGGTGTCTGTGTTTTGAGGGTGGGTGTCTGAGTGTTGTTGAGGGCAGGTGTCTGTGTGTTGAGGGTAGGTGTATATGTTTTGTTAAGGGTAGGTGCCTGTGTGTTGTTGAGGGTAGGTGTCTGTGTATTTTGTTGAGGGTATGTGTCTGTGCGTTGTTGTAGGTAGGTGTCTGTGTTGTTGAGGATGGGTGTCTGTATGTTAAAGGCAGGTGTGTGTATGTTGAGGGTAGGTGTCTGTGTGTTGTTGAGGGTAGATGTCTGTGTGTTGTTAAGGGTAGGTGTCTGTGTGATGTTGATGGTAGGTGTGTGTGTGTTGTTGAGGGTAGGTGTCTGTGTGTTGAGGGTAGGTGTGTGTGTGTTGTTGTGGAGAGGTGTCTGTATGTTGAGGGTAGGTGTCCGTGTTGAGGGCGTGTACGTGAGTTTACGTGGGTGTGTGTTTGTTGTTGAAGGTAGGTGCTTGTATGTTGAGGTTAGGTGTCTCTGTGTCGAGGGTAGGTGTCTGTGTGTTGTTGAGGGTAGGTGTCTGTGTCTTGAGAGTAGGTCTGTGTATGTTGAGGGTAGGTGTTTGTTGTTGAGGGTATGTGTCTCTGTGTCGAGGATAGGTGTCTGCCTGTTGAGAGCCTATGTATGTATTAAGGGTAGGTGTGTGAGTTCACGTACGTTTGTGTGTGTTGTTCAGGGTAGGTGTCTGTGTTTTGAGGGTATGTGTATATGTTTTGTTGAGGGTAGGTGTCTGTGTGTTGTTGAGGGTAGGTGTCTGTATCTTGTTGAGGGTAGGCGTGTGTGTGTGTATTGTTGAGGGTAGATGTGTGTGTGTACTGTTGAGGGTAGGTGTCTGTGTGTTGTTGAGGGTAGGTGTCTGTGTGTTGAGGGTAGGTGTGTGCGTGTTGTGGGTAGTTGTCTGTGGGTTGTTGAGGGTAGGTGTCTGTTCGTTGTTGTAGGTAGGTGTGTGTCTGTGTTGTTGAGGGTAGGTGTCTATGTGTTGTTGAAGGCAGATGTCTGTGTGCTGTTGAAGGTAGGTGTGTATATTGTTGAGGGTAGGTGTCTGTGTGTTGTTGAGGGTAGGTGTGTATGTTGTCGAAGGTGTGTGTGTGCGCGTGTTGTTGAGGGTAGGTGTCTGTGTGTTGTTGAGGGTAGGTGTCTCTGTGTTGCTAAGGGTACGTGTCTGTGTGTTGTTGAGGGTAGGTATCTGTGTGTTGTTGAGGGTAGATGTCTATTTGTTCAGGGTAAGTGTATGTATGTTGAGGGTAGGGGATCTGTGTGTTGAGGGTAGGTGTCTATGTTTTGTTGAGGATAGGTGTCTGTGTGTTGTTGAAGGTAGGCGTGTATGTTGTTGAGGGTAGGTGTCTGTATGTTTTTGAGGGTAGGTGTGTATGTTGTCGAGGGTGTGTGTCTGTGTATGTTGTGGAGGGTATGTGTCTGTGTATGTTGTTGAGGGTAGGTGTGTATGTTGTCGAGGGTCTGTGTCTGTGTATGTTGTGGAGGGTATGTGTCTGTGTATGTTGTTGAGGGTAGGTGTTTGTGTGTTGTTGAAAATAGGTCTTTTCATGTTGAAGGTGGGTGTGTGTGTGTTATTGAGGGTAGGTGTCTGTGTGTTGAGTGTGTGTGTGTTGATGACAGGTGGCTGTGTGTTGTGGGTAGATGTCTGTGTGTTGTTGAGGGTGGGTGTTTGTGTGCTGTTGAGGGTAGGGGTCTGTGTGTTGTTGAGGGTGGGTGTCTGTGTGTTGTTGAGGGTAGGTATCTGTGTGTTGAGGGTAGGTGTTTATGTTTTGTTGAGGGTAGGTGTCTGTGTGTTGTTGAGGGTAGGTGTGTATGTTGTTGAGGGTAGGTGTCTCTATCTTGTTGAGGGTAGGTGTTTATGTTTTGTTGAGGATAGGTGTCTGTGTGTTGTTGAAGGTAGGTGTGTATGTTGTTGAGGGTAGGTGTCTGTGTGTTGTTGAAGGTAGGTGTGTATGTTGTTGAGGGTAGGTGTCTGTATGTTTTTGAGGGTAGGTGTGTATGTTGTCGAGGGTGTGTGTCTGTGTATGTTGTGGAGGGTATGTGTTTGTGTGTTGTTGAAAATAGGTCTTTTCATGTTGAAGGTGGGTGTGTGTGTGTTATTGAGGGTAGGTGTCTGTGTGTTGAGTGTGTGTGTGTTGATGACAGGTGGCTGTGTGTTGTGGGTAGATGTCTGTGTGTTAAGGGCAGGTGTTTGTGTGTTGTTGAGGGTAGGTGTCTGTGTGTTGTTGACGGTAGGTGTGTATGTTGTTGAGGGTAGGTGTTTATGTTTTGTTGAGGGTAGGTGTCTATGTTTTGTTGAGGGTAGGTGTCTGTGTGTTGTTGAAGGTAGGTGTGTATGTTGTTGAGGGTAGGTGTCTGTATGTTTTTGAGGGTAGGTGTGTATTTTGTCGAGGGTATGTGTCTGTGTATGTTGTTGAGGGTAGGTGTTTGTGTGTTGTTGAGGGTAGGTCTTTTTATGTTGAGGGTGGGTGTCTGTTTGTTATTGAGGGTAGGTGTCTGTGTGTTGAGTGTCTGTGTGTTGATGACAGGTGGCTGTGTGTTGTGGGTAGATGCCTGTGCGTTAAGGGCAGGTGTTTGTGTGCTGTTGAGGGTAGGGGTCTGTGTGTTGTTGAGGGTGGGTGTCCGTGTGTTGTTGAGGGTAGGTGTCTGTGTGTTGTTGAGGGTAGGTGTGTGTGTGTTCTTCAGGGTAGGTGCCTGTGTGTGGTTGAGGGTAGATGTGTGTATGTTGTTGAGGGTAGGTGTCTGTGTATTGAGGGTAAGTGTGTGTATGTTGAGGGTGGGTGTGTGTGTTCAGGGTAGGTGGCTGTGTGTTGAGGATAGGTGTGTGTGTGTTGCTGAGGGTGGGTGAGTGTGTGTGTTGAGGGTAGATGTCTGTGTGTGTTGACGGCAGGTGTCTGTGTGTTGTTGACTGTAGGTGTCTGTGTATTGAGGGTAGGTGTGTGTATGTTGAGGGTGAGTGTGTGTGTGTTGCTCTGGGTAGAGGTGTGTGTTGAGGGTAGGTGTCTGTGTGTGTTGAGGGTAGGTGTCTGTGTGTTGTTCTGGGTAGAGGTGTGTGTTGTTCTGGGTAGAGGTGTGTGTTGAGGGTAGGTGTCTGTGTATTGAGGGTAGGTGTGTGTATGTTGAGGGTGGGTGTGTGTGTTGAGGGTAGGTGGCTGTGTGTTGAGGACAGGTGTGTGTGTGTTGCTGAGGGTGGGTGAGTGTGTGTGTTGAGGGTAGGTGTCTGTGTGTGTTGAGGGTAGGTGTCTGTGTGTTGTTGAGGGTAGGTGTCTGTGTGTTGAAGGTACATGTCTGTGTGTTGTTCTGGCTAGAGGTGTGTGTTGAGGGTAGGTGTGTGTGTGTTGAGGGTAGGTGTGTGTGTGTTGAGGGTAGGTGTGTGTGTGTTGAGGGTGGGTGTGTGTGTGTTGCGGGTAGGTGTATGTGTTGAGGGTAGATGCCTGTGTGTTGAGTGTAGATGTCTGTGTGTTGTGGGTAGGTGTCAGTTACACTTGATCCCACTGCTGGAACAGGAAACGTCATTGGGCTGTACACTGAGCTGATTGTGTGACACTATGAATCATGCCAGGCGTGATACAAGAAGAGAGCGTCACTGGGATGGCTGTGTCCATATATCCACGCGCTATCGCCTTTCGGTTCAGTCAAAGCGGCACTATCTGTAGTTCATTCCGTGGTGACATTTGCAGAGTTTTGTATCATCCTGGTCAGATTATAAAACACATATAACTGCTGCCCTTGATTCCATATACATACGCAGTATATGAAGCCTTGTAAACCCAATCTTATTGTATTATGCCCACTGTCGACTAAGCATTTGTTCATTTTCCTTATTCTTATTTTAGTCCAATAAATATTCACAATAGTTTTGTGTATGTGAGAGAGTGAACATCAGCTATAATGTTGTTTAAAACACATTCAATTTCTTGAATTTCCTAATGTTGAAGTGAAAAACAGCTCACGTTTTAAGTTAAGTTTGCCTGAAAGGTTGGGCTCTATTATCTTTATTTCGGTGAAGTATTTTTTCTAAGAGCTACTACGACAACGGAAACTGACATTTGCCTGTGCCTCGTCGGCTGGCATAAAACGCAGCCATTCTGTCTGGGCTGTGACGTAATTGTTCCAAGCGCGGGACACTTGTCACCTGAGACTGTTGTAAGTCGCAAAGGTTGTGATGGAAACTTAAGTATATATGCTAATTTATAGCTTGAAATAATCGAGAAAGTTACTTCTGTCACAACACATTGGTCTTGAAATACTTTGCAGTCTTGTTAACCGGGGTACTTGTTATAATTCAAACAAATAATATTAAAACAGTGTGATCCCCTTGTGTTGTTACATGTTACATTGACAATCAACTCAGAACATTTACGTCACAAATTATAAACAGCTGATACCTCCTAGCTCTGTGATAGATCAGTAACTCATAACTTAAAAGCATTGGGGCCCCATGTCTGCAGCACAATGATCCATACTTCAAACGAAGATAATCCAGCAACGAAATCATACAATTTCAAACAGGTTTTTGTATCAAAGAGAGAATTTTTAGTCTTTTAAATGAATAGCACCTCAGTCATGAGCTGTCTTTTACTTTAAGAAATGGCAATAGATTATTTTCAGTAAGAATTACTGCATGCATAAAGAACCTGCTGGTGTTATGAGAGATACAAATATATATATACAGTAACCTGAACATATGTTTTGGGAAAACTATCAAGTACATACATAAATTTACAATCTCTCCAAGTTTCAAAATATCGAACAATTTAGTACGTAAATATAATTTAGCAGCATATAGCACGGACTTATGTTGTTATGTCAGAAGTTCCATTGTCCATTACTTTTTTACATCTTGCAGTCGGCCTAGAGATTGGTTAACGGATAATATGCGGATTTAATTGTCAGGAGTATTGCCCGTGAAAGACCGAAATTTTGTGAACAGTTTTTTGAAGTGTACAAAAACAGGTGATAGCATGTGTACACATACTGAGAACTGTGGACTGCCACATGACCTCCTGTGACGTCACAAATTAACACCCATCTTTCTGTGAAGAGGAGCATTTTTTGAACATACACTTTTAGCATGTTCCGAAATGAAAAAAACTTACAATTTTATTTACATTCGACATGTTGAAAGATTGCCATGTAAGATGTAGGGCCCAGTTTCATGAAACGCCTCACGGAGAATTTTAGCGGCGATGAATAGCTGTATGAGAGGAATCAGCTGTTACTTTCATACTTTCATACCTACTTCACATCCCTCATTATCAACGCAGTTATGCTTCTCTCCATGCCCTAAATATTGTTTAATCTTTTCATCATCCTAGTCAGGATTACAATGATACATTTTAAAGGCATGAGTTTTGGCTGTAAAACATGTAGAAGTATTTCCTAAAGCGTTAAGATGTAAGTGTTCAAAGTCGTAATGTCTGTGTTAAAATTACAGGTGGATGTGGGTTTTGGGGAATCACGAGGAGAGCTGGGCTCTATTGGCGTGTGTATGTTTTTATCAATTTATAGATAAGTATAGTCCACTGATAAAATTGTGCAGTGTGGCTTAACTGAGCGCAATAATTTTATATTTCATTGTCATTTTATTACAAAACCAATCAGTTTAAAATTCTTATCGATGAATATTTCTTATTTGGAACATCTGAAAACTATTTGATCACAACTATGTTCAGGTTATGCATGAATGCATGCAGCAGAATGCGTGCTGGCGATGTTTCCTGTTACACCTAAAAATTTTTTAATCCGAAAATTCTAGCATGTAAAGAAAACCAAATCTTGTCCATGAATCATACATCCTTAACGCCATTATAGTTCGTTTGACAGTATCGAGAGAAATCCTTCAGATGCAAATTCTTAGAGCAGATGAAAGTTTTCCGATGAAATAGAAATCAAACTGAACTCGTAACCTGAATCATAGTTACATAACACCTGAATAAGGTCTTAGCAATTTCCGTATTTGATATATTCGTTACCACATGATAACTGAAAGAGATTCAAAACTCGTTTCTTCCATTTTTTTTTAGCGTATAAATATATAGCTTACCAATTTAATAACAGAAACTCTTTACGGTAAGAAGAGTTAGTAAACTGTTTTTTCCACATTATATGCTTTGAATGAACCGTTAACAAATCTATATAATGTTTCTTATCATTCTCTGATCACAAAATTTGACCAACATAGTGGAAGGTGTCACAAAAAAATCGAAATTATGATCTTTATCATTTGAAAATTGAAGCAAACGTTTTCAGTGAGAACTTATTCAATAGTGGTAAAAAGATATTTATTTATTTATTTATTTATTTATTTATTTATTTTATTGGTGTTTTACGGCGTACTCAAGAATATTTCACTCATGCGACAGCGGCCAGCATTATGTGTGGAGGAAACCGGGCAGAGCCCGGGTGAAACCCACGACCATAAGCAGGTTGCTGGCAGACCTTTCCACGTATGACGGAAAGGAAACCAGAATGCGCTGGTCTTGAGCTCACAGCGACCGCATTAGTGGGAGGCTTCGGGTTAACCGACTGAGCCATGGAGGGTCCCCGGTGAAAAGATACACAGCGTATCAGTATGACTGGAACAAAGTCATTACATATTATTTCACATTAATGGCGTAAAAGTTGAGATTCCTATTTTTTCAAGCAGCAGATTACAATGTTTTATTATTTTTAGGAGAGCTTTCTTTTGGCTTATGCCAACCCAAGACACGTGTTAAGTAGTGTGAGGTCCATTCTGCTAATTAAGCAAATTAGCGTCACTGTTGGGGCGCTTAAGTTGGTCATTGGTCGTGCAACATCAAACAACGAGTCAATTAACACTTTGCCCATGATGATTCATTGAATTCATTTTGTTACATTTTTGTTAACAGTTTCATTATAAAACTGAAAAAATTTAGAATAAAAATATGTCATCCACATAACATTTTTACTCATTTCTCGACAGGATTTAATTTTATAGATTAATCTGATTAAATACTAAATTGGTCCTGGTAATACTTCGAATATTCCACTTCATGCATGGTGATATGGTACAACCATATCGGTATTAATATCTGTTATAAATCGATACCGGTAAAGCCTTTGTTTACCCGCCCTACAGGAAATGCAAATACGTGGTTCACTTATTCATAGAACTAAGCAAAATGTGAAATAAATACCATAGAGAAAATGGTTCTCAACACATTTCGCAAACGATGGCTCATCAACAGCTATAAATGCACAAATAATACTTTTTCATTTGGGCCATCAATTAAAATCGGATGTACAGCAAGAATGAACACTGACATTTTGAGAAGTGCTTACCTGTGCTGTACTTCTTTGTTTTGAGGGAGGAGAGTGACTCACAGATCTGGTTCCGGTCCGACAACGGCCCAACAGGACACAGCTAAGATACGGTTTGGCGAGTCGCAATAAATCTGCGTTGGAAAGTTTCCCTTGTAGGAAATGTTTGGGTACGGACATGCTGAGAACAGGTGCTATCACACTGAGTGCGCAACAAAGCTGGACTAAGCAGCAGGACGACGGAACCCACCATTTACACATCGTGACCAGAGCCAGCCAAGAAGAGTCCACAGAAGGATTTTTTTCTTTTTTTTCTGTGAAAATTTTAAATGGAAATGGCAAAAGTTATTCGTAACAAACGTAAGAAGTAAAATTCCAGGCCTGCGTATTCGGAAGAAAAGTTTCCCATTAAAGCTGCCACTCGGCTAAGACCGTACAGATCTGGCTGCTGGGGACGAGCATGGCTTCAACGTCCTCATATCAACAATATGGACAATGTCGGCTGGGCTTTATACCTGCGGGCCTCCCACGCTCTGCTCAAAAATCATTCACCAGAAAGACAATAAATGACGGCACAGTCTAATGTCTGAACGGGTGGTGACAAAGGACACTAATTAATACAGGTTTGAGTGAACCTTTAGTGATGGGAGATATCTTTCATGGCTCACTATGTTAAAAGAGCAGCCATAGAATGCTTCCAAAACAAAAGAGAATGTCGGTATTTTCTATACTTCAAGGCATGGAAAGGCGGGTTTGGTGTGTTGGAGAACAAAACAGGTTTACTAGTACTCTGTCGGCATTTTTATTTTCATTGACAACTCGGTTTTGTCCGTGAGATGGCGGTGCTAGTGTTTACAGTCAGTCAGAAAAAGGTGCCTTTAGCCATTATAGGTTTGTTTCTCCGCTGTGGCGGCGCACGAGTCAATGCGGACGCACTCACTTCCGACATATGCCCTATTTTACACGTAATTATCAGTTTTTTCGGAAAGCCGCGTGGGTGTGAAATGCTCGTATATAACCCCCTCCCTCTACCTCTCTTGCCTTGTCGATGGACTAACACAACACGTTTGACATCGCCGAGTTCACCAGTGGAAAACCTACAAAAACAACTATCGATGATAGCAAAACAAAGCACTCGATGGATTAGCATGGCGTCTATTGTTGAGGTGGTCATGACGCTTCGTCAGCATGTATTGATAAGCCTTACTCTCTGCCACTTGAGTGATGGTAGCTTAGTAATAGGAAGTGCTTAATATGGAGAATGGTCTCCCGATCAGAGAGGTTCAACTAAATCAGCTCCATCTCAATCGGAAGTGTGCCATTTAAGGATGCGAATTTTACCAGGTGAAGAAGTTCAGCAAATTTTGGAATACATTCTTATATACCAGCATATATATACACGTATATACGTTTGCACAATTACCGACATTTAAAATTTTCCGTCTGTTTAGGATAAGCAATCAGGCAAACAGATAAGCATTTTGTTGAATGCATGCGCTTGGAAGAGGACTGGGATTCGCGCCACTTTCGTTTTAAATAATGTGCTTAGCACATTTTTCGTTATTCGAATGGTGAATAGCGTCCTAACACGTTTTTCGTTATTCGGGTGTGGAAAAATTGATTGCTTGCATGACTGAATTACAATCGAGCTGGCAAGTATTTCCTTATTCGGATCTCTACACTGTCACTTTTCGTTATTCGAATACTGAATCGGGTTCCGATTAACAAAAAGGTGGTAGCACGTTAATATAAAACGAAAGTGGCGCTAATCCCAGTCATCTTCCAAGCGTATGCATTCAACAAAAAAACTTATCTGTTTGCCTGATTGCTTATCCTAAACAGACAGAAAATTTTAAATTTTAATTGTCGCTAATAATCAAATGTGGACGATCAATAAAAAAAGTGGTAACACGTTACTCCACATTCAAATAACAAATAAGGGAAAACGAAAGTGATGCCAACGTCAGCCCTGGACAAGTTTGATTATGATTTGTTTTTTTATTTTTTATTTTTTTTTTTTTTTGGTTTTCTTTTTTTTTTCTTTTGATTATTTTTTAAGAACTCAAGAATACTTTTCATTTATCCCACACCGGTCACCATTATGGTGGGAGGAAACCGGGCACAGCCCCGGGGGGAAACCCGACAAGATTTTTTGACGCTAATTGTGTTTTCTGTTTTAAATTACAGATGGAGAGGCATTCTCTTGGTCGTCGTTTTCGTTATCCGTCAAACTGGAACTGAATTGAGAGTTTTGGTGCTGTACAATGCTCATATATTCAGCTTCCGTTTCGTATGGGTTTGTCACCTTCATTTGGGGACATCAAACTGCCAGTGAATGCTGTTTAGATAATCCTGCGTTCAGAATCCGACATTCGTACACCAGCCGCCAGCCATTATGGTGGTAATCAAAATATGTATCTCGGTTGAGCAGGTCTCGACTCAATCAGTAGGACCTACACACCCTGACGCGCATGCTCCCATGCAGGCACACGTTCGCTTTTTCAAGTTACGGAAAGCACATGACTTCCGCCTCAGCGCGCTGTATTGGCTTCAGTGTCTATAAAGATACTCTAATGTTTACAGCTCCATGGATACATCGGTTAGATCAAGGTACCAGTCAGCTGTATACACTGAGACAAGTGATGCCTTGCTGTATAGGCTATTGACTCGACGAGGACAACTCCAATCATTTACAAAGGGTACACAGGCTCAGCATGCCATTTAAAATCGACTTTGTGAAATTGTTGATGTATACATCTGTTTGTGGTCTTCGACAATCATTGGTTTGGTTTATGTATTTGCTTTTTAAGCACCACTGCAGAAATTGTATTGTACTTACACGATGAAGGTCAGTTTTATGGGCAGACGAAACCGGAATGTCTCTCGTAAACCACTGACCTTTGGTAAGTTATTGACAAACTTTCCAAAGTGTGATATACAGATATGAAGACGAGCGCCGTCGACCGCGTATTGTCGCCAAATAGCGAGGAGATGAAGCTACAAATTTCTTGTCCAAGACCGGGATTGAACTTGATTCTAGTGTCTTAATCCACCCTACACACGTTGAATTGAAAATCTGATTTCTTTGATGATTTGTTTGATGAAACAACTGCTGAAATCCCGGTTTTGGTCATCAGTGTCAGCAGACAAACACCACTCTTATAAACATTATCATCACCATCATTATTGTCATCATTGTCATCATTGTCAGTACACTAGCACTGGTTGGAAGGAGCTTAGTGTCAGGAGTTACACAATGAACCACAGTGGTGACAATGTAGGTTAACCTACATTAAATGATTAAACTTATTTTTGGATGCAAAGAAGCTACGTTTTACAACGCAAAACAGTCGCTTAATTTACCCTAATCCCACATGAACTACAGCTGGTGTCACAAATAGACTGGCATGGGCATAGCACAAGTCAGTGGAAAGTTATTCGAGAAGAATGAGTTTATTGGAATAAACTCCGCCAGTTAAGTCCATCGAAATCAGCCATCCATATGATGAGATACCCACAGGACGGACCTATTTTTAGACGTAGCACATTTGCCCCAGTGTGAGTTTTTCAGAGTTACGCACCCATAATTGATGGAAGCGTGAGAAATGAAAGATTATATGTTCTTGCACACTCGGATCCATACAACATGAATATATTCACGTTCCCAGCAACCGGGGATAGTTGCAGGTCTTAACATTTAGGTTTCCATTCGATTTACTTTTACGCCTTATGTATATTATTTCGCCTCCGTGTAGGGCGACTGGCAAAACTGCCTCATTCGTGTTTTCACAAAAGTCCCCTGAAGGTTTTCGCCTCACTTTTCAATATCAGAAGAATCCCAGTGCATATGGAGAGAGAGATGGGGGATTATTTTATTAAAGAGAAATGCCGTTGACACCATGGATGTAGTTTGCATTCCGGTAAAGAAGCAAAAGACGATGATTACGTCATTTTTTGTGGAGGTAAAGCTTACAATTACTTTAGTATAGTCATCTGTGAACAAATCCTTCCGTTTATGAAGTGGCTGATAGCGGTACAAGATTCCCCAAAGTTGTAGGCCTTCTGTTGAGTACATTCAAATTATTTGAATGAGTATCACCGGTGCAGCAATATTAGATGTAGGGATGCTATCAATAATGCTATCAATAATCAAAGAGATTGATAAAAAGAAAAGACAACAGAAGACCAAATGTATGCAAAGCTATCCAACATGAAGTTTGAAAATCATATACCTTTCGATTTTTGTGACGATGCAACCGATATATCGCAGTTCAAGGAAAGCGAAAGCGTTGCCATGTGATCAATTTCAACCAATTAGGCGTGAGTTATTTCTGTAAACCCGATAACGCAGCTGTTTCCACTGACTTCACGCGAACCGTATTTTGTCTTTAGCCATATGAGCTTTGGATGCGAGAGGCAAGATATGGTGTTCCCGGTTTCCCTAATACAGTGAAGCTCAAGGCTACACTTAAGAATTCCATGTTAACAGCTCATTTATAAGACGAACAAGCAATAACTGTGGCCGCTTAGGTCTGTTTCCAGTGATTTTCATAGGGCATATGGTGGACTTAAGCAGTCGACGATGCCCGTGAGATCGATTGCACAGTCTAAGGTTCGCCGAAGATTACCTGTCTTTCACCAATTTGGTGTGCACACCTGTATCCCACACATGGTATTGTTGATCAAAGGTCAGTGGTGTCACTGGTACTGACAAGTACTGACTAGTCTTAAGAACACAAATATAAATATATATAGCTCATAATAGGTAGGTGTAACATTAATGTAAGGTAAGCTGAAGTTGCAAACCTAAATCTAGAAAAAGCAGAAAAACCGTATGTTTCACCTGTCATCTTTAAGCAGTATAAAGTTGATCAAGGTATATACTTTGCATATAGCTTTTGCGTAGCCATCGGATGAACGTAAAAAATCGGAATGATACATATGATGAACGAGAAAATCTCGCTCGAACGACATATACTCATGCGAGTTTTTCTCTCTTTTTGGGGGGGGATGCGCTAATTTTTTGGGAAGTTTTTGTTGTCTCATATGCTCACAAGATTTTCATACTTTTTGTTTTCTCGCGTGCTCGCGAGGTTTTGGTCTTAATTGCCATGCAACAGAGATATTTCCAGGAAAGGTAACAGAAAATATCGTAAAGCTTGGTAAATCAGCCTCAGTATGGCCCAAGGTACACAAATGTAGGTCATACCGGGAAGACGTTGTGTCAAAGAATATTTGTGCAAGGAATGCTTTGATGTTAAATTTGCTTAAGTTTGAACACTTGAAGGAGGACTATTTTCTCTTCGTCCCCCGACTCCAATCAACATTTATACATATTAGGATCACTGGTATACCCAGAGAGGACCGAGTACAGCCAACCTCATCATTCGAAAATGTCGATCCTTTGATACCAGTCATGTGTGAATGAGGCATGACATTAGTCTCCAAATAGAGGTCCCCGCTATATCTGCAGTGCCCGACCAGACATCGCTGCTGATATATTTCACGGCTGCTTTCATTTAATGTGTTTTTATTCCTGTACATACACTGAATTTGATCCCGCCTTAGTCTAGACTACAGCTCTCGCTCAACCCACGCGTGCGACAATATGTCGGTCAAGACGGTAAAAGCGGACAGACGGTTTTCATGGGTCAGACCTGTGAAAACAAAACGAAGCCACACAGCTTCCATTTCATTCACCAGGATCATTGTGTTTTGTGACAGAACAAAAGTAAAACAAAAAAGAAGAAAGAACCCAAGACATCGCATTAAGCCGGCTTGGTGTAACCATACGACTTTTTATTGCCTCCCCTTTTACACCGATATGCATTTATGAACAATTAACTTCAGGACCATGCTGAAGTTAGATTGTTGATGTGATGAAAATCATTCACGCATCTTAGGGATAGATTTGGTGTCACTTTTTTCTTCGCAGGCATGAATAGTTTCTCAGGTGGAAGGCGTCTATAGTGTGAGGCTGATCAAACTTTCCTTCCCGCTCGCCACTTTGTCCGCCTTTTTTTTGTAGGGTGGAGTGAATTCACATACCCCAATTCTTTACATATTCATTTTAGGAACTTACTGTTCTACTAGAATTTATTCCGCGTCTCATTTAAGATCACCTTAAAGGCTAATTGGATCTCAGATTCAGCGAAAAGCAAAAGAAACCGAAGATGATGAAAATTTTAAAAATGTGTTCACTTTGTTCGTTTGTTACTTGCAATTATTGTGATGTTCCAGATAAGTGGGTTAATTTGGGATACGAACTGTTTTTGGGTATGTGGCATATTTAGCCGAAATGTGTTCATCTATCCATTAAAGCCCGGATAGCGCAAATTTTCCGGAGCAATGGCGACTCGGTGTCCTTTATGGATTGACCATTTTCTTCTTGTAATGCATGAATACTACTTTATACCAGCTGGTGCATAACACCTCACCACAAATACAGAAATGAACAGTAAACTACGCAGCCTGGAAATTACTTTCCGCAGGAGAGATCCAAAGGGTACCAAAATTAAAATGATTTCATATTTATAAATTTTTAAAAACCTGAAACTTTAAGATATTATACATAAAAACATACCGCGGGAGGCGGGTCTAGCCACTGTACCTGTAGCTGTATCATTACAAAGCTGATATCCGTCATAATCTGTCCCATCAGTCAAAAACGTGACAACCACAAAAACGATTTTTCATGGTGTATCGTAATAATACGGTAACCTTAGACGTTTCTCAGACGTCGGATGAAAGACTTTGACTTTCAATATTACATAGCACTTTATGCAATTGTACAACTCATGCAAATATAGTTCATATAATTATTGCGATTCCGTAAACAAGTTTTCCATAACATGAAGATGTTTGAGGGGTGCGGGAAGATACACAGGGGTCCAAATGTCACCAGGGAACACTGGGATCTAACTATTTCAGCCCATCTCAATTTGGAGAACCTGTTTAAGCGTATTATACAACCACAACACGGGACATTCCTTCTAAAATCACGTATACTGTTGCGATGTATTGTGAACTGGCCCTAGTTAGTTTAGACTATATAAAACCATTTTCACAAATGAAATAAGTGGAAATATCGATCCGATTTTTACAGCGGTCGTATAGCAGTGCACTACCATACAGGGGCCTTCCCTGTGAAGAACACACTGCAACTATAGCGTCTTCACATAGATTCTGAATAACAACCCTGTCCAATACGGCTGTTATTAGCCCAAACGCACGTTATATACACTAAGAACACACACATGCAAAAAAGAGGGATAATCATTTTAGTACATGTATAGTTTGTACGAAGAGCGCAGAGGCAAGATCGGCACTGAGTCCAGCAGATACATTAGCAAAAGACAAACCAGAAAATAAATGTGATGATAATTTTTCGCGCTACCTATCATTATAACAGTGTGAACCCTGGATAATATAATTGGCGATCTATGAAAACATAATTTGCCAGTTGGTCAAATCCAGTGATTTTAAATGATACACATTCTTCACACCGCCGGCCAGCAAAAGCACTGTTCAGAGTAAGTGTGACACTCCAGCCGACAATAGACCTTTAACTGGGCCAGTTATTATTTCACCTCAATGCTTGTTTTTGCTCCATTTCGCTCCATGACAATTTTTTTAAATGTTTTATACAATTTGAGCTTATTAAGCTTCAGGTAATAGTTTGTACGAACAAGGCTGAGACAAAACCAACATTGAGTCTAGTGGAACCAAAGCGACTAATGAAATAGTAGGGATTGAAATCACATGGCGAAAGATAGAGCAATGGAGGACAAGCAAAAAGAGGTATGTCTATATTCTTTACGTAAATAATAAAAATACTTAAAGGTACAAAAACAGTTATACTTATATCTTTTTATAAGTGTGAATACATCCATCTAATACACCCATGTTTTCGTCAAGACCGGGCAATTGACACTATGTGCAGACAAAACCCTAGCAAACAAGACTCACGTAATGTATAGCATGTTAAGACAGACAGACAATAACACGCAGCAGACTAGAGCTGTTAGAGATATTTCAGACAATCGGCCAAGACAGAGAGACAAGTATCAGACAGTATGCTAACAACAATGAGAAGTGTGATGGTACACAGAAGGGCTAGAACACAGAGAAAAGTGACATCAGGCGAAGACAGAACAAAACGTAATAGACATCATGCTAAGATAGCGAGAAATATTACACTAACTGTATGAAAAATGACAGGCGGTAGTCTAGGACAGAGAGAAAAATAACACATAGTGCACTAGACAGAAAAAAGTACACTGGAAACGAGAGGAAAGCATATCAGGACAGAGAAAAATAGACTAAGTTAAAGGGGAAGGCAACACACAGTACATTAGGACAGGGAGAAAAGTAACACACAGTACGCTAGAGCAGAGAGAAAAGCAACACATAGTACACGTGGACAGAGAGAAAGGTAACATGCAGTACACTTGGACAGAGAGAAAAGTAACACACAGTACACTAAAACAGAGAAAAAAGTACAATACAGTAAACTAGGACATAGAGAAATGTAACACATATTACACTTGGATAGAGAGAAAAGTAACCTTAGGCTAAGGCAGTAAAAAAACGTAACAGACATTATGTTAAGATAGAGAGATAAGTAATACACAGTACATTAGGACATAGAGAAAATTAACAGTAGGCCAAGACAGAACAAAACGTAATAGGCAGTATGTTAAGATAGAGATAAAAGTAATACACAGTAAACTAGGGCAGAGAGAAACGTAACAGTAGGCCAAGACAGAACAAAACGTAATGCAGTATGTTGAGATAGAGATAAAAGTAATACACAGTAAACTAGAGCAGAGAGAAAAATAACAGTGGGCCAGGACAGAACAAAACATAATGCAGTATGTTGAGACAGAGATAAAAGTAATACACAGTAAACTAGGGCAGAGAGAAAAGTAACAGACGGTAGATTAGCAGTAAGAAAAGTTGCAGACAACAGACAGAGAAAAACGTAACACACAGTAGGCTGAGGCTGAGAGAATAAAAGACAACGGGCTAAGACACAGAGAAAACTAATACAGAGTAGGCTTTAGAAATGAAGAGAGAAAAGTTGAGAGGAAAACAAAGGACGAGAGACTAACACTGAGAAAAGAAACAGACGGTAGACTAGCAGTCAGAAAAGTTACAGAGAGTAGACTAACACTCAGAAAAGACACAGCCAGCAGGCTAAAACAGAGAGAAGCGTAACAGACAGTAGGCTATAACAGAGTTATCTAGCAGACAGCTGGCTAAAACAGAGAAAAGTAACAGGCAGAAGGTTGAAACAGAGAGAAACCTAACAGAGTATAGGCTATGACGAGAAACGCAACAGAGAGTATAGAATAGAAACGTGACAGACAATAGGCTAAGACAGAGTAAAACGTAACGGACAGATGGCCAAGAAAGAGAGAAAAGTAACAGATAATAGACTAGGACAGAGAGAAAATAACAGACAACTGACTAGGACAGAAAGAAAAGTAACAGAAAGTTGGCTAGGACAGAGAGAAAAGTAATAGACAGTAGGGTAACAGCGATAGAAAACAATAGACAGTAGGCTTAGACCGATGGAAAGACAATAGATAGTTGGCTAGGACAGAAAGAAAAGTAAAAGATAATAATAAGAGATGATGTGCTCGAAATGTGAGAAAGATTAAGACGGAAAAAAGGGTAGCAGATAGAATGCTAGGATATAGAGAAATTTTACAGACAGCAGGCTACGAGAGTGGGAAAAGCGGACTGTCATAGTGACAAAAGTGACAAAAATGACAGTGAGAGAGCAAGTAACGAATTTGAAAAGTCAGGCAGTGGGAAATCTATGTAAAACCGTTCTGGAGATTGGGATTTAAATATCATACCGAGATAGAAAGGACAAATCGGAAGAACGGCCAGGGGAGCCAATGAACTGAGGACTATTTGAATATATTGTGCATCTACTCATTTTAGAGATCTACTGTGTATTGGCGTTACAATGCCAACTTTACATTGCCTTAAAAAACATCGGTTCTATCAACTGAACATACATCTTCATAAAATCAGCAGACATTGAAATCCGACTCAAATGAAGTGCGGCTTTACATATCAATGTGACGTACATGTTTTTAAAAGCAAAGAACTTTTTTACCGACTCGTGGATTGGGAGTGTATAGCCGCCGGTTGTAATTTCTTGTCTACTTTCTGATGGATCAGTTCACGGGTCAGTGATGCGGTGACGGATGACAGTAGAGATTAAGATCAGCCTTCACCTCTGATCAACCGTCAATGACCATCTTCTCCTCGCTACTTTGCTTGAAGTTAATCTTCACTGTTTCTTAGAATTATTTCTCACCGGTCGAAAAAGATAACGATCTACACGTACGATACCTTATACTTCAGATAACATACCCTAAAGGGAAAGACCTCGTAAAAATGAACTGTGAGTGAGTGAAAACACCATTAAAACCCGGATCTTATACCACGGCGGCCAGCATTATGGTGGGAGGAAACCGGGCACAGCCAGGGGGAAACCCACGACCATCCGCAGGTTGCTGGCAGACCTTCCCACGTACGGCCGGAGAGGAAGCCAATATGAGCTGGTCTTGCACTCACAGCGACCGCATTGGTGGGGGGCTTCGGGTCATTGTGTTGCGATAGCGCGCTAACCGACTGAGCCACAGAGGCCCCCCTTTTCAAGGAAAGACCTTGTATATATAATAATGATAGCAGTTAAATGTTAACATTAACATTTCCCCCACCAGATAACCACCGAGGCATACCGACGGAAGAAATGGGGAATACTCTTCGGCTACTTAGACCGAAAGCCTCAAGGGATTTTAGAATATGACGAACTAATGGCATATTCAAAACACCTCATGGATGCTGGGAGGCTGGGCAAAGCGGAACACTTTCACAACGCTACCAGGGGCTCTGGAAAAGATTCTGTGACTTTCTCGAGCTAGCGAAATGACACTAAGCGCTTAGACAGAGCCCAGTGGATTACAGCTGCAGAACATCACCAAGGAAACCATTTCTCGGTTACAGTTGCACGGGTGTATTTCGATTTCATTGATCGTAACCACGATGGCAACATCTCAATGGAAGAATGGCGGACCTATCCGAAAAACAGAGGCAACGGCGACGAGAAGATACTAGTAATCCAAGATACCCTCAAACAGATGGACAGAGACGAGGACGGGTGGATCAGTAGTGGGGAGATCCCAGTACGCCTACGTCCAGTTCTGTCGTGGAGACTAACCTTCGGAAGATTTTTCATTTATCTACAAGAGCAGTTAAAGACCTGACAGTTTGTCATGCATACACATGCAGGCTCGAGACTATAGGCTTTCCTAATTGGGCAGTGGGGGTTCTGAACCTGTGTAACAGTTGGTCTATAAGGCTGGATGTACGGTTTGCCCACGTAACACAGACCTCCTATACGTGATTCAGTCAAAATCTCTGATCCCCAACCACACCTGTACACTTGTCTGCTCTGTACAACAGTAGTGTAACTCTGAACTAATCAGATGCACTAGAGGATTTCGTGTGCACTACATCCACACGTATCCACTTGTTTGCGCTATCTCCACACCCATCAACCAAATGCTATGTATCCACACACCACAACTTGTTTGCTCTGTGTTCACACCTATCAATTTTACTGCTTCTTTGCCACATCCATACACTTTTCTGATTTACAAGTACATGTATACATACACCTCACTGTTCTATGCCCACACCTTTGACCTTTACTAGTTTATTTCTCCACGAATGTATGTAAGTTATTGTTTATTTATTTGATTGTTGTTTTACGCCGTACGCAAGAATATTTCGCTTATACGACGGTGGCCAACATTACGGTGGAAGGAAACCGGGCAGAAAGTATGTTATGTTTGCAACTATCAGTTTCATTCTTCTGTATCAGTAGCTATCAATTTTACAGTTATATAACAGTAAACTTCACTGCTCCAAACATGCGCAGGAAAACTACCCTGTATCCACACCTATCAACCTCTCTGATTTCAACTTCTCTGCATTACTTACATTCCAAAAAACTTCATTGCTCTATATCCATTCCTATCAACATGTCTGCCGTCCACCAACACCACATAAATTTGCTCCACATCAAGACCTAAGGACTTGATTTGTTGTGTTCTATATCTACAACCCCCAACTTCTCCACTCTATATCCACACCTATCAACTTCACCGTTCTATATCTACAACCCCCAACTTCTCCACTCTATGTCCACACCTATCAACTTCACCGTTCTATATCTACAACCCCCAACTTCTCCACTCCATATCCACACCTATCAACTTCACTGTTCTATATCTACAACCCCCAACTTCTCCACTCCATATCCACACCTATCAACTTCACTGTTCTATATCTACAACCCCCAACTTCTCCACTCCATATCCACACCTATCAACTTCACTGTTCTATATCTACAACCCCCAACTTCTCCACTCCATATCCACACCTATCAACTTCACTGTTCTATATCTACAACCCCCAACTTCTCCACTCTATATCCACACCTATCAACTTCACTGTTCTATATCTACAACCCCCAACTTCTCCACTCCATATCCACACCTATCAACTTCACTGTTCTATATCTACAACCCCCAACTTCTCCACTCTATATCCACACCTATCAACTTCACTGTTCTATATCTACAACCCCCAACTTCTCCACTCTATATCCACACCTATCAACTTCACTGTTCTATATCCACACCTATCAACTTCACTGTTCTATATCCACAACCCCCAACTTCTCCACTCCATATCCACACCTATCAACTTCACCGTTCTATATCTACAACCCCCAACTTCTCCACTCTATGTCCACACCTATCAACTTCACCGTTCTATATCTACAACCCCCAACTTCTCCACTCTATGTCCACACCTATCAACTTCACGGTTCTATATCTACAACCCCCAACTTCTCCACTCTATGTCCACACCTATCAACTTCACTGTTCTATATCTATAACCCCCAACTTCTCCACTCTATGTCCACACCTATCAACTTCACCGTTCTATATCTACAACCCCCAACTTCTCCACTCTATGTCCACACCTATCAACTTCACCGTTCTATATCTACAACCCCCAACTTCTCCACTCTATGTCCACACCTATCAACTTCACCGTTCTATATCTACAACCCCCAACTTCTCCACTCTATGTCCACACCTATCAACTTCACCGTTCTATATCTACAAACCCCAACTTCTCCACTCTATGTCCACACCTATCAACTTCACCGTTCTATATCTACAACCCCCAACTTCTCCACTCTATGTCCACACCTATCAACTTCACTGTTCTATATCTACAACCCCCAACTTCTCCACTCCATGTCCACACCTATCAACTTCACCGTTCTATATCTACAACCCCCAACTTCTCCACTCTATGTCCACACCTATCAACTTCACCGTTCTATATCCACAACCCCCAACTTCTCCACTCCATATCCACACCTATCAACTTCACTGTTCTATATCCACAACCCCCAACTTCTCCACTCTATGTCCACACCTATCAACTTCACCGTTCTATATCTACAACCCCCAACTTCTCCACTCTATGTCCACACCTATCAACTTCACCGTTCTATATCTACAACCCCCAACTTCTCCACTCTATATCCACACCTATCAACTTCACTGTTCTATATCTACAACCCCCAACTTCTCCACTCCATATCCACACCTATCAACTTCACTGTTCTATATCTACAACCCCCAACTTCTCCACTCCATATCCACACCTATCAACTTCACTGTTCTATATCTACAACCCCCAACTTCTCCACTCTATATCCACACCTATCAACTTCACTGTTCTATATCTACAACCCCCAACTTCTCCACTCTATATCCACACCTATCAACTTCACTGTTCTATATCCACAACCCCCAACTTCTCCACTCTATGTCCACACCTATCAACTTCACTGTTCTATATCCACAACCCCCAACTTCTCCACTCTATGTCCACACCTATCAACTTCACTGTTCTATATCTACAACCCCCAACTTCTCCACTCTATATCCACACCTATCAACTTCACTGTTCTATATCCACACCTATCAACTTCACTGTTCTATATCCACAACCCCCAACTTCTCCACTCCATATCCACACCTATCAACTTCACTGTTCTATATCCACACCTATCAACTTCACTGTTCTATATCCACAACCCCCAACTTCTCCACTCTATATCCACACCTATCAACTTCACTGTTCTATATCTACAACCCTCGACTTCTCCACTCTATATCCACACCTATCAACTTCACTGTTCTATATCCACAACCCCCAACTTCTCCACTCTATATCCACACCTATCAACTTCACTGCTCTATATCCACAACCCTCAACTTATCCACTATATCCACACCTATCAACTCCCCTGTTCTACATCTACAACCCTCGACTTCTCTACTCTATACCCAGACCTATCAACTCTACAGTTCCATATCCATACTTAACATTTCATTTCTCTAAATCCATAAACTTGTCTGCTCTGTATTTAGACCTTACTGTTCTACATTCAGCCTATTGACCTCAATGCTTCATAAACACTTAACTGTCAACGGCGCTAGTCTATATCCGTATGAATTCCATTATTATATCCACAACTACGAATTAGGCTGCTGGGATAAATTTTAGGACAGCATGATGTTTTTTGGCGTAAATAGTTCATGTTGTGGAAAGACAGTATATGATTAGAGTTTACTTTTTATCATGTATTTGAACAGTTTGTCGTACCTCTTTTATACGCTAAACGTTAACGTTTTGGCTAATGTTTCTGTGTTAAACAGACGACATATATGGAGTGACAGAGCACTGTGCTTTTAATTTACAATAACTAATTTACTGTAATTGAACGCCACACTCATAAACTTTCTTTTGGTTGGAGGAGTGTCCAGACTAAATCACGACCATTTTGGCATGTTACCGACAAATTTTCCAGCTCACAATGTAAAGACTTGTTCACCATGGTGACGTGCAAAGATGACGAGTTTCTGCCGCGACAACCGCGTATTGTCACCAACGAGCCACCGTCACGAAAAGCGGGAGAATCAATGGCCGTTTGTATCACAGGGATAGGGAATATGAATAGATGATATTTCATCCTAATTATAGTTTATCTGTTTGACAAGTGTTCAAAGCTAGGCCCAAGACTATTTCACCTCTAAGAGTATTCCGTTATGTTTGTGGATGGAGGATAAACAGGGAGGAGGCTTAAAAAAACAACCGTCCTTCGCCAAAGACCTCATAAATCTCAACAGGTAGGCCCAATTACGGTCCTGTAGGCGTCACATATAACATCTCACCCACGCTCAGCATACTGACACTAGCTTAACATAATGAAGGCACCTCACGCACCCTCAGCGTACTGACATTAGCACAACACACTGAAGACACTAGATAAGACACTTCCATGCTCAGCACATTGACACCACAACAACACAATGAAGACGCCGGATAGGACACCATACTGTCACTAGCACAACGTGCTGAAGACACCAGATAAGACACCCCTGTCATTCTCAGCATACTGACACCAGAACATACTGACCGACTCCCAGATTTAAGTTGTAAAAAGTCTTTCCTCTTATATGATGGTAGACAGGTTTATGGGTGGAAGAAATACCGGAGTAACCTCTTGACTTAATGTTGAAACTTAAACAGTGAGAGATGGATTCAAACAAGGGACAACATATAGAAAACACTAATTGGGCTGAGCACATTAACCCTTCTTGGCTTTTATGTTGGCTTTATGCTGAGTGCAAACAAAGGGATATATACACACATATATAGTATTTGGTACTGACCACCCTTCTCTCTCATGTCTGAGTGTCCAACCACTACATGTGTCTTAACACTGTACACTTTGATACACTCACACATCACTCAGTTGCAAAATTCAAACCATTCTGACAAGGTTAAAATATCAGGACAAAAAAATAAATTTAAATGAAACAAGTAGTCAAGGAATGTTCCCACAGAGTTTTAATTTGACCACAATGAAGTGGGTTACACAAACACAATGGCCTACAATAAACATGGATAACTTATTTATAAATAACAATCTAGAGAGTTATTTTCTGGATGTGATGAGACAAAGGACAATAGTTAAAAACGCTGACCCGTCACAGATAAACTGGCAGTACAGACTCAAATGGCACCATTGGCAGAGCCCATCATTAAGATCTTATGCAGTGTTCACTGAAAATATTTCACATCTGCTGCATGGTGTACATGGAATGCCTCTATTGCATACAGTAATGATTCCACAGCTACGTCAAGTCAGCATGATGTCATCATACAGTCGACCCCACACCTTTCTGGGTCATCAGCAATACACCCAGTAAGTGTTGATCCAAGGAGGTCATGGAAAACACAATGAAAAGAAGATATGAAGTGATTCCTTCCTTAATAGTCAGATGTTTTTCACTTCTCAGGGTATGTCTACATCGTGGAATTCTCTAGTTAGCTGATGATAAAGCCTGAAAAAATAGACAATGCATGACACAGAAAGCAGACAAAAATAATTTGTCGTGATTAAAAGATGTTTAAATATATTAACTTGTGTTATAGGTCATACTAGGAGAGTTTGCTGCCGTACAAGAACAATGATTGGAAGTGACCATGGGGTAAACAACCCCAGAGTCTGTCACGTACCCTAAGAACACTTGACATGAGCATAAGTAGGATCCAACATCTATTCAATAAGCTAATAACAGGCCTGTTTCTAGCGTCTACCCAAAATTCATTGCCCATCGATATATACTGCAATATATAACATTAAACACTGGAGACAGATCAAGGGAGGCAACTTCTAAAACGGGATAGGTTTAAAATTTCGCCCTCAGTTCACTCCCTTCGAGCTAACTAGATTCGTCCAGTATTGCATTATCCCCTCTCCACACAACCCTTCAAAAAATGTTTTTTTCGGTTTTTATCTGACATGTAGTACATTTTAATCTTCCTTCGCACTTGAATGTAGTCAATCCAAGTATTCACATATACATATTGAACCGGTTTGTGAATTTTCTTTAATTAAAACCATACTGATTATTATATTCATGTGGATCATGTTATAGCACACCCACCTCTTTGGCAAACTGTGGTAGAACAAAGGCTGCCTTGTGAACCTCTGCATTGTAGTAGCGTAAACCTAATTTCTTTACTTCAGCTTCTGAAAATTTATGCAACGGCTCCTTAAAAGAAATATCCTGAAAATGAGATAAAATATCACAATTTCAATCAAACAATTTTAGTTCTGGTAATAAAAAATACTTAAGACTGAAAACTGTGTAAACCATGAATAGTATGAAATATAACATGACATGATCAAATTGATCAGAGTTTTTTACTTACTTGATTGGGGTTTGCACCATACTCAAGAATATTTCAATTATACCACGGCCAAAATCATGAGGGGAGGAAACCCACATCCATCTGCTATATGCTGGCAGACCTTTCCATGTACGGACAGCAAGGCCAACTGATGGAGACAGACAGGACCTGGGACCTGGGCACTACAGGAAATGCTCTTCTCCATGAGACTGTTTTCCTACATTCCATGAATATTCACACCATCCGTTACTGGTTATCCTTATATTTATGATGCTATGTAAGGACAATTTCATGATATCAAATAGGCCTACATAAGCATGTGTTACTGGTTATCCATTTACCTGTGATGCTATTTAAAGACAAATTCATAGTAAGACAGAGGCCCACATAATCATGTGTTACTGGTTATCCATTTACCTATGATGCTATTTAAAGACAAATTCATAGTAAGACAGAGGTCCACATAATCATGTGTTACTGGTTATCCATTTACCTGTGATGCTATTTAAAGACAAATTCATAGTAAGACAGAGGCCCACATAATCATGTGTTACTGGTTATCCATTTATCTATGATGCTATTTAAGGACAAATTCATGGAATGACAGAGGCCCACATAAGCATGGGTTACTGGTTATCCATTTATCTATGATGCTATTTAAGGACAAATTCATGGTACTACAGAGGCCTACACAAGCAAAGCCAATCTGGTTACCCTTTTATCTATGATGTATTTAAAGACAAATTCATGGGACGGCAGAGGCCCACATAAGCATGTGTTACTGGTTATCCATTTATCTATAATGCTATTTAAGGACAAATTCATGGTACGGCAGAGGCCCACATAAGCATGGGTTACTGGTTATCCTTTTATCTATAATGCTATTTAAAGACAAATTCATGGTACGGCAGAGGCCCACATAAGCATGGGTTACTGGCTATCCTTTCATCTATGACGATATTTAAGGACAAATTCATGGTACAGCAGAGGCCTACATAAACATGTGTTACTGGTTATCCTTTTATCTATAATGCTATTTAAAGACAAATTCATGGTACGGCAGAGGCCCACATAAGCATGGGTTACTGGTTATCCTTTCATCTATGACGCTATTTAAGGACAAATTCATGGTACAGCAGAGGCCTACATCAACATGTGTTACTGGTTATCCTTTTATCTATAATGCTATTTAAAGACAAATTCATGGTACGGCAGAGGCCCACATAAGCATGGGTTACTGGTTATCCTTTCATCTATGACGCTATTTAAGGACAAATTCATGGTACAGCAGAGGCCTACATAAACATGTGTTACTGGTTATCCTTTTATCTATAATGCTATTTAAAGACAAATTCATGGGACGGCAGAGGCCCACATAAGCATGTGTTACTGGTTATCCTTTTTTATCTTTGACGCTATTTAAGGACAAATTCATGGAATGACGCAGGCCTACATAAGCATATGATCTATCACTTACAGGACTATTACTACACAGAACAAAGCCGATCTGTCCACTCGGATACGTTGGTATTGTCGTGAACGCATAATCAACTGTCGAATAGACAGTTTTACAAAAATCTTGCATCTTCTTTATCAAGTCCATGTGCAGCCATAGACACTCACCTGAAAGTGTAACACACAGCAGAAACTCACACAAGAAGTTCAGAAAATTGGACATAATTCCATACTTCTACCTAAACCTTAAATAAGTACCTTAGTCTTTAAAATGTTGTAGTTGGTTTTGATTTAAATCTAAGAATGATTTATACAGAATTAGAGACAACATGTTGATTACATGAACCAGATTTTGCAAGTTTTATACAAATTTATTCAAATAAATCTTACTGAAAACATGTTAATTTCTCAATTGAATTCACAGCATATTTCATCTCATTTACTGAGTAATGAGTACTGAGTATTGAGTCATCTCTATGCAAGGCAAGTTATTAACTTTGATTTTCTGCACTCTTTTGCCACTTTTTCCGAAGTCCTGACTAACCACGGTGTTCTCGATAAAACGCAGACTGACCAAAAAGGGGTAACTCAGTGGGTTGGTATTGATACACACTTGATATTCTAGTTCTCACCCTGTGTGCAAACAATACCCCCTGGCTTAAGAGCTCCCTTCATCAGTTGGTAATATGACTTCTCAAACAGTGAACAAGCAGGACCTGCCAGGCAAAATGACAAACAACAAATCACGTTTATTGGGCTGATAGAAATTTACACTCATGTATACTTCACATAATGATATGAAATAGTGACAAGACTTCAAAGTAAAGGAAGCAAGGGAGACAACACCTCTTCCCATCCAGAGCACTGTATGTATATATGTATGTTTGGGTTTCAAGTGGTGCTTAACGATTTTTCAGTCACATGACGATGAGGAGGCTTTAGTATGCATATATGCTGGGTCTTCTTGTGGAACTGGGTGTCAATGCCACCAAGGTGCTGCCCCCACTGCGGCATCATGCTGAAGGCACCACGTTAACTTTCTATCTTGGGTGACACCAGTGGGCTATTTTCAGTTTTTGTTCATTCTTCAGTTACTTAATTTATTACACCGATATAATCACAGGTTTACCTCTTTAATAACCAGCTACTTACTGAAATACATGTGAACAGTTACATAACTATAGGTTACCTTTCAAATACCCCTGCTTAATTACAGGCTTAATACACATTAAAGTATGGGTAACCTTTTTAGATACAGTTTATCTTTTGTAATTTCATATTCAATTCAGAACATTACCACCACTGACTCATTCATCACACTTGACAATTCAATCCCCCCCCCCACTCACCTACAGGGTCTGATGAGTCTGTGATGATCACATCAAACTCTCCCTTGTGTTTACCCATAAACTCAAACCCATCCCCAATGTGCAAGTCCAGTTTGGGGCTTTCAAACCCACAGGCCATGTGAGGCAGGAACTTTTTGGACACTTCCACAACTTTCTGTTCAAAAAAGAAAAACAACAAACAGTGTGAATGATCTGAACAAGTGAGGCCATTGTCTGTTCCAAATATTTTATCAGTCCAATGCTAATTTTTTTTGGGGGGGGGGGGATTTTGCGCTGCTCTCAAGAATGTATCACTTGTAACATGACAAACATGTTTAAGAGTTCAGTAAAACAGGTGAAAGTTGAAAAGAAACAATTATATAATAATTGGGATTAACAAAACTATTATCACATAATGTAGGTTGTACGTTTCATGGTTTTGAGATTGTGGAAAAAAAGAACATTTGGTATATGTTAGGGAAAGCCATTTTCCAAAACAGACAAGTACAGAAAATATTTATAAGACAAAATTTCATCTCAAAACAAGAAATTCAAAGATTTATGTCACTGAAAGAAAAACTGTACCACAATATTATTCACTTGATATTTACTTCACTTATGTTTTACATGAGACTCATAACTCTCACTGTTTTACATGCTGTTTGTTTGTTTTCATTGTCACTATATGTTTTCCTTTGTTTACAAACAGTTCCCTTTGCTTTGTATGCTGTCTTACCTCATCAATTTCACACATGGTCACACTCTCTACACCCGGGTGTTTGACAACCTCCCGTACCACGCCTCCATCCCCGCCCCCTATCACCAGTACCTGGCAACAAGATGTATACCCAGTCAAACAAAGCTGCATACAACACACTGCAAATTATACAAAATGTGACAGACTTCTGAATCACATCTGGGTTACAAAATGGCGTATCACATGTCTTTGTAAAAATTCCAGAGAAAAGTTGATTTACCGCACTGTGGAGACTTAGGATGAGTGAGTGAGTGAGTACTTCATGTCATACTTAACAATTTTTCAGTCATATGACGATGAGGAGTCCTTCTGGTGTGTGCATATATAGTGTCTTTGTGTGGCAGGGTGAGTCCGTGTCGCCACTGGAACATCATGCCAAATACACCTGACGTGACATCCCACCAAGTCACATTATACTGACACTGGGCCAACCAGTCATTTTTCCTTGCTCTAACCTCTCCATGCTGAGTGCCAAGTAAGGCAGCAACGAGTACCATTTCTAAAGCCTTTGGTATGACCTGACCCGGAAGTGAACCTGAATCTCCAGACCTCTAGGCGGATGCTATAAACACTAGACCACTGAGGTAGTGACTTAGGATGGGGAAAATACATGTAGTTCCTACCTTTCTTGGATTAGGGTGACAGTTTAGTGGCAAATGTGTGATCATTTCTTGATAGGAAAACTCGTCTCTGGAAGTGCACTGTATAACCCCATCCAAAACTAGAACGATGCCATATGTTTTGCTGAAGAAATAAATTGCACAGAAATCTTGAATTACATTTATGAGTACACTATTATATATACTATTATAGATTAAGGACAAATTTACACTATTATCATCACATATTCACTGGATCTAGGGCAGTCAAGTCTACAGTTGTGAATGTTTGTGAACATTTGACACCATTTCACACATCTCACGTGTTACAGTAAGTGGGCCGGGGGGAAGTTCAGACGTCGGTCAAACGTGACTGTTCCAATTTTGTAATGACGAATGTCGTAATTACAACCCCGACTCCAGCCTGGTGACCGCTGCAACGAGCCTGAAATTTTTGTCAGGCGAAATCACGCTTAAGATGGAGACTGGCTGTTATCAGCAAGATTCGTGTTCAATTGTCAGTCCTAGCATTTAGAAGGAAATTTCTCCTGATACTCGGGATTTCGCCACACAATGTAAAATTTCACACGTTGATATTATCAATTGTATCACATACTGTCTGTAAATCCACAAAGACATATTCCACCATGATATGTTCTTTCGGTATTTTATCACATACAGTCTGTAAATCCACACAGACATACATTATCACGATATATGCAATCAAAATTCAGCTCTAGTGAAAAGAGCGCACATGTTTGATGTGATCTCATCTTTCCCCACCTTTTGAAAACCAGAACATCTTGGTACTTAGACTTCTCGTGGAATAGCACCTCGTCGACCTCAAGCGACATCGCCTGACCCGGCCATAACGTACTCAGCTCACTAAACCAGCCCTGTTTTATATGATCCATGCCTGGGAGACGTTAAAAACAGTAACAAGAAGTAAAGCTAGCTTAGTCCACGGAGAGTGAGTAAAACAGTCAACACTTCAAATACAGCTGTCTTTTCACCATGCAACACACGTGGTAGAGGGCGCCGGAAGTTGCTGTCATGACCATACTCCTCACAGAGAGATAAGTTACTAAGAAATGTGCAACTATGCGTGGATTTTTCCGCCGGATTACCGTAATGTACGTCTTGGCGCGCGGAGATATTTAACTTTAACTCAATTATCCAAAGGTTTACATTAAATGATAAAACGAAATACAGCTCGCACAACAATTTCATTGCCAGTTTTCTCCTTGGTCCACGACTACGTGGGTCCACATGCACGCTTGGCCTATAAATACTTGTGTACATGCAGGCAACATTGTCCAGCTGTTGGAACGAAACTCGAGTTACATTTATGTAGGACAAATATCATAGGGTATACATGTATGTAGTCCGACACGATCTACGTCTCTATGCATATTTAATATACTGACAGGTATTGCATGCCGACGTCAGACCGAAAAGTCCAGTAGAAGTGGTGGTTGGCTCCATCCTTTCTGTCGCCTTGATCTCCAAAATCAGGGATCCTTTTCACGTAACATTTGCACAGCTGTGTTCCTTGATAACTTGTCTTCACACCTTATTTGCCTTAATTTGTGTATATTATTAATATGCGCATAGATAGTCAAGTGTTGATATTCCAAAACGACCACAAATGTATGCAATACCTGTGATTATATTTAATACGCATACAGAGGCGGATCGTGTCGGACTAACGAAAGATAGGCCACAAATATTAGATACTTTATGAACATTTTAGTACCACAGGAATATTAGTTAATATTAAAAAAATAGTTGAAATGGTATTAAAATAGCCATGCTTTTCACTTGATTTACAGTGTCACATCCCAGACGCTTGGTGCCATCCATGAAGTATGATGATGATGTTATAGGTTTTTGAAACGCTTTGAATAATTGCATATTTAATAGAATTACCTTCCTGTTGTTTTCTTGGGCGGGGGCATAGACTACTTGATACAGATGCATATCGTGCCATTTACTTGGGGAAGTGTTTCTCCTTTATTTCACACATGGAGTGTGACACAGTTTGGCTTTTCCGATAGAAATAATGCTTTGTTTATTATAAGATGAGTTTCCGTAATATAAGGATTACGCTGTAAGTGGTTGATATCGTTCTGCAGCACTTGGCACGTGAGCGAGATAGCACGTGTCTCGAGACGCTATATACAAACTACATCGATCATCCAGCGCGTGTCACTCGACCGACATGACGTTGCATGGACGAAAAAAGCTCCTCGCTGTTCAATATCAGAAATCTAAATATCAGAAATCTGTGCAATTCATATGGCGCTTCACCATTTTGTAAATATCTATGGCCTACTCAGGAACACAAACATGACATATTCACTCGTATACTATACTTATTTTTGCCATTTTTTTAGACGTTGTAATAATTATTTTTTGTATATTTCTTTATTTTTTTAATAATGTTTGTTTCTCTTTTCTTCCGACAAGTGATTCTTTGACTTTCACACAAATCATGGCGCTTAATTGTCATATATATTCCCACGTGGGCCAAGTCTAGGCTCGGCTGTCATGTTTAAGAGGAATAACTCATGGCCTCCCTTGAAGATGGGCCTTAGCTTTTAGGCACTGTAGGCAATCTCACTGTACAGATAGGAGAGGTAGACAAGGCTGCTAGCTGGTGACTAGCCAATTAAAGAAGACAAAGTTAGGAGGACATGCCTAACCTTGAACTCAGAAGTGGCTGCACAATGGAGTTTTTACTGCTTAAAACAATTTGATCAATCTGTCAGAAAGACGCCGCCGTGAAAATCAGCCACATGTCACGTACCTTTCTGCGTATTGAATACATGCGTGACGCGAATGAAATTAGAAGAGCTTAAGGAGAAAGCCTTTCACCAACGAGATCACACAGTGCGTGGGGATTTTTTGTCTTCTTTTTAGTTTCCTTCTTTTGACAGGATCTAGAGAGTTATAAAAAGACAAAGTACACATTAAAGATGTTATATTGATCTAATATTCCAATAAGAGAAAATGAAAAAGAAAAAAGCTCCCTAAAACTAAGTACAGTTTGCGAGCCGGATGTACGAGTCTTCATGGAGATCGTTTGCCTGTTCTGCTGGGTGTAATAATATATGGATAATCATTTTGATGTGATGGAGGAGTGGTGATATTTGATACAACGAATGGAGGGTGTAGGCCTATAGGCCTACCTTTTCTTCGGCACTTGACAATCTCAGTTTCTAGCTGGCATTTTGTCTAAAGACCTTTCCGGATTCACCAATGCCATGTTTGTGCCGTGTCCGTGTTCGTTTCTGAGGCCTACATGGAGCTTACATCCGGTATTCAAGTTTCTTCTACCATAAAACTGAACTTCGTCGCATAGACGGAACATTTTTAAAAAATCAAATCAAATAAATAAATTACTGACGCCATCAGTATTATTACTGCTTGAGTCCCTTTTAATAATATATATAACACACCATTACCTGCCTTGTGTATATATCTTACCTAACGCTTGCATTTGTATACATTTCTGAAAGAGTCAGCAAGCCCAAATCTAAGAGCACTTGATGTCAGTTATTTAAAAAGTGTTTTTGATAAAAAAAAACACAATAAATTGGTCATTCGGTATTGCATTTTCTTGTTAAAGCTCAGATAATGACGTGAGAAATTACCTGATACTTCTTTGGGTTTCGAACCCGACTCTGGAGAATAATTACCATACCTGATTGTAAAGTCGATGGTTAGAAATGTATAGTCTTACATATTTTACACCGCTGGAACGTGCATTGTGTTCAGAAAGTGTAATCTGCCACAGAATACCCTACTACAGAAGAGGAAACAATACTCTGCTGTCCTGATTCGATAATGGTGAAACATCGTCAAAAGCGCTGCATCCGAGTTCCAGTCTAGATTACCGCCGGAATTGAAGGACAATGGGTCCAATAGTGGCACCAAGGCCAATTTGTGCACAAAATATCATCCAAATTCCTCTGCAGCTTTGTCCTTAATTTGCTGAGGGATAAATAGATACACTGGAACAGACAGATTAACGGACAGAAAATATTTCTCTGCTGAACAGTGCTACAGGGTAAAAGAAGAAAGTCCATTTGTGTTCTATCGGCACTGGTAAATAACTGTTTATAAATTTCTGGATCCAGGTCAGCATCTTCTCAGTTGTGACAAGATCAAAGCGCGCACGAGGTTTCATACAAATCCTGACATCTCTTCAATTTATAAATTTGCTTGTAAAGAGAAATATGTCGGACAATGGTCAAACATCGTTTTATGCGATCAAGTACTCGATCCGATTCCAGATTCTCATCCCACCAAAATGTTATCAGAGATAGGTGCTGGAACCAAGGTCAAGTCGTACGCAGTTTCATCAAAACTCGTGCATAACCTCGGGCAATTGTGAAGAATCATATAAAAAAAATCTAGAATCCGGATCCTGATTCGGATTAGGAGTACCACCAAATTTAATGGATTGATGTTCTTGTTCTTGTTCACTGAATTTCATCCAAGTCCTTCCATAACTTTACCTCTGAAATTGAGACAGACAGACAAACAGAAGAACGGACTGACATATAAACGTCCGCAAAAACAAAACCTTCTTTGACGTAGGTAAAACCACTATTATCTCATGACAATGCTTGATGTGTATACTTACCACTTGTAACAATGTACAGATATCGAAGATTCCCGCAGCTTTCACCTTAGGCAACGATTTTAGTAGTATGTCCCAGCTGAGAATTTATCCCGCATCAGATAAAATCCTCCCATTTGGACTGGACATTAATGGTCACGTGGTAGACGTGTATATCTCTCAGCCCTGCAGCAAATGCTGTAGGCGTTTGATGACGAAACAGAAGGGAGAACGCCATGACGTACTATCAGTTACAATGTGACAGAACAATGACACCAACGACACAACGTAACAGTTGACACAATATTGTCAATAACGTTTCGACGTCACGTCATAATTCCCAGATCACTCCTTGGTAATTCAAAGCTCCTCAAAGCAACAGGAAACTACTGCTGAATCTTCCTTTGTTTTTCTATGTACTTTTTAGGGCCTTCCGTGGAATAAATTCGTTATGTGATTACTCAGTGAAAGCATACGAAACTATACGGGGTCACTAAGCCTCATATTGGGCTTACAGTCCTCCTCTAGTTTCTTATCCTTTCTCTCAGTAACCATGTAACTAATAATATTGGACTTTCTGTCACGTCACATCACTATTTATTCAGAATTCCAAGAAACTCATTTTAAACTCAGTTTTCCTCATTCGATGCCACGGAAGTCTTTTATACCGCGGTATGGGCTCACCAAACCAGATCTATGATTATCTTACCATTCCGGTAGAAAGTAGGTTTACCTATGAAAACGATACCATGGGTGGTTTAACGGATTTTTATGGAAGACGGATGCGGCCATTTGCGTTCTCGAGAGAGTGCGAAACCAGGCAAAACCGTCAGAGCTTAACGCTAATCTCGCGTTCCCGAGCCGCGCTTTTTAAAAAAAGACACGGCTCGAGAACGCGATGTTAGCGGTAATCTCGTGTGGATTTTAATTTTTGGAATTTCGCGTTCTCGTGCAAAATGGTTATTAACTGTTTTTGGTTCATGGTGTATGACAATAGATCATGCCCATTTGCGGGTCTGATAACAGTTATAATGGTATCACCGTCAAGAATGCACCCGAAGTACTTCCTGTTCAGTAGACGTGACTTGCATCAGTGCATGCGTGTTGGAAAAATAAGTGCTGACAGATATTGGATAAGAGAAAGAGAGGAATTCTCTACATGGTATAGTTTTTAAAGACATTGTAATTAATGTAAATGCAAATGATTTGATATCGAGTAAAAGATACGTGCTTTGGTCGCTAAACATTTGGCACGAATTATTTGCACAATGTGTAAGAATGTAGGTTTACAGATTAAAGGCAAACGTTGTGTTCGTGGAGATAAGCTACATGTGTAAAGGTTTGTGTTCCAAAATGCGTGATTTAGTCGTGATTTATAAAGTTGCATGAAAGAGTTTAAAGTAAAAGACAGCTCTCGACTTAGATATTGTTCATTAAAAAGATTACAAAATTCTCTCTTGAATGTAAAAGCCTGTTTTGAAATAGCGCCCATGCTTTTAGGGTTATAAGAGATCAATCAGAAGGCTGAGATATATCAGTTGTTTATTAGCTGTGAGGTAAATGTTCTGAGTTGTCTGTCAATGTAATATGTAATAACATAGAGATAGCACAGTGTTTTAATGTTATATGTTTTAATTATAACAAGTACATGTGTACACAACACTGCAAAGTTTTTCCAGACCATTATGTTGGCGCTAGTATTCAGGGTTGATGGTAAAATGATACAGGTACTGAGTGTTGGTGGGGAAAATGGTGTTGGCGTTTAGGATTGGTACCGTAGGTAAAATGATGCTGGTATTAAGGTTTGGTGGGTAAAATGGCACTTGTTTTAAGTGTTGCTGGGGATAATCCAACTGGTATTGAATCTTGCTGGGGAAAATGCTACTGGTATTGAGTGTTGGTGGGGAAATGGTGCTGGCATTCAGGATTGGTGCCGAAGGTAAAATAGCACTGGTACTGAATGTTGGTGGGAAAATGGTACTGGTGTTGAGTGTAGTGGGGAAAATGCTGTTGGTATTGAGTGCTGCTGGGGCAAGTGGTGCTGGCATTCAGGATTTGTACCGTAGGTAAAATGGTACTGGTGTTGAGGTTTGGTGGAGAAAATGGTACTGGTATTGAGTGCTGGTGGGAAAAATGCTGTTGGTATTGACTGGTGCGGATAGCGCCACTGATAACGCCACTGAGTTAGTGGGGAAATGGCGCTGTAATTGAATAATGATAATATAAGAAAATGGTGCTGAAATTGAGTGATGATAGTATAAGGGAATGGTGCTGAAATTAAGTGATGATGGTATAAGAGAATGGTGCTGAAACTGAGTGATGATACTCTAAGGGAATGGTGCTGAAATTGAGTGATGATAGTATAAGGGAATGGTGCTGAAATTGAGTGATGATGGTATAAGGGAATGGTTCTGAAATTGAGTGATGATGCTGTAAGGGAATGGTGCTGAAATTAAGTGATGATGGTATAAGAGAATGGTGCTGAAATTAAGTGATGATGGTATAAGAGAATGGTGCTGAAATTGAGTGATGATAGTGTAAGGGAATGGTGCTGAAACTGAGTGATGATAGGTATTTACACATTGTCATGCATGCTATGGCATTCATTTGTGGGAATAATATTGACGATGAGGAAGACGCGAAGAAAGCTGTTAATTTTTACGAAATACTACTGATTTGGAGATTGCCGAAGGTGGGCAAGGATGGGGTTGAATAAGTGATGTTGGTTTTGAAAGTAATTCTATTGGTTGGACGTTTCATTAGCATGTCATGTCACGAAGAGTATGACAAATTCCTTCTCCAAGAATAGATATTGACCTAACATTTGAACTAGCGATTGATGGGCAAACACGTTAACCACTCGACAAAATGCTCCCATAATGACTTTGAGTTTGTTGGCAGAAATTGTGGGGCAGGAATAGAGACGATGGTATTGGAATCTTGGAAATTCTTTGGCTGAACTTCTCGGAATAAGGAGTGAATGCAGAAGGAAACATTGTGTTTATTTAAATTCTTGCCCAGTGTTCAGCAGTAATAGGACTGAATGATGTCGGGTGTACAGATACCATGGTGCTCGTTCATTTCTTGGAAACTATGACGTCATTACATTACAAACACTCATAAGATGGTATCAGCCAACCAGTAGTGCAGATGTTCTGCATGCAGAATTCAATATAAGGCAGTGTCCTAGGATGTAACACGTGGTTGTGGAATGCATTCTCATTACCAGTACAGGAACTAAGCTTTCTGTGAAACAAGGTGAATAGCATACGGGAATGCCAGCGACTATTTGAACTAGAAATGCACGTTTACATAAGTACATCGAGGAGTGAAAATGTATAGGTTTCAAATCACGCGAAGCGCTGTGTTTGTTTAAAAAATCTTGTGGAATGCAAACAAGAACCATTGAAAATTTGAACAGCAAGTGTTTATCCGAGAAAATCTATTTCCTCCCCACGTATGGGATTTATGCATGGGCTAATATTTGCACAGGTGAAAATGTCTGTCCACTTATTCCTATATAGCCCGCTAGAGAAGATAAATGTGCCGACAAAGTACCAAATAATTGTGTGAGCATGGCTCTTATTACTTTGAGCATATCAATCACAAACTGTAATGACGCGTTACGATTTCTTTCTCTACACAGACTCTGTCGACAACGTCCATCATTCAAATATCCTTCGGTAGGATTTCTGTAAACATATGTAAATCATTTTACTTCTTACATCGCTTTTATTGATCACGTTCAGTTAAGCGTATATGAGGTTGTGTCATAGCTGAATGCAGGCACATTGACTGAATGGGCATTTAATATTGTTCTATTAGCAATACCAGCATAAGTATGGAAAGAAATAAGAATGAATACAGTTCTTCCGCGCTGAGAGTTTAGTTCTCTGCTGCAATATATCTGAAAGCTGCTGCAATTTCTTGCATTACCGGCTTTCTCGCTTCTCGCTGAAAATGCGAGACTCCATTAAATCGCGCACTTTCGTCCTTTTGCATTCCGCTTGTAAATCGCTGTGCGCATGCTAACCAGAAAGCAACAGGACGAAAGGGGAGGTTTGGTGGAGTCTCGCACTTTTGTTGTTTCTCTCCTTTGTGTTTTTGGAAGCAAAACTCTAAAAGAATAAAAGAGCGAAACAAAAGTATGAGAAAAGGGCGAGGCGAATGTACAAAAGAGCAAGGTGACAAAACTTCGTTGTTTTGCCTCTCTCTTTCTTACTTTCACCTCGCGCTTTCGTACTATTGTTTCTTCCATTAGCATTATTTTGTGGTCAAAATAATAACTAAAAATTTCGAAAACACGGATGATCGCTATCGGCTTCCATAATTTCCATCAGTCTTTTGCAAAAACACCCATGGAGAGCGAAAGCCTTCCTTAAAAAAAAACCCTGACACTTCCGTCTTTTCCATTGTCACCCAGGAAGGAGGAACGCCTTATTCCATAGGCACCCATGCAGGGAGAACGCCTTATTCCATAGGCACCCATGCAGGGAGAACGCCTTATTCCATAGGCACCCATGCAGGGAGAACGCCTTATTCCATAGGCACCCATGCAGGGAGAACGCCTTCTTCTATAGGCGCCAACGCTGGTGAATCTTTAAAGTTGTACGACTTAAACAAATATGTATAGCATAATATATTATTTAGCTTAAAAAACAAATAAGTTACAGTCCGTCTTTCATTGTAAGGTTTGATATGAACAGAAAATTTTGAGAATCCGCTGTGGAACGGTCTTTCCACAGAGGATAACAATCATGTTTCAGGTTTTTTTAGTGTATGTTTTATGAAAGCATATAGGCTTTGTCTAACAAATGTTATTAATGAGTGTACGGTTTGGCGATTGTTCATTTTTCAAATTGTGTAAACGGTGCCAAGAGAAATGTCAGAAAAAAAGAGTTTTCAAGGAGTTGCTTCATTTGAAATCTTACACATCGCAAATAACAGGTCAAAATTGGTGAAGACGTCTTACACTGAAACGGTTTTATAGGATATACAAATACCTTATATTGCTGGTTACGGCGTTAATTGAAGAAAGGTATGAATCACATATACCTATCTTCTGCAAGTGACCGGATGTTGTGAAAAGACATTATTGATGTAAATTCTGGTATTTTATTAATAGACACACACACAATTTATAAAGCTGCAGGTGATCAATTTTGTCGGCCCGGTTGTTGCACACCCTTGGATTCCATTGATTTGCTTTTGAAACTATTTAATATGGGATGATCAAGGGCTAATATTTTTGTGCCAGCAATGTTTATATGCCATTATAAGACATTAATCTTATTTAGTGATTGCACCTACAGACTGGCCAGTGCGAACAGAATTGTGATAGACCGTTTAAACGATCGAATAGGTGAAAGACGTCTAAAATGTGACAGTCTAGACATGATGGACGTTATTTACAACTGAGGCTGTACGATGGATGCATTCATGAAGAATTCAAACTCTATAGCATCGTCGAATTCATAACAATCGAAGCCGTTAGTGTTTCGTTTCCACGGTTCAGTCTGAGAAATGATCCATTTTTTCTTCGATTTTTTTTCTTATTCGTCAGGTCTGGTTTAAGCATCAATGGTATTGATTGCTGGCATTTTCTTGATGCTGTCCAAGTTTGTGTTTACCGTGCGTGTTCTCATCCGTGTTCCCTATATACATCAACATATCATCCCAGGAGTCGGCCTGGGGGCGGGACACCACGACGGTTAAACTTTACAAGCGGTGCTTTAGGTTAGTCGTGTATCAATGACGGGCTGTCAACTGGCGAAAAAACTCGGAAATGATGGAAAACGACCTAGGGTCACCTGACTTAGCCCAGATTAGAGGGCCTCTTCGGTATTGCCAGCAACACAAGCGATAACTCCCAGGACTGAGACAAGTCTTTGTCGGGATTTTTGTGACGTTTGGTAGGTACGCTTACTTTCTAGAAAGTGACTATTTTGTTGTTGTTGTTGATTTATTCATCTATTCGTTTGATTGGAGTTTTACGCCATAGTCTTACCAACTATTAACCCATTTAGCCATTACATATACTATTAATTACACAATTATGTCATAAGAATGTACTAACACGCTTTTAAGTTTAAACCTTGTTAGACCAGGATAGCAATCTGATGAGAGTCTTCATAACCAGCAAGAAGAAGATATAACGTTGACTTAGACCTAATAAGTCGCGCCTGAACTACAGCTGTTTACGATACTATCACGGCTGTCTAGAGTAAAGACGGATGAAAGATATACCCACGCCATGGTAAGGACAGCACGTCAAAGACAGCACAAAAGGGGCACCTGCAGGCTTTAGTAAAGCCAACAGTCAGATATTTATGTTTGTGTTTGTGAAACAGCCGTAATATCCAGTTCAAATAACACTGAATTGCAAAAGCACTATGTCTGCGTCTATTGAGATGAACGTGGAAGCACAGTGGCGTGCTTTTGTCTTCCTCTTAGAATGCATTAAAAAAAGAACAATAATCCAACTATGCAAACAATTTCCCCCTTCAGTGCGGAGTTTGCTGAGCACCGTTATTTTGTAAGGCGTATTGATTTCACCCTTCCTAAGCAGTGAGTTTTTGAAATGAAGATGACATGGAATGGAGGAAAATGGAGGAAAGAAGCACAAATGAAAAGGACTTGAGACAATGCTGGTCATTATGTCTGTCATGAATTCTTATGGATCTTCGTCTGTCTCCGAACTGGTTCCAGGATTGTTTGGAAAAGTGTGGGCAACGACTTAATGTAGAAATGGAAACATGTTCCAAAAAAGCAGTTCCTGAAATGATACCAGCCTCTCAATGACTTACGTTTTACAAGACCCGGGTATGTGCTCTTTGTATTCCTCAGGAAGCTCAGTCTTATCTATAAACACACAATCATTGCCTCGTCAGGAAGTACTCAGAACGACTTGAGACAATGTCCTCTCATTTGTCCCCACGTGTCAGTTTACGTGCCGAATCCGACCCACTGCAATGTCATTGCTGAGCATAGATTCGAAAACTAATGCTTCTCTCCGGTGTTACGGAAGTACCGTTTGACAAACGCCTTTTCCCACGCTTAACGTAACTAGCTTGGTGGTCATAAAAAAAGATTTTGCTGAAAGATCATATTGCTGAGTTACACGACTAATATATCAAAAGCGCAATGCTTTATAGTTCGAACATACAATTTAATTTGAAAACTACGTTGCCTAATTCTACTATAAAGATATTCTAATGTACTATGAAGGCTGAATTTAGTAACCAAATGTACAAATTGTGCAATAACGCATATTAAAACTAAATGATGCAATCAGCATCTGCAGCTGAAATTTAATCGTTTGATTGATTGGTTCATTGGCTGAACTGGTTGATCAACTGATTAATTGGCTGACCGATAGCTCATGAATTATTAAATGGATGTCCGTGAATAATTTCCATTGCATATGCTGTAGCATCACTTTACTAACTTGTTTCGGTTTTCTGAAATATCAGTTTAAAGCAAGCAGGAAATTGTCCTGTCCACATAAATCATTTTTTATTTTACGTATAGTTTTTCTGTTTAAGAAAACTGACCTTATCTTCTCCTTAATCCTCCAGAAACGTCTTAAGTAAATGCTCTAACAATAAATACCCAAGCTGTCTTAAGAATGTTACTTTTTGAGAGTACCTTGTACCATTTTGCAATACTTCTGCTATCATATGCATAATTCCATTCCTAATGTCTTTAATTACAGACTCTAATTAAGGACGGAGAACATTGCCTCGAGATGTCATTCTTTTCCTGTAGAAACAAAGTCCAAGGTGAGCAGAAATGTTCCTGTGAAAACTACTGTCCCCGTTATAGCAAACTTTTTAACATCGAATTGCATTTTATACAGTCAAGTGGCCACGATATGGCTGGAATATTCCTATTCATAAAATATTGCATTAAGCCATATTCATTAAATAATTTTATAAAACTGAGGCTATTTAAAGATCAGACAGTTGTCTGAGAAAGCGTAAACGTTAGATAAGTTACTAGATAAAGTACATGTAAGTTAAACGGTTGCCGACGAGAACTTCAGCATTCATCTTTAGTAAGGATCAATCAATTAAACGCCAACAAACATTCATTGTCCAACGTTCTAGAAGGACAAATGTTTCTGGGTTCCCATTAATTCCATCCACTGGCGTTTCTTTGGAATCATACCTTTGATCAAAGAGCTTGCTAGCTCGTATCCAACTCTCATTGGTTCAATTGCGTGGGACTTTCAGGAGGTTTGTCCGGTAGATAGCCAGGAGCGGTACGAACATGTCCCTGCCCAAATACAGTGCTAAAACATAATCAAGAAATAAATACGCACTGAGCTGCACCATGTGATATTCTGAACAGAAAATCCATACTTTCAATTTCGAGTGGTCCCATCTCCATTCCATTCCCCAGTTTTCATATACATGCATACCTAAGAATCATCTTTTATGACACTTTTTCTATGGAAGCCAGATACAGCCATGCTCTCTCCAAGGTCCATTTGGTGACAGATACACCTATGTCCATACGATATCGGTATACATGATCTATACTCAAGGCCTGAAAATGGTTTCGCGTTGCAGTTGTGCCATCTAACCCAGTTTTCGGTCGAATCTCTCGTTGATTATTGCCTTTGCGGCTATTGTGAGTACTAGCTCGTCAAAATATTGGAGCCTCGACGAAACAAGTAACCTTATTATGAAATATTAAACTGCATCTTAACTCAGGGAGAGCGACACTAACGACAACGCTCCTAAATATCACTGGAGTCTCGCTGGACTGCCACGTTGTCTTCCTAATCCCATGTCGTTCATATATCTGTTTACCTTCACTGGAGATGACATATCACCATTAAGACATGGTCGTAATGTATTTATGTCTCCCACACAATGTCTTCTTAACCCTTCATGCTCTGGATTGTAGTGTTGCGTTTGTTCTGTTAATAGATTTCACCGCCTCTAAGAAGCCGACGCTAAGCCAAGTGTCACTGACGGATGTCTCAACCGCCTCAGCAGTCGTGGGATTTTGTAACGCGGACCCCATCTCCAAGTCAGGGAAGAGGAGGCAACTAATGCGCATGATCGTTCTTATCTTTATCCCCATCGCTGGTGTTATTGCTTTTGCATCCATTCAGTTGAAAGACACCATCGTGCAGGAAAGACTTTTGCACGACATCCGTATAAAACTGACCGAGTGTCAGATTGTGGGGGATTTGATCCACGCACTCCAATTAGAAAGGGCCGAGTTCGTGTATATTTACGGCTGTCAGAAAAATGCGTCGGTTGGTAGCCTCCAGTCGAGCTACGACTACACGAACAAAGTACTCTCCAGGATTGAAAACATCGCGGCGTGCGGGACAAACTCCACCGGGAGAAAAACCAGCGACTTGCGGCAAGATCTCTTCACCTTTCGAAGTCAGAAAGACTTCAACTTATCTAACGTCTCGCAACGTGTTACGTTTTATGATGAGATTAACGCTGAGTTTCTGAACAACATTGCTGACGAAATAAAAGCCACAACAGTTGAGTCCCTCTGGAATTTGCTCCTAGCTTATAAAATGATATTACGCTCAAAGGAAAACTTTGGCATTACTGTGGTCTCAGGGATCAAGTATTTCATGGACGGGGATAATGACCAGCCCGATTATAATAAGTTCCTGTCCAATTTGGCCCTTGGGCAGGATCATTACGAAACTTTTCTCCAGTATTCCTCTCCCGTGAGTTACAGATATGACGATATTATTGAACGCAACACTCCCTTGGTTTCCCAGTTTAACCGTCACATGGTCTCGATCGAGTCCCGGAATATGTCGTTAGCTTCACCGGAAATGGCCGAAGGTTTCTTCAATGTTTCTATCCGATATCTCGTCTTCTTGCGAGGGGTAAAGGAAAGTATAAAGTCTGCCATTGATGACAGCATAGACGAAAACATTTCGGCTGCCAATGGCAGTTTGGTCGTGGCTGCTGCGATCTTTTTCAGTGTGCCGATCGTGTCATGTATTCTGTTTGCCATTAGTTACAGTCTCACGAAAAGCCTACAGAACTATGCGAGGGACGCCTCTTTGAAGTCAAACGAACTGAAGAGGGAAAAGAAAAAATCGGACCGATTACTCTACCAGATGTTACCGAAAGAAGTCGCCTTGCAGTTGAAGATGCGGCGAAAGGTTACGGCTGAATATTTCGACAGCGTCACAATCTACTTCAGTGACATAGTCGGCTTCACTAACATTTCGGCAGCCAGCACACCAATGGATGTAGTCGTTTTTCTAAACAAACTATATCAGTTTTTCGACGACTACATCGACCTCTACGATGTCTACAAGGTGGAGACGATTGGAGACGCGTACATGGTGGCCAGCGGCCTGCCACATCGGAACGGGAAGAAGCACGCCATGGAGATCGCTCTACTCTCGCTGTGTCTGCTCAAGGGGATCAACAGCTTTGTCATCCCGCACATGCCAGACCGGATGTTAAAGCTGCGTGTTGGCCTCCATACAGGTGAATGTGATAACAATGTTATATAGGTATTAAATGAAAATTTCTTGAATTGTAAATTAAAGTTTAATACATTATTAGAGAAAGTTCTACAATAAAAAAAAACCCTTAGTGATCGCGCCAACGGAATTCGTTTACTATTACAGATATATTTCTTCTCCATTCATAAAACACTGAAATCTTTTAGTATGAAATAATTAATGAAGTGTATTCTGTGGTACACAGCATTGGGTTCCTCAGTTTACGTCTTCTCCCTTTGGGTCATTCAACAATGGGTCCTTTCTTGATATGTAACCAGGGCCTAATACGGCTTCGTGAACTTCAGTCTTCGGCTTTCAGACTCATTTGCTTCCTCAAAGCCCAGAGTTGGGTTCCTTAACTTTTGGCCAAGTTTTCGGTGCCCAGATGCGTTCCTTATCTTTTGTCTTTGTCCATGACAGTCAGTTATGTTTAACTTCGCTCTAGAGCGTTAGCGGGGTTCTTCAACATTTTCTTGTCCCGTTGGGGCTGTCTTACGTCGCTAAACTTTAAGCATCTCTCTTGGAGCTCATTTGAGGTGTTTCGTATTGTAAGGAATACATCAAAGAATCTAGAAGCTTGCAACTGATGTCATTGCGAGACTAAGTGGAGTTTTATATTCACTAAAGATTATTAATTATAAAATATACTTGAACTTTCTTCTGACTGTGCTTTAAAAAAGGACATCTGCCTGTTACAATGAAATAATAAGAATACAAGATTTGAACAAGATGTAAACAAAACACATTTCTTGCCGTTATCGACATCCATGTGGACATTGAATATATGGAAAATAAAACTGATGTCAGCTAGCTCGATGCGGACAATGAAACATTCAAGTTGATGCCAAACTGCTTAACTCATGGGAACCGAAGAACTTTAATTGAGCAAATGTTGTGTATCCACTGATTCAACTTTTGTTTAGTTTTCTACCTGTCACTTAGCACACCCGTAATGTCTTTTTAACATGCAGGTCCCTGTGTGGCCGGAGTTGTTGGGAACAAGATGCCGAGATACTGTTTGTTTGGAGATACGGTTAACACCGCCTCACGGATGGAGTCCAATGGAGAAGGTACCCTGAACAATAACACAAACAACTGATTTCCGGCGTGTGTGTGTCCATACTAGAGCAGGGGCCTCCTCGACCCAGTGATTAGCGTACTGACTTGGAGAGCCTCTCACCATTGAGGTCATTGTGAATTTAAGCCCGGCTCAGCTTGGCTTCCTCTCCGGTCGTAGGTAGGAAAGTCTAGCAGCTACCTGCGGATGACCATGGGTTTAACACGGGCTCCTTCCTGTTTCCTCCCACCATAGTGCTAGCCGTCGTATAAATGAAATATTTTGAAATATATTTGCGACGTAAGAGATCAATGAATAAATAAATAAATATACCAGAACCTCGCTCGCTGAGTATCCCAATTTCAGAGACCTCTAGTCGATGACCATTTGCAGGTACTGACAAAATGGCTGTGGTTTACCGCCAGAGTTTGCTCTGTTTGAGCTGTATCAGTCTGGGAGATGACAAATGGTAATCAGACCAAAGTGTGGTTTTTTAGCTTGCAAGACAGGATCTGCATCTGCAAATACCGTAATTAAATTGCATTAAAAAGTGCGAATGTTGTCTGAAAATACTTTAGTAATGCAATAACAGCCAGCGTTAACCATCCATCGTTATGTTTTTTTTAAGAGTATGGCGTACATCAACCGATTTTGTGGACAGGTACATGTAGTTCCCAGTGCATTTTGCTTTGATTACATATTAAGTGGGATAAGAACATATTTTCATTTTCATTTTCTTTTTCAGCCTTAAAAATCCATATCAGCATGGAAACGCACGATGCTCTAGAGGAAATTGGGAATTTCCATATTAAATCACGTGGTGTTATTGATGTCAAGGTCAGTATGTCATCAAGGTCATTTATGTAAGTTTGCTGTTCACTTGGTAAGAGGTATGCTATTGTACAATTTTTTTTCCGGCATACGAAAGTAGGCACATCATCAGAGTGAGCCGGTAAGGTGCAATCTCTCAAGCAAACATATTACTAGCACATGTAGATTTCAATTTCCGACAAGTTTCAAGTAAATGATGCATGCGACACATGTGGATAAGCATAAAGGCTCTAATTTCTAATATGTAATTAGCACAACTCGGCAGAAACGACATAAACCAAAGCCGTTTCCAGAATCTTAATATATAGGAGGGATTTAGTTTTACCAAGACCACGTTCCAAGGAGACGGAAGACATGGTTAACACTTTACGCGCATGATTAAGACTTTCAAAAAAAAAATATGTCTTCTATCTTGGATGAGTCTACCATCTTTATATGGTTGAAAATCCTAAAAAGAAATCTTAGATCATGTTCAGGGTCTTTGCTTGCAATTAAATCATATGTCTGACATTTGTCTTAGAACATACTCACTCTACGGCGTTCAAGATATATGATGACGAGTTGAAAAAAATCATCGCTAAGAACAGATATTTGCTTATTTCAGGGAAAGGGCAAAATGGAAACATTTTGGCTCGAGGGGACCGACCACCCATTACGGGAGCTTGAAAACGATGCTACAGCGCCATTCTCAGCAAAGCCTTCGCTTTCAGTGGCTGTTTCGTTTCCAGGAACAGCGGTTCTGTTAATGGACATCGATGAGTAACAAATCTGTGAAATCAACATTCTCACGGAAATAGTACTAAGTAAAGCATTGTCCATTATTAACTCGAGGCTGGTGGCTGCGATGTTTGTAATTGGACTCCATCAACTAAGATATATTTCGAAAAGATAAGTGCTTGACTAACTGTATAAGAGCAGCAAGATTGTCAAAATTATCAAAGAAAGGCCAGCAAAACGGCAGCTCAAAATAGCCTTTATTGCCACGACTGAAGACCTGTGGATGGATTTTCCGACTAAAAGACTTTACAAGCGTAAATTGCAGCTCAAATTTCACTACTGTAAAATAGATTTAGCACATAATGACTGAAGAAAGTATCAAAAAAAATAAAAAACCAAAGAGAGAAACCGAATCAGAAAAGTATAGATGCGTATAAAGGCTTACAAAGTGTGCCATGACAGGCTATACATGAACATACTGACGGTCTCTTTTGTATTAGCACTTGTAAGATATGGAAGTACCTTATTTAATCGTGATGTATGTATGAGGGAATGACATAAAGCCCTTTCGTGAGGGCTAGGGTGCGTTTTCGTGGGATTGAACGTAATGTATAATTTGTACACAAAAAGGTATTACTTTTATTACGCCCATGGTGTGAGATACTCTACAAACTTTTCAGTGATAACGACTCAGGGGTTACGTTAATGTCATGTAACTCGTTATAAAAATATCTCTGATTTTGCGATGTTGAAAAAAGCTTCATTATCACAAGAAGATCTGAAGCTCTAAGTGATTTTTAATGTAGATCTACATGCCAAAGGTATTAAACAAGCGGCGAAAAGTTACTCACTGATAATGTGTTTAAATGTGAAGCAATTAATTGTTTTCATTTCGTTGGGCTTTTACACCATACTCAAGGACATTTGATTAACATGAGGACGGTCGGTCACATTTTGGAGGACCGACACCAGACAGAGCCCAGGGTGATAGCACCTCCCTTCCTCATGAACCTAGCAACTTCATTGGCCTATTATTAAAACGCCCTCCGATTATGTATTTTATTTGTACAGGTCTGATATTCGTTGTTAAAAATACGTATTTCAGTTCACCAGAAATGGGCCGAGTTGTTTCCTTAATACACATCAAGCACATTGTCGAATCTGCAAGGACACTCTTACTCCTTAATATCATTGCTTGTTTTAAATAAAGCACTCAAATTAAAACAGCATGTCAAATGTGTTTTCTGTGTTGTGCAGATACTTTCTCTTGGTCTAAGTAACTCTAATATATATTAAAGTGTGTTTTGTATGGTGTGCTTAAATCCTTCTCGTAAATCCTTCCACTTTGCACTCAGTTGTTAATGATATGAATATGAAGGAAATAACCACGTACGAAATGATATATTATTCATTTACGAGAAGGAGTTAAGCACACCATACAAAACACACTTTAATATATATTAGAGTTACTAAATGACCAAGGCTGCCATTTTTACAGTGGCAGTGTAACCGGAAATGGTGTGGTATAAACGTTGTGGTTGTGGGACCGGAAGTTCACTTGTAAACTTCTGCGCATTCATTCACTGACACCCGAAATACTGCTGGCCACTGTGGAAATATCCTTGGTAAAACTTATGAAGAAGAGATCATTTTATTACCCAGAGTTACAGGAGAGCCGTAGTTTGACTTTCAGTGTAATTCTATATTTACTACTTTTGTATAATGTACCTAATAGTTTGTAATACAAGAGGTTGGTATTACTTTTAAGACACGGGAGCATCCATTAGCTTTTCCACTCCCCTTGCACAATAGATTAGATATAACAAATGGCCCGTGGAAGTTTGAACAGGGTGTCTTTCAGGCTCGAGCTTGCGGAGATGTGAAAGTCATGTCTTCCTGCAAAAAAGGCGACCAGGCAAAATCTAAAAGAAAGGGAAATGAGATAAAAAGTGCTGGCTTCCTCTCTGGTCTTACGTGGGAAGCTCAGTCAGCAACCTACGGATGGTCGTAGGTTTTCCCGGGGCTCTGCGTGGTTTCCTCCTACCCTAATACTGGCCATCGTCGTATAAGTTAAGTATTCTTAAGCACAGCATAAAACAAAATTAGTATAAAATAAATATCAAAATGTATGTTATTGTTTATCAGTGATATATTTAAGACAATTTTGAATGGAGTATTCTGTCTACATGTTAGTATCTAACCAGTCCTCGAAGTGGGACACACGGCTGTATACACTAGGAAGAGAGCCACTGCATGAAGACATTCCCCAAGAGGTGATACCCGCCAGAACTCCGTCACAGACCATTGGACCGCCACTGTCTCCCTGTAACAGAAAGGTCAAAGGTTATCACGTGAGACATCAGTCTCGTGGTTCATCGTCTTGTCTCGCGTAACTCGGATTCCAGGGTTGTTTAAAGTCAGAACTGTCAGAAGTTAGTAAGCGAAAGCGTTTAGGAAGAAACAAAATCACGAAAAAGCCTACCTCTAACATCCCACGGTTACTTTCTATTTCCACAATTGTTATGCCAAATGTTACGGTATAATCGCCTGTTGTGTGTTCAATAGTTTTTGTAGACAAGCTTGTCACAGTCAGTTTTGAGGTAATCGCAAAGCAATAGATTGCTGACAAGTGAGCATATACGTCATTAATTCATTACTATGTACATTCTTACAAATGACACGTATAACATTCAAACTAAAGGGCTAAAGGCCACTTTTAACTTCTTGATAGTACAATAACTGGCAATAAAGGAATCGCTTGGATATCTCATGACTGTTTCGATAGGTATGTAAGCCAAATAATGAGAAAATATGGGAATAAATTAATGTTATTGATATGAGATGATATCAGTAGATGAATATATTATTCCATGCATGTCCTGATAAGAGATTGTCCGTGCGCAGGGATATATGTCCGCATCTTAATGTTCAACATTAGCGAAAAAATCCAGTTACTGTGCATAAATAACTGTTTATTTGGTAACTTCTGATGCTGAACTTACACTGCAGGCGGATTTTCCCGACTGGTAGACACATATGTGGCCAGAGTTGATGGAAGCTCCAGGAATGAAGAACCATCTGGAAGTACATTCCGAGTTGGATATGGCGGGCATGCCAACATGCTGTAGCACAGTGGCAGCGTCTCCGCTTCCTGAAACAACAGTTCGTGTTTGGAGGGAGATCCTGAATAACTGCTGCAATATGTCTGAGTGGGTGGGTAGGTGTATGGGGTTATAGATTGTTTGATTGATAGATATTTTTGGTGGATTACTTTACATTTTGAATGGTTGATATTTAGATTGATTTGTTTATTACCAAGTTGCCAGATTGAATGAATGATTATCTTGTTACCTTGACAGAAGGTGTAAATTTAACGCATTCTTTATTCTTACATTGAGTGTCAAATTGACGTAATTGATCGTCTATGTGTATTTCATAATTTTTTATTTGTTAACAACCAAAACGGGTTTACAGCACCGTGAACTATCAGAAGAAAACTGGAAACTGCTTCCTCTGCTTAACCGTGGTCATCGATTGTCCAGTTCCCTTGGTCTTCCCTTCTAAACCTCGTACCAATCCTCCATATACCACTTGCCGGTCTTTGAGAGAACGGTTTGTGTTAACACTCTCATTGTCAATTTATCGAAACATCTCCTGGATAGGCGCAGTTGGCGTAGTACAATGTTTTAACTCTAGACGAGTGTCGAAGGGGAGGCTGACTGGCATCTTACCAGAAAGTCTTCCCCAGCCGGAGATCGTGCAAGTGGTTCCGGTGAAATCAGAGCCGGAACTTGATGCTCTCTGAATGGTCTGGATGAAATCATTGATCGGGACTGGTGACTCCAATCTCAAAATGGCGATGTCGTTCGGATAACCAGACCCCTCGCTGTAACTCGGGTGCTAGGAAAAAACAAACATCCACTTACTGCAACAATCACGAGTAAGCTGAACTTGTCTTTCGATACAAGCCAAAAGGAAAAGAGAAGGAAGCATCCCTACACATATATTACTGCATTCAACACACATCAGTTAGGCCTGCACATTACAACCTAATCTGAAGTGATCGGTAAAGTACACAGAAAATTTTCCTACGCCTTAAATCTACCAACTCCCAAACCAGTGTAAGCCTATACGACAAGTGAACCCGGTGTTGGTCTACCACTTTCCATCCTGGTGCAAATCTACCAAACCCCATAGCCCTGTGCAAGTCTACCAAGCCCCTACCCAGTGTATCTCTACCAACCTCCATAGCCTACCACCTTCCCACGAGGAGTACATGTAATTCTACCAACCCAAACCCTGTATAAGTCTACCAACGCACATCCTTGCGAAAGCCTACCATACTGTAAGGCCGTGTGAGTCTACCACTCTCCGACCCAGTGTAAATCTACCATCTACCAATCTTCGTATAAAACTTGGACAGAAAACTTAAAAACATGTTAAGCTTGGACGAAAAACTACCTACTTCAGCAATTATTTGAATTTGGAAGTTTCATGACACCAGACACTGAATAACTGCCAGGGTTACAGGTACATAAATTTCTGAAATAGGCCTATAAACTCGCAGGGGTGAGAAGAGTAATTCTCCAAAAACACACATTTTCGTAAGCATCACAATGCGAGAAGGTAAAATTGATGCGGTAAAACTGTTATAGGGCTATTTACGAATCATGGCGCAAAACCCCAAGCATACATACGAATCATGAATATCCTTAAACCTGTATTTAAATTGAACGGCTCGTTCGAATCATCGATTATGAGCCTTTCTTTGTTTTCTGTGTCACTAATCAGGCGGTTTTGTTAAACAAGTAGATAAATAATTAAAAGCGCTAATTAATTCTGCTTACCATTGTCCAGGTGCTGACGGTACGTGTCTCTGCGCTGGCGTCTGGGGAGATTCTGTTGTGTAGTCCAGCGACCACTGAGTACGTGTATTCCTGCAATTAAAACCAAAGAGACACCGGGAGGAATTTATTTCATCCTTCATTTGTGGAAAAGTATTACTTCTTTACCTGTCTGTACTCACAAGGTTATGGAGGGACACTTACTTGTCTCAGACAGTGGGCGGCCGTCAAAGCTCTGTTTGCATTGACAAAGACCAGGAAGGGACATTCGCTTCTCCCAGACAGTGGGGGGTCGTCAAAGCTGTGTCTGGGTGACAAAGATCAGGGAGGGATACTTACTCCTCCCAGACAGTGGGCGGCCGTCAAGGCTCTGTCTGGACTGACAAGGACTGCCCCACAGATATAGCTACCGTCTCGCTGCAGAAGCAGTTGCCATGGAAATTGACCTGGGGTCGCATCTGAGCCTCCAACGATGTTCAAGATTGGGTCTCGGAATCCGCCAAGACTAGCACCTAAAATCATTATGTTAAATTTTTTTTGGGGGGAAGACGTATAATTATATAATACACATAGGGTATCTCAGTTTGTTTTTTTTAAAAGGTACCAGTATCTACGAAACAAATGATTTGCGAGGTTTTATAAAGTTGACACCACATCGCAAATTCAGTAATACATATAACTAGGTAAATGAGTGAATAATCACTGCCTTACTCCGCACACGATTAAAAGGACAGATCACACATATACAAAGTAAGCATCATCTAAAAGAAAGGAAATAAATGCACCCCAGTCTTTATTTCCTTTTTAATCATTGCGAAAAAATGCCACAAGGTAATGAACACCATATTTGGAGTCAGCACGAAATGGCCTTTTTGTGATGCATACTTTTTATAAATTTAGTCTGTTCTTTTAAGTAAATTGATTTCGTATTAAGCTCAGAGGTGATACAAAACACGCGTTATTTGTGCAATAATATGTTAAAATGGTTTGTCTTCAGCATTGTTATTATTGCATAGTCTAAAATTAAATGCACAAGTGAGTAAAGATAATGATTGGACGTATCGTACTGTCAAATGAATCGCGAGAAAGAGCGTGAATGTCATCTTAAGATTTGAATTGTTACAAGTAGTTCCACGGGTTTGGGGTTTATGTGGATATTCCACTTCGTTATCAAGGAAACTTGTTGAAGAATTAGGGAATTCAACAAGAATTAGTAATGATAATTTCATTTGAAACACATTTAACAACAAAATTGGTTCTGATATGCTAGTGCTCCTTAAAAACCAGAAATGACTCACTAATTGGATTAAATGAATCCCATATTCTCGCAGGTAAATTCTGAGATTTTTTGGGTACGGAATGCAGTGAGTTACATGCGCATCATGTTGCCTGACGTCACAATGTATGTGTACGATCTTATACCATGGCATCATCATTTGAATGGAGTTTTACGTCATAGCCAATAATTTATGTATTTCTAGCATATGACAATGGTTCAGTTTGTGGAAAGCTTATTTTACAAATCTTGCTAACTAGAAGCAATAATCCAAGCAGCGAGTGATAGATTTGAATGAGAAACAAGGACTATAGAATCACGTGAATGGAACCTTTAGGCATTCTGGGTATATATTATTTCTCTCTAAAACTGTGTACGACCGGTACACATTATTGAAGCAAAAATGCACATCCACATAATTTTGGTGCACCAGTAGTACAGAATTTGTGTACTTTGTGTAATACATTCACAATGACGTGTGTAACGGTGATACACAAGTTGTGGATGTGCAAATTTGTACACCGTTGTTTTACAGGGTAGATACTGACAATTTGCCTCTGGTATGCTTGCAGGAGTGAAGGTGCTGGTCCTATGTCAGTGTAGCCTAGGTCTATTTAACATATAAATTGTGGTGCGAATTGAATACTCACAGGCCGCTAGACCCAGGAGACACACCAACAGAGCAGCTCGAAACATGGTGGCAAACCGTGGTAACCGAAGACGAACGCGGGCAAAAAAAAAGACCCAGATTACTTTCTGTGGTTCTTATACAAACGGAATATAAAATAAAGTGTCAAAATCTTTCTAAAAACCTGGGAAAAAAAGCACCCGGTGTTATAAAAGTCTTGAAAACCCCTTGTAATCTAATATCGTGACACAAAGGACTGATAAGGTAAGCATTTAGTTATACGGGTAAGCATTATGTGTCAAAGTCACACATCATGCTCAGTCCAATTCCCGTTCAAATATTTTGCGCAGATGCGATGACTGATTTGCATGATGTAATTGTTGGCTCAAATGTACTCTGTTCGGGCTTGGCAAACACCAAGTATTCAAATCCACTCGAATGTACTTTTAGTTGGTAGAAAATGGAATTTTGACATCATGAGTCAAGCTAATGTAAGGTGGAAACTTACCCCAACGGCGCACGGACGTCCTTTTACTATAAATTGTGTATAACTGGAGAATTTAGTAGAAAGAATTTCATTTCACTGGTATTTAACGCCGGGCTCACAAAATGTTCACCAAAGTGACAGATTTTTGTGTGGAAAAAACCGGAGTGATTTGTACTGGAGGAAAACAAATGTGGAGATAAATGACGTCAAAGATTACATGAGTAAGAGGGTTTATGCTTTCTCCACCAGTTTGGGGGTTTCCCATTGGAGGTCTTGCATAAGAAGCTCTGCAAGCTGTATGTCGGTAACCAAACGTGAAGCCCTGTGCACATCGTTGTACAATGTATTGCTTCGAGGTTGACTCTAAAGTTGTCAAAAATTGACAACTCAGTATTCTGAAATTGGTCAAACCGATGTCTTTTGTCATCTTACAATAAGCACACGTATTTGTTCATCTCATTTCATATGTGTAGTGTAAGGGGAAACTCGTAAAACCTCTTACCGCCTTTAACAAAGGAATCCAAAGCTCTGTGCTCTTTTGTTCATTCTTGTATTACTTCACACTTCTAAGCGAATGTGTGCTCAGAGAGCCTTTGGGTAATACAAAAAGACTGCAACAATCAAGTCAGACAACGAAGCGTTTGGACCCTTGTCTTTAGCCCGTCCGAGTCTCCAATGACCATACAACGTTGTAAACAAGAGATCCTCTCTCTGATGTGGGTGAATATCAGTAGTGGACAAACCCGAACCTTTTAACGCCATGCATATCAAGAATCTTGGGGAATCAAAAGCACTGACATTTGGGAAGTTATTGACGAACTTTCTCACACGTGACGTATGGAAACTGTACAGGTGAAAGATACGTGGTCTCTGCAACGATCTGCGCAAAAGGCCACACTTGTTGTCACCAAGGGTTTAGAATCAGTGAGAACGTAGAAATCTAGAAATTTCCCGCCTAAGACAGCGTTTCGCTAATAATTATAATTATCCATCCGTTTCGATCTCACCTTACCAAAGACAGACATGTTAATGAATTAACAGTCGACTAGTCCTTGGATTTTCCATTGAACCTAGCAAGGTAATGAGTGTACCCAATTAAAACCATCTCAGTCATTCAAAGATGTATTTAAACTTATTAATTCATTTAACATTAAGTCGGTTATTTATATCTATTCATTTGAATGCGTTTTGATGCTGTATTCAGGAACATTTCACTTTTGCTGTGTTTATCGGATTTATAACAGTGGCGGAATGCTGACTGAACCCTGGGACGTGTTGCAGTATGGCAGTACACACACACAACAAAAGATGTGTCAAATATGACCTCCGATCGCCCGAGACCAGAAAAAGCTACCCATTTAAAGCCTAAGCAGCGAGAGCGGCGCTTTACGTAGTTATTTTTTTTCGGTTATTTACACCGTAGTCAAGAATATTTCATTTGTTTGACGGCGGCCAACATCATGATGGAAGGAAACCGTCCAGTACCCTGGGGAAACCCACGACCATCCGCATGTTGCTGGCCCACCTTTCCACGTGCCGCTCGAGAGGAACCCAGCATAAGGTGAACGCATTATATGAATGAGCCAGCGTCCATTAAATTATCAATGAATCCATTTTTCGTTCAAATATATCTTTACACATCTTTTTCCATGTGTAAATATTACAATACAAATAAGAATGTGTGACGTATGCTCAACCGAGTAAATCTAGAGAAAAGCATTTTCTACCGTGAATGAAGGAGAATTTCTAGGCACTGCTCAGAACCGTGCTGAATACAGTTGTTTGCCAATATCTAGACAGTATTTTAGTAACAGCTTTTTATCCGAACGAAGAAGTGCCTTGGGGAACCGACAGATGTGTATAGTGGTGTGGGAAATGACCAGATGCACTTGTTAACCCAGTTCTGAAAGAATCAACTTGAACTTAGTTGTTGGCAAATATGGCCTGTCTGATTCGAGTGTTGCTTTATTGCTTCACTTAACCCTGAGCCCTGGACTGTAGGCCTACTTCTGTATTTGCTATAGCCATCCGTGGACACCTGTGAGTTAAACGCGACACCTTTAGCATACTGGTGCTATACGATTTGACAACTAATATCAATTAACTGATTTACTGATTGATTGCTAGACTGACTGATTGATTGATTTATTTATTAATTGATTCATTAATTCATTCAAAGATTTATTTATGTGTTTGATAGGTGTTTCACGCCGTTATAAAGAATATTTCACATGAGTGTTTCATATAAACCACCAACCTCTGGCATATAATTGACGAATTTTCCACGTGTGACTCAGACTTTGACAGGCAAATTAAGCGAGATTACAGGGAAATTCATGTAAGAACACCTCAGAATCATTAAGAACATCTACTGAGTACTGAATTCTTCAGTAAATAAATAAATACACAAGAACATATAATCACAATCTAGTTGTGGTGAAGTTTTGCAACACTTGTCGTTATATACCAATGTGAGACTGACGGGCTACACAAAAGTGTCCAAATTGGAGAGATACACATCGTTTTCTGTTGTGACGCTGCTGTGCTTGTGTACTATACCTAAGTGCTTTCTGAGCACACATGCACCTCGAAATCTGATGTAATCCAAGAAAGAATAAAGGAGTACACAACTTTGAACCCATTTGTTAATCGGGAAGTAGTTTCATGAGTTTCTCATTTATTTTTGTGCCATCTGTTGTATATATATATATATATATATATATTTGATTTGTGCACCATGGAGATTGGTGATGTACGTTTTTTTCAATAGACGGTTTCAAACCTTGTAATATTCTCAATCAGTCTGCATCTTCAATCATCACAACTGTACGTCACGATTACTTCGCACATAGTCCCATATAGTCATGCAGATGGTTTGTCCTTGACACGAAATCTAGTAGTTTTATGTAGATAGAAATTAATCCGTTTGTCAACATGCCATTAAACTCATATATCTAGTTATGAACTTTTATTCCCTCCACAGATGACTCAGTCACGATTTTAACACAGACACTCTAAATACTTCTAATTTGGGACAGAGTGCCGGTAAATTTTGCTCATAATGACAGTTTTAAGTGCCTGGAAAGAAGGCACCTGTCCAAATGGTTCCATCATCTCTTTAAAAGAATGGCGAAGATGAAAAAACGCGCATTTTTTTTGTCCTGCCAGTCTCTCTCTGCCCGAAAGGATGTGGTCACATTTGGTTTTACTCTGTCTGACGGGATTCTCCCTCTGTAAGTGGTCGGGTGGCACTGGTACACTTCGCTAAATTGTGTCCCCATGAAAGGAAAGCGTTTCCCGCCTTTAAAGCAAACAGTATGCCAGTTACGCTACACTAAAACATTATACATTTAAGGCAAAATTTTCTGACAGCTTGAAAGGTCTCTATTTTTTTCATTCGTGCATTTGCAAATCTAATGGATTTATAAGGAATAAATGATGCTGGCATTACGCAGTAAAAATACTGATGCTTAAACTTCCAGAAATTACCTCATTCATTTGTTTGTGCCTGCTCACCTACTCGCTTATTTGCTCATTCCTCCTAGGTTTCCAGAAACGATGTTAATCTAATCTTATTCATAAACTAATTTAATATTCTGACACAAGGTGGCGCTTTCCGAGACCCGACTCCCTCTGGCAACCCCCATCCGAGGATTGTGGGCGGGACACCTGCCGACGTTGGGGCGTACCCATGGCAACTGTCTTTGGAGCTTCGTCAACTTGGCTTCTTTTGGAGCCACATTTGCGGAGCTGTCTTGATCAACCAAAACACAGCTCTGACAGCTGCTCACTGCGTGGACGGACAGGTAAAAACATCCCAACGCATCCAACATTCCATAGACGTGATAACATGAAAGTCAAAGAAATTATGATAAATATGCTTTCAATATATATGGCTGCTTCACTGTCCAATGGGTCGTCTTAAATACACTTTTTTTGTTTATTAGATAAGTGGTAAACGCTGCAATTTTTACATTCAAATGACGGCTGTCAAGTTAGAAAAGACAGATTCTGAAAACGGGGATACTCGCCGTAATCCACAAACTTTCGCCAGAGAAACTGACAAACATTCTAACTTTAAAGACGCAGCCAAAGCATTGAAAGCCATATTCACAAAAGCGACGTGACTGGTCACTTGAGGGTCAGAATGAATCCGGCCATCTCAGTAAACGATGCTATAGCTACGCCACTAGACATGGTACATCGTTATGCCACATACAGTGCTACAACTTTAATTAATGCACGTAATGATGTAAAAGATACATCGTTACAATATATGATCCATGATGTAGGGTACATAGGTACAGGAGTGCATCATGATAGGAAACACAGTTACAGGAGTGCATCACGATAGGATACATAGTTACAGCGTGCGCACTGTTATGAGTGTGACTGTATAAAACACGAAAACATAATATGCAACCCGGCGATATTATAGACCGATATATACAACGCGGTGTATCAGCCTACGTCGCTTGTGCGAATGTTCCATGTATAGTGCGTAGGATTAGAAGATCTATAGACTCCAGTGATTATTTGATGTTTCAGTCGACCTCCAACCTGAGAGTAATCGCTGGAGTCACCGATAGGAGCAGCTCGTCCAATAAACAGACGATATACGTGTCAAGTGTCACCATGGTAAGTGGAACAGTAGCTGTCAGCACTGCCAACGATTTCTACATCGCCCGGCATAAAGTCGTTCAACCTTACACTCAGGACATTGACCAGGACGAAAAAGTTAAGACAAAAAAGTTAAGATAGAAATGTTCAAACATCGATGTGACCTTAGTTCCGTTGGTATCCCGAAATTATATTGTCACATAAGAATATTAAAGAACTTCAGTGTGTCATTTCAAAGTTATCATTGAAGGAAACATTTACAAGTGTTAAATCACAAAAAGTTCTTTAGCAACTTTTCAGCTGAAGAATTTACTGGATGGCTAAAATCTTAATCTAATACAGTGTATAAGGATTCTTGAGAAGAAACGTCTGAAATGTTTACACTTGCTATACCACTTACTTTCCTTGCCTGTTTGCTGTCAGCATCCAGGTTGGGACACGAACGGAGCTGGATATCCTAATGACATCGCTATCCTAAAGCTTGAGTCTAACGCGAATGAAGGCAGTGAGTTTATTAACTCTATCCCACTGGCGCCTGTAGACAAAACCTTTGAGGGGTACGTCTGCACTCTTACCGGGTGGGGCAAAACATCTGGGTCAGGTAAGTCGCCCAACATAGCAACATTCCATTATTAATTTACAAACACAACACATATAAATAAGCATCCCGTGCACACGTCACAGACTCACAACACATTCATAAGGCAAAAAGCTAAAAACATAATGTATTGGCAAATTTAGGCAAGTTACCACCGCTCATACAGCGGGAATGAAGTCCGACCGTGTAGTCGCAGTCCTTTCGCAGGAAATTTAATGTTATGAATCCATTAAACGCATTAGCATTTAAATCTTCAGTTTTCAAGCGATACCCATTCTAAAACTTCAAAACCATTTAGTCTTTATTTCATCTATTTAAACATCATAGTGAATATGTTATTTTACTCTACTGTTTTACCATAACTTGAAGTGTGATAATGTGTAATATAACTTCTGGTTACTGAACCCTGACTGTTGAAAGGGAGCCTGGCCACGTGGCTTCAGCAAGTGTCCATGACCGTCATATCCAACAGTCAATGTGCTAGCATGTGGCAGACGGTGACAGGGGCGGAGATCAACGCAGGACATATCTGCATCTACCAGGAGACGAAGAGTGCCTGTAATGTGAGTGAATTTAGCAAACAACGCTTTTGTGTTATTAGCGGTCCACGCCGTCGTTTGGATTAATATTGTTTGTACAATTTGAACTCCAAGATCTCACAAACTACGAAAGATAACGAAAGCACACTTGACAGCCTACATTTTGCAATGGCTAGAACACTGGTCACTTGGTTTGGCGACCGTTTTGAATTTTATATTAAAAAAACCTTTACAAATCTTCTTGTCAACGGCCGTTTAACCGATCGGGCTGAAATTTTAAATACTTTTATTATATATAAAATCCCACGTCCAATGTAAAAAGTTTTGAATTTCGCATGCAGATAAGGCATCTGTGGCCATTTTCAATTGGTCACGTGGCCGATTTTTCGGTTCTGTCACATTTTCTTGCAAGTTAATCATATAAGCAAATTGTGTACTCAAATCAAGCATAGTAATAATCAATACATAGTAAGTAATAACCGTAATTTTCAAGAATTTACCGAAATCGAAGGGGGGGTGGTGGTGGTAAAAGCATTCAAAATTACACAAATTTTTTTTTGAAATCTTAATATGAAAGACCGTTTTATATGTAACTTGCCGTGCCACGTTTATTGGTGCATGTCCATGCCTTTAAAATGCATAGTTTGCAATTTATTTCCAGATATCTGTCATTTTAAAGAAATTTGCATTCAATCCCGTAGAATGAAAACTATAAAACCAGAATTATGAGATCTGTATCAGCTTATAGCCCATGGTCTGCCCGTCTGTAGAATTTTGAACAGTGTTATCATTCACTTGTAGAGTAAAATTTTATCTTGGACAAAACTGACATTTTGATCCAAAGCATGCATAAATACATACAAATCGTTCGGATTATTACTGTTTGTTTACTTTGAGCCCCAATATCTCGAAAAGAGCCAAAGGTAAAGAAGCAAAACTTGACAGTCAAGATACTGCTATGGTTAGAAAACTTTTGACACTTTCCGATTTTTGATTGATCTCGTGGTTTGGTGGCCATTTTGAATTTTTTAAGAAAGCCTTCACAGATCTTCTTGTTAGACCGCTTATCCGATCGGGCTAAAATTCCATATACTGTTACTACTTATGAAGATTTAGCCCTGCCCCGCCGCCCTAGTGTAAAAATTTTAGGGATCTTGCAGACCAATGAAATATAGAGCCAAACTAGACCAATTCTCAAAACTGCCTAAACTGATTGCACAAAAACATTTTCTAGCTCTCTGTGCAATGAATTTGCAAGTATTATTTTTTTACCGTATGTGGCTTTTACGTTATGACTAAAATATTTTAGAAATTTTTTTCTGTATTTAACATCGCTGCTTATAAGACAACCAGGAACCAGTCACCCGAGTTTCCCGCTGGAACTAGACAAAAAAAAACTTGCAAACAATGTATTCCTTCTTTTCGTTGTTATGGGCTATGAGCAAAAGATAAAAGCAGCATTGTTTCTGACATCTGGCAGTCCCGAGTTCAAATCCAGAGTATATGTTTTCAAACTCTTGTTATCTCTTTGATGTCTTCTTCTTGCCATGACGTTAACATGGGTCCATCGGAAATGGTAAAATGGTAATTGGGTGGAACCTTGCAACGCTGTTGGATAACAGCTTTAATAATAATTATTATAATAATTATTATTATTTATGTATTTATTTATTATTACACTGATGTTTTACAGGAGGCCCTAGACGACAAGGAAGAATATTTCACGTGTGACAATATCACCAGGTTTACGTACGGGGAAGCCGGCAAAACGATAATGTTGAAAGAAATTATGATTTGGTTAGCTATGGAGTATGCTGAGTATCCACAGTGCGGACAAACTAAGTAACCACACACTGCACATAGCTTGAAGACTGCAGGTCAGATTATACTTGTAATGGTTATCTTATGTTACAGGGTGACAGTGGAGGTCCGATGGTGTGTCAGTACGCAGGCGTCACTTACTTGGCGGGAATCACCTCGTGGGGTGTGAGTACTTGCAGCGGAGAATACCCAAGCGTGTACACCCGTGTCACCCACTTCCTCGACTGGGTTAATACAAATATCTAAACCCCAAATACATGTATCTGGAAGTGATATTTTGATGCTTTGCAAATACAATCAAAATTACTGTCACTTGCTGTCTGTGTAAGGTTTTGTCTGTTTGTTCTTAACACGCCTTGCGATGCTTCAAGTGTGACTTACTGAACTGGCACCAAAAGGCTGTGTACCTGGCCTTATGAAGACCACATACCAAAACCAGAACGTCTGCAAAATTAATACTATATGAGGGCATTGTAGCCTCACTGATTGACTTTTATTTGAGCCTTGCCATTTTCCCTTATATTAATCGTACGGGCACCTCGAACACGCTAACAGTCAAAACCCAAAACTAAACAGATTCGCTCCGTCGAAAATATAAAAAGATAGGCATAGCTGCTTGAAGCTCGACATATTCGTGAGCATTTTTCACTTTTCAACAAAGCAGGGACCCCCTGCTTACCCCTCTACCTCTGTCAATGTTTTCTATTATTTTCTTAAATTCTGTCGTCATGCCTCTCATAAGCAATGTCGATAATCCCTGTCCTCGAGAGTCCAGATTAGGCGGTGCTGTACCAATTACTAATATCAAAGGGCAAATTCAGGGTTGATTTTATCTACATTGTAGTGCTGATGAATCTAGCCAGTCACTGCATTCATTTTTCTGGAGAGTCACAGCATTCGCCAAACGCCTATAAACCGAAAGGTTCAGGTTGTATTTTCTAACGATGGTATAAAAAGACGCTTGTCCCAAAGTGTTCGATTTTTCTGACATGCTTAGATGATATTACCATCAATGGTAATGAAATGATCGATAGAGGTTTATCTGATGTTGAAACAGGCCTTAGACTTTCAGACTGCCGGTCAAATACCTGCAGCTGTGCTGAGGATACCATAAAGATTCAAATAAAGAGGCGTCTTATCCAATAGATCTGCTCAGCAACTCTATTCCAGTCTACTGGACCTGACAAATCTGTTTTGAATATTTTACACAGACCTTATACCGTTAATTTTTACACATCTCAGAGTAATAACACTCCCAAATCGAGTCATATTCCCAAAACTTTAACATCTTAGCGTAACATCGCTTGGTGCTCTGTATAAGATGAATAGGCCATGTGCTAGTCGACCTGGCCTCAGGATAATTTGACTCAGTGGGGCGTCGTCTTTGTTGTCTTCGGCTTGGGATTTCAGTGTGGCTGCACATATTGGCATTGGGCTCGGTCTGCTGCAAGAATACTCAGCCGCGATGTGACTGGAATAATGTTCAAAGCGACGTTAAACCCGAATCAAACAAACAAACAATCTGTTGATTAACGCTTGTTTCTATACAAAAGGAAATCCAATCATTGCTTAATCTTTGCGCAGTGGAAGTTTCTAAGGCTGTCCCATATGCTTTTAGTCCACTTCTTGTTGAAGCACACATCCGTACAGAAAAGCAAAGTGTAGCACTTCATTGTGTGCATATAAGCTCTTGCTTTTACAGATCATATTCAGCGATACATGGAGATGTAGCCAGAGAAATGAATAGAAATTTTTGAATTTCGCATAAAGATCTCCTCACAATGAAGTATGTGCAAAGCACAAATAGTAGGTGGGGATCTTTATTTCTTATTGAGACACTAGGGAACTGGTGACAAACTGGCGAAGGAATGGTCAGCGAGTGATTCTGTTCTATGATGAGGCCACATTTAACATAATTAAAGGTGTACAAAAAGTTTTATGATGTCATTGTTGACACATTATCAGTATGGTCCATACATGCCACCATACAATCAAAACATTTGACTGCATTTAATTGGTGAAAAGAAAACATCTAAAAAAATCAATGAAGATATCTTCAGATTCAGCTGTAATAGTCTTTTCACTCACCACAGCTTTATTTCGGCGAGGTCTTTCCCTTTAAAGGTGCTGTTGGTCTCTCAACTACCAGATAACCTACCAGAGCTTGATTACCACCTAACCTAGAGTTCCGTAGAATAAATTCCTGTTGCAACCAAAGAACGTTCTAAACTAATCAGAATTTTCAATTCAAAACGCCCGCCAACTTCGTTAGACCTGATGCTTGATTGCATGATAGCTGCATGACTACATAAAAACCACACGATTGGCTGTCAACTGAGAATAATGTGCCTGGGGTGAAAGCTAAAGCCGTGATATTGTGGAACTGAACGATTCGGAGACCTTGGATGAGTGGTCACGTGGCGAGTGTATTAAAGGGTCGGGATGGACAGAGCTAGAAGCTTTGCTAGACGTTCTCAAATGTAGAGTGAAATGCTCGGATGGCCAGATATGCATATACAGTGGTTTACTGCTCACCAGAATGTAATTCACATACTACAAGATCGTCAGCTGATGGTACTCGGTACACATGTGATCTATAAAAAGAACAGAATGTAAGGCATTGCACTCTGGGTTCCTGGAGATGTAAATCAGAATGCAGATATACCAGATTACACATGTGACGACTGGATACTTCAACCAATACCATTAGCTCATAGGACCGTAAACGAATTCTTTTTAGCAAGGCCTAAATCTTGAAATAATCACAGACAGCTTTTCATCGCCTAACACGCACTGAATACGGGCGGGCAACAGAAAAGTGTCCGAAAAGGTTTTTGTTCTACTTAAGTGTTTTATAAGCACACATGCACCGGAAGGTGTGACGTAGTACTCCTCGATAAAACAAAAGCCGGGTACATCCTCCCTAGTTTTGGGTCACTTTGTTCAAGGCGGGAAGGAGTTCTCAACACTTCGTAGGTCCATATAATTCTCGATGGCGGTGTATGAGAAGAGAACGTGTTAACGGGTGTTGTCAGAAGTGTGTGGCTGGAAATAATTGCAGGGCCTACATTAAGATTTCGGGTTTTATGAAAACTGCTACACGATAAAAACAAAGGGAACAGCTCTAACTTCCGGAGTAAGGTCAGTACAGCACTGACCCCATGTTTTGTTCCCGCAAAAATGTGAGAACAAGTTGTAATATAAAAATCCCCTTGATTTTGACTTATTAGACTGCAATACATCTATGACGTTGAAACTTTTTGCTGCATGTGGATTAGACTTCGTGAGGCAGCTGGTCGTCAGATGGATACAGATGGAATAACTGATCCACATGCACATGGCACATGGGAGACAATCTTGACCTTTCACGCCCATTGACTTGGCATGATACCTGGCCGATTTATTGGACAATAACAATGAAACGAGTCCATGAGTTTACTCTTGTATACGGATATGTATAAATTTATCGGTAGTCAGTAAATTAAAAGCTCATGAACAATCTCCTGACAGCTTTTCAAGCCAGCTTTTGATTCTAATGATGATGCTTTGTGGTCATGTCTGCCATTGTACTTTGCACGAGCATTTCACGTGTTGCTGTTTATGCAAGTCTAACTTGTCACGTGATCAATGTAAGATCACGTCACGCGAAATGGATGATGTCACGCCGTCACAGCTAAGTTATCCGCTTTGGATGACGTGAATAGGCTTAGGCTTTGTATTCCATATCAGTGAGTCTAACTTCGGACAACTAATTCAAGATTGGAGGGAAAAAAAGAGCAAGAGCCCCTCGGGACATTAGAAATGAGGAATTACCCACACCGATCGTTAACGTAACGACATGTTGTTAAACGTTTTTCCAAATATGTTGAAAATTCGGTCTCGTGAAGTCATCACATAATACATGAACACGTGAACATATAAATCTGGTCGAATAAAAAATCTTGGACGCTAAAATAACGTAGTTGCCGCATAAATTTCTTGGACTAAAGGAAATATTTATCGGCCTCTTGGAATAAGAGAAAGGGTCACCTCTATAAAAATGTGTTAAGTCTTGCATTATATTTCTAAACTGTTTAAATTTTATGGAATGTCACGGAAATTTAAAGAATTTAATTTTAATTATGGAATTCAAATGGCTTTGGATCAAACAGTAAATCAGATCTTTTGTGAGATTTTTTTTTTCTTTTTTTTTTTTTTGCAATCATACACTTTGCTGAAATGAAAGTTAAAAAAAAAACCTCCACAGGTTTATTTTAACTGTTCGACCGTACTTGAATTGAAATACAGGTAAGCCACAAATGGAATTGTGCTCTCTCGGATAACGATCAATCGCAAGGGAGGTAATAAGTGACAAGATACGTCACAGTACTGAATATTCAACAGGAACACATTAAACACGCCTCTTGGGTCACAAAATCGCGCCGAGTAAATCTCTTTGCGTTCTTGTAAAGCAAGTTGACAATATCATGTTTCTTAATATGTTAAGGTAGGATGTCGACTGAATTTGACTGCGTTAAAATAACGGTAAGAACATAGCTTTTTTCATAGAAGTCTGGGGAAAATACACCTAATCTTAAGGCCTGAGAGTAAGGTTACTGGTGATAATGCAACAACAACGTCATCAGCAAAGCGGTGTATCATCGATGATCTTGGCCTGAGGCTTGTATTACACTTTGCGATGATGTTATGTGACAGAAGATCAAGAAACCTTAAAATTGCTGTCATACATGTGCAGTTATACATGGTCGTACATGTTCTAAGTAACTGAATAAGTTACAGGTGTACCTTATCCTAATGCATGCACCCCTACCTAGTAATTAGTAAACAACATATCTATATACATTATATAGCGAATAGTGATCAGTAATGATCAGATTTGTCCCCGAAATGAACACGTCATTGCAGTAGAAAAAATAATAATGATGTAAAGCTTCTGAGGAGCGAGCGGGTGCGTGGCTCGGCTATGCAGTTTTTGGAGCAATCTTAAATAAAATTATTTTAAAATCTTTCGAAGTTTACCTGACATGACCAGATATGGTGTGCCGTCGGTAGAGGAAGCCTTCCAGAGCAAATTTTCTGTCAGAATTACGTTAAACTTTGTCAAATATTTATTAATTAATATGAAATACTGGTAGATAAATTAAGGTCAGTAAAGAATGGCCTAAGTAAAGAGGCCAGTAAGTCTGTTTTAAATAAGGCTGCATCTGTAACTTTCTTGCAACTCCATATGAGTTTCTTTAACAGCAGTGCATAGCAACTGAAACTTTGCCAAGTTAATTTACTTAAAATGAAGTTTGTGTCCATGGAGTATATAATTGTATATAGTTCTAATATGATCACTTTTCCAGACGCCACAGGAAAAGCATGAGACGTTCATTAGGTTTGGGGAATCTGTCTCTGTGCATCGGTGCCAGGATAAAAACTGTTCATGTGGTGCCCAGTTTCACTGCCCATTCTGTGAACCAAAATATTTCAAAGAGAATAATGCATTCAGTGTACAGGAGCATTTGGAGCAGTTTCATTGGCCAGCTGGTGTGCAGTACAAAGGTACTGATCGTTCAATGCATTGTTTATTCTATGTGAAACCTGGTTGTCATCTCTTGGGATAATGAGTAGGCCTGTGAAGGAGATTTGAAGCATTCCAGAATCATTGTTGTTGAACATGTGATTCAACATTTTCTTATATCAATAAAGGAAAATATTTGTACTGTGCTAGCTAAGAAGGGAGAATGTCTTTCTCTTGAAGAGGTAACAGGTTCGATCCCAAGTCAGGTCATACCTAAATATTCCAAAGTGAATGTTATGGTACTGTCTTGCCTAACACTCAGGATAAGGGTATTGGCCAAGTATTAACTAGACTACCCGTATATACTGTACTTTGACTGAAATGGACATTGTATATGGCATGCCTGGCACTCTGTTCTAGTGAGGCCGCATATTGTCTGATAGAACTCATCTTTGCCAGAAGAGCCCATTTTGGAAAGCTTATTTAGAATATTGCATTCACATATCTACAAGAATGAACAATCCAACTGTATCAGAAAAATTAGTTTATGTCATTAGGACGGATGAAAAAGATACAGGTTTTAAAGAAATTAATTCAGAGATAAATTTAAAGAAGCAAAAGTCATTAATAAAAATCTCAACAAACTCACAAGTCTGGACCTTTTTTGGGAAAGTCCGGGAGTTACATATTTTTATGGCAAGCTTCACTGATGGCGCTCTACATTGTGCATGCATGTATACAGTACTGACTGCCATGGATATGGTAACTAGCTGCTATTGAAGCCTCATTTGTTGTTATGATCTGTAGAAGAAAATTACACGAATCTCTTAAAACTCTTAAGTCACTACTGATAGGACTTGTAAATGTACTCTCCAACATTGTTTCTTAACACAAATTCACTGTTAAACCTTGTTACATATATTTAATGGAATAGTTCTGATGTCATGTTGAACTTGTGTTTCTGTTTGTTTAGATGTGTTCATTGTGCAGTGTTTGCTGCGATGTGGAGAGAAGCATCAAGCACACTACCATTGCCCTGTGTGCACAGACCATGTGGAGCAGAGAGAGGAGTTTGTCTCACACCTGCAGGCACATCTGGTGGACCAGGTGAGTGACAGGCTAGTCATGTGTTTTGACTTTGAGACATGTATGTGGACGGTCTCTTCAAGTATCATGCTCACACTGTCATTGTGCTGTGTGCACAGACCACGTGGAGCAGAGAGAGAGGAGCTTGTCACACAGGCACATATAAAATGTACGGTTTCTCCAGGTGTTCACTGAGCCCTCCGTTTCATACAGGCATGTTACATTTCAGCTGTTTTTGTTCACATTGTTGTGTGTCCCAACCTCTCATCTTAGTAAAGCTGGCTTGCTTTTCTACTAGTAATAGTAGTTTTCTGCAGATATCAAGCAGCAGAGGAGAGAAAAGTTTAAGGCTGGCAGTCACAGTGTAGCGATATTAATTTCAGCTTGTTAGTCTATCTGTCCATCAGTTTCTGTATCTGTTTTTATGTGTTTGTCCCATGTCCATGCAATAACTGCTTCAAATGTTGCTCGATGTTGATAAAATTTTGTTTTCGGGTTCATTTTGTACAACCTTAGAGTAGTTTCCATACCGTAACTGTTTCAAGTACCGTCTAACCTCAGTACAAGTGTGTGTGCTGATCTAATTCTAAAACCTGCAAGATTCATGGCTCATTTTGACGTGTTTAGCATCATTGACTCTCTGACTCTCTCATTTTATTTAGATGAGCCAACAATATCAAAAGACATCATGTACTGTTTCACTTATGGCAATTTACATTATGAGACTTTTATTCAGTTTCTTGCTCAATCCCTGATTAAAAGACAATGTTATACCCTTGCTCAGTTCTTCTGAAAATAGTAAAAATTTACACACTGTATGTGATATATGTTCTCCTTTTTTATTACCAGAAAGAAAGTGTGAGACTGGCTTATGCTCCTGACACCAAGCAACCTGAACACCTGGTGTATGAGGGTAAGGTCATCTGCAGGGGCTGTTCCACATATGTCAGCTATCTATGTGATAAGGTTTCCTCTGGAATCCCAAACATAAAGTGGGGCTTTTTGACATAAAGTTGAAATCTCTGGCATAAATTCTCTGATGATTTTCTGCTAGAAAGTATCTATTGGAAATATGAATCTCTGGTTTATAGTATGGCATGTCAGTACTGGGAGTTTAAAGTCTGTGCGTTCTCTGGAAAGGAATGAAGTATCCACATGACCTTAGCAATATTAAAGGATTCCACTTGATCCTAAGAATAGGGTTTTGACTCCTCATACAATTTAAATATGATTTGTAACTCTGACATCTTCAGGTGCTGCATGCTATATGCATAGCTATACATGCAGATGTGTATATACAGTATATCAAGAATACATTTGGTACCTAACATTAACATGTTTTAATGAGACTTCACTATTACAACATGCTACATTTTCTACTGTATCCAAATATAAAGAATGAATACCTCTACTCTTTGAGGATGTTGATTTGATGCATATGGTCTGTATTGTGTTTGCAGACTACACGCTGACACTCTGTGGCAAGGACTGTTCCATCATGTTTTCTGGCATGAAGCATTACCACTGCCCTGGTTGTGGGGAGCTACGCTGGAATGCAGCCACCACAGCCTCTCACCTGTCTGAGTGTCCAGTTCTCAACAAATACAGGCCACATTTTCTTTTCTCGGCTACTAAACAACGTGCACTCAAAGATCCACGCATACAGTTTGCAAAACATGTAAGTTCCGTTAGGTTCTTCCAGCTGGTAAAAAATATTGTTCTTGAGAATGTCTGCTGGCCAGGATAAGGGCCACTCACTTAAATCCGGCCAAAACATTATTTATGATAAGCATGAATGTTGCAGTACAACAGCAGTTAAGTTTTGGCACATTTGTTCAATTGGCTTTGTGAATAAATGTGATTTTCTTGGTTTGATAAGATATAATTTAAGCAAAGTCTTAGCTTTTAAAGGCTCCTGATAATTTGCCACTTCAAAGAAATATTTTGTGTGTGTGTGTTTTTTTTTTAATGTGAAGCAGAAGGCAGTAAGACTTTCAGAGGAAGAATTTGTACTGTTGTTTGTGTTATTGAACAAACAGGGATAGATTATCTTGTTGGCCTGGACCAAGAAAATAGATGTTACTCTAAAATGAAATCACTTTTGCATTAAACTTGACTGTACCTAAAAACTTTTCTATTCTTCCTAAAATTTAGACGGTTGCTGTAAGGTTAAAAATCAAATGGTAGTTTATGAACTAAGAATGATGTTCATAGTGAAGTACATTTACAATGATTTTGTTTACCAAATTTTCATCCTCATTCCATTGCCATCATTTTCCAGACATCAGATTTCCTCTAGGTGAGCGTAAACGCCAGTCATATAACACAGTGTTTAGAAGTTTTGATTTTGTCATTCTTGTTTTTCTGTTAGTGGCATGAGTCTATGGTGCGAGACAACTATGATATTACTGTTAGACGCTGTACAGCCAAGTGCTGTGGGAAGCAGTACCACTGTCCGCTGTGCACATTAAAGACAAAGCCTTGCATGGTTGCCCCACTGAGAAAACACTTCAGCTACCATCTGGACTACGCTGTCAAACATAAAGGTCTGTGCAGACTCATTGTACCTGTAGCTGCCATATCACCTGCTTTTTAACCTTGTGTGTTGTGCCATATTTCATAACTTCTCAAACTTCTCAACATTGTACGCTCTACCAAATCTCCTGATTTCTATATCTTGATAGTTTTTGCCATACATGTGTCCCCTGATTTCTTACCTTGTGTTCCATTTCTCCTGTTGTATTTTGTAATATACCTCCAGATTTCCAAACACATTGTATGTTGTACCATTTCCCCTGATTTCTCACCTTGTTGTATTTCGTGCCATACCTCCAGATTTCTAACCTTATTGTATGTTGTGCCGTTTTTCCTGATTTCCCTTCTTGTCTTTTGTTGTTCCATTTCCCCTGATTTCTCACCTTGTTGTATTTTGTGCCATACTTCCAGATTTCTAACCTTATTGTATGTTGTGCCGTTTTTCCTGATTTCCCTTCTTGTCTTTTGTTGTTCCATTTCCCCAGATTTCTAACCTTATTGTATGTTGTGCAGTTTTTCCTGATTCCCCTCTTGTCTTTTATTGTTCCATTTCCCCAGATTTCTAACCTTATTGTATGTTGTGCCGTTTTTCCTGATTTCCCTTCTTGTCTTTTGTTGTTCCATTTCCCCTGATTTCTCACCTTGTTGTATATTGTGCTGTTTGACCTAATTTCCCACCCTATATTGTGTTGTTCCATTTCCCCTGATTTCTCACGTTGCTGTATTTTGTGCCATTACAACAGATCTCTCCCTCTTAGTGAATGCTATGCCATATACCCTTATTCCTCAACTTTTTTTTATTTCTGTCATATTTATTTTTCAAAACAGTTACACTAGTGACCAGTCACCTTATTTGTATAATTTCTTTGTCTTGACACCAGAGTACAATTTTCTCAGGAAAGTTTGATAGGATTAGAGGTTTGAATCTTGCTCCCTCCAACTGGTTGGAACCTGGTGCCATCATGAACCTGGCAGCTGTCTTATGTTAATGAAATATTCTTAAGTACAGCTAAAAACATCAGTCAAATAATATTTTCGTTGGTGTGTTTATTGTTTTGTGTTTGAGCCATTCCAGTACGACTTGAAACCTCAGTCATTCATTCATGGGTGCGTTCTTCTACATGTAGCTGTCCCTGCTTTTCCTGTCTAGGTTACCTACTCTTGGCCTGTTGTTTGGACTGTGATAAGCCAGGCCAAAGCGATCCCCGTACCCATTACCATTGCCCATACTGTGGGAAAACTGTTCCCGATCGTGTGGAATTTACCTACCATCTTACAGCCTGTGAGGGTTCCGCAGATGTGGGCAAGGAGGACAGTGATGATATACTCACTTTTGACAATGATGTCAGTCTGGATAACATCAGTGAAGAGTTCTTCAAGGTTCGCCCAAAGATTGGACGTCCAAAGCAACAACAACAACAACAACAAATGGAGGTAAGTCAGAGTTTAGTTTGAAGTACCTGTACATTGTAAACCAAGCAGTGTAGTGCAGTAAGGACCAAAGCTAATGTTCACATAACCAGGTTTATTTGTGAAGATATTTTTGAATCTTTCTTTTCTCCTGATTAGCCTGTGATCTGGTGTACAGATTTATTGAATCTTTTCACATAAATAAAAAAAAAAGTGTTTTGAATTTAAATTGTTTTAAAAATTTATGTCAAAGAGGTTGTTTTATGTGAAGGCAAAAAGTCAACAAGATGAAGCCATGGTGAGACCATTAGGTTATTAGTGAATTATCTTTTCTCATCCCAGGAAAGTATTCTTGAAACATGCCTCTTGAGATAAAGCTCTGCAGTCGGCATGATCACACAACATTTTCTACCTGCACAACTCAGGAACAGAGAAGAACTAAAGAGCATGCTGCCAGGATCAACTTGTTTTATTCAGGCAGTGTTTTCTGGTGAAGTTGGTTATAGATGTATGAAATTGCAGTATGTTTTCGTGAGATTCTAACTTGATATACCAGTTTTGATAAAGCTGACTTTAGTGTTCTTCATATACTGGCCTGTACATGATAAAGCTTTCCTGTTTTTAAATGCCCAAGTTACTTTGGTTTCCTTGTAGATGTTTGAGTCCGTCTTTGCCACATTGTCTCAGTCCTTCCTGAGAGTTTTCAATAAGGACTCCGCAGAAGCACTGGAGGACATGCTGATGGAAGTAGCGAGAGCGACTCATGTAGAGGTGTGCTCCTCCCCAGGGACTGATCCCAGGAAACCCGGATTTGCCTTAAAGGGAAGGCTGCAAAATATCCTGAAGACAGAATCTCACCTTCATGAGGTACATGTACATGTAGTTAGACTTGCATTGTTCTAAACATGTACATGTTAGTAGTTGTCAGCTTTATTTAATTATTCCCCTGCTCCCACCGCTTGTGGGCCTACTTGTAGGTGACAGTATGAATGTGATCCAGCATGCTATCGTGACTGATTACACAGTCTTTCACCAATATTGTGTGCATCACATGTGACAAAGTCGGTCAATAATTTGCCAGTCAGTGGTTTATGCCTGGTGCTCCAGTTTCCTCCACTTAAGTGTAAGTGCAAAATTCTTGAGTATGTTGCTGAAGCAACTGTCAAATAAATAAAACTGAATATTTAGTTACAACCAGGAAGCAAGTTGATAGTGCCATGCACATGTAGATGGAACACATGGTTTATTTTGTACTATACATGTATCTTGTATGATTTAAGAGTTGCAACTTGTACATGTATTAAGATGTATTTTCTTAGCGGATTACAGCATAAATGAAGGATGTTCATTTGTCAGTTGTTTGTTAGCTTTTGTTGTAATCTCCACTTTGGTGTTTCAGAAGTTCAATGAAGTTAATCCGAACAAGACTCTTAAACTGAAGGCTTGTAAGTACACACGCTTTTTTATTATTTCTTTATCTTGTTTATGATGATGCTCTCTGGATTATAGGGTGACAAAGTATGACTTGCTAAAAAGGACTAAAAATGCTCATGTGAAACAAATTAAAGAGACTATACCAGAGAACTTCCTTATGCCTTCTATTAATAAACTAGCTTTGCATGCTGTAGGTTTCAGTGTAAGTAAATAAGGACAAATTAGTTGCAAAATTGCATTTTTCTGAACTTTTCTGCGATATGCATAAATTCATATATATTAAACTCAAAAGTAGACCGTTTTCTGAGCCGTCACTCAAGAGCATGCACATGATGTCAATATTATTGCAAACATCAATCATATGACACAAGCATTGGTTACTAATGTCGAATCTGCCCTAGACATCTTAACATTACAATTCCTTTGGCCAAGAATGGAATGAAATGTTAGAGTATTTTTTGCCCAAGCAAGTGAAGAAAACAGGGCAGATCTCATTTATGTCTTCTTCTACAGGTTACATTCAAGTGCCAGAGAAGCCTCTGCGGACATCTGTCTCAGTACAAACATCCCCTCTGTTGGAACCTGTGCCAACGAAGCCAATACCACCCAGTCGTCCAGCCCTGCACCTTAGTCAAAAACAGAAGACCTTCATCTGTCCAACAGAGTCCTTCAAAGCTGTTAGAGACCATGGTTATTTCAAAGAGGCAGGGAACCAAAGTGAACTGTTAAAAACAGATGAGCCCTTTTATGTTGGAAACACTAAAAATATAGTGCAACGGTCTCAGGCTGCACATGTTGGCTTGTCAGATTCACTTAGCATTGATGAAAGTGGACCCCATGCACATGGAAACTCTGGAAGGCCTACCAAAATGACCATATCTGAGGCAGTGAAAACACTTAGTGGTCTTGCCAAGTTAGTTCCGAATCGAGGTGGTTTGCAGGGATCAGAAGCTCAAGGTGTACGCCAAACCTTCATCATACCTTCACAAGAGGCCCCACAAAATTCCCTGAATAATGTTTCTGGGACTGGTGTTAAGCTTGAGAAGTCAGCCAAACCCATGGGAGGGCCATTTGCCCAAAGTGGAATGAATTCAGGAATAGTGTCATTCATAACACCTCAGCATGCCACAAATTCAGGGATGTCTGTTTTTGTTCTGCCCACAGGAATCTCAAAGTCAAAGACTCAACAAGCAAATATGACAGATTTACCTGTAACTGGTCCAAAAAGGTCAGCGGAAATCGCTGCTGGTGACCAAAACTTGGTCATGGAAAAACTAGGGGACGTAACTGCGCCAAAACGACTTTGCACAGCAAGGAATGTGCAGAATGGTCAGGGAGCGATTTTGCCTACACAGTCCTCCCAGGGGGTAAAGGTGCTACAAAGGACACCTGTTCCGACAACTGTGCTCCTCTCAAATAATTCCGTGGCGATTACAAAACCTCCTTGTCCTCCAAACTCTACTGGATTAGGTACTATAGATTTCCCAAAGACAGACACTGCTGAGAGTAAACCAGTACCACAGAGCAGAAATATGGCTGTTGAGGACCACAGTAACATTACCACATTAATTCCCATCCAGATAGTTCCGGGCGCTAGGGAAGGGTCAGAGATGAGCAATTCATTCAAGTATTTTGGTGTTCAAGCCGAACAGAACAGTCAGATGTCTTACCCAGTTAAACAACAGGCTTCCCAGACTTCTGACTATTCTTCCAAATGTGATCAAGGCATTAATATGGCTAATGTAGTTACAATAATGACAACTTCGTCTAACGACCTTAACAAAAGTGAAAAGGTTATGAATGCAACTTCAAGTAACCAGCCAGTGGTGATGTCAGCTGAAAGACGGTTAACACGAAGTCAAATAGTTAACTCGCATGCGGGAAAAAATCTGTCAGTTGTAGGGACTGAGAACACAGCAAGCTTTGTACCAATCCAGAGTGCTTCCGAGTATCAGGAAAAGCCACCGGTCACTGCTTCCATTGTAAATGTAAAATCCTCAGCAGAAAATACTTCTCAAACAGAAACACAGGCAACAGTATTCTCCTCTGACCAAGCCTCGTCCAGTGAGTCCCCAAGAAGATACTCTACTCGAAGCCTCAAACTCAATACTGGGTCACCTTTGCGCCCTAAGAAATCAACCATAGCGGAAAATGATCGACACACGCTCGATATACTGAAACGTGGGAGTACTACCGTGACTGCTGCTGTAGAAGGCAACAGTGTGCTGGCTAAACAGAATGCAAAACTTGCAGCACTGTTGAGTTCTGTCAGCTCTGTGGATTCAGAGTCAATAAGGAGAGTGTTCAAGAACACCATGGAAACAAGAACATCACATGATCAGGGTGATTCTTCTGAGTGTCTGCTGACCGTGGTCAGTGATCAGTATTTGCAGATTGTGCGTTCAGACGAGGAACATGAATCAGAATTGACAGATCTAGATTTACCTTGTGAAATTCCGACTGTAAGGTTCCACCTGAATGATGTGCAAAGCACCGTAAACTCCAGCCAGAGTTGGACAAAGGTTCAGGGTGGTACTCCAACAAATAAGTCATCGACTCCAATGAGGATGGCTTCAAGCAGTGTATCAGAGGTTACAAGTAAGCCTCACACCACTATCCCAGAGTCACCTAAGCGGTATTTCACCCGGGGGAGAAAAGTTGACACTAGTGTGTTGAAAGGACGTGGTAAGTCCAAGAATACGACAGATACGAAGAAAACCCCCGAAACCCCTAAATCCACGAGGATACTTAGAAGTTCTCCATGGAAAGCCAGAAAAGGGTTAGTGTCACTCCCCAGTTGTAAACACCCTGAATTGCCACCAAGGAAGCATTCAAAGTTTGAAACACCTGTTAAAGCTAAAAATCTCAAGACTGTTAATAAGGAAAAGAAATTGCTCAGCCCCAGTGAAATCATCACCAGTAACACCAGCAAGAGTGACACCATCACCCACAGTGTCACTACCAGTAGTGCCAACACTAGTAGCACCAGCCAAGGAATGAAGGGTAGTAATCATGAGGTCTCCACTCAAGTCACGCCATCGGAAGATTTGGCCACGTCTCATAAAATTCCAACTGTGCGATTTCAGCTAAGCCCAGAGTTAGGATCTGCAAGTCGGTGTTGGGAATGGACAGTGACCAAAGGGGCAATTAATATGCTGGAGGAAGTCAGTGATAACATTTCTGTGGGAAAGACAGTAAAAAAAACTGTTGCAAAGGGTGGATCTGAGAGTGGATCTGGGACTATTCTCACCACATCAATGGTCACCCCACCTGTAGTCAGTCTAACGCAGACCCAAACCGGAATGGCTCAAGCAGTCCCAAAGTCAACAGGAACACACGTATTTGGACCACTCCCACTGAAATCTAATGGTGGAGAAGTACCTGTCCAAAAGTCAGCTGTGCTCCTTCAGTTTTGTGGAGCATCTTCCCAGCCTGCACCCTCTACGCCCGTCGTTTCTCGTCCTATAAATCCCCCAGGGACAAGTCAACAACTTGGTGTCAGTACCAAGTTATTGCCGAGAGTTGTTGAAGTGGCAGTTGGCAATATGCATACGCCGAATGTTCGTCAGCAAACCAGTGCAAATCAGAATAACCCCAAATCCAGTGTCCAGTCAAAGGACAGTGTTTCAAACACCAAGATTTCTACGTTGTTCATTCTCACACAGCCTCCATCGCCTAAGCCAGTTGCTCCCATTTCGGAAAAGCCGCCAGCACAAAGTCAGCAGCTTGATGTCATCAGCGAAGTCACCCCACCCGAGTTAGCGTCACAGGATTCACAAGTTCCAAATCGTAGCATCCTTAATCCGAAATTTCAGTCGCAAAACAGTGCCAATCAAAATAATCTGTGTGCTAGTTCTTCAGATAAGAATGTTTCGAACACCAGTATATCTACGTCCTTCATCCCTGCACAGCCTGTACAATCTGAGTCGGTTGTTTCCTCTTCCCACAATCCTACCCCGCCAAGTCAGCCTATTGATGTGACAAGCAGTGTCGCCCCTCCCGAGGTAGCCTCACAGGATGTTCCATTTTCCGATCACAGTAGTCTTAATCCTAGCATTGGTCCCCAAAACAGTGAAAAGCAGAATAATCCAGAGATCAATCCTCCAGGCATAAGCATTTCTAGGCTCTTCGTTCCCGCACAGCCTGCATCATCTAGCCAACTTGCTTCCATTTCGGAGAATCCTCCAGCACCAAGTCAAGCACCTAATGTTACCAGCAAAGTCACCCAACCCAAGTTAGCGTCACAACTTGTTCAAGTTTTGAATCGCAGTATTCATAATTCGGACGGTTCTCCCCAAAACATAGCACATCAAAACAACCCCAAAGCCAATCCTTCAAAGGACAATGTTTCAAGAGCCAATGTTTATACCCCTGCACAGCCTGCACAGCCTGCACCATGTACATCACTTGTTTCCATTTCGGAGAATCCTCCAGCACCAAGGCAGCAACTTAATGTTACTAGCAAAACCACGGCACACAATTTAGGGTCAGAGGATGCACAAATTTCGCTTCGCAGCCTCCTTAACAGGAACCTTTCTCCGCAAACCAGTGAAAAACAGAAGAACCCAAAAACCGAGTCCACAAATGATGTTCCGGATACCAATGTCTCTACGTTTTTCCCTGCGCTGTCTTCATCTGGGTGGATTTCTTCGATTCAGATTCCCGCCACTAAAGATACACCAGTAGTGAATAATCGCTCGCATGTTAGTATGACAAACAGGGTGGCTCCAAATGTTTCCATTCTAAGCTCATCAAGTACAACATGCGTCAAAGCTGAACCCGCTCTTAAGCTTCCAGAGTTTCTGAAGAAACAGTCGTGCTACCTTCCAAATATTCAAACTGGACTTCACACAGGAGAACTGATGCTCCAGCGAACGATCAAGCGTTCTAAAACGAAACATGTGGAATTCGCTTTGCCGAATCCCAAGAAAGTCGCCAACAAATCGACAGTAACTGCCCAAACTGAACTTGAAAAAGATGTTTTAGACACCAGTCCAGTAAGTTGTACCTTTGAACCATATTCTGATTCTACACCAGTTCTGAATGAAGTTGAGACCCTAAAGGCAGTTAAAGGCATAGACGCTATGAAATTGACTGAAAAAGATGAAAGTACTGTCATTGAGAGGAACGAAAGTTCCTACTGCCCGATATGCCGACGGAACTTTGAGAAACGTGGTTCACTCCCAGCTCATATCATGGCTAGTCATTTTAAGTATAGATGCCAGAACTGTCTCTCAGTGTTCACGAAGAAGGACATTTACGTGGAGCATCTGAAATCCGCACATAAAAATAACGACGGATCCAGAACCTTGCTCGGGTCGCCTAATCCCTGTGGTGACTGTAACATGGGATTTACTGCTAGATCCGATCTGGACAGTCACCAGCGGAAATTCCATAATTTCGCCGTATGTTGCTCCATTTGTGGCATGACCTTTTCTGCTGTAAGCACATTAAGGGTGCACATTATGACATATCATCTAAGCGACGGACCATCGGTTTGCGACGTCTGTGGTAAATCTTTCAGACTGGCGAGCTATTTGGCTAATCATCGGAAAAGACATTTTTCGGAAAGGAACGAGGTCTGTCCCATATGCGGGAAACGTTTTAAAGAGAACTACTCTCTGAAAGAGCACATGGACATTCACAAAGCGCCAGGAGAGAGGAAGTATCGCTACATGTGCTCGTATTGTGGAAAGGGCTTCAACTGTAAACCTATATTCCGTGACCACATCAACTGTCATACCGGTGACAAACCTCACAAATGCCCGAGCTGCGGCAAAGCCTTCTGTAGACTGTCTACCATGAAAAAACATGAACTGATTCACTCAGATAAGCGGCCGTTCGCTTGTGAGTTTTGCATCAAAGCCTTTAAAAGTAAGGCGGCACTGCAGACACATATTGTGACACACACTGGGGTGAGTAAGTACAAATGCAGTTTCTGTCATCGAGCTTTTGGAAATGGCAACATTAGCAGGACGCATATGGTAAGGTGTGAGAAGAATCCTAATAGGATTTCAGTACCGGTAAACACAAGGAGGAAGCAGCGCCACCCGGAGGAGAAGGCAATCGTGGCCAGGGCGCTGGAAAAGCTGAAGAATGCCAACAGCCAAGCTGTAGAGGTTATGTCTGAAGTAAGCGATCTGACGGTGGAGACCGATGATCTGTCCAATGATACGTTTGTATATATGTGTACTGCGTGCAACAAGGAGTTTGACGATGTATTAACAGCGGGAAGTCACATAGAGCACTGTACAAGCTGGAAGTAGTGATATAATAATGGTTAAGAGTCCATGATCTCGTGCAAATTGGAAGCTGTGACTTGTGGACAGGTGGTAGTCACAAAGAGCATTGTGTGAACTGAAACTTGTAACGAACTGTTGATATGCAGAGGCGAGTAATGGAATCGGTGATGTCTTGACAAACTGGAAATGGCGGTCATCATGCGTGTTAATTGATAGTCGGGAGTCCTATGGGATTTTATACAACTGAAATCAGTGATTCATCAACAGCACGAAGTCCCAAAAAACCCTGGAAGTGGTGACAGACTGGGCATCAGGGAGTCGCATGAAGCTTTGTTCAAACCCGAATCTGTGTTGCCACTATATAGAGTGAAAATAACTATTGTAGAAGATGAACTCGGTGGTAGGTTGTTCGGGAGTAATAGGATTTATTTATTTATTTATTTATTTATTTGGTTGGTGTTTTACGCTGTGCTCAAAATATTTCACTTATACGACAACGATCAGCATGCTGATGGTTGGAAACCGGGCAGACCCCGGGGGAAAACCCACGATCATCCGCTGGTTGCTCTCAGATCTTCCCACGTATGGCCGGAGAGGAAGCCATTATGAGCTGGACTTGAACTCATAGCGACCGCATTGGTAGGAGGCTTCTGGGTCATTGCGCTGTGCTAGCGCGCTAACCGACTGAGCCCCGGAGGCCCCGGGAGTAATATGGTGACCCCTGTATATCACCAGGCCATAATCCAGGAACCGATACAAATACCCCACGCCCACATTCGGAAACAACCCATCCGACTTGTTGGGGACCTTCTTATAATGGCTATTCATCGAGTATGTTTTCAGATTATCAAAATCAGTAATTATTTTTATTATCCAATCATGCATTTTAGTATCATTGTTCAGTTTCCACTCTTTTCAAGACATCGACAAAATCTGAATTCCTTCCATTTGAAATCCGTCTTTCATAGCTTGTTGTTTTTGTACATGTGGTAGCTCCTGCTACCTGTCATTGCATTCAAATACATAGACATTTAATGTAATCAGTTAATGTGAAGATATTTTGGTCAGTTTTTATCATTTAAACTTACACTTACAAATTTTCATGTACTTGATAAAGGAATACTGTAGGTGTGTTATGCGATGTTTTTAAAATGAACAGACATGCTTTGTAATTTCACGTTGTTTGTTATAAAAAGTTAACTTGTTACCAGCTGAACTTGTGCGTTTGTTTCATATCTATTGTTGTAAATATCATTATGTTGCGTTTTTGGAAAGTAGATCTGCCTTTGTTATCTTGACTGGTGTTATATTCACTTGAAGTTAAGTGTCATTAATTCTGCCTCCTATCACCTGTGTTGTATACATCAATAAGTTGCGAGAGGTGTTCGATGAAAAAACAGTATG